>CM030364.1:240956328-241556328 GCA_017893485.1 Hemerocallis citrina | reverse complement strand
TAGAACATTTAATTTACTTGAACAAATTCAATCAAAAAAACCTAGGACTAATCAAATAAATGAAATAAATTGGTATAACCAACAAGATTCTGAGCCTTCTACTTCTCCACTAGATATTTTACAATGGTGGAAAGAACATGAACACACTTTTAGTATTCTGTCAATTATGGCTAAAGATTTACTAACTCCTCCTGTCTCTACAGTTGCTTCTGAGAGTGCATTTTCTTCAAGTGACAGGGTTCTAACTGATTACAGGAATCGTATGAAGCCCAACACATTAGAGATGCTCGTTTGCACAGAAGACTGGCTGAAGGCTGAAGATAGGACACAAGGAAAAGCACTATCAACGTCCACAAGTGGGAGCAACTCGCCGGAAGAACAACAACAACAACAACAACAATAGCTTTGCTTGTTATGTTAAATTATAAAAATTGTAGTCAATTAAAATTGTATATAAGAAATATGCTATTGTATAAAACTTGTTTGTGAATTGAATTCTTCATTTCATTAGAAATTGTGAAAATTGTATAACTTAAATTCATATGAATAATATTTCAAAATTTGTTGCCAATTTCACTCTTTCAATCTTATTATTATTATTACGATTTTTAATGTTTATTAGTATTATTACGTACTTAGTATTATTATTATTATTATTATTATTATTATTTTAAGCTACAAAAAAAATAAAAAATAAATAAAATCTAACCCTATATAAACGGGCCAACCTGCGGATCGACCCGGCCCAACCCAGGTTGAACCCTAAAGGGTTCACGGGTTGGGCGGGCTACCCAAACCAAGTTTGAGCCCGGCCCGGCCCGGCCCGGATAAGTGGGCAAACCAGCCCGAGCCCGCCCACTATACGTGCCAACCCGTACGGGTTGGGCCCGGCCTGGCCCACTCGACCCGTTCTCCATCCCTACACCAATTGACTAAGTGCAACCCTCTGCTCTCCTTGTTAGGCCCCTTCCATAGGAATCTTCTCATACATTTGTCAATTCTACGAATCACCCAGGTAGGGAGCACATACACCGACATCAGATACGTTGGTAGGCTGCTCAAAACCAAGTTTATAATTTTGATTCTACCACCTAATGAGAGAAATTTTCCCTTTCTCTACCAACGGTACCCAGTCCTACTGATTCATGCGACCTGGTCTGATAGCCGTCCCAAGGTACTTAAGTGGAAAATTAGCCTTGACACATCCTAAACTGTTAGTGATTGTGTCTATGGTAATTGAGGTCTCCTTGCCAAGACTGCTACCACAACTCTTGTTATAGTTGACAGCCAAACTCGACCTTGCTTCAAAACATCTCAATAATACACCAAGGGCCATAATTTCCTCCATTTTTGCCACATCAAATATCAACGTATCGTCTGCATATAGGATGGAAACAAGAGCAGGGATACCTTTCATTGAAACACCGTTCACCATTCCCGCTTCACATCCCCTTTTTACTATTTTTGCCAATCCATCCGCTAGTAAGGTAAATAGCATAGGCGATAACAGATCTCCTCGTGTAAGCCCCTTACAACGTATTTACCGTCCATATTCGTCATTCCAGTTTATGAACGACTTCCCTCCTCTAACAACATCTTAATCCACATTCTTCATTTAGTCCCAAAACATTCTAATTCCAAAAATGCATCCACACTATTACTTTATATTGTATCGTAGGCCTTCTCAAAGTCCAGTTTCAACAAGAATCCGTTTGCATTGTCCTTGTGACCTCTGAACAAAATCTCATGTGCAGAAGCGATGCTATCCATAATGTCCCTCCCTAACCAAGCCGGTCTGAGAGTCCCCGATGACGTCCTGAAGGTGTGGGGCTAGCCTATTATAGGCCACATTCTCAAATAATACACTGAGGGCCAATGCATTTGTCTTGTTTATTACAAGGGCCCAGTTCTTTATTAACCAAAAACACAAACGGCAAACCAATCAGGGCCTACTAATGGATCTTCTCAAAATCTAGTGAGCCTAATGACCCATAGAATGTTAGAGGTACTCAATTATCAGTTTTTCATTGACTTTTTATTTCTAGCAATGGTGCTTTGGTCACTATTCCTAAATTATTTGCGGTCTAATCAATCCTGTAAGATTCTCAATTAGATGAAACAATTAGTGTTGCTATCTGTAACGCCCCGATTTTCGGTAACTGGAAAATCGTGACACATGCCAGAATCTTTGCCTTCAAATGCATCTCAACATAGTAAATAATACAGAATTTTAAACACTTTTATTGCCATCAGAGTTATTACACAATAATTACAAATATCAATTTGTCATATCAAACTGTAATGCCTGCCCTTTTTTTTTCTTTTTAACTCCAAAATCAATTCTTTCAATTTCTATATCACTTCAAACATAAACTAAGATATTTATATTTCAAAGAAAATTTTGGCAGAGTTTTCCCTGTAATTTCTGTCCCGAAACCAAAAAAGCTTATGGAATTCTGCTCTAAATTCCATAGCTCACATCACAGGCAATAACATCATGGGCTCCCCAGGCCAAAATGAGCAGAATCACACAGGCAATATAAATATCATGCTCTGGGGGCCAAACTCATAACAGGATATCAATTATCAATTAAAAACCATAAATTCCTTTGAAAACGTAGTAAAGTTTTTAGAAAATAACTTATAAAACATACCATGGGACCCGGTACTCCACAACGAGATGGGTACGGGTCAAAAACATATCATGCCACTCCACACTATACTCATCATCATCATCCACATACTTATACATCAAAAATACAATTTAAAACATAAATTTCACTATTCACATAATTAAACCTTAAACAACAAATTGTAAAATGAAGCTCCACTCCACAGAATCGTGAATCTACACCTCACCTCTGCACTGTTAAGGACCTGTAACAGCAGGGAACCTAGGGTAGTCCAGGGACTCCCTAACCCCCAAACACTAAGAGATTAGCCATTTCTGGTATGAGTATAATTTACTAATTAAGCAAATAAATTAAACTTTATGAGTAAAAACAGAACGAACTTACGAATACCAAGATAATCAAATTTTACTTGACAACTGAACATGTAAACATCATAAATGGGATTTCACCTCAAATACCCTCTGAGTCATCATTTGTATGCATATCCACACCCGCTCATAACATACTTATCTTTAGTTTGGAATCATTCACAAATTAGTTACTTAACTCACAAATGCTTAACGCCCATCACTTTATGCCTTATACAAATAATCCTATGACTTTACTTTCCCATAAGGTTTTACATTCACAAATAACTCTACTTCTACATAAACTGCACCTCATTTACCATTCATTTGCATTTATAGACTCATGACTTATATTCTTTCGTGCTCATCTCCATTCATAAACACAACCCCTCTCAATCTCATATCACATAACATCGCATTCATTCATTTCTTACAACATATATCATCACGTCCCGCAATACATCACTTTCACACTCGTTATAAAATTCAACTATCACACTCGCAATTCATCTTGAATGGAAAAGAAACTTGTACATATAATTAATGTGCCAGTGTATGTTATGACTTAAACTCTAATGCAAGATTACCAATACAATAATGCTCTTATTCTAATGCAAGCAAGTCTCCGGAACAGTATGCATCCCATACTACATACGCCCCATCTCAAACCGTTTCTCCATATATAGGGATTTGAACCCAAGTTATGAATTCTACTCTTGTACTCAACTTGTTTCTGAAGATACAACATTACTGATGAGGTTGCCCTGAAACGGTCTAATTCTGCCAATTGCAGTTATATAGTGGTGTCTTAGTTTGCCACTATTGCCTCAGTCAAAAATCTGACGAACCCCGGAGTTACCGCAAAAAAGGTTAGCTCGAAGCATCCCTTGTCGTCCCCTAGCCAGACCGTAGTCTATGGCTTGTTCGCCCCTAGATCAAGGACATGACAGAGTTTCGGGGTCCATCCCTTAGATCCGACAGGACTCGCGCCCGCCCTTATCATGGCACTTTAGAAATTAACATACGAGATACGGATCCCGTACTCCCAACTCGTGAGAAGGCACAGACCGTATCCCTTTGACAAGAAGGGTACAACCCAATAACACCGCCTAATGCAGGCCTATAATACAGGTCAGATCATAAGGAATCACCCTTAACACCAACTCTTTCCCTTCGGTGAAAGATGATAATAATAATGGTTAAGTAGTGATAGCCATAAGTTACTACCCTAACAATGTCACTAACCCTAAACAAACTGAGGGATGACCATAGAACTTACACAACATGCTGAGTCTTAAGTTAGACTTCGCAAGACAACTCTACTAGGCTGCTCAACCTGGACTTACCAGAATCCTTAAGGATCTGGTTCATGGCCTTTTGATCTAAGACCCCAGCAATTCGAATGTACCCGCATGCCGCTACTCTGAACTTGGATTTTGTCTATACTCTGGTCCGCAATCAACCTACACCGGTTAAAATCCGATGGTACACAAGGAGTGACTCATCTACAGTCCCTTAGGAGTAAGGAAAACACATGTCTTGATGGTCGATAACCTTTAGGGTAATGATATCACCCTAGATGAGCACAACAAACTGCGTATTAGCTAAGAAGCTACATACGAGTAACCAAAAACACATACAAGCTAAACAGCTACGTATGGGACCAACAGCTACATATGGACCAGTCGAGCCGCGTATGAGACAACAATATACATACGAGCCAAATAAGTCACGTATGAGACCAACAGCTACATACGAGCCAGTCGAGCCGCGTATGAGACAATAACATACATACGAGCCAAATAAGCCACATATGAGACCAACTGCTACATACGGGACAGTCAAGCCGCGTATGAGCAAAACCACATATAAAAATAACCATACAGTAATCAATCTAGAAGCAACCAAACGTGCTTACTGGCAAACTTGATCTTCTACAATTAGAAGCAACAGAAGAATCTACTAACAGTCTAAAATAGGCATTCTACCAATGAGAAGCCCAAGAAGAGACTCAAACTTTTATCAAGCTAACGATTATTAGTAACCTTCCCAACCCTTATTACCCATGACGATGAGTAATGTTCAAGTGGTATGGTCCAACTTTACTTAGGGTCTCATACAACTAGAATCCCTGGTTTCCCTCTCCAAATTGAACTAGAACTACATGCACTAGATTCTTGGGTTCTTTCTTCAAGTTTGAGCTAGAATCACCTAGGACTAAAAGCATGGGCTCATGGATTCTTTTTAATCTTTCACTACAATAATAATACAATTCAAGTGTGGTACCTTTGAATCTAGAACTACTATGCAACTCGAGTATTGCAACTATAACACGATGGTTCTTCACTAACGCTACCACCACAACATGATAGTTCTTAACTACATTACCACTATAACGCGATAGTTCTTTACTAACGCTATAACTACAACATGATAGTTAACACCACAACTACAACATGATTCTTTTCTATTACTTAAGCACGAATCTACAATGACCTTAAGCACAGTATATAACTTAAACATCAACCTACAACACTCTTAAGCATGAATACAACTTAAGCATGACTAGTTACTACAACTTAAGCATGTATGTTACTACAACTAAAACATGAGCATTTACTACCGTTCAAGCATGAGTAACTACTACACTCTAAGCATGGATGTCTATTACAACCTTAAGCATGGATATGAACATTGACTACAATTCAAGCATGATGTTGTTTCATGGGTTCACAAGCATAAATGGGTTCATCAAACTTAAGCATGATAGGTTACTAGGATGTCACATAGGCATGAATGGGTTCTTACTACTATCTAAGGATGGTATATAGCATGAGCCTCAATCCTACAACAATCCAAGATTCAATCTTTATGTTCTTATTAAAGTTCTACCATTCACTTTCTTAGGTGATCATTTATTTTATCCATGGCATCATTCGTAAGCTTAGGACTTTGTCCAAGTTATTTTAGGACAACATACATACAAGAGAAACAACAACCCAACAACACACCACGTACATAAAACAAAAGAGATCATACTCACATATTTCGATATTATTATATAAGTGTAACTCATCCCCATATACATAACTAATCCATTATCCATAAATTTATACCAATACACATTATCCCAATACGCCTCATCCATAAATCATATCAACAATTCAGTTTATTCAAACTTCTTTAAAACATCAAATACGTGTATAAAACCATACTCAACATATTTTGATATCATCATATAAATATAACTCATCCCCATATACACATATACGTTATTCTGATACCCTTGATCCAAATACGTCTTATCCGTAATTCATACCAACCATTTAGGTTATTATAAAATTTTTCTTAAAACACAAAAATACGTAAATAAATTTATACTCACATATTTCACGAAGATTAAAGTGCCACCATGCCACCCCGCATCCAAAGTCACTAATATATCTTATCATCAAAATTCAAAGCAATCAAGGCTCAAGCATCCAAACCAATCACAAGAGCTAATAACACTATTTCAAATATCACACAAACGTTTATTGAACGCCTTGGATACACACGTGTGATGCACGTAATAATCTAATGCCTAAGGAATTTTTTATCCCCAAATAATTACTAGAACCACTCCTAAATTTTCTAATGCCCCAACTATACTTTCCACTACTATACGAGAAATAATTCATACACATATAGTTCTTTTTTACAAACCCAAAATCCTAATTTATTAACAACTTCCAAACTCTCTAATAATCTGCTAATTTCTCACATCTACCATTTCCAACATCTCTTAATCTTCCTACCATAATACTCCTACTCAAAAGAAATTAAGCACACTCAATTTTATACAATAAAATAATTTAGGGTTTACCTTCCTGAAATCCTTTCGAAAAACGGACACTGGCACAATGTAGAGCACCCTCCAATTAGCCTATCCCTCGATTTAATTTGAAAATGACAAAGAAATGAGGTGGATTTAGGCAGGGGAAGTGATCGGCTAAATGGGTCGGGGGGGGGGGGGGGGGGGAGGGGGGGTTGTAAAAAGTAAATAAATAAATAATTAGATAAATAAATAATAAGGGAATATTACATATAAGCCCCCAAGTCTCAATATATTTCAAATAAAACCCAACTCTTTCCTTTAATAATACCAACAATACAAAATACATTAAAACTACCTCGTAATAATCCTTCAAAATTATAAAATAAAGTAGACAATATATTTAATATTTCTCAATTAAAAATAATTGTTATTAGAAAAATACATAATCGCGTGCAATTCTCACTTGCGCACAGATTACGATGCAAAATACTCATATGCTATTTTGCGGGGAATTACACTGTCACTATCTCGTAGCCACAACAAACGAGTTTGCATCATTGTCTTTCTTGATGCAGATTGTTATAGAACACTTAACAATTTTCATGCGGTTTGTTTTTGGGGAGTGGCTGCACCAGGTGTGAGTTTTCTCAATTTGTATTTTTGCAGAAGCTTTGGTACTAACGGTACGTCCGGCCCTCAGCCGAGGAAACGACTCGGGAGTAGGCGGGAATGAGGAGGAGGTCGAATGCTCGGCTCGGATTTGGAGGCTTGGCTCAGATCTGGAAGCTCGGATCCAGAAGTCTCGTGTACCTGCACTCGGCCTAGGAACACCGGGGTTGATCCCGGTGGCAGGCCCTCCGACGGTCTAGTCAGTCACTGAAGAGTAACAGTAACTAGGGTTTTGAAAGGGAGAGATTGATTACCTTTTAAAGGGGTAGAGGGCCTAGTATTTATAGGTAGTGCCAACCGGGTCTGGGCCCATTTGGGGCCGGGTCTCCACCCGGTTGCCCGTGGGCCTAACGTGGCGGAAGCCCATGAGGCTTAGGGCTGACCTGGAAGACCTAATGATCGGGGGTAAACGGCTTTTGAAGGGATCCTATTGTCCAGGAGGGGCCATGTTATCTGACCCATATCAGGAGCCCCCCACTCCTAGAAGGCTGGGTAATCCATCTATGTAGGAGTGGTTTTTTGCCTCTGTAGGAAGAGCGAAGTGGTGTGTACGGCAAAGGACAGGATCCGTATCTTTCCGAAGAGGTCAGTGGGGTAGGATGAAATGGATCCCCTCTTGGAGTTAAGAGGGGTGCCGGGTGCAGAAGAGTCGGAGCTTGGACTGCTGAGTGTCGAGGGTCGGTTGACGAGTCCCCTCACTTGTTGGAAAAGCAAGGGAACATCGAGATCCATGGAGTAGGAGGTCTTCTTGCCAAGCATCGAGGGTCGGGAGGCGAACCCCCTCACTGGTTGGGGATAATTTGGGGCTCACGGTGACATCCGAGCACCAACCCCGAGGTCACCTGGCCGAGCATAGGGGGTCGGTAGACGAGCCCCCTCACTTGTTGGAAAAGCAAGGAGACGTCGAGATCCGTGGAGTAGCAGGTCTTCTTGCCGAGCACCTTGGGTCGGTAGACGAGTCCCCTCACTTGTTGGAAAAGCAAGGGGACGTCGAGATCCGTGGAGTAGGGGGTCTTCTTGTCAAGTGTCGAGGGTCGAGAGGCAAGCCCCCTCACTGGTTGGGGAATAATTTGGGGCTCGCGGTGACATCCGAGCATCGATCCCGAGATCGCTTGGCTAAGCATAGGGGTCGGTAGACGAGCCCCCTCACTTGTTGGAAATGCAAAAGGATGTAAGAGTCTGTGGAGTAGGGGTTCTTCTTGCCGAGCATCTAGGGTCGGGAGCTCGGCCCCTCACTTGTTGGAAAAGCATGGAATGTAGAGTTCTGTGGAGTAGGGGGTCATCATGCCAAGCATCGAGGGTCGGGAGATGAACCCCTCACTGATTGGGGGATAATTTGGGGCTCGCATTGACATCCGAGGGCCGAGCCCCAAGCCGTTTAGGAGAAACTTTTTGAGGCTCGCAGTGACATCCGAGCGTCGAGGCCCAAGCAGTTTAGGAGAAACTTTTTGGGGCTTGCGGTGACATCCGAGCGTCGAGGCCCTAGCAGTTTAGAAGAAACTTTTTGGGGCTTGCGGTGACATCCAAGAGTCGACCCTGAAGTCATTGAGAGAAACTTTTGGGGCTCGCAGTGACATCCGAGCGTCGAGGCCCAAGCAGTTTAGAGAAACTTTTTAGGGCTCGAGATGACATCCTAGCGTAGACCCTGAAGCTGCTGAGAGAAACTTTTTGGGGCTCGCGGTGACATCCGAGCATCAAGGCCCAAGCAGTTTAGAGAAACTTTTTGGGGCTCGCGGTGACATCCGAGCGTCGAGGCGCAAGAGCCGTTAAGAGAAACTTTTTCTAGCTCGCAGTGACATCCGAGTGTCAACCCTGAGGCCATTGAGAAAACTTTTTCTGGGTTGCGGTGACATCTGAGCGTCGACCCTGAGGCCGTTGAGAGAAACTTTTTCTGGCTTGCGGTGACATCTGAGCGTCGACCCTGAGGCCATTGAGAGAAACTTTTTCTGGCTCGCGGTGACATCCGAGCGTCGACCCTGAAGCCATTGAGAGAAACTTTTTGGGGCTCGCGGTGACATCCGAGCGTCGATCCTGAAGTCTTTGAGAGAAACTTTTTCTGGCCCGCGGTGACATCCGAGCGTCGAGGCTGAAGCCGTTGAGAGAGACTTTTTGTAGGAGGAACTTGGGTGAATAAAGGTGAAGTACCCGAGAAGTTGACCCTGCGCACTGAGCCGCCGCGTTGGTCGATAAAGCCGAGGGTAAGAAGGTATTTTTGCGCTCTAGGCTGACGTCAACAAGATCTTAGTGGCCGTTAGATCTTGATGATGAAGATTAGACGGGCAGATCTCTTTGCGGAATTCGAGGAGTCCTATTTGTGCTTATAAATCCCCCTCCCCCTACCCTACTTCTTCACTTTGATTTCATCCTCTTCACAACAGAAGTTTCCTTGCACACTGCCGGCGACCACTTTTCGTTGACCTTTGCATTCGCCGGTGAAACGGGTTAGTATTTTTGCTTTAAAATGTCACGGTCTCAGTCCGGCTCCGAGGCAGGCACTTCAGGTCTCGCCGAGGAGGAAGTTCATTCGCCTTCGATATCTTGGTCGTCGGGTCACTTGCACCCGATAAAGGAGGAGGTTCTATTAGTTGGAGGGTCAGATAGCGAGGGCGACGTAGCTTTCATCATAGAGCCCTTGCAATCTCGTAGGCCGGGTAAGGAGCCTGTAGAGGAGGAGCACGAAGAGAGAGACCCTGAGGGAGAGGGGTTTGTTGAGGAAGAGAATGAGTCCAGGGAAGGAGGCCCGGAATAAGAGGAGCAGGTTGAGGAGGGCGATGGTCAGGAGGGGTCCGAGCGAGGGACTGAAGGTGGTGGTGATCATGGCGAGGTCGGAGGGACCGCGGAAAGGGTAGAGGAAGAAGAGACAGACCTCCCACAATTGCCTCCCCTAGCGACCCCTTCCCCCGATAGGAAGGACCGCCCCCGAAGGAGGAAGAGGAAGTGGATACGGCCTGACAGTCCGGCCGAGAATGACAAGTATAAGTATGGGTTCGGGTTTAAGTACCTCCATCTCTCTAGCAAAAATCCAGGGTCGATCAGGATGTACCCTGACGACATGGAGGATCTTCTGGCACACACCTCGCTGCTGAGGGACGAGGGCCGGTCCATGATCAAGATGGACAGCGTGAAGTGCGCCTTGTATAGGGACTACTTGCCCATCTTGAGAGCGGCTTGCTTTATTCCGTGGGAGTTCAAGCTTCTTGTGCCGAACCAAGGAATCAGCCCGACCACCGTGCTTGAGTCGAGCTTCTGCATGTTCCCTGAGGACGCTTTCATCTCGAGGTTGAGACTTTCGCTGCATCCGTTCATCAAGAGAGTGCTAAATTGGGGGGAGCTGAGACCCATGTAGTATGGTCCCAACTCTTGGAAACACTTAATGTGTTTCATTTTGAAGTGCCAGGAGAAAGGGATCACGTCGAGGCTCACATACTTCCGAGCCATCCTAGGAATGAGCTCGCTTGGGGACAAGGAGGGGATTTTCTATCTCTCACCACGCCCTCATAAGAAAGTGATGCATGGACATCTGGACTCCATAAAGGGGTGGAAGGAGAAGTACTTCATAGTCCGAAGCGAGAAGCCTTGAGAAATTTCAACAGTTTGGAATTTTGGAAAGCCGAACCACAAACTGCCAAAGCGAAGAGATTTGACTGAGAATGAGTAGGCAAAGGTCGATAAGATCGTGGAGGGGCACAACATTGGTTGGCCTCGCGTCACGGAGCTACACCTCGCCCGAGCCAGACTGAGCCCGGCCAACCCTAGTACGTTTTTGTTTCCACTCTGTCTTTCTTTCTGCCTTCGCGTTAACATGTTTTCTTTTTGTAGAAATGTCTGCCAAGGAGCTCTACAACCGAAATGTTGTAGTAGCCCTGGCTGCCAAGAGGAGGGCCGACATGGCAAAGAAGGCCGCCTCGGGGGCGGCGACCAGCCAGGCTGCGACTCCAAGGCTCGAGGAGTCGACCCCGAAGAGGGTGAAGAAGCACCACCACCATTCATCAAAGTCGACGAGAGATCTGGGGGCAAGCTCCGGCAGCAAAAAGGTTGCCGAGGTCACGAGGGATCCCCTCCTGCCACTTCGCCCGACCGCCGAGCAGATGGTGGGTCAGCATGGAATGAGGCCGTACGCCCCCGACTGGGGGTCAAATCAGGGGATACGCTCTTCGAGGGCCCGGTTACGGTGGAGGTGGTGGAGCACCTCGCCACCGAGAGAGATCGTATGAACCTGTTGGTGGAGACGGCTGATACGTCCTACATGAGATTCGCTCAGGCCCACCTCGCAGTAATTCTTCTAACTTGATCCTCCTCGGCCAGGAGCATGAGCAGCACTTTCACAAGTGCCTCGAGAAGGAGATCGTCATCGAGAGGAAGAACGCCGAGAGCTATCTTTGGGAAGCCACTCAGCTGAAGGACGAGCTGACGGCGGTGGAGTCTGCCCTTGCGGTCGCCCAAGCCCATCTGGTCTCCATCACGGACTCTTATGCGAACGAGCTGGCGCACTTCAAGGCGAAGGCCAAGAAGGAAAGCGAGGAGGCAGCGATCGCCATGGTGAACACCCTGATCGCCTTGCAGGATGAGGCTTATAACAAGGCCAGGGAGCACATCTTGCAGATCTATCCGGACCTTCGGATCGGCCATCTCCACTATGGGTGGCAGTTCCCCGAGCTTCCACTGACGCCCCACAGCCGGGAGGACGAGGAGCAGGAGGACGCTCGACTGGAGGCCGGGGGCAACCAAGGTGACGAAGAGGTGCCGTCCCCCTCCTAAATAGTAGTCTAGGAATTTCCTTCTCTTTTTTTGTAATTGCCGAACGCGAACTAGCCACCGCTTTTTTGTAACTAGAAAATTTTTGAATTTATAAAAGGAGAATTTTTTGCCGATGCTCTATGACTTGTGTGTTTTTTCGTCTTTGTTGTGACCTGTTGCTTTTCCCGTCTTTTTTATAGACACATGAGGTCCTCGGCACCGACCTGTTGATTCTTGATTTTGATAATTACAACACAATGCAAAGTTGTTATGCTACTTCTTAGATATTACAGGATGTACACAAAGGCAAAATGTTAAAACAAGTTCTCAAAGCAAGTTGATCAAGCAAAGCTTCATATAAAGACAATGGCTAAAGCTTCTATCAAGACTAAAGACTCAAGTCAAGACCAATGTTTTAATGTCTTATATATTGTGTCTTCTAAAAACAAATGTAATCTTCTTTTGCTGAGTCTTAGATTGATGTAAAAGCCTTGTCACACACACACACTCACATATAATTTTATAACTGTGTGTTTTTATAAAATAAAGGTCAAAATAGTTTGAACTAGGTCTGATGTTGAGTACCAATCGACTGCCATTAAGGACTAGTCAACTGTACTTGTACAAAACTATCTGAGCTTCTTCAAACTCTGGCCAGTTGACTCATAACGGCAACCCAGTCGACTGTTCAAGCTGTTTTGACAAATTTCTAATTTCAAATTTTGTATTTTCAAATTCAAAAGATTTATTTCCTGTTGGTTGACAGTTGATATAACTGTTTCTCAACGTCCAGTGATTCTAACTCTATAAATAGAATGTAGAAATCACTTTGAAAAGGTTACAATACAACACTCTCTTTTTTGATAAGTTTTCAAAGTCCTTAATTTCAAAAAGAGAACAGGAGTTCAAAAGTTTTCAAGTTCACTAAGTCTTGGTTCTCTGTTTACAGTCCCGCGTAACATGATTTCGTTTTGGACTGAATTCAGAAGTCGACCAAATAGCCACATACAAAATCACAATCACAATAAGGCTATAGGTTAATTGTAAACAATTTTATTGTTTTCTTTTTCTCTCGGTTGGAGAGTAGGACTCTAAGGTGTAGAGTCAAGTTTTCACTCTTGGTGGAAGAGTGGGTTACTCTCTCTAGTGGTGAGAGAGGACTACAGGTTGGACAAGGTTGTTGTCTAATGTCGTAGGGTATTCTAGTACATTTTTCAAGAATAGTGAAAAATCTCAAGTGGGTTGCTTGGGAACTGGATATTGGTCGGGAGGACCGAACCAGGATACATCGTGAGTACTTTGTGGTTGTATTTCTCTGAATTTGTTTCATTTACTTGCTTTTTAAGTTCTCTGTGAAACTTGTCTGGACAGTCGATTGTATCCCTTTTTAAGTCGACTGGTCAGACTTGTACTACATTCTTTCTGAAAACTTGTCTGGTAAGTTGACTGGTTCTTCTATAAGTCAACTAATCAGACTCGTCTTAAAATACTCTTCTTAACTGTTGCCCCAGTCGACTGGTTTGTCTTTTCAAGTTGACTGGACCGAAGAAAAAGTTCAATTCCGCAATTATTTTTATAAAACACTATTCACCCCCCCCCCCCTCTAGTGTTTCTTACCTTGCCTACAGGATCCAACACTTGGTATCAGAGCGAGGTTGAGTGCAATGGCAACTACTTCTAATGAAAATCAATACCATAAAGGCCAATCTATACAAAGGCCACCCCTCTTCGATGGAACCAATTACAACTATTGGAAGTGTAGAATGAAGATCTACCTTTAGTCCATCAACTATGAGATATGGAACATAACGGAGACTGAGTACACCGCTCCTACCATTCCATATGCACAATGGAACAATGAAATGAAGAACCAAATAATGAACAATGCAAAGGCAATGAATGTGCTGTTTGTGCCCTTACAAAAGAGGAGTTCAACCGTGTGTCCAATTCAACAACAGCACATCAAATTTGGCACACACTCGTGGTAACTCATGAAGGAACAAATAAAGTAAAAGAATCTAAAATATCTGTTCTTGTTCATAGGTTTGAAATGTTCCGTATGAAGGAGAATAAGAATGTATCTGAGGTGATTACAAGGTTCACGGACATTACCAATTCACTTGTGGCACTTGGAAAGACTTATACTCAAGCCGAGATGGTGAGGAAGGTACTTCGTGCACTAACCCCCAAATGGGAGAAGAAGACCACCGCCATAGAAGAGGCCAATAATTTAACACGACTTTCTCTTAAGAATCTTGTGAAAAATCTTATGGCTTATGAGGTATAACTTGAAGAGCACAAGAAGGATACCGAACCACAACAATCAAAGAAGAATATATTAGAATTTAAATCCATGTCGGACTCCGATGATGAAGAAGAAGATGAGGAAGAGATTGCCATGTTCACGAGAAAGTTCAAAATGTTCCTAAGAAAAGGTAAGTTTAAATCAAAATCTAAGGAATCTAATGAACCTCCAACTTGTTTCAGGTGTAACAAGACAGACCATATGAAGAAGGATTGCCCACTAGAGAACGCAAAATCTACGGGAAAGGCGTCCAACTTCAAAAAGGACAAGTACACAAAGAACAAGTTCATGAAGAACAAGTTCGTGAAGGCCATAGCCGACCGGGACTGGTGGACAGTTGAGACGAACTGGTCGATCTCGGATGCCTCGAGTGGGCGATCAGCTTCAGAGTCTTTTCTTCGTGAGGCTATTGTAGAGAAAGAGTTGGATATCCGTAGGCTGAAGCTAATGCTGGGCACCGGTCTGGTCGAGGAGGCGAGCAATTTCGTGTTGGGACCTTCTCCGAACTTTTTCTTAGAAGCAACCCAGCCTGCTGATGCGGAAAGTTCCGTTGCCGGGGTACCCTCGCTGGTTGGACCGGCCGAGCGCACGAAGGATCCCGTGGGAAGCACCAAGTTTGAGTTTTAAGCTGAGCGATGAGTGATTTGTAACCTTTTCATTGTATTGTGTGGCCATTTCTGGTGCTCTATGAGTAATAAAAACTTCGACTTTTTTAACCTTGATGATTTATTGAGTGAGGAGGGCAGGAGTGTAGCTCGAGGTCATTGCCGAGCCTGGCCTTGCTGGAGGTCACCGCCGAGGCAGAAGGGGCGATCAGTCTGCGGAAAGTTCCATTGCTCGGGAGCTGAACTGCAATTTCTTGTAGATAACGCCCAAAGAGTGATGTTTCTCCTTTCGATAAACATTAATGGTGACATTTCGCCTTTCGCTGTTTGGACTTTCCGATATAATAAATGCGCTGCTCAGGGGGTTATATAATCCCCATCTCCTCATTGTTTTTTCTTCAGCAACTGACGGTGACTCATCTGCCACCCGCTGACAATTTGGGGTTTCGGCTCCGAGGGTTGCTGACCCCAACCTGTTAGTGGGTGAGAGGTGGGTTGACCCCGGAGGTGAGATTCGGGTGCCTGCCGAAGGTGGGCGCCCATAAGTAGAATTTTTGGCTGAGAGTTCTGGGTTGGTGGCTCACCTGTCACCCTCGAATAGTTCGGAATTTTGGCTCTGAGGGCCGTAAATCCCGAGTTTCTCGCGGGTGAGTGGTGGGTTAACCAATCGGTCCGGAAGCTCGGCGAGAGTCCTGGGTCGGTGGCTCCCCTGCTGCCCTCGAACAATTCGGGGTTTTGGCTCTAAAAGCCATAAATCCCGAGTTGTTCCCGGGTGAGAGGTGGGTCAACCAACGGTCCGGGGCTTGGGGCATTTGCCGCAGGTGAGCGCCCTAAATCTTTAATGAAAATTTTTGGAATGGGCGTGGTTGAAGGTCGTCGCCGAGCATAAAGGGCATGGCTTGAGAAAGCCAAGGCCTTACTCGGGGTCGACACCGAGCCCTAATGTACACTCCTTGGTAGATAGTATGGGTGTAGCTGGAGGTCGTCGCCGAGCACATAGGCTGTAGGGCTTGAAAAAGCCTAGGCCATGCTCGAGGTCGATGCCGAGACCCCATACCTTAGAACAGCCAGTGATGAGCATGGCTACAGGTCGTCGCCGAGCATAAAGGTCGCATGGCTTAAAAAAGTCAAGTCCTTGCTCGAGGTCGACGCCGAGCCCCCATACCTATTCCCGAGTAGATAGTACAGGTGTGGCTGGCGGTCGTCACCGAGCACATAGGCTGCAGGGCTTGACAAGCCTAAGCCATGCTCGAGGTTGATGCCGAGCCCCCCTAATTTAGAGAAGCCAGTGATGAGCGTGGTTGCAGGTCGTCGCCGAGCGTAAAGGTCGCATGGCTTTGAAAAAAGCTAAGGCCTTGCTCGAGGTCGACGCCGAGTCCCTACACCTATTCTCGGGTAGATAGCACGAGTGTAGCTGGTGGTCATCGCCGAGCGCATAGGCTGCTGGACTTGAACAAGCCCAAGCCATGCTCAAGGTCAATGCCAAGCCCCCATACCTTAGAGAAGCCAATGATGAGCGTAGCTGAAGGTTGTCGCCGAACGTAAAGGTCGCACGGCTTTGAAAAAAGCTAAGGCCTTGCTCGAGGTCGACACCGAGCCCCCACACCTGTTCTCGGGTACATAGCATGGGTGTAGCTGGCGGTCATCGCTGAGCGCATAGGCTATTGGACTTGAACAAGCCCAAGCCATGCTCGAGGTCGATGCCGAGCTCCCATACCTTAGAGAATCCAGTGATGAGCGTAGCTCAAGGTCATCGCCAAGCGTAAAGGTCGCACGGATTTGAAAAAAGCTAAGGCCTTGCTCGAGGTTGACACGAGCCCCCACACCTGTTCTCGAGTAGATAGCACGGGTGTAGCTGGCAGTCATCGCCAAGCGCATAGGCTGCTGGACTTGAACAAACCCAAGCCATGCTCGAGGTCGATGCCGAGCACCCATACCTTAGAGGTGACTTTTAGTGGCTTGCGGTGCCGTCCGAGCACCGATCCCCAAGCTTGTAAGGAAAGCTTTTTAGGGCTCGTGGTTTCTTCCGAGCACCGAGCCCTGAGCTTATAATGGAAGATTTTTGTGGCTCATGGTTTCTTCCGAATGCCGAGACCTAAGCTTGTAAGGGAAGCTTTTTGTGGCTCGCGGTTCCTTCCGAAGTCCGAGCCCGAGACTTGTTTTTAAGAGAGCTAATACGAAGCCGAAGCTTGTTTTAAGAAAGCTAACATAATTACAACATATTTTGACTATACAAAACAAGGCACTGCGTGCCGATTACATTTTTTATAATTTACATGGGGGCATCTGTAGAGGCTAATCCACCCCTTCAAGAAATTTGATAAGATGCTCTGCGTTCCAGGGCCTCTTAACAGCCTTGCCCTCCGGGTTGGTGAGGCGGTACGTGCCTGGGCATACAACCTCAGAAACCTTGTACGGGCCTTGCCAGTTTAGGACCAGTTTCCTCTTTTGGCCGGGGTTAGATACTGCCAGCTTCCGGAGGACGGGGTCCCCTAGCATGATTTTGGTGGGACGCACCTTTTTGTTGTAGAACCTTTCGATCCTCTGCTGTAGGTGTTTCTTCTGATGGCAGACTTCTTCCTGACCTCGTCTATAAGATCCAGGTCGGCACGTAGTTGTACCGAGTTGCTTGCTTCGTCGAAGGCCATGATTCGGGGCGAAGGGAACCCAATCTCCAGGGGAATTACGGCCTCCGTGCCGTATGTCAGATTGAATGGAGACTCTCCCATGGGGATTCTTTTTGCCGTTTGGTGGGCCCAGAGAATGTTCAGCAGCTCGTCGACCCATAATCTCTTGGAAGAGTTATCAAGTCGTTTCTTGAGGCCGTCAAGGATCTGGCGGTTCGCGTTCTCGGCCTGGCCGTTTGACTGTGGGTGGCATACCAAAGAGAAGCACTGCTGGATCCCGAGATCCTCGCAGAACATTCGGAAATTCTTACCCGCGAATTGAGTCCCGTTATCTGTGATGAGTACGTGTGGAATTCCGAATTGGCAGACGATGTGTTTCCAGAAAAATTATTGGGTCTGCTGCTCGGTGATCGTGGCCAGGTGCTCGACCTCGATCTACATCGTGAAGTAGTCGATTGCCACTATGAGAAACTTCCTTTGGCCCGTTGCCTTCAGAAATGGCCCTACCAGATCCATCCCCAACATAGCAAAGGGGGTCAAACTGGCCAGGGAGCGGAGGTTTGCTTGCGGAGATTTTCTCACCGAGGGGAACCTTTGACAAGGGCCACACTTCTTTACCAGGTCCAGGGCATCTTGTAGCATTGTGGGCCAGTAGTACCAGTGATTCAGAGCCTTTCGCACAAGCGATCGGCTTCCCATATGGCACCTGCCAATTCCTTCATGGAGCTCTTTGAGAGCGTACTTTGCTTCGTCGGGGGTTAAGCAGCAGAGGTAGGGCCTTCCGTCCATCGTGGTGTACAACCGTTTGAAAAGGGGCTCGCTGATCATGGCGAGCCTTTCTGAACGGACCCTGGCCCGCCTTGCCTCGGCTCGGTCTTTGGGAAACTCTCCTTTGATTAGAAACTTTCTGAGGGGAGTGGTCCAATCGTCTGGTTGAGCCCCGTCTTCTATGCAGAGGGTCTCGGGGAGGTCAGTACTCGGCTTCAAAACTACTTTGATTAGGACGGTGCGGTCGAGACCTTCGAAGGATGAGGAGGCTAACTTTGACAGAGCGTCGGTCTGAGCGTTCTGCTCCATGGGGATCCTTAAGTGTCACGCCCCGCTATCCAAAACATGGAATACGAGCGTGACGAAGCCCAGCGAATAATTTTAACATCATCCATAAGCTATAGGATCGACTCAGCATCACAACAAGAATATGACTAGATATATATACCACCAAGCATGCATCAATAATTCATTAAGCAACAGAAAATAATTGAAAACAAATAATAATATCTAAATAGTTTTCAAGTCTGGATCACATGTAAAACTCGGGAACATAAGCCCGCCGTTACAAGTCTTAAGTAACATCAAATGAAATAACTCAAATACAAAATGAAATGAGTAAAGAAAGTTTTTTCCCAAACAAGGCCTAGAACGTCTGCTCACCAATTCCAACGGGCAACACGTCTTCAAAGTCTGTTAAATAATTATAAAAAGGGGAAACATAGAGGAAACAAGATAAAATGCCCTTAGTGTAAGTTAGGGTCACAAATAGTAAAAACGAGTACAAGTAATGTGGAACAAGATTTGGAATCAAGAATATAATAAGGTTACAACACGTAGTGGGAAGTTAAGGACTAACTAGCAAGAAGGACAACTCAAGTAAACATGTTGGGTAACAAATACTAATATTAGATCAAGTGACTAGTGACATATAAGAGTATCTAACATCAAGTGACAAGTATCAAGTGTAGGTGTCAAGTAACAAGTCTCAAGTCTAGTGCAAGTGACAAGTCTCAAGTATAGGGTCAAGTAACAAGTCTCAAGTCTAGTGTCAAGTTGCCAAGTACAAGTATCAAGTTGCAAGTGTCAAGTATTATATTCAAGTATCAAGTCTCATGCAACATGTCATCAAGTATCAAGTAAACATGTATCAAGTTCAAGTTTCATGTTTCAAGCCTTGTAGTTATTACTATCTAGATAGCATTTCATGCATCCATATTTTTACTACATGGTTGCTACAGTCAAAGCAATTTTGTTTAGACCTAGTAATGGATTTTATAGGGTGGCGTACTCAGGTATCAAGTATCAAGCAAGCCATGGTTCATGAATCGGAAAATAGATAACAAGTTCACAAAGCAAGTTCGCGAATCCACTAACAAGTTCAAGAATCGCATATTGGGTTCATGAATCAAACAAGTTCATGAGCTAAGTACCTGACTCCATGAATCGATCAAGATACAACAAGTTTATGAACCAAGTAATTGGGAAATACGGGCCCCCTTCCGATTACACTTACCTATGTTGTCCACTACTATAGTCTTTCCCTTAAACCCCGGCTTGTTATTTATTATTATTATAAAGCAAGCATGAAAGTGTGTGAAATAAGTCAAGAAATCGTAATCATGGATATGGAATAAGTTTGAGATATTTATAAAGCATATTCGATGGTCAACACGAATAAAAATATCACGAACAACGAAAATCTCAAATCTGGACAGCAAGAGGTTGCTGCACCAAAACTGTGATTCCCATTGCTACGAGATAGCAAAAGTGGATCCGTCAGGAGTTCTATAAACTAGACTCCTTCCCGGTTCCAACGCATATAATTAAGGTACGAGAAAGTTGTGGTAATACGTGTCAAAACAGCGAACTACACAGCTAATGTGTTCAGGCAGAATTTGTGTATTTGAGTTTATACATGTGAAATAGTGTTGAAATATTATTAATTAATTCTAAGGAAATTTAAAAAGGTTCTCTAGGGTTTCCAGAAATAGAATGTAAAATTTTAAGTCAAACGCTTACTGTTAACATGGTTAAATTAATTTGCAAACTAAAAGTGTGCAGCAGTTTTGCGAATCTGCATCTACCAACACAGCTGCAGTAAAACTGCGATAACTCCTAGACCGTAACTCAGAATTCAAAATTTTCGGAGGCTATCAACATCTAGACATCTAGAGTTACGTTTACCTTTCAGGGCTCGGCTTCAGATTCTGATGTTAAAGGGGTCAAAACAGTAAGTAAAGATCCAGAACAGCAACAAGTGGGAAGGTCTTTTATACCTAAGTTGCATGATAATTGGTTATTGGGCGTCTAGATTAATGTGTGATGCATATACGGGGTAATGCTTATCAAAATAGCAAGCAACATTTATTTCTCAACTCAATTGGGTGCAAGTTCATCACATACAAGGTACAATACACATCTACAAATCTAGGGTTCCTAAATTTCATGTGTTCATTTGCCTTATGAGATAAAATGAGTCCAAGTAGTTACAATATATCAATGAAATTATTGTAACTCTTAAGATTATAGAATTGATGAGGATTAATATTTGATCAACAATGACAAGTCAAAGAGGAGTCACAACTACTAACTATTTGCGGTATTTTCAAACTAAACGCTTGTACTAGAACAAAAATTTGTACAAGATAAATACTTGCCTTAGGGGAGTAGCCGGCGAATCTGATGAAGGAATAACGGGAACAGATCTCGGCGACACGGCGACAAGTAATGATCACGATGATCACGATCGGGCACGGATCTCGATGATCAAGATAGTCATCAAGATGAAGATCAAATGAATCCAACGGCCGGGATCGAACACACATAAACATATAATAATTAGAATAGTACCAAAAAAATAAATTTACCATGATTGATAATTGATGAATGAGAACAAAATGGAGATCAATTGTTTAACTCGCCAAGTACAAGACGAATGGGACGATCAGGGGCCGAGATCAAGTTGATCAACCAACTGACGACCGAGATCGAAGATCAAGATCAAGATCAAGATGGTGATCACGATAGCGATGATCAAAAGAGATCCGACGATCGAGATCAAGATCTTGATAATGCTGGAGACGATGATCACGATCGCGATGATCGACGATCAAACGGCCTAGATCCAATGGCTTGCTGATGATCAAATGAAGGATCAGATGGCTGTGATCAAGAGCTTTTGTTGATGATCGATCTGATCTCAATCACGATCAGATCAAGCAGATCAAATGGTCAGGATCAAGAGATCAAGATCTGATCGAACGAACGGCCCACAATCCACTTGATCAAAATCCATATACCCACAACAAACACATAAAAGATGGAGTTGTGTTCACTGTGTTGGGGGAAACAGGCGGCGACACCGCGGGCATGGAGGGGCTGCCGGCGGACGGCAACCGGATGGGATTAGGCTGTCGGCGATACTGTTGGTGTTGGCGGAGGATGGTAGGAGGGCTGGGATGCGCTGCAGTGTCGCGGCTGCGTCGTCGACCAGGGAGTGGACAGCGGTGCTGTCACAGCCGCAAGCAGAGGCTGGCGCACCATGGGGGGTTGCAGCGTCGTGGCGTGACGAGGAGAGGAGGAGTGTGGGGTCCTGTCGATGAGGAGGGGGGCCAAGTGGTCTGGGGCTGTCGCGGCTTGATGCTGGCGGCAGATGGTGGCGCTCAGGATGGAAGTAGGTGGCGACGGTTGGTGGGGGCTCGCTGGCAGGCGGGTGGGTGCACATAGCAGGGGAGAAGGGGGATCGGGAATGGGTTTGAGGGAGAGAGAGTGGAATGAAGAAGTTGAAGAGGTGGGGGGCGACTGTAGGGTGTACACAGTAGGATAGGTTTATGGTTAGTTTATTAGGAGTTTAAATAGAATGGGTTATTGGGTTTGGGTAGTGGATATTGGATATTAGGGTAATTGAATAGGTAATGGGTTTATTAGGGGTTATTAGGATCTAAAAAAGAGATCCAATAGAATAGATAAAATAATAATTAAAAATTAGGATTATATAATAAAATATATTTGTACTACAATATGAAAATTATTTGAAATGACTACAAATGCAATTAACGATAGAAATGGATTTTTAAATTAAAAATCAAGGGTAAATATACTAATAGTAAGAATACTAATAATAGTACTGATAACAAGAATAATAAAAATGATATTAATAATAATAATAATAATAATAATAATAATAATAATAATAATAATAATAATAATAATTTTGATATACATATCAAATAGGATTTGAGATAAACAAGTTTTTAAAAATCTAAATAGTCTTAAAATAAGATACAAATAGCCAACCACTTAGAAAATAAACAATAAAGTCAGAATATACTATTATTCGAAATAAATATAATTTCCGGTTCGAAAAGATTTTAATAGAAGGCCCAAGTTGAGTTTAAAAATAATAACGAATTTATAAATAATTAAAATACGAAAAATATTCAGAAAATTTGTATTTACGGAAATATGGGTTACAAATCCTACCCACCTTACACAGAAATTTCATCCTCGAAATTTGCTTAGGCGGTACATTGGATAAGGCTAAGCAAACTGGGGGGTAACGAGGCAGAGGATTAAAGGGGAAGGAACAAGCAGTGGCAACACCAGAGGAATAAGGAAGTGGATAACAATGAGGTCAGATGGAAGGCATGAAAGAAAAATAAACAGTATCAAGAGGAAGGAAACAACACACGGTAACAAAGCAAGATAGGGAGTGGGCAGAACTGGAATCAAAGAGAAAACTATAGGGAAGAATTGAATCAAATAATGAATGGGTGAATGATGGCAATATGAAATGCAAGAAAGAAATAACCGGTATCAAAAATGAAGAAGAAACAACACAAGGCTTGCAAGATAATAAAGCAACGAGATGGAGAAATAGATAGGGCTGGAACCGAAGAAGGGGTGGACAAGGAAAAGACGAACCCTGCAATGAGTCAACGGATGAGAACAAATGCAAGAGATAGGGGATAGCAAACAATGCAGGGGAGGAGAAGCAACAATAGGATCCTAGGACCTGTGGGTTATGGGCCCACCACGCTTCCGCTGCGCCACTCTGATGGTGACGTCCCAAGCCAATGAACCGAGCAGGAAGACAAGCCTGAGACATCAGGATCAAAGAGAGTATGGGCTCAAGATAGATATAAATAAATAATGCAAAATGAATATAAGGTTGGCTTCGAGTTAAATAATTGCAAGATATTCTATAGATCAAAACTAATGGGTTTTAAAAAAAATGATAATAACAACAAATATTAACAATAAAAATAATAATATCAATAACAATAGAATAATAATAACAATAATGGAAATAATAATAATAACAATAATGATAACAATGCATATTAATAATAAAGATTATAATAACAATAATATTAAAAATAGTAGCAACAATAATGATACAAGTAATAATAACCATAATAATAAAATAATAATAACAATGAGGGTAACAGTAATCAAAATTATCATAATCATACGGGTAATAATAATATATTAAAATAAAATATTTACAATACTGATAATAATGACAATACATACACGCACTACAAAAGAAACAGGCTTTCCCGGCGCTTTTTGACGTCTTTACCGGCGTTTATTTACACCGGTGAAACTTTCACCGGCGTTTATAATAGCGCCGGTCCAAATGCCGCCGAAGCGGGCGTCGCGGAAACGAAGGGGTCTACACCGGCGGTTTTGATGGACGCCGGTAAATGTGACAACTACACCGGCGGCCATAAAATGCCGGTGTATGTCGGTCTCTGAGTGCCGTTCTTTTGCACCCTATATACATTCACCGGCGGTCTTAAACCGCCGGTATTTATTAATTCACCGGCGTTTATGAAAACACCGGTGTAGAACGAAAGTATACCAGCGGTCAATGAGCGCCGGTGTATGTGCGTTTCTGAGTGCCTGGTTTTTCCTACTTACAAGCACCAGCGCGACCAAAAAACGCTGGTGTAGTTATATACGGCGGCATTTATAAAACGCCGGTGTACGTCTGTGCCGTTACAGCTGACAACATTCACACACTCCAACAATTAGATTAGATAGACCGGCGTTTTTTAAAACGCCGGTCTGGCTGTGCCCGTTTATTTTCGATACTCCGCTTTTCCGTTCGATTTCAATTCACAGTTTCATTTATAAAACCTGTAAACTAATTCTCACAACTGATTCAATCAATTTCGTTGCATATTACTGCGCAAATCACAACCAAACACAAGAATAATTAAAGATAATCAAGTATCACACGTGTCATATCAACGTCCAAATTCATTGATTAATTAACAGTGTCATAATTAACAAATTAATATAGGGACTAACATCCCAAATATCCAAACAAACCAGTCTGACAAATATCCAAAATATCCCAAATTAAAAGTCTGACATAACTCTCATAAAAAAAAACCAGTCTGACATAACAACAGCAAGGAGGAGGACATAAGAACAACAACCATACAGCAAGGAGGACATAAGAACAGCAAGGAGGACCGCAGATTCATACCCCTCGAGTAGCTTCAGCTCTGATCATCAAAATTTCCTTCATCTGGACGACCGCTCTGTGAAAAAAAACAATAGTTTAATTGAACAGTAGACCACAATACAGAATATACATATTTTTTGAACTTGCAAAAAGAACTATCTGTATCTTAAATTATAAGATCAAAGTGCCAACTACAAATGGAATTGTTAATGATATATACAGAGGTAAAATAATTACATTGCAATGCTAAAAATCTAGTACTTAATTTTGTTTTTAAATATATCTAAAATAACAAAATAAATGAAAATTCAGTATCTAACTTGAAACCTTTATATTCTCCTCTGATTGGGAATATCCAATATCTAAAACAGTAAAACAAATGAAAATTCAGTATCTAAGCATGTCCTTCATGGATTGTTCAGACAATCCATGAAACTGTCATCGTGGACGGAAACCAAATATAAGAAAAATAAGAAAAATAAGATAGGGCTCATATCAAGTGTATTTTTAGGGAACTGTCATCGTGGAAGGAAACCAAATATAGAAGCCAGAAATGGAAACAGAAAGAAGAAAGGAAGAGACTTTGGATACACCAGGCTAACATAGCGGCATTTTCCTCATCTCTCCCTCATCCCTTGTTCCCCTTCAGCACACGAATACAAAGAGACATCAGCAACAACAGCAAGAGCGACAAGAACAACAATAATTTGTTAAATTATTATGAACAAGATGTCTCTATATGGGTTTCCAGATCTCCACTCGAGCCCACTCTTTCTAATTACAGCCCAATTAAGAACATAGACAACATCCACTAAACAATCCAATCATAGCCAATCAAAATTTGCCATCCTGGATCTTAATGAAATAAGCTTCATTAACAGTGAAAGAAAGTGAGGATGCTAGCAGCATACTTAGTTTGGAAGTGAACCCATTTTTTGTTAAAAAATCATGCCAAAGATAGCAATCAGCTTCATTAACAGTATCTGAAAATGAAAATTTCCATTATCTGAGCTTATATGTTGCTCTACTAATTCACTGTGCCCAACTAAATCTAAAATGCAATTGTTATGCGTATCCGGAGGATTTTGGCATACGTACCTATAGCATCCTCAGTTCACAGTGAACCCGTTTTGGTCAAAAAAACATGCCAAGATCACAATCAGATGCATGAAAATAAGCTTCACTAACAACAAAAGAAGAAACTGGGGATGCTAGCAGCATACTTAGTTTGGAAGTGAACCCATTTTGTGTTAAAAAACCATGCCAAAGATTGCAATCAGGTTACTTTAACAGTATCTGAAAATGAAAAATTTTCCATTATCTGAGCTTGTATGTTGCTCTACTACTTCTTTAGCCCAACTATATCTAAAACCCAATTGTTGTGCATATCCGGCCGGAGGAGGTTGGCATACAGATATAGCATCCTCAGTTCACAGTGAACCCATTTTGGGTAAAAAAACAAACATGCCAAGAAGACAATCAGGTGCATGAAATCAGCTTCACTAACAGTGAAAGAAAATGTGCGACCAAAAAACATGCCAAGAAGACCATCAGGTGCATGAAATCAGCTTCACTAATAGTGAAAGAAAATGGGGATGCTAGCAGCATACTTAGTTTGGAAGTGAACCCATTTTGTGTTAAAAAACCATGCCAAAGATTGCAATCAGGTTACTTTAACAGTATCTGAAAATGAAAAATTTTTCATTATCTGAGCTTATATGTTGCTCTACTACTTCACTGTGCCCAACTATATCTAAAACCCAATTGTTGTGCATATCCGGCCGGAGGATTTTGGCATACGTACCTATACCATCCTCAGTTTACAGTGAACCCATTTTGGGTAAAAAAACAAACATGCCAAGAAGACAATCAGGTGCATGAAATCAGCTTCACTAACAGTGAAAGAAAATGCGCGACCAAAAAACATGCCAAGAAGACCATCAGGTGCATGAAATCAGCTTCACTAACAGTGAAAGAAAATGGAGATGCTAGCAGCATACTTAGTTTGGAAGTGAACCCATTTTGTGTTAAAAAACCATGCCAAAGATTGCAATCAGGTTACTTTAACAGTATCTGAAAATGAAAAATTTTCCATTATCTGAGCTTATATGTTGCTCTACTACTTCACTGTGCCCAACTA
The DNA here is from genome assembly GCA_017893485.1 of Hemerocallis citrina. Lineage (NCBI taxonomy): Eukaryota > Viridiplantae > Streptophyta > Magnoliopsida > Asparagales > Asphodelaceae > Hemerocallis > Hemerocallis citrina. Next base: position 241,529,199 of record CM030364.1, on the reverse strand, counting down.
TATCTAAAACCCAATTGTTGTGCATATCCGACCGGAGGAGGTTGGCATACAGATATAGCATCCTCAGTTCACAGTGAACCCATTTTGGGTAAAAAAACAAACATGCCAAGAAAACAATCAGGTGCATGAAATCAGCTTCACTAACAGTGAAAGAAAATGCGCGACCAAAAAACATGCCAAGAAGACCATCAGGTGCATGAAATCAGCTTCACTAACAGTGAAAGAAAATGGGGATGCTAGCAGCATACTTAGTTTGGAAGTGAACCCATTTGGTGTTAAAAAACCATGCCAAAGATTGCAATCAGGTTACTTTAACAGTATCTGAAAATGAAAAATTTTCCATTATCTGAGCTTATATGTTGCTCTACTACTTCACTGTGCCCAACTATATCTAAAACCCAATTGTTGTGCATATCCGGTCGGAGGAGGTTGGGATACGTACCTATACCATCCTCAGTTCACAGTGAACCCATTTTGGGTAAAAAAACAAACATGCCAAGAAGACAATCAGGTGCATGAAAGCAGCTTCACTAACAGTGAAAGAAAATGCGCGACCAAAAAACATGCCAAGAAGACCATCAGGTGCATGAAATCAGCTTCACTAACAGTGAAAGAAAATGGGGATGCTAGCAGCATACTTAGTTTGGAAGTGAACCCATTTTGTGTTAAAAAACCATGCCAAAGATTGCAATCAGGTTACTTTAACAATATCTGAAAATGAAAAATTTTCCATTATCTAAGCTTATATGTTGCTCTACTACTTCACTGTGCCCAACTAAATCTAAAATCCAACTGTTGTGCATATCTGGCCGGAGGATTTTGGCATACGTACCTATATACCATCCTCAGTTCACAGTGAACCCATTTTGGTCAAAAAAAACATGCCAAGATGACAATCAGATGCATGAAAATAAGCTTCACTAACAATAAAAGAAGATGAGACATCAGCAACAACAGCAACAACAGCCAAGAGGGAACCAAATATAGAACAATTGGGTTTTGAATGGAGATTGTAGTCATAGATCAATTCTTCGTTGAAGAAAAATACGAATAGGGCTCATAGCAAGTGTAGTTTTAAGGAATTGTCATCGTGGAAGGAAACCAAATATAGAAGCCAGAAAGAGGAATGGTAGAGAATGAGGATACACCAGGCTAACATAGCGGTATTTTCCTCATCTCTCTCTCATCCCTTCTTTTCCTTCAGCACACGAACACATAGAGACATCAACAACAACAACAAGAGCGACAAGAACAACAATAATAATAAATTATTATGAACAAGATGTCTCTATATGGGTTTCCAGATCTCCACTCCAACTCGTCTCTTTCTAATCACAGCCCAATTAAGAACAATTGTTCACAGTCACTGTTAAAGAAACATATATGCTCAGATTATGGAAATTTTCATTTTCAGATACTGTTAAAGAAGCTGATTTCATGCATCTGATTGCTATCTTTGGCATGATTTTTTAACCAAAATGGGTTCACTTCCAAACTACGTATGCTGCTAGCATACCAAAATCCTCCAAATCAGTACAACAACACGGCTGAACAAACCTTGTTTGTAGGTCATACAATGTCATCTATACCATGTTATGTGCCAAAGTGGAGTTGGTCATACAATGCAAGGCCGACACGTATTAGTTGTTTGTGAGTATGCAATAGGGTGCAGCTATGAACAGGGCTCATATCAAGTGTAGTATTACGGACTGTCATCGTGGACGGAAACCAATTTAATATAGAAGCCATATATGGAGCCAGAAAGAGGGATGGTAGAGAATGAGGATACACCAGGCTAACATAGCGGCATTTTCCTCAACTCTCTCTCATCCCTTCATTCTCTTCAACACACGCACACAAAGAGACATCAGCAACAACAGCAAGAGGGGGTTGGTCCAACAATAAGTGTAGATTATAATAAACGAGATGTCTCTATTTGGATTTCCAGATCTCCACTCCAGCCCTTTCTTTCTAATCACAGCCCACTTAAGAAACATAGACGAAATGCTTATAGACGGCAGCCACAATGCAGACTCACAAACACTAGTACGTGTCTTTCATGCATTCAAGACCATAATCTCTTTAAAAATACCAATTTAAAGACTTACCGATGTTTTTTGACAGTGGGCGGCGTGCTACCCTCACTCTCATATGTTTGACTGCCACTATTATTTAGTGGCTGCTCATCCCCATGGCTCTCGTTGCCATCATTTATATTTACCCTCTTTCCACGCCTCGGCATGTTGTACCTATCAAGGATTCGATAACTTCCTTAGAGATGCAAATTTAATTAATAACATGTTTATAATAACTATCATAAAATTTGTACTTTAGTAGGATTAACAAACCAACATAATTGTAAAAAAATTTAAAAAATGAGATTTGTAACAGATTAAATTACAACGATAGGGTGGTTCAAATGACACTAAGCATAGTTTAATGTAAATAATACCAAGCAGTAGAAAATAGAAAGATAATTAAACCAGTGTATTAAATTCACAATGAACATATTTGAAATTACAGACATAATATTACAACAAGATTTAAGACATAAAATTACAGACATATAATAAACCCAATTGAAAATCATGTAAACTACAATACGACATCTTCCAGTACATCGCCCTCTTCTCCATCCTTGCGGAGCCAAGTCCCGCAAATTCCAACATCGGTTGTGTTTACATCAAACACAGGAAACTCAGAAGCAATGTAACTGTTCATGTCTTCACCGTCTTCATCGTCTGAAGTATCGCCCAGTTGGAATACATCTCTTGGTTGCATAGGGAGAGCCACATACGATTTTGGCAGGGTTGGATCTTCAATGTAGAACACTTGTTGCACTTGGGATGGAAACACAAATGGCTCATGGCTAATGTGTGTACCGATGTGAATCAATTTTGAGAAGTTTACAACTGTGAAGCCAAGCTTGTCCTTGTTGTTAGCAAAATTCCTATCAAACTCAGCCCAATCCCCACGAAATAAGACAACACGGAAATGGCCAAAATAATTCAACTCAATGATATCCGTGAGCACTCCATAGTAGTCGAGATCTCCATCTACAGGCCTCGTGTCCGACTTGGAAGCATAACTTCCAGTCTTAGACGTCACTACCATTCCACTATTTTGAGACTTCAAATTACATTCACGATCCTTAGTACGAAATCTAAAACCATTGAATATGTATCCTCCATATCTTTTGACCATCTGATAGGGACCTTTGGCAAGTACTTGTATTTCAGATGACGCACCTTCAGGACCCAAAAAATGTACCTATTAATTTTGCGCAAATCGTATCAGTACCATAGAAAATGTAGATATAATAAAGATTAACTTGCATAACTGTAATTCACCTACATGAGATTCAAACCACTTATGAAATTTTTCATTCATCAACTTGTTTTGTTCACGTGGTGGTAGTCTTCTTGGTCTGGCCCTTCGTTTGATGTCCCTGACAAATTCGTTAAAAAACAAGCAATTGAAATTAGGAATAACAAAAGTATCAAAAATATCGAACTCCGCGGTTTTCACTGTATTCGATTTAAATTCAAAAGCAACTTACTTTCGAAATGGTTCCACTGATGCATGATGGTCTAGCACATATCGATGTGCCTGTTCCCACGCTAAGCTATCGAGCTCAAATGCATCAACTTTACCAACAGTAGTGCCAGCGGTATCAAAAAGATATTGAGCACCATCAAGGTTGGAAATGTCTGGATTTCTACATGGTCTACTGGAAGATGTCTCCACACCAGGCAAATACCTGGAAAAAAAAATGTGAGCACTCCTCTGATAGATATCCCTGGGCTATTGACCCTTCAGGATATGCTCTATTTTTCACATAACCCTTTAGCCGGTATAGGTACCTGAACATGTACAATTAATAAATTAGAGCGGATTAGGGAATTAAAAGAAATGAGCTTTTGAAAATTCAATTTCGTAAGATGAATGAATTATTTTACCTCTCAATGGGGTACATCCACCGATAGTGAACAGGACCGCCGATTCTGGCTTCACCAGCAAGGTGGATTATCAAGTGAATCATTATAGTGAAGAACGATGGAGGAAATATCATCTCCATTTTACTAAGTGTCAATGCCGCCTGCTGCTCCAATTGGTCCAGATCTTCAACACGAAGCATTCTTGAGCAAATACCTTTATATATGCTACAAAGATCTTTTAGGACAGTAGTGACTTGCTCACACATTGAAGACCTTAGGGCCACAGGAAGGAGATCCTGCATTAGGATGTGGTAGTCGTGTGACTTTAGACCCTGAAGCCTCTTCTCTTTAAAGTTGACACATCTTGCCATATTAAAAGAATAGCCATCAGGGACTTTAAGTTCAAGTAGTACTTTGCAAAACAATTCCAACTCCGATTTTGACATTGAATAGATTGCAGGAGGTAGGAGTACTTTCCCGTTCGGTAATTCTTCTGGGTGCAACTCATGTCGGATGCCCATTGACTTCAAATCAAGTCGGCTCTTGAGATTGTCCTTTGTCTTCCGATCATCTCCTATAACAGTTCCTATACAATTCTCACCAATATTTTTTCCGATATGCATCACATCTAAATTATGTCGCAGTAAGTTGAATTCCCAATACGGCAACTTGAAGAAAATACTCTTCTTCTTCCATACACCTAAACTCGTCATGTTTTGATCCTCATCTTCGCCATATAGATCGGTCTCCTCACCTTGCTCCGGCCTTGCCCTTTTCTTGCCCTTTGTCCTGACTTCTAGTTCTTTTCCATATTTGAATTGATGACCATCTACCCGCCTCAAAATATCTGAACCAGAAGAAGACCCAGGAGCATGTTCCCACTCGTCGGTACCATCAAATGTCGCTGTCTCTGCCCGAAATATATGTGTGTCAGACAACCATCTCCTATGACCCATATAGCAAAACTTTCTGCCATTGTACAACCACCTTGAACTAGTTTGGTCAGCACAGCATGGACATGCATAACGTCCTTTAGTACTATATCCAGATAAATTTGCATATGCTGGAAAATCATTGATTGTCCAAGACAACACGGCACGAAGAGAAAATGTTTCTTTAGCCACAACATCATAGGTTGGAACACCCACCCACAACTTCTGAAGTTCATCTATTAACGGTTGTAGGTACACATCTATATCATTTCCAGGACCTTTCGGTCCAGAACTATCATGGACAAAATAAATGAGGACTGCTTCATGCATTTCCAAGACGGCAAATTGTATGGTATCAACACAACCGGCCATATGCTGTATGTACTACTCATTTGCCTGAAAGGGTTGAAACCATCACTAGCTAGTCCAAGTCTCACATTTCGAGGATCTTCCGCAAAATCAGGATATCTTTCATCAAATTTTTTCCAAGATTGAGAATCAGCAGGATGTCTAAGAATCCCATCATTAGTGCGACCTTCAGCATGCCATTTCATATCAGAAAAAATTTTCGTAGATATAAACAACCTTTGTAGCCTAGGAATCAGAGGAAAGTAACGCAGTATTTTGGCAGGCTTCTTTTTCCTACTTCGCTTAGTAGATCCACTGGCTCCCTCGTCTTGATTTGGTCTTTCTTTCCATTTCGAAGAACCACACACTTCGCAATTCTCCAGACTTTCCTTACCACTCGTGAAAAGCATACAGTCATTTGGACATACTGCTATCTTCTCATATCCTAGATCGAAAGAACTTAGGAATTTTTTGATTTTATAGGCTGAGTTTGGAATACAGATTTCAAGAAATGCTTCATTCAACAATTCAAGTAGCATAGTGAAGGACTTAGCAGACCACCCGTTTAAACATTTAATCTGAAATAGTCTGACAATGAATGAGAACCTAGAAAATTTGGTGCAATCGCGGTACAACGGAGTACTAGCATCTTCAAGTAACTTAGCGAATGATTCTTGCTGCTTATTATTTTCAGGGGTGGGGCCAGACATTTCCTCGTCCACCCCACCACCAATCTGGTTTGTTTCTGTTGACTCATTATGAACTTCATTTGTTGGGTTATTGGTGTGGAAAGGAACATTATGAATCCCCATGGCATCTTGTAACAAAGCATGCATCTCATCGGAAACGCTTAAGTCTTCGTTCACTAAGGGCTCAGCTTCATTTTCTAATACAACCGGACGAACAGGAGCTGACGTATGATCCTCTCCATGACAAAACCACCTTGTGTACCCTTGAAGAAAACCGTTGACAGCCAAGTGTGTATGTACTACGTCACATGTCCTCAGCATACAATTTGTACACCGGAGGCATGGACAAAGGATTAGGTTGGGATCATGGGAATGTCGTTTGGCAAAGATAATAAAATCTTTAATACCATCACGGTACTCCTTGGATAATCGTGGTTTACTAATCTAACTTCTATCCATTATATCAATAGCACACAATCTGAAATTAAAATTTGATATATTAAATAGTAATAACAGTAAAAGGCATTTTGTATATTAAATTTCACCTATTTGAAAACTATTCCTAGCTGCAAATAAATAAACGATATAATCTTTAACTGTAAAATAAAGAAATTGTAGTTCCAAAAAATGTACAAAAAAAAACTACATCTTAACACAATATACTCTATTCACATAACCCTAAACTACCTTTTGTGGAAATTATCACAACCACCTTAGTGGTATTTTATCGCACACGCTTTGTTCGAGCATAAAAAAAAATCGACTATAGTCTCCCCTGTATTTGGCTTTCCGTTCAAGGAGATGATGATGGTAAAGGATATTTTGCTGATGAAGAGGAATCGGCCGAATAATGAGCGCGTCGTGCTGTAACTATGGTAACAAGAAGATCTGATGACTCATGAACTATTCTGTTCATGACTACTAATAATCACTTATCTCATAATAATAATAATAATAATAATAATAATAATAATAATAATAATAATAATAATAATAATAATAATAATAATAATAATAATAATAATAATAATAATAATAAACAAAAGAAACTAATATGGCTACTAATAAGTTTTTCTAAAATAATTCTTCATCCCAACTAAATCATTGATGCTTGTAGCGCCAAAAGAAACCTGCACGAGGTTTGTTCAGCCCAAATCTTGTACAGATTTGGAGGATTTTGGTAAAAAACATGCCAAGATGCCAATCAGATGCATGAAATCAGCTTCATTAACAGTAAAAGAAAAATGATAATGTCCAGTATGTAAGCATATATTTTTCAGAGTGAACCAATTGTTGTACATATCCGGAGGATTTTGGCATACAACTATAGCATCCTCAGTTCACAGTGAACCCATTTTGGTCAAAAAAACATGCCAAAATGACAATCAGATGCATGGGATAAGCTTTATTAACAGTAAAAGAAAATGAGGATGCTAGCAGCATACTTAGTTTGGAAGTGAACCCATTTTGTTAAAAAACCATGCCTAAGATGGCAATCAGCTTCTCTAACAGTATCTGAAAATGAAAATTTCCATTATCTGAGCATATATGTTGCTCTACTACTTCTTTAGCCCAACTAAATCTAAAACCCAATTGTTGTGCGTATCCGGAGGATTTTGGCATACGTACCTATAGCATCCTCAGTTCACAGTGAACCCGTTTTGGTCAAAAAAACATGCCAAGATCACAATCAGATGCATGAAAATAAGCTTCACTAACAACAAAAGAAGAAACTGGGGATGCTAGTAGCATACTTAGTTTGGAAGTGTACCCATTTTTGGGGGAAAAAACATGCCTAAGATGGCAATCAGATTACTTTAATAGTATCTGAAAATGAAAATTTCCATTATCTGAGCTTGTATGTTGCTCTACTACTTCTTTAGCCCAACTAAACCTAAAACCCAATTGTTGTGCATACCCGGAGGATTTTGGCATACGTACCAATAGCACCCTCAGTTCACAGCGAACCCATTTTGGTCAAAAAAACATGCCAAGATGACAATCAGATGCATAAAAATAAGCTTCACTAACAGTAAAAGAAACTGGGGATGCTAGCAGCATACTTAGTTTGGAAGTGTACCCATTTTTGGGAGAAAAAACATGCCTAAAATGGCAATCAGGTTACTTTAACAATATCTGAAAATGAAAATTTCCATTATCTGAGCTTATATGTTGCTCTACTACTTCTTTAGCCCAACTAAATCTAAAATCCAATTGTTGTGCATATCCGGCCAGAGGATTTTGGCATACATACCTATAGCATACTCAGTTCACAGTGAACCCATTTTGGGTAAAAAAACATGCATGCCAAGAAGACAATCAGATGCATGAAATCAGCTTCATTAACAGTGAAAGAAAATGGACATGCTAGCAGCATACTAAGTTTGGAAGTGAACCCATTTTGTGTTAAAAAACCATGCCAAAGATTGCAATCAGGTAACTTTAACAGTATCTGAAAATGAAAATTTCCATTATCTGAGCTTATATGTTGCTCTACTACTTCTTTAGCCCAACTATATCTAAAACCCAATTGTTGTGCATATCCGGCCGGAGGATTTTGGCATACGTACCTATACCATCCTCAGTTCATAGTGAACCCATTTTGGGTAAAAAAACAAACAAGCCAAGAAGACAATCAGATGCATGAAATCAGCTTCATTAACAGTGAAAGAAAATGGGTAAGCTAGCAGCATACTTAGTTTGGAAGTGAACCCATTTTTTGTTAAAAAATCATGCCAACGAGGGCAAACAGGTAACTTTAACAGTATCTGAAAATGAAAATTTCCATTATCTGAGCTTATATGTTGCTCTACTAATTCACTGTGCCCAACTAAATCTAAAATCCAATTGTTGTGCATATCCGGCCGGAGGTTTTTGGCATATGTACCTAGAGCATCCTCAGTTCACAGTGAACCCATTTTGGGTAAAAAACAAACATGCCATGAAGACAATCAGATGCATGAAATCAGCTTCATTAACAGTAAAAGAAGATGAAAATTTCCAGTATCTAAGCATATATTATTCTATTAATTCTTCATCTCAACTAAACCATTCATGTTAAGGAAATCAAGATGAATAATCTGAAAAAGCTGCTTTTTCTGAAAAATAAGGGAAATCAAGAGATCATATCAAAGAGAGAGAGAGAGAGCGGGGTGACGAGGGCGGGGGCATAGGAGAGAGAGAGAGCGGGGCAATCGCCGATTCACCTCCAAATAGAGAGAGGGAAGAGGGAAATCGAAAATGACGAAGGGAAGAAGGGACGATTTCGAAAGGTCGAAGGTCGTCGAAGAAGACGAAGCGACGGAGGCAAACGCGCGGGAAGTAGAGCGAGGAAGGAGGGAAACGAAGCGCCCCTTTCTTTTTTTTTGGGGGGGGGGGGGGGGGGGTTGGGAAAATGGCGAGCGAAAGATTAGGGTTCGTGGGTTTTATCGCAGTTATTCACCGGCGTTTCAATTAGACACGCCGGTGAATGTGTCCGTATATTCGCCGGCGTTTATAATAAAAATGCCGGTGAATAATACACTTCACCAGCGTTTTTAAGTAAAACGCCGGTGAATACGAACATACACCGGCGTTTTAAATCGACCGCCGGTGTATAACCATCCCATCTGGTGCCCAATTCCTATTCGCTCCCTACCCCGGTGCTACTAGTAAAACGCCGGTGAACTTTCGCCGGTAAAACCAATTTCTTTTGTAGTGACGACATAATTGGATTCAACATATTCATGAAAATAATACAATAATAGTAATAATAATAGCATTAAAAATAATAACAATAATAATAATATCGATAATAGTAACAATAATAGTAATATCAATAATAATAAAGTAACAGTAATAATAATAATAAAAATAATAACAGCAATAAAGATAATGAAAACAATAATAATAACAGCAATAGAAATGACAATAATAATAATAATACCAATAATAATAACAAAGACAATAGCAATAACAAAATAGCATTATGAAACAAAATTAAGAATTTGGCTTATCAATTCTATAAAAAAATCAACTATACTAGTTCAATTTTGTACGAAAACATAAAGTGTAATTATATAAAGAAAATGTCATAAGGAAAATATTTCTTTACATTTATTATATAAGTAAAAATTGTCTTGAAATATCAATTAGCAAATAGGTAGAAAATCTTGCCTCTTTAACATCGAGTTGCATGTTTGCCTTCCCGACATCAGGTTGCAGGTTGCCGTCTGGATATTCGGTTGCACATTTTGCCTCCCCGATATCTAGTTGCAATTTGCCTCCATTGATATCGAGTTGCATATTTGCCATCTCGACATTAGGTTGCACCGAAGTGGTGAAATGTATATAAAATTGAGCATGCTCAGGCTCAAAACAAATTATCAATAATAATAATAGTAAAGATAAAAATGATAATACCAATAACAATAATAATAACAAAATAGCGATACAAATAACAATAGGAATAACATTGATGAGAACAATGATCATAACAATAATAATAACAGTAATCGCAAAAAGAATGATGATAATAATAATAATAATAATAATAATAATAATAATAACAATAATAATAACAACATTATACAACAAAATAAGAATTTGTCTTATCAAAATAATCCAGTAGAAATATACAGTCGATCAAAAATGAAAAGTGAAGTTGAAATACACCACTGTTCGAAATAACAAAAATCTTTGTTGAGAAACATTTTTATAGAAGTTCGAAAACAAATATAACAATAATAATCAAAATGTAGGAACTATTCAGGAAAGATAATTATACAGAGAAAAATAGGTAGGAGAAAAAATGATTCTATACCCAATAAAGAGTTAAAGAGGAGGATAATTAGAAGGGACGAAAGAAAATTACGAAATTGAATACGAAGGAAGAAGGACGAAGGGCAAAATCGGAATTGAAGAGAATATAGCAGGAAAGAAATAACCAACATGATACTCAATATGAATCAACAAATAAAAATGAATGCAAGGCAGGGAAAGCAATGAACGATACACGAGCTGAAATAAGAAGGGACCAATGAGGCAAACAGAAATAAGAGATTGCTCGCACCGGAATCAAAAGAATATGGGTACGGAAAGAAAAAATTTGTACCCAATAAGAAATCAAAAAATTAGGATGACTGCAAGAGATGGGAGAAAACAAAGAATCAAAGAATTGAATATGAAGGGATCAAAATGAATGTGATAAGACTTGTGTCCAGATCGAGTTGATTATCAAATTATTCATGGGGTTGCATGGCATATTTAATGTTGAGTTAATCCTAACTGAGTTAAGCATGTCTAATGTATTAGTCAAACTAATACATTAGCCAAACCTGAGCTCTGATACCACTAAAAACCTTGTCACGTCCCGCTTCCCAAAAACATGCAATACGAGTGCATGACGAAGCCCAGCGAATGATTTTAACATCATCCATAAGCTGTAGGATCGACTCAGCATCACAACAAGAATATGACAAGATATATATACCACCAAGCATGCATGAATAATTCATTAAGCAACAGAAAATAATTGAAAACAAATAATAATATCCAAATAGTTTTCAAGTCTGGATCACATGTAAAAATCGGGAACATAAGCCCATTACAAGTCTTAAGTAACATCAAATGAAATAACTCAATACAAAATGAAATGAGTAAAGAAAGTTTTTCCCAAACAAGGCCTAGAACGTCTGCTCACCAATTCCAACGGGCAACACATCTTCAAAGTCTGTTAAATAATTATAAAAAGGGGAAACATAGAGAAAACAAGATAAAATACTCTTAGTGCAAGTTAGAGCCACAAATAGTAAAAACGAGTACAAGTAATGTGGAACAAGATTTGGAATCAAGAATATAATAAGGTTACAACACGTAGTGGGAATTTAAGGACTAACTAGCAAGAAGGACAAATCAAGTAAACATGTTGGGTAACAAATACTAATAGTAGATCAAGTGACTAGTGACATATAAGAGTATCCAACATCAAGTGACAAGTATCAAGTGTAGGTGTCAAGTAACAAGTCTCAAGTCTAGTGTCAAGTGACAAGTCTCAAGTATAGGGTCAAGTAACAAGTCTCAAGTCTACTGTCAAGTTTCCAAGTACAAGTATCAAGTTGCAAGTGTCAAGTATTATATTCAAGTATCAAGTCGCATGCAACATGTCATCAAGTATCAAGTAAACATGTATCAAGTTCAAGTTTCATGTTTCAAGCCTTATAGTTATTACTATCTAGATAGCATTTCATGCATCTATACTTTTACTACATGGTTGCTACAGTCAAAGCAATTTCGTTTAGACCTAGTAATAGATTTTATAGGGTGGCGTACTCAGGTATCAAGTATCAAGCAAGCCATGGTTCATGAATCGGAAAATAGATAACAAGTTCACAAAGCAAGTTCGCGAATCCACTAACAAGTTCAAGAATCGCATATTGGGTTCATGAATCAAACAAGTTCATGAGCCAAGTAACCGCCTCCATGAATCGATCAAGATACAACAAGTTCATGAACCAAGTAATTGGGAAACACAGGCCCCCTTCCGAGTACACTTACCTATGTTATCCACTACTATAGTCTTTTCCTTAAACCCCGGCTTGTTATTTATTATTATTATAAAGCAAGCATGAAAGTGTGTGAAATAAGTCAAGAAATGTAATCATGGATATAGAATAAGTTTGGGATATTTTTGTAGCACATTCGATGATCAACACGAATAAAAATATCACGAACAACGAAAATCTCAAATCTGGACAGCAAGAAGTTGTTGCACCAAAACTGTGATTCCCGTTGCTACGAGATAGCAAAAGTGGATCCGTCAGGAGTTTTAGAAACTAGACTCCTGCCCGGTTCCAACACATATAATTAAGGTACGAGAAAGTTGTGGTAATACGTTTCAAAATAGCGAACTACACAGCTAATGTGTTCAGTCAGAATTTGTGTATTTGAGTTTATACATGTGAAATAGTGTGGAAATATTGTTAATTAATTCTAAGGAAATTTAAAAAGGTTCTCTAGGGTGTCCAGCAACAGAATGTAAAATTTTAAGTCAAACGCTTACTGTTAACATGGTTAAATTAATTTGCAAACTAAAGGTGTGCAGCAGTTTTGCGAATCTATATCTACCGACATAGCTGTTGTAAAACTGCGATAACTCCTAGACCGTAACTTGGAATTCAAAATTTCCGGAGACTATCGATATTTAGACATCTAGAGCTACGTTTACTGTTTAGGGCTCGGGTTCAGATTCTGATGTTAAAGGGGTCAAAACAGTAAGTAAAGATCCAGGACAGCAACAAGTGGGAAGGTCTTTTATATCTAAGTTGCATGATAATTGGTTATTGAGCGTCTAGATTAATGTGTGATGCATATACGGGGTAATGCTTATCAAAACAGCAAGCAACATTTATTTCTCAACTCAATTGGGTGCAAGTTCATCACATACAAGGTACAACACACATCTACAAATCTAGGATTCCTAAATTTCATGTGTTCATGTGCCTTATGAGATAAAATGAGTCCAAGTAGTTACAATATATCAATGAAATTATTGTAACTCTTAAGATTATAGAATGATGAGAATTAATATTTGATCAACAACGACAAGTCAAAGAGGAGTCACAACTACTAACTATTTGCGGTATTTTCAAACTAAACTCTTGTACTAGAACAAAAATTTGTACAAGATGAATACTTGTCTTAGGGGAGTAGCCGACGAATCTGATGAAGGAATAACGGGAATAGATCTCGGTGACACGACGACAAGTAACGATCATGATGATCACGATCGGGCACGGATCTCGATGATCAAGATGAAGATCAAGTGAATCCAACGGCCGAGATCGAACATACAGAAACATATAAAAATTAGAATAGTACCAAAAGATTAAATTTACCATGATTGATAATTGATGAATGAGAACAAAACGTAGATCAATTGTTTAACTCGCCAAGTACAAGACGAATGGGACGATCAGGGGCCGAGATCAAGTTGATCAACCAACTGACGGCCGAGATCGAAGATCAAGATCAAGATCAAGATGATGATCACGATAGCGATGATCAAAAGAGATCCGACGGTCGAGATTAAGATCTTGATGATGCTGGAGACGATGATCACGATTGCGATGATCGACGATCAGACGGCCTAGATCCAATGGCTTGGTGATGATCAAATGAAGGATCGGATGGCTGTGATCAAGAACTGTTGTTGATGATCGATCTGATCTGATCTCAATCACTATGAGATCAAGTAGATCAAACGGTCAGGATCAAGAGATCAAGATCTGATCGAACGGACGACCCACAATCCACTTGATCAAAATCCATATACCCACAACAAACACATAAGAGATAGAGATGTGTTCACTGTGTTGGGGGAAACAGGCAGCGACACCGCGGGCATGGAGGGCTTGCTGGGGGACGGCAACCGAACGGGATTAGGCTGTCGGCGATACTGTTGCTATTGGCGGAGGATGGTAGGAGGGCTGGGATGCATTGTAGTGTCGCGGCTGCGTCGTCGACCAGGGAGTGGACAGCGGCGCTGTCACAGCCGCAAGCAGAGGCTGGCGTGCGACGGGGGGTTGCTGCGTCATGGCACGACGAGGAGAGGAGGAGCGTGGGGTCCTGTCGATGAGGAGAGGGGCCAAGTGGTCTGGGGCTGCCGCGGCTTGATGCTGGCGGCGGATGGTGGCGCTCAGGATGGAAGTAGGTGGCGACAGTTGGTGGGGGCTCGCTGGCAGGCGGGTGGGTGCACATAGCAAGGGAGAAGGTGGATCGGGAATGGGTTTGAGGGAGAGAGAGTGGAATGAAGAAGTTGAAGAGGTTGGGGCAGCTGTAGGGTGTACACAGTAGGATAGGTTTAGGGTTAGTTTATTAGAAGTTTAAATAGAATGGGTTATTGGGTTTGGGTAGTGGATATTGGATATTAGGGTAATTGAATGGGTAATGGGTTTATTAGGGGTTATTAGGATCTAAAAAAGAGATCCAATAGAATAGATAAAATAATAATTAAAAATTAGGATTATATAATAAAATATATTTGTACTACAATATGAAAATTATTTGAAATGACTACAAATGCAATTAACGATAGAAATGGATTTTTAAATTAAAAATCAAGGGTAAATGTACTAATAGTAAGAATACTAATAATAGTTCTGATAACAAGAATAATAAAAATGATAATAATAACAATAATAATAATTTTTATATACATATCAAATAGGATTTGAGATAAACAAGTTTATAAAAATCCAAATAGTAATAAAATAAGATACAAATAGCCAACCACTTAGAAAATAAATAATAAAGTCAGAATATACTATTATTCGAAATAAATATAATTTCCGGTTCGAAAAGATTTTAATAGAAGGCCCAAGTTAAGTTTAAAATTAATAACAAATTTATAAATAATTAAAATACGAAAAATATTCAGAAAATTTGTATTTACGGAAACACGGGTTACATTAAGACTGCAGATTCGTCAAAGGATGCCAAGAGCTGCTGAACGTGCCAGCAGTGACGTCAAAGGTCACGATCCCCTTTATTGGCACCGGGACGTCGGAGAACCCGTACAGGATGTAACCGGCTGGCTTCAGCTTATCCCGGAAGAGCTTGAGCTTCTCAAATACTTCCAGGAAGAGGATGTTCACTGAGCTCCCGTTGTCCACGGGGATCCGACGGACCTCGTAGTTCACCATGCTGAGGTTGATGATGAGCGCATAGCAGTGCGGGAGCCGGATTCCCTCCAGGTCTTCCCCTGAAAAGGAGACAAGGGAGACCCCGAACGGCATTTACCTCTCGAACGAACGCCTTGCGAGAAGTGCTGGACTCTCCTCCCATGGGCCTCCATGGATGCAATGCAAGATGGCTTGACCCTCGGTCTCTTCAGGTTCGGGGTTCCGCTCCGGACGTGGTTTGGGGGCGAGAGGAGGAGGAGGAGGAGGAGGCCTCCAGTTCCTCGTGTCTCTTTGGTCTCGGGCATCTTCCCATGTGAATTCTCGGAGGTACGCTCGTTGGATGAGAGCCTCGATTTCATCCTTTAGGGCCCGACAATAATCGGTGTTGTGCTCGTTGTCCCGGTGGAAGCGGCAATAAAACCGCTCATCTCTTTTCTTGTTGTTGGTCGGTCGAGGGGGCATCTGGACGAGGTCCCTGTCTTCGATTGCTAAGAGGATAGCCAACACATTCTGTGTCAGTGGCATGTACCTCTCGAAGCGTTCGATCGCAGGGATCTTCTTCATGAGGATCCCGTCTTTTGGGACCTTCTTTGCTGGCTCCGCCTCATCGGCCTTGTGCTTCCCCTTTCCTTGAATCTCCTTGGTGTCCTCGGGATTTAGGGTCTCTTTAGTCCGGATGTACTTTTCGACCCGATTGAGCAGGTCAGGAAAATCGAGGGGAGGTTTCTTCGCCAGGGATGCCTTCAGCTGGCCGTGTCAGACGTTGTGCCTGAACGCTGCCGAGGCAACTCCAGCGTCGAGGGAGGAGACCGACCTCGCCTCCGCGGTGAACCTCCGAACAAACTGTCAGAGTGACTCCCCTTCCTTCTGTCGGAGGTCCAGTAGGGACGCACTCGTCTTCTTGACTTTCCTGCTGGTTACGAAGTGGGCCAGGAAATTGGCCTCCAGCTGGTCGAACGATTAGATCGAACCAGGGACGAGCTTGGAGAACAATTCCCGAGCCGGACCCCGGAGGGTGGCAGGGAAGGCACGGCATAAGAGGGGATCCGAAGTGCTGTGAATCATCATGAGGGTCTTAAAACCCTCCATGTGATCAACAAGATCACCCTCGCCGTCATAGGTCTCGAATTGGGGAGGTTTGAAATTCTGAGATATTTCTGCTTGTAGGATTGCAGAGGAGAAGGGAGGTCGGGTCGGCCTATGACCCTGAGCCGGCCTTGCACTGCCGCCTTCGAAGTGGTTGAGGCGGTTCTCCATTTCCTGGAGGCATCTTAGGACGTCCTCGTCATACTCTGGTGGGACCGTCAGGCCGCGAGACGCGTTGGCTCCGACATTCGACCGCGAGTGAGAGCGGTGGAGTGTCTTGTTGACAGGAGTCCCTATGATACCCTCCAGGATCTCGTTTCGAAAGTCTTGGAACTCACGGTGGGTGACTGGAGCCCGTTCAGGCGAGTCGCGTTGGAGTGGCGGCCTCCAGTCGATGCGGCTGAGCGCCGGCTCCTGCTCTCGGGACAGAGGCCTGGGACGATTCAGGACCGAGTTGGAAGCGGCCCCTCCCCAGTTCGACTGCCCTGTCGGTTCTGGATGACCCGACGCAGGTTGGGTACGACCGGGCGAGAGGCGCCCGACTCGGGTCCGAGGCTGACCCTCGAATTGTTGGATCCATGAGTGTCGGCAGGGACGTCCTGAGGCGGAGCGTCTGCCGACGTGTAGAGGTGACAGCTCTCCTGGGCTTGGGTGCCATGTGAGCTCGGATTGATGGGATGCCGTAAATGGCTGGGTTCGGACTGGTGTCCGTACTGAGGTTTCCCACAGACGGCACCAACCTGATGCGGTTTGTTTTTGGGGGTGGCTGTACCAGGTGTGAGTTCTCTCAATTTGTATTTTTACGGAAGCTTCGGTACTGACGGTACGTCCGACCCTCAGCCGAGGGAACGGCTCGGGAGTAGGCGAGAGTGAGGAGGAGGTCGGATGCTCGGCTCGGATCTGGAATCTCGGATCCGGAAGTCTCGTATACCTGCACTCGGCCTAGGAACACCGGGGTTGATCCTGGTTGCAAGCCCTTCGATGGTCTAGTCAGTCACTGAAGAGTAACAGTAACTAGGATTTTGAGAGGGGAAAGATTGATTACCTTTTGAAGGGGTAGAGGGCCTAGTATTTATAGGCAGTGCCAACCGGGTTTGGACCCATTCGGGGCCGGATCTGGACCCGGTTGCCCGTGGGCCTGACGTGGCGGAAACTCAGGAGGCTTAGGACTGACCTGGCAGACCTGATGATCAGGGGTGAACGGCTTTTAAGGGGGTCCTGGGGCTCAGGAGGGGCCACATCATCTGATCCATATCAAATTTCATCTTTGTATTAAGAGTATATATCAATTTCAAGTTTATTTTTGAGAAAAATAGAAGACCAAGAAGCACAATTCCAGACCTAAATTTAAGCTCTATAATTTGCACAAGTTAAAACTATAATGTAGCATAGAATTATGTAGGCAGTCGAACAAATTATGAAGTCTAACAAGGAAGCTGTAAAATGATGGACAGAGAAAGGGAAGGTTCGCATGGTTGAAAGAGTATGAGAGCAGAAGATGGAGAAAAGAGAACATGGTATGGGTTCTCATATCTCTTACGTTTGTTCATGGGATATGCTGACTTATTTGACCCTCGAGTAACCCATCAACGCAAGCAATGCAGCAATCTGAACTTAATCTTGCGATATGTAGTCAAACTCCTCTATATATATTGGACAAAATGGATCGAGGTTCTACAAAGCAAAACAACCTATAAGCTTTAAAATGAGACTGATGAGTGATGAACAAACTGATAGTGCTTTTAGTGTTAGCAATAGCTTCATGTGCAAGTCTTTTGACTACAGAGAAGCTCTCGGTAAGGCAGTTCTGTTCTTTGAAGGACGGTGATCCAGGAAGTTGCCTTTGAAGCAGCAAGTCAAGTGGAGGGGGTCTCTGCACTCTCGGATGGCCTGCTTGAAAATGTAGTAATTTTTTGATAAGAAGATGACCCAGTCATCGCTTCATTAATGCGAAATTAAAGAAACAAAGTAGTGCTATATACAAGTCGGCCAAAGACTGCCATCTAAAATCCAAAATACAAAATACAAAATACATCTCATAAGCTAGACTATGAAAGCATAAGAAGATACAAAAGTAGTTATCTGACTACCCCAAATGATCCACTGCACCGCTTCTGCCTCTAAGACCTTCTGCATTTGGAATAAAGGTCCATCTCCCATTCTGCAGCTTCCTGATCCATCTATTCCTCCTCTTCCATCCTTAGCATTTTCATTGCTCCCTTGTTTCCTGTCCAATCATGAGACAAAGATATAATTTTATGCATGATAGAAGAAAGTGAGCAGCTAATTTTTCGAAAACATAAATCATTTCTGTTTAACCACAAGCACCACATTGTGGCTGTAGCCATCACCCCCCACGCCCTTCTATCTTCCTTTCTAACTAGTTCTACCCACCACCGACCCCATAACTGTGCGCTAGACTCTGGCAATTCTACAATCCCAAAACCAAGACTGACTACCTCCCACGCTAGTTTTGCTTTACTACAAGAGAATAATATATGATTCGTATCTTCGTCTTCCGTCAAGCAGGCTTCACATTTGATCTCCAATTGCATATTCCTTTTCCTGAGATTCACCTTCGATAGAATGGCATCGTTCATGACTAGCCAAGCAAAGACTTTAACCCTCAGTGGTACCCATAACTTCCAAATGATCTCCGAGTTCTTACATCGAGTTCCACCGTCGTTGATACGTTTGTACATTGATGCTACTGAGAATTCCCCTGATGGATGTAGCATCCATTCTCTACCATCGTCCTCTTCGTTGGTGAATCGACCCTCTGCTCTAATAAACGAATTAAGTTCCGTCAAACCTGAAACTGCCTCACTGGTTAAATTACCTTTGACAACCAGCTTCAGACTCTGATTCCGCCATACATCCGATACCATCGTATCATTATCCACCGTAGCCTCTGCCGCTCCTGGGAATAAATTCATCAAGGTCCTATCCCCACACCATTTATCCCGCCAAAATCTAGTGTCCTTACCGCTTCCGACTCTGCATCTAGTGTGAGAGCGATACATCACTCCCACCTTTGCAATTCCTTTCCATATTTGCGAGGACTTGTCGAAGATGGCTTTCCCTCCGAATCGACTTGATTTCCTCCATCTATACTTATTAAACGATTTGCACCACCAGTTCTTCTGTCTCCTCTTCATCTTCCACCACCATTTGCTCAGCAGGGCTCTGTTCATATCTCTTAAATTCTGAATACCTAGACCTCCGTATTCCTTTCTTTTGCACACTCTACCCCAATTGACTAGAGGTATTCCTCCATTGGATTCCCCGGTACCTTTCCAAAGAAATCTTCTTCGAGCTTTGTCAATCTTCTGAATAACCCAGTGCGGAAGCTCGTATACTGACATAAGGTAAACTGGTAGACTGCTAAGAACTGAGTTTAACAGTGTGATTCTTCCACCTAGCGTCAGTAGTCTTCCTTTCCAACCTGAAAGTTTATTATCAATTTTATCTATCAATGGCTGACAGTCTTCTCTTAGTAGTGCTCCAGGTCTTATCGGAACCCCTAGATATACCAGTGTAAAGTTGCCCGCTTCGCATCCAAAGAAATTCTTGATGTCGTCGATGGGAATAGAGATTTGACTACTAATCGGAAGAACACAAGTCTTTGCACTGTTCACCGTCATCCCCGACCAGAGCCGGAAACATTGGAGAGCCATACTAATAGCCTTCATTTCTTCCTCTGTTGCAGCTCCGAATAATAGCGTATCGTCTGCGTATTGCAATATCGAAATTGATTGTGGTATCCCCCTTACTTTGATACCCCAAATTGTCCCTTTCTCCCTACCCCTACCGATCATTTCAGCCAGTCCATCTGCGACAATGGCGAATAACAGCGATGACAGCGGGTCTCCCTGCCTGAGCCCCCTTCTGCATTTGATTTCTTTTCCACACATTCCATTGAGTTGGATAAAGGACTTCCCTCCTCGTACACATTTCATAATCCACCGTCGTCATATATTACCAAATCCTTTTAGCTGAAGCGCTTCATCGACACATTCCCATTCAAGTGAGTCATAAACTTTCTGAAAGTCTATTTTCAAAAAGAAATCCGTCTGAGTTGTCCTTGTTACGTAATTAGTAAAGTACTTGAATAGGCTTTATTTCTAGTTACAACAAATACAATAACTACATTACTGACACGTCCACTGGTACAAGAATAAGATATATAGTTTTTCTTTTTTTTCTCTTTTCTTTTTCTTTTCTTTTTCTTTTTTGTTGAACAGCCATATAGCTAATGGTTCACTCTCCCCAAACATTTCTCAAGTTAAAAATTGGCAGTATAAACATCTAATTAGGCTTGAGATAGGTCGCACATACCTTCCTGAAAGGGTAGAAGCCAGAGAGTAATTCACTTATTCGAAGATTTAGCTAATAAGAGCATCTGTAGTCGTTATCTATATATCGATAATATCGATATATAGCTTAAAAAGTAGCTGCAGTCGTTTGCTATATATCGATATTATCGATAAATCGCTACAGTCGATTGCTATATATGAGATACGAAATAGCTTTATCGATAAGTCAGCGACGGTGGTCGAAGATCCGTCCCGCGCGTGCAAAATACTGTTCTAGGCGTCGGACGGCACTCGATATGCCGTCCGTTTCAAAAATTCCGCAATTAACCGGATTAATTAATTCCCATTTCCGCTATTCCCGGACGGCACTTGATGTGCCGTCCGTTGGGAATTTATTAAAAAAAAAAAAAATTGCTAATAGTTAGATGCAGTTAAGTAGCTATTAATTAGCTATAGATTAATTAGCTATTAATTAGCTGTTAAGTATAGTATCCATCCTATCCTTCTGCAATTAATGCAGCTATTAGTGGAAAGTTGCTTAGTGTCGGACGGCACTTCATGTGCCGTCCTAGACATGCGGCTGCCTTCTTTTTTTTTTCTTTTTTTTTTTTTTTAAAACGGACGGCACTTCGTGTGCCGCCCGACGATTCCGCATGCATTTTTGACTTTTTCGGCCTCCGACGGCATACGAAATGCCGTCGCTTAATATTAAATAATTGTTTGCTATAATATAGCTTACGACGAGTACAGCGAAATCCTAATATCTATTTCTATTTATCGATATATGGATAAATTTAACATTAACGACTACAGATGCTCTAAGTGTTGGGTGTTCCTCTCAATCGGAGGGACCCACAATGAATTAATCAAACTCAAATTGGTGGCATAATCAGTGACCTAACTTATCAATGTTGTTGCTGACAATGAAGACCATCAATTGGTGGCATAAATCAGGGTATGCTACGTTGAATATACTGGTATATTCTTACTACATGAATAATATTATGTGTAATATTATTCTATAGGTAAGAGCATCCACAGTCGCTTGCTATATTTGTCAATTTCTCATTTTTTGAGAAACAAGACGCTGCAGTCGTTTGTTATTTTACCATATTTTGACAAAATCGCTACAGTCGCTTCTTATTTTTTAGAAACGAAATTGCGATTCTCAAATTATAAGAGACGATACAAGTTGTCTCGTCCTAAATTTTTTTTTAATCACGTTGGACGATACAACATGTATCGTCCCAATTTTTTATTTTTATTTATTTATTTATTTATTTTATCGGACGGTTCTGATTCGTCGAACAAAAAAATTCAAAAATTATCTCAAACGAGACAAGTTGTCTCGTCTCAAGCTAAAAAGCTTGGGACGGGACAACATGTCCCGTTCATAAAAAGGGGGCATTTAGATTAGGGCTTAAACATAGTTTAGTTAGTTAATTATTAGGTTACAATAGTCATCTTTCATTTTTAATTAAACTAGAATTATACACGTGCTGTGCACGTGAAGAAAATTGGGAGAATGAAAAGGGCAAAAAAAAAAAAATCTACCAGCACGTGCGTTGCACGGGTTGGGTTAAGGACAAATTACACTAAGGCCTTCTCCCATTATAGTAGTAGAGAAATAGTAGAATTATGGTGAAAAATCTGCTCCAACTGGACTCGCCAAACCACTCGCCAAAATAGATATCTTATATTTAATTGCATGATCTGGCGAAGTTGTATCACTTGCCCCCCCCCCCCCCCCCCCCAAAAAAAAAAAATTTAAAATAAAATAAAATAAAATCGAACCCCAAAAACTCATGAACATGAACCTCTCGATGAGATTTAGGGAGAAAGATTTATTTTTCTGGGCTTCGGCTTTATAATTTAATTTAATTTAATTTTGAGCTTTAAAATATAGTATATGGCTAGCCAAAATAGTTAGCATAGTTGGAGCGTTGATTTTTTTTTCCTAGCCAAATTATCCAATTGTTCTTCATTTTGCTTATTATAGAGAGTCAAAATAACTAACATGGTTGGAGATGCTCTAATACAAATCTTCAATTTTAAGTGAACAGTAGATCTAGGTTGCGGTCAAAACACACTAGTATAATGTACGTGCGATGCACGTCTAAAAAAAGTAAAGTCATCAAATTAAATGAATATATATTGAATAAGAAAAAAAATAATTTATATTTGAATGTTTTGATTTGGGCTACACGTGCGATGCACATTTATATTTGTTGGATATAGTTTGAACGTGTATTATACGTGTTTATATAGTTACAAAGTTAGGGTTTGTTTGTTACAAACCCCAACTCTCTCATTAAAATAGTAGAAACGATTGAGATTTAAAAAATAATTAATCAAATTTGACGTAGATGACTGATCAAACTTAAAATGAGTGGCTAGGATCAAACTTTAAAAAAAGTTCTGTATTACAGATCTTGAACGATGCTCATAGAAAATACAGCTCAACTCTCTAGTACACAGAAGTGCCAATATTTTGCTTCAAATAAAATTACAACTGCACCCACCCCCGCACCGAGTTTTTTGCCGAAGTAGGCCATTTTTTGAAAATATTTGCGATTATAAGTCAGTTTCAAAACAATTAACGCTCGTGGGCTACTTTGTGCCACGTCAGGAGCGACCGCTATTCTCATTAGTGACCTCATCATTTTGAAAGTCGCTAATGAGAATAGCGACCTCGATTTTAAAATATTTAGAATTTTTTGTTTGCTATCGCTATTCCCACTAGTGACCTTAGTATATATGAGGTCGCTAATGGGATTATCGACCTTTAATGAGCTGTATTTTAAGGCTTAACAAATTCTGGAGAGCTCGTGTTCTCTAAAAAATAACAATCAATTTATTTTTGAAACTGAAGTCGCTATTCGGAATAGCGACCTTAGTTGTACAAAGGCCGCTATTCAGAATAAAGGCCTTTATTGTACTAAGGTCGCTATTCCAAATAGAGGCTTTAGTTGTATGACTATTTTGCAAATTTTACAAAAAACAAACAGATTGAGTTTCCTACTGAGGTCGCTATTGCGAATAACGACTGAAGTATACTAAGGTCGCTATTCCCAATAGCGACCTCAGTTTTAATTTTTTTTCCTAAGAGAGCAAAAGTTCTATAGAAATTGCTAAGTGTCTCAATACATTTATTTGAGGGCGCTAATTCCATTAGCGACCTCATATATTCTAAGAGCATCCACATTTGTGTTTCTCATATTTGAGAATATGGCAAAATAGCATATAGCAAAACAATCAATTCGCTGCAGTCGTGATTTGCTATAATATGAGAAACAAATATTAATAAAAGAGGTCGGACGAAACATGTTGTTTCGTCCGTATTTTTTTTACGCTTAATTAACTAATGATTAAGTATTAAAATAGATTAATTAAATAAATTAAATATTAAAATATAAACTAACCTATCTAATTAATAAACTAACATAAGCTAATCCTATAATTAAATGGGCTAAACCAAAAAAGGTGGCTGGACGGGACATGTTGTCCTGTCCAAGCCAAAAATGGTTTCAAACGGGACAACATGTCCATTTTGACGGTGTTGTCCCATTTGACGGTTTACGTTTTTTTTGTTCAGATGATACATGTTGTACCATCTGATCATTAAAAAAAATGTCAGACGAAACAACATGTTTCGTTTCATCCGATTAAAAAATTAAAAAAAATAGGGCTTATAATTTGAGAATCGTCCAGTTCGTTTCTCAAATATGAGAAGCGACTGTAGCGTTTTTGCCAAAATAGCAAACGACCGCAGACACTCCCTTCACATAAAATGAGAAAATGGCAAAAATAGCAAACGACTGTGGATGCTCTAAGGTCTCTAGTAGGAATAACGACAGCAAACAAAAAATTTAAAATAATTTTAAACATAGGCCGCTATTTCCATTAGCGACTTTTAAAATGAAGATGTCGCTAATGAGAATAGCGACCGTTGCTGACGTGGTACAAAGTAGCCCACATATGCTAATAGTTTTGAAACTGGCCCATAATCGCAAATACTTTCAAAAAGTGGCCTACTAACGGCAAAAATTCCCCCGCACCCCCCTCATAACTCTTTATGCGGCGTGAGCACGTTGTTCATAGCAGTTGCCCTAAACCCTCCCCCTTTAAATACCGGCACACCAGTCGCTCGCCCCACAATGTACTCCTCCAAATTAATTTAAACTAACTTCCCCCAATTTCTCTCTCTTCTTCTTTCTCTTTTTCAACTCCGTCACTGAAATCTCGCCATGGCTTCCCAACCCGACCGCGAGAAATTCGTCTACAAGGCCAAGATCGCCGAACAAGCCGAACGCTACGAAGGTAATAACTAACCCTAATTTCACTCCATTCCGTTTCGACTTAGGGTTAGGGTTTTGGATCTGATCTCGAATTCTCGAATTCTTGATTTGGTTTCAAGAAATGGTGGAGGCGATGAAGAGCGTGGCGAACCTGGACGTGGAGCTGACGATCGAGGAGCGCAACCTCCTCTCCGTCGGCTACAAGAACGTGATCGGCGCTCGGCGCGCATCTTGGCGCATCCTGTCCTCCATCGAACAGAAGGAGGAGGCCAAGGGGAACGAAATGCACGTGAGGAAGATCAGGGAGTACAGGCAGAAGGTGGAGTCGGAGCTGAGCGATATCTGTCACGATATTATGGCGGTGATTGATGGACATCTGATTCCATCGGCGACAGCCGGAGAGTCGTCGGTGTTTTATTACAAGATGTGAGATTTTGATATTTTTTTAGTTGGTGGTGGTAATTTTGGTTTTGAGATCTGTGCTTGATTTGGAGTTGATTTTTTTAGGAAGGGTGATTACTATCGATACTTGGCGGAGTTTAAGGCTGGCAACGAGAAGAAGGAAGTTGCTGAGAAGTCACTGAAAGCGTACCAGGTATGAGTTTTTCTTCTGTTTGTGATGATGTTCATGACAATGACGTTGTTTGATAGTGTTAGTTTAGTTGAGGGTGGTGTTGGTGTTTATGGTTTTATTTAGTGTGTGTTTTTGGAATGGAGTTAAGTTATGATATCTGGAGTTTTTTTGAGATATCCGTCAGACTTCAGCTTTCTTAACTTCACAGGGAAGCAGTTTTGGAGTTGAGCTCAACATTTCTCGTTTCCCCCCCCCAAAATAGACCACTTTTTGAAACTAAATCCCAAATCAGACCACTTTCGAAACTAATTTTGAAAATGGACCACTCGCACTTGGGAACTACTGCATGTTCGATTGTGAGGCCACAGTTGGGTTCAAATCAGGCCTTAGTTCATTTCATATTTGGCCTAAAGTGACTTGAGACTTGGACGAATTTTTCCAAGTAAAAATGTTTAAAATAGAGCCTGCAGTTCCTAACTGCGGCTTAATTATAATATAGGCCGTAGTTCTCAACTGTGGCATATGTTATTTTTAGGCCGCAGTTGGGAACTGCGGCCTTTATTTAACATTTTTTTACTTGAAAAAGTTTCTCTAAGTCTCGAAGTCACTTATGCCAAATATGAAATGAACTACGGCCGCAGTTGAGAACGGCGGCATGGAAAAAATCCATTTTGAAGAGGCCGCAGTAGGGAACTGCGGCCTCACTATCGAAAAGACCGCAATTCCCAACTGCGAGTGGTCTATTTTCGGAATTAGTTTCGAAAGTGGTCTATTTTGGGAATTAGTTTAAAAAAGTGGTCTATTTTGGGAAAATAAATCACATTTCTGAGCTTAACTGAAGTTATCCCAAATCCGCTTGAACCTAATTCATCCAAACTTTTCCCAACTTTGCTCAATTTCTTGGTAAAGTATGGAGTTAAGTTATCTCTAGTTGGCTTCCCAAACACAAAAAAAAAGGAGTTAACTTTCTGACTGTACCTGGAGGTGTGGTGACTAAAACTTTTTCGTTATTGAAGGAAATGATGACTAAACTTAGCAAACCTGTACGTCCACTTAAAAATGGACTTTAGTTAACCTAACTTTGTTTCAAGCACACCCTAAAATATGTGTTCCAGATGCCTACTAT
Organism: Hemerocallis citrina; assembly: GCA_017893485.1. NCBI lineage: Eukaryota > Viridiplantae > Streptophyta > Magnoliopsida > Asparagales > Asphodelaceae > Hemerocallis > Hemerocallis citrina. Next base: position 241,502,233 of record CM030364.1, on the reverse strand, counting down.
GAAGTTACGAATCTTACAACCTGAATATTGGGGGTGTCTCCTCTAACTAATTGGTATAAGGGTTTAGCAACTTGAAGTGTTATTTGGTATTATGGAAGTTGAAATGTCATGGATTAGTATCGTAGCTTGCGAGCTTACAATTAGGCAACACATAGTAGATAGTGTAGAGCAGGTTTGTGAAAATATGTTTCATGAATGTGTTTTATTTGGATCTTTGAAATCCTTTTGAAATTTATTACACTTTTTGGGCTTCTTGACTTTTAAAAAAAGAATTTTGTAGGTTGTTCCTTAGTTTCTCGTACTTTAATTGCATGATCAAGAGGTTTATCTTCCCTTTGTTGGTGCCGCAATTTTGTTGATATATCCCTCTAATGAGAGTTAAGGTCCATCAACTCAAATTTGGTCTTGACAACATTAATATAGCAGTATCTTGGTTTCCAAGATATTAGGAACACGTCTCACTTGACTTGAAATTGACTTTTTAAAACTGGTTTATTGTGCTAGAGGAAGACTTTTTTTTTTCCTCGGTATGAATCTTATCATAGATTTGTATTTGTTCTTTACTAAGTGATTTATCTAGCTTTGGTTGGCTTATTTGAATGGATCTTTTTATAAGAATATACTGTTTTGGTAAGGATTGGAATGTGACATGGAATTTTTGATGGTTGGTAAATGTTAATCTACCGGTTTTTGATTTCTGGCATTAATACTGATGAGAAGTTGTGTATTGTGCTACATATTATTCTTTGGCAAAATCCAACATTGTTGCAACAGTAACTGGTTTTGCATGATGGTAAACCTGATTTAAAAAACATCTCAAATAACATGCACATACAGCTATCCTATCATTTGGTATATGTAACAAATTGTTGCTTTCACGACAATTTGAAAGTACCAATATTTAGTGGCCTTCTTAGCTGTTTCTTTTTTACCCTATTAGAAACATTTTTCTTTCCTACTTTCAGTTATTGAGGTTTCTCTTCCTCTTTTGTTAAAATGGAAAGTTATATACGACATAGAGATGTTATACTCAGTGTTCCTATTCATTATGAGGATACTACAATAGTTCAGCTCAGGAATTGAAATTGAAGATTTATGAGATGTTAGTGTCATTGTCAGTGAACCGATTAATTGAAAGTAAGGTCATTAGAACAATGGTTTCTAGATAAATCTGATTCCTTCATTTATATTTTTACAAAGTGGTCTAAGATATATAGATTTAAATATATTTTGCAAATAAAATTCTCTCTTTTCACCCTACTCCTCCCACAAAATTTGAAAATAAAAGAGATGAGAAAAATAAAATCACATTGATTAAAAACATCTGTAAGTTAGTTAGCTAAAACATGCCTTTTTCAGGTTAATTGTACTAGTTAAAACTTTAAAGCATGTAAATTGCACTTATGAAAAAATATGTTATGATAATGTTAAATCAATCTCATCAAAAAAGAATTTAAGCTAAACAAAAGTCAATCTGAAGTCACTATCGAGCAAAGTAAGCCATACAGCAGAGAGATGAGAGAGCAAATACGTATCTATGTTGTAGGTATGTATTTTGCTCTTTTTCCTTCGGGGTTTTATGGCTTATGTTGCTAGACAATGACTTGATTGGCCTTTGTTCCAGTTATCTATTTTGTTCTCTAAATTATTTACATAAATGCTTCCTTCATACATCTCTCTCATAATTAGAATTTTCATTTTGAAGATGTTATTTTCTAGTAGATTTTGATTGGGTGAAATTAAATTTCATTTGAACATACTATATTTTTACTTGCATCGCATATCATTGTATGCTAGTGCAATTGATCCGAAGTTCGAGGAGTTCATCTGTATATAAGCCTCCTGTATTGTTTGCAACCATTCATGGAGCTGTTTCGTTAAATTAAACCAATAATTTAACTAACTTGAAAAGATTAATTTTCTTAAAAAGTTTTTGCGGGGTAAGGGGTAAGGTGAAGAGAAAGAATGTGTATCCAACAAACTATATTTTGAATCTAATTATCTTAATTCTTACACCAATTTGTCAAATATAGATGAAGGGATTGCATCCATCAACAGACCATTGCCTCAATCAGTTGGTTGACTGACAAAGTGACAATGAATCTGACTATCTTAGACAACTGGAGTATGACTGGAGACTTTTTTTATTTGAGAAATCTTTGGCTCCATATGTTAACTGTGTATTTTGATGTCTCGCCGCTATTGTTTCATGGAAATAAATGACTTAAGATTACCTTAGCTGTGTATTTTATTCTCTTGCCTTCGTGAGCTCATGGGCATTATTGTTAGATCTATGACTTAATAATGGTCTTTTTTGGGTTTTTTTTGGGCTCAATATATTAGATTTATATTAGAAATTGAAGATTTATGTAGGTTAATTCCATTAAATCCTACAACTAATTACCTATTCATAGGCGTCTTTCTGATCTATGGAATGAGCTTAGGTATGACTTGGAACTTCACTTCTCTAAGCCTTACGTTATGCAGTGATAAACTAGAAATTTAGACTCTAGACTTCCTTTTCCCTCCCCTAAAGTAGACTGTAGACTACCTGATGAGCTCAAATCATCTCTGAAGAAGATAGCTTTTTATTGCTCGACTGGCAGGTGTTAACTCAATCTTTAATCTTTATATTATTCAGTTTTTAAACTAATACATGGATCTAAGCTCAAGGTGTGTGTGCTGCTTGGTTTTTCGCTGAGGTTGATCAATATTTAATTCGCGAGGTCCTTCGTGAGTTCTTTCTGATGTTTTACTCGGTAGTGGCTGGTGTTAGATATGCCGTGAAATCATAATTCGGTTTATGATAGTAGTAGACTCAGGGATCACCCCCACCCCATCACCACATATACACACAAGAAAAAGAACAGAAATAATATAAATATTTTAGTTAACTGGGGAAATGGAATGAGACAGCCGGTTTTAGCATCTCTATTATGTGGCTCACACATATTTTAGTGAAAAGGGAAAATGGAATGAGAGCCAGTTTGGAAATGCCTTGGCACTACAGAGAGAATAAATCCTTGGTAACTGATGAAATTTTTTACTCTTGCTATAGTATTCTTCAAACTGTAGGTATTGATTAGGTATTCTTCTTGCCCTTTTAGATACATTTAATCTTATAAATTTGATGCTAATACACCTATGATACTCTGATTTTTTCTGCAGTTGATATGCACTATTTTTCCGTACTGAGGAAATTGCTAATCTATGTTCTATATTTTCTAAATACTTTTCAATATGGCAGATTTAATATTCGTTTGGTATTGCTGTGAACAAAAAGTGTTATAGCTAAAATGATTTGAGTTAAATTTTGTAAAGAAAAAAGTTATTCATCTTGGATATATTGGAGGAAGCACAAGTACTTGGTTAAAACATAAAACCACCTTTTGGAATATGGTCGGAAAAGCCTTAAATTGTGCTTCGGTTCAATATTTTCTTACACAATTTTACCAAATACCCAATTCACTCTAAAACCGCTTTTAGTGTTGAAATTGTGCTTTTAGATTCTCTATAGAAAATACTAAATAATGCCTTTATTCAGTAGTGTTTTATCTGAAGTATTTGCTCTGCTTTTCTACAGATGGCATCTAGTACAGCTGAGGCAGATCTGTCTCCGACCAACCCAATTCGATTGGGATTGGCACTGAATTTCTCTGTATTCTATTATGAGATTATGAACTCGCCTGAAAGGTGTGTAAGATGTCATGATTCTGTTAATTTAATTATTTAATTTTAGACATTACTTTGTTATACTCATTTTTATTATTCATTCCAGGGCTTGCCACCTCGCCAAACAAGGTTTTGATGAAGCCATTTCTGAGTTAGATACACTGAGCGAGGAATCTTACAAAGATAGCACTTTGATCATGCAACTTTTGAGGGATAACTTAACCTTGTGGACTTCTGATATCCCTGAGGATGGAGGTAAATGACTAACTCTAATACAAGGGTGGCCTTTGTAGTTTTTGCCTTGAACACAATGAGGTTGTCATTTACATGAGGACTTAACGGTTTAGTGGTTTAATCGTTGTGGCTGTCAAAGAGATGCAGTTATTCAATCATAGATCTTTATTATATTATCTTAGTTGGTTTCCTGGTTTTGTTCTTTCAATTAACTATCAAGATAATCTTTATTTACTGATGGGTTAAGTTACCTGTCCCAAACATTTGGGAGGATGTTTTTCTGTGGGTTGCTGTTAGTCTTGGATTAGCTAGGGAAGTTTATGTGGGTCGTCCTTTTTGCCGTATTTGGTGGCTTTGCATTGCTCCATGATCTGAGATAAATTATTTTGATCTCTTGGAATCTTATTGGTCCAATATTTATTTTATTTTAATCTATGCGTTTGTTGTGAATCTCAATGATCAGTCTTTTGTTTTGGGCTGTATGTGTGTGCTTGTGTCAGACCAGAGACTTTCCATTTCATTTAGAAAGAAGATTTAGGCTTTGTTTGACATTGCTTTTGGAGAGCCCAAAAGCTCTTTTAAAAGCCCAAAAGTTGTTTTAGTCGAAAATTAGGTGTTTGACTATTTTTAAAAACATCTTGTTTTGGGATAAAGAGATTTTCAAAATATTCCCTTTTTTATCTCCAAAATCCCACCACACCAAATTGAGACTTTTGATCTGGGAAAAACTCCTTTTTTGACTTAACCATTGAAGAGAAAAAAGTCTCACGTTCTTTTTATCTCTTGCTCCTTCCTCCGCCTTTCTTCTTGCCTCCCTATTTATTCTTCACCTTCATTGCCGATCTCTCTCTCTCTATTTTGTCCTCGCTCTCTCCTCCGTCTCCTCCCTCTCACCTCTTTATCCTCGAACTTACCATTGCCCCGCCTCCCTCTCCTCCATCTCTTCTCATCATTAGGGTCTCCTTCTCCCTTTTTCTCAACATTAAAATCTGAATTTTTTTCTCACATCATTTTCAACTCTTCCATAGATCTAATGATTAGATAGTAAATCTTATAATTATTAGGCTGATAAAAATTTTATAATTCAATTTATGATGAAAAAATCAATACTTAAATTTTCTTATATGAATTTTTTATAAGAATTTTCTTATGTGATTAAAATATAGAAAACTAAATAATTAAATTTATGCAATTAAATAAAAATATAAAAAATGATTTTTTTAAAACTTTAAACAAATTAAATTTTTTGACATTTCAATTAATTTACAAAAGGATTCAATTTTTATTATTATAGAACTTTTATGACCTCACAACAATTTTACAAAAATATTTTACCAGACAGTTATTTATCAATGTGCACTTTTGTTTTTTTAGACGACAGTAGCACAATTGTTGTTGCCAAACCCTTTGGTTACTAAAAAATACTATTGGCTTGTTGGACTTTTGGCCCATAGCACAGTTGGTCCGCAACAATGCCAAACAGCGCCTTAGATATGTAACTAGTGTTTTGCCTTTTCAAGTTCATTAAATGCTCCATAAAGTAAGGGATTGCCGAAGTTCTCATGGCACATCCGATGAAAAGTTTGAAAATTATATAAACATACCTCTAAAGTATACTTAAACACCACCAACAACAAAGTTGTTTGCTGATTATATGGTGTTGGCCTCGGTGAATCCTTTTCCTCTGTTTATCCTAGTTGACAGTCAATTTTGATAATTAGTTTACAATCATTTACTATGAAAAAAATTAGACAGTAACAATGTTTTTATTAGCGGGCGCATCATCCGCTTTAAGCGCTGCTCTCATCGCTTCACTGGGGCTTGAAGCGCTCCAATGAAACGGGTTGGGATAAAATGGGGTTTTAAGTAAAAAAAGCGCGATTTTAACTAGTTTTTGGTATAATCCGGATTGAATTACCAAATTAATAACTTTGTACTAAAGAAAAATCTCTATGAAATTTTCCAAATCCTCCTTAGCCTCTAGAGTCCAGAATGCGCTTTTCCTCCATTCTCCTCATCGCCGCTCCTCAGCCATCTCCTCCGCCTTGAATCCACTTGCATTCTACCTCCTTTGCGCTCCCCCTTGACTCCTGTTTGCACCCCTCGACTTCTCTTCACCATATTAAAAATAAATAAATACATTTAAAATATTAAAATGAACAAGTGATGCAGTAGTGAAGCGCCCGGTTAAGCGGTTGCTTAACTGAGGAAGTGTGAAGCGGTCCTTCGACTGCTTTGCTCTACTCCACGCAACTACAAACCTTGGACAATAATGTCCTTCTCAATTGCACTTAGCTATCACACTCGATTTTCTGACCATTACTTTTGAAAATCTCCCCATCATGATCCTTGATAAATCATAACTTGTATGCACTTCATGACATTGTGGTCTCATCCTTCTCCTAGTTTAGGTGTAGGCTATTTTTTGTCCTGCTCATTCTGAACCAAAATATATTCACTAATAACTAGAAACTAGTTACTGGTGTTCATTCATAGATGCCTATCTATTACAGAAAACCTGCCAAATGGAACTCTTTCAGTTAAGTCTCTCATTACATTCAATCAGTTGCCATTTTGGTAGATTAAATTAAAAGTTTAAAGCTGAATCTATTGTCTTTACGGGGAAAAGTTAAATCTTATTCTAATCTTTGGCTTCTTTAATTATGTTTCCAATATTTGCCTCGCTGGGATGGTTTTTTTTTGGAAGTATATTTTTTGATCCCATCTGGTTATGTGTTCCCCCCACTTGTATCTAAGTAGTAATTTAGGAAATTTCTGTCAATATTTTATTTATTATTTACATTTCATTGTCACTCCACCAAGCCAAGATATTAAAGGATCGGTGATCAACTTTGTACCATTGCTACATTAAAATTACCTGCAAAATTTGTCATGTGTAGAAACCAAAATGTATCTAATAGTCTAGTTACTTGACTCCATTAGAAGTAAACAAAATTATTAGCTAGGTAGTAGTAAATTAATCGAACTGCAGTTCAATCGCTTTATCAAATAAAAACCAGAATCAATATGGTTTTTGTTTGAATCTCAAGAGAGAAATGGTTGCGAGGGAGACTATTTAGAAACAATATTTTGGAGAAGAAATCTTGAAGGGTTTTTGATGTAAACTTAACCTTAAATAGAGAATTTTCAAGAATTTTAAAGGATAAAATTTACCAACATGTAATGCAGATTAAGTGAGAAATTAAAACTAATAACAGATTTAATGGATTTTCAAGATATAAAGTAGTTTAACAAGCCCAATTAAAGATTCAGTTCTAATAATTAATAATTATATCTAAACGTGATTAGCAAGTAAGTTATTCAATAAAGATTCGTGCTCTAATTAGCAAGTAGAAGTACGTACTCAATATTTGTGGATGACAGATAAATCAAGTAATAATATAGAGATGATAGATGGTATCACAAATAAATGAGAAGTGGAAATAATTTACCGGGGTTGCAGATTGTGTGTAGTTGGCAACGAAGGTGGCTGCGGCAAAAGCGACGAGTGGATGCGGCGACTGGCAGCGGCGGTTGACGGCGGTGGTCGTCGACAATGGAGGGCAGCGGCGGAGGTGAAGGGGTGCAGGAGGCGACGGGCAGAGCAGGGTGGTGGAGGTGAGTTTGGCGGTTTGGAGGCAGGGTTGAGGAGTTGGGTCGCGGTAGGGGGCGAGAAAGTGGCGGCGAGCGGGGGAAGGAGGTTGGCAAGGGGCTCGACGGGGCTGAGCGGCGGTGGGAAAGACGACGGGGAGACGGCGAGGGTGCAGGTCGGTCGATGGAGATGGGTGATGGGTTTCAGAGCAGGCGGGGGGAAGGAAGAAGTAGAGAGAAAGGGGATTTGGGAATTATGGTATAATTTAATTAGGGTGAGGATTTTTTTAATTTGGGAATTTGGATGTAGTTTTAGAGTATCACAAACCCTAAAATTGTATTGCAATGTCTCACACAAAAAGATTAATGAAGAGCAAAACTCAATCACAGTAATTTTTTTTAAAAATCAAGAATAACATATTTCTCATTATTCTCAAGGCCTATATATAAGCTCAAAACAAATCCAAAACAAATCTCAAACAAATCTAAAACAAATCTCCCAAATCTAAAACAAATCTCTCAAATAAATTTCTCAAATAAACTACATATGGCTAAATCTCAAAATAAAAATAAAACAGTTTTGATGTCCTCATCAGTTTTATTTGAATCTATTTGTAAAGAGAAATGGGTGAAGAGAAATGGTTGTTAGGGAGACTATTTAAAAAAAATTTCTTTGAGAGATGAAGTCTTGCCTTCTTTTTCCTAATATTTGGTGGAAAGTAGACACGAGGTTCTTAGATCAGTTATGAAACTTAAAAGTGTGAAAATATACTAAATACTTCGTAAGAGCTTTGGGGAAAGTTGACAAGAGGTTCTTAGATCAATTTGGAAAAATGAGAAGGATGAGAGGACCATTACTAGCACCCACATTGTGGTTAGTGAGGGTGGATCTCCCCACTCACTTTTAAAAAAATATTTCCTTTTTAAAAAGGTCATAAATACCCATTAACTTTTTCTACACCACATTCTAGTATCACCATGTGGATTAATATTTTATGATGCCTCACATTTATTCTCTACCTCCATCTAATTCCCATGCCTTGCAACCCAAAATCCCTTGTTAATTTGCACATCTCTAGGAAGTTAAAATCGGTTTTCGAAACTAATCAATATAGGTCCGATTACCGAATAATCGGCGATTTTTCTGATTAATTGCCTTAGGAATGAATCAGACCTAGACTGATTACTGATTAATTGCCGATTAATCGGCGATTAAATCAGATTTTAAGTGCATAGGCACATATCTTTTTCTTCCCCCTCTCCTTCCCTCCTTTCTCTGCCCTTCACCAAATTTACACTTGCGTCTCTCCCTTTCTCACCTTTTCTTATCTCCAACCTCAACAAATAAGCAACTACTAGTCGTAAACAATCATGGTATGTGTTCTAAAGAATTCACTTTACTCATTGTCAGTTTGAGGATCGGTGTCTATTGCTGATAAAGTAAGGCTTTTCAGGATTTTTTTTTGTATTAATTTTCAAAAGTTTATAACTCATCTTTGTCAACGTTGAGGATCAATATCTATTCTTAATAAAGCAATGATTTAGATTTGGGGGACTTTTTTGTATCAATTCTTTATTATCGGAGGATGAAAATATTTGGTGTGAACATCTAGCCCACTCTGAGATTTTTTTTGGGTCTTCAGTTAAGTTTGTTTTTTTTAATTTTTTTTATCGTAGCCACTCACCCCCACACTTTACACCGAATATATATAAATTGTGGATTTTTTGGTACTAGCGGGGATTCAAACTCCCGACATCTTACTCACCAGCAACTAGGCTTACCAGTGGAACACACTGATGCTTGCATTTATTATTTGCTATGATAAGCATATAATTTGAAGAGGGAACAACTTTCAAAAAAGTATTAATTGCAAGAAATCTATTCTAGACTAACAAAAAGTTTGTAATCCTTATATTGGCATCTCTTCAGATGCTGTAGATACACCCAATTGGAATTTGCATATAGCTACAATTGTTTCGTTTGCATGGTTACCATATTAATTGTATCTTAAACCTCCAGGATTGGTCAAGTTTACGGAAAACAGAAACGGGATAAAAACGACTTGGCACATTTGATTGTTTTTTTCCCAATTAAACGAGGTTCAAACGGAAAAACCATTTCTCAATTTTTTAGTTTAAAAATATTTTAAAAATATGAAACATGAAGGGAAAATATATAAAAATTCAGAAATGAGGGTGGGGGGGGGGGGTATGGAAATTGGAAATGTCAAATATTAAAGTTTTCATCACATGACATCATATGCAAAAATAAAAACAAGTTTGATAGTTAATAAGCTCATTGTAAAATTAAGGAAACCTGCAAAGTATAATGGATCGAGTTTGTTATGTAGGTAATAGTCTGTTTTTGATAGAATTATTTCATTAAATTTCAAAATCCAATCCTAAAAACATTTTTTTGTTTTGGATTTCGGGCTCATCTCGGCAAGGGGTGTTTCATCTCTGATCGGAGATATCGGAGGAGATATCTGGAAAATGTGATCATCGGATGTTCATTTCAGACACTTTTTTTTTGTTACTAAACAAGATATTATATATTCAACATGTTATTTATCATATAAAATATTGTATAACTAGATTTGCCCGTGGGCACGTGCCTACGGCACGTCTTCGGAACGATACAAAACACGAAAAGCCATGTAAATAGTAAAACAATAATTATGTAGCTCAAGTTTGAATAGTATGACAATAATTAGTTATAAATAAAGTCTATGTTTCCATTAGTATATGTTGAAAAATAATTATAAATGGGGATATAAAATCTAACTTCTTAGAACTTTAAATGTGGAAAATAACGAAATTTAATTGTTGAAGAGATATTTGCTATTAAAAATTCTAAAAATTTACAAAACCGAAATCTTAAAATCTAATTTCTAAGTAAATAAAGAAAGAATGGGATAGAGAGAGAGAGAGAGAGAGAGAGAGAGAGAGAGATATGAAAAAGTAAAGAGAGGAGATAGATAGTAATAAAGTAAAGATTTTTTTAGGGGGAAAATTTTGATTTTTGGGTTTGAAATTTTGGAGGGAAAATATGTTTTGTGAGGTTTGATATGGACCTTTGATTTTGGAATGATTGATTGTGAGCCGCTTGATAGCTTTCTTTGTAATTTATTATATAGATGTAACTAATGATATTAATCAGTCATGGTAAATAGATGTAACTAATGATATTAATCAGTCATGGTAAATATTTGTAGAATTTAACAACAATATAAAAAAGAATGTAATAAAGTTAGTAATGTAAGTATATAACTAAATTGAATTTGCATTAATTGGAAAAAAAAATGTAATTAGTTAATAGACTTACTTGACTTTGCATATACACAAACAATAGAGTGATAAAATCCTCACATTATCTTAGCTTAAGGTTCTATATTAAAAGACTTGTATGCAAAAAGTAAAACAAAAAAAAAGTTATATATTCACAACAACTTTTGTGTGTCGATTTCGGCCGAAATCTACACATTTCGGTCCAAAACGATATGGAGTACCAAATCAGTGATGTCGTATCGGCAAGCTAGCCGAAAGGAAATTTCGGCCGTATCGGCCGAAATTTAAAACATCAGTATTTTGTAGTATGTATTTAATATCTTTATAGTATTTTCTTTGCGGCGTATAAATTGCGTATTGTCATGGTAATACTTTATGATTTAGCATTCATATTTTAAATATATTTTTGTACATGAAAAAAAAAGAAAATTAGTGCAAACACAATAGTTTTAGCATCTAGTTTGAATTTAACCAAAATACCATTCAATGTTTCGTTAAGATTTAAATATTTTAACTACTTTTAGAATTTACAATTTATTGTTTACCTATTTAAGAACCCGATACCTGAAAATCCAATTCACCATGTTCAATCCAGTGTTACCAGGTTCATAGTACGTTTTGGTTTGTGGGATACGAAGGGTGTAGATGAGTTGGGGCACTCATTTGAGTAATATATACACATATCTATGTGTGTGTAGAAATATAGACAGAAAATTAAACTATACTTGCATTGCAAAAATATAAGAGTAGAAATCAATTGAACTCTGACGAATTGAGGAGAGTTTGAAGAGAAATTAATGAATTACTACAGACGTGTTCAATTGTATGCAGATTGCTAGTTTAAGAGATCCGAATCGAGAACCCACTATAAATAGAATTGCAAGATCCGGATGGTTCGGGGGGGGGGGGGGGGGGGGGGGGGGGGGGGGGGGGGCAATACTAGTTTAATTACCCTAAATTGTTTAGAAAACTGAAAATGATACCATATTCAGAATGACACTACTAAACCAAGTTTTGTATAAGGCGTTACGGGTGAAGTAGGCAACCATTGGCAAGTATCTTAAAATTATTTTAACAGTTATGTTCTATGTATATATTTTAGGTTTTAAGCAAACATCTTATAATTGAACATTTTACAGTAGTATCTTCTTTTTTACTCAAGTGAATCAATACAAACTTCAGATCTTCAATTATTATAACTTATCTTTATGTGATGGAAAATTTTCATAAGGGCCTCTTCGTATAGTTGTAACTACAACAATGTAGGGAAGCGTTAATGAATAATATAATGAATAATCTATGTTGTATACGTATATGAGAGTAATGGAACTCCCAGCGTAAATGAGAGTAATTGGAACTCCCAACTGCTATATTTGGGCTTGCATGTCCAACTACTTCCCATGTGGGTTCACTGCAAATGGAGCTGCATGCCTTCAAATATACCAATCCTAACCACTCTGAGTGAATGCTAACATAACTTTAGATATTAACTTGATAGCCTGGTGATTGTTGTAGTCGCGCAGAAATTTCTTCTTTTAGTAATCAGGCAATGATGTACTTCTTTAAGAAAAAGTTTTGACACTTAATGGATTGTAACCTGTAGGACATGCACTATCTGACTATCAGCTTTTACTGCATGTTCTTATGTTCACATTTTGTACTGGAAAATCATCTCTCCCAATCATTCTACTATAAATAACATATTAAATGGAACCTGACATAAATAACAAGTGACCTATATTTCTACTGTTTGTATCAATTTTTATTACTTTGTCTCGCTATCTGACAGATGAAGCCATGAAGGACGCCACTGCGAAGGCTGGTGCTGGAGATGATGAGGTGAGTTTGTGATTTATTGTCCTATAAGAGAATCATTTTGTCTTGCCTATTAATATTACTCCTATTTCCTGAACTTTCCTATTCTTTGTTGAACTTCCAGTGATGAACCAATTTCTATATCTGATGTGAAGCAGGAGGGAATGAGGATAACTGAAATTATCCTCTTTGTTTTTTTATCCTTCAAGTCATATAAGATGTTTCTGTTCAATCCATCATTGTCACTCTCAATTTAGTGCACTTTTGTTTGGCTGAGTATCTGATGAAATCCTATGAGGGGACTTCGATTGTAAACCATTTGTTGCCTCTGTGTTGTGTTTGAGTCTGAGGTACGATGTGTTGTGTTGTGATAGGAGTTTGTTACATTACTTTGATGAAAGCTTAACAAGTTTTTGATGTTACTTCTGTGGGTACGGTGGTTCATTCGGTTGCTTGAATTTCAGAACACGTCTTCCTCAGCAAAATTACAGTGGGAAGGGTAAAGTGTTGACCTAAGTTTGGTGTGCACAAAATGTGTCACTACTAATATATTCGTTTAGATTTGTAGGAAAAACAGGAAAAGAAAAATTAATATAAAAGATTCAAAATATTAAAAAACAAACAAAAGAGGTATGAATAAGAAAAGATTGGAAAATCAAGGAAGAGTGTTTCTCAAGAAACATGTGCTTCAAAGCTAGCAAATGAAAAGATTTATTTCTGTTTATGAGAGAAACATTTATGTAAAGTAGTATTGATTGATAAATTAGTTTTTGGAAAGAATACAAAATGAAATCGCGAATTGTAAGTCGAATTTGCATGACTGCTGTCGATCGCATAGTCGATCGCAACAACAGTCGACCTTCATCTATGTTGGAAATATGAGTCAGTCGACCGTTCATCGCTTGGCTTATGAGTTAAAAGATGAACGGTTGATTGTCCATTATTGCGGTCGACCGTCCAAGTGCAGATTTGACAATTTTGGAAATATATTTTCTTTTTCGGAAAGATACATTTTTCTTCTTTATAAATTGTGGATTTTTCATCCCTTGCTATTATAACTCTTCTGAACTAATCTTTCAATACTCCAAGTGTGAAAGATTTTTATTTTCTTCAGTTAAGGTCTTTTCTAGATCTTGAGAGTTTTACTTCCTTTTTCACTTCGGTGAGTATTGCAGGACTTGTTGTAGAAGTCCTGCGGGTGTAATAGGTCTCTCGGCCTGAATTTCGAAAATCACTGTACAAGGGTTTAAAGTAGAGTGGAGCACTTGTGACGGAGAATTGCTACAAGTAGGTGGTGTGGACGTCGATCTGGGGGTCGAACCACATTATATCGCTGTGTCTTGCTCGTTGCTCTGTTTGCTTTCTCTTACTTTGTCTCTTTGCTTTACGCACTACTTTGAAAATTTTTAATTTCCGCACAATCACCCTATTCACTCCCTCTAGGGTGATTTACAGTGGTATCAGAGCGAGGTGCTTACTAAGAGCTTGAAAGCTTAAGCAAAAGGTCCAATGGCCGAAATCCCTCCTTCTGAGAACTTGCACTCATCGGAGCCATTCGCACTCATCGGAGCCATTCATCTCCAATGGGACAAGTTTAACACGTTCACTTTACTTTGATGGAAAATGTTTTGATGTTTGGAAAGTTCGTATGTCTCATTTTTTGCAGATGCTTGGAGAAGAAGTATGAAACATTTGTGTCACGTCCCGCTTCCCAGAATACGGAAACACAAGTACATAACGTAAATGATGTAAACACCATTCATAAACTGTACCAGACTAACTTAGCAATAAGAATAATAAGATACAACCACACAGGAAAATATAATCACAAGAAACAAGATGAATTCCAATAATGAAATAAACCAACAGTATAAATATTCAACATCTGGAATCAAAACAAAACTACGGGCCATAGAGCCTGAAATAAAGTACAAGTTTTAATAATGTTCAAGAAACAAATAGCAATAAGTAAAATTAAGCAACGGAGATTGGATTTATCTCTAGAAACGTTGCTCACTAATTCCTTCAGGAATAGATTCATCAGCACCTGTAACTTCCTGTTCTAAAAAGAAATAAAAGAGTGCCTTTAGAGCAAGTCGTAGGCGACAAGTAGAGAAAACAAAGAATAAAGGAAACATGAATATCAAGGAATAAGGACATGGTTAAAGACAAGAAACGAAGTAAAGAGCAGGCAATATATTCAAAGGTCTACAGTAAATCACGCTTGTAATGTGTGATATCAGGATCAAGCAGGAAATGCTGGTTATTAAGTATTTTATTAATCTATCTAGTGCACGTACTACTGCATCCCATTCCACAGGTTCCGTACAACACACGGTGAACGCTTTAGACTGATGGTGAATTCACGGTTCATGTTCTCGGCCCAGAAATCAGTGTTCATTGTTCAGTATCAATGTTTCTCGAGCAGTATTTATGGCCATACAGTACAGTCAGTACAGTAGGGTCCGATCGAGTACAGTCTCCGATTGTTTACTACCAAGTCATCCCATATAATCCTGGCTTGTTATCATTTTATTTCATCCTATGTGAGCATGCAAAAGGGTTTCAATGTTGTTCATTACCATGTGTGACTAATTCTAAGAGTTATAGACAAAGCATGGGGCAAACACATCAAATAAACACATTTCACAAAATCAGGACAGCATGACATTGCTATACCAAATCATGGATTGTGGGCACTACAAATTAGCAAAACTGAATCCGCCGGAAGATCTGGAAAATAAACTTCCACACGGTTCCAGCGAGTATAATTAAGGTATATAAAAGATATAGGAACTAAGGTGAAAACTCTGTTCTAATTAGATTTTAAGTCCAGGCAGCATGCAGTAGGTTATGTTCAACTAATTGTATTGAGTCAGAGAACTCATTATTAAAATCTATAAAAATTCTGGGTGATACCTATACATGTCTAGGTCCAGCCTAAATTATTTCAGATTTTTCTTGTACTATTAACAAGGTTAAATAAAATATGGAACAGCAGAGAATGCATGAAATTAAGGCTCTGAAATTACTAACACAGTTGCATTAAAGTGATGATAACTAACAGATGGTAAATTGGAATTTAAATCCAGAGTAAGGAAAAAATAACCAAACATCAAGGGCTATATTTTTTGTTTAGTAAGTTCTTTCAAATTATGTCTCTAGCATGGTCAAAAATCTATTTCAAAATGAAACTTACAGCAGTCCAGCAATTGCCTAAACATGATTAGGCAAATAATTAAATCATATGGTCATATAAAGCATGCAAATTTGTAATCGAGTGAATCCTAGGTGTCAACATGCAATTTCTAAGGTTCATGGTACATTCATTACAGTCATGGTGTCAATTCATCCATTAAAAACCGAATCACTACATTCATGTCCATTTCATCAAGCAGTTCTAAGTACAAATCTAGTTTTTTTAATTGTGCACATGCATGAAACATTGGGGACTAGGTTAAAGATCAAGGAGATAGCACGAAGTTAAGAGTATGTCGGGTTAGCTCGTATAAACCCTAGATAATCTTAACGGAATTGTCAAAACAGATTTTTGATAACAAAATGGACGAATCTACTTGCATGAGATCAATTAATCTTGAACACAAACAATAAAAAGGGTTTAAGAAGAGACTTGCCTGTTATTATATACATAATAAAAATAGAATAATGGGATCAGAATCCCGGGCAAAAAACTCTCAAAAATATGCGCGAAAAACCAATCAGCAATAACCAAAAGAACTTCACATCGGATCGACCAGAACACAGAACACCAAATCGGATCTGCTGCGCACAGAACACGAAACACCAAAAACAGCCAATAGGAGATCTTCCTCACACCGGATCTGGCCCAAAACAGCGGATAGCAACTCTGGATCGGGTGCGGCATAACACCAAACAGCGAAACCCAGCCAATCGGATCACTACCTCACATCGGATCCAACCGAACAGCAAACAGCGACTTTGGATCCGAGAGGCCAGAACACGGGACAACGAAGTCACCCACTGGTTGAGCGTCTTCAACCTCGGATCGGAGAGAGAGAACGGCGCGATGAACGGCGACTACAACGGCTGCGGCATGGCGGCGCGAGCACTGTAGAGGCGACAGCACCACGGTCGGGTAGCGACGGTGGCGACGACACTCCGGTGAGCGAAAAGCTCTGCTCTTGCGGTCGAAAAATAGAGGACGGCGCGGCGACTTCGGGGACTTGACAGCGATGCACAAGGGGTCTCGGTGGAGCGGCGGCGAACGGCGAAGACGATGGAGGGGGTGTACGGCAGTGGATAGGGTGACGGATGAAGCTTACGGCAAAGGTGAAGCTTTGGCAATGGGTTCGAACGGGGGACGACGAGGACGGGGATATGAGCGACGGTGATGGGGATGAAGAGGAGATGGAGACGGTGACAGTCGTGATGACGGTGGTGGACGATGGTCGGAGGATGGACGGGGTCGGGGGTGAGAGAAGTTGGGTTTGGATTAACGGAAACAGAGAGAGATATGGTGAGAACGACAGATGTGAGAGAGATAATAAAATATTAGGGTTTTAATGGGATTATTTATAGGGGTCCAGAAATTAGGGCTTATGTTAAGATTTTGTAGGTTCTGGGTTTCGGTTCTGGCTCCAAAAAGAGACAACCAAATGCAATGAGACGAGACGAACACAAAGGAGAGCAAATCAAATTCAAAATAGAAAAGAGCAAAATTCACAAAAGAACAGAATCTAATCAAGGAACACAGATTGATCAAGAGGGAATAAAGAATCCATGAAAAGGCAAAATACTCCATAATAAAAGAATTCAAATACATTAATCAAAGGAATACAAAATACAATAAAATCTGAAAATAGGGCTTACAATTTGCATAAACAAAATAGATATTCCTGTCAGCGATGGAAATAGGGCTTTCACAAAAGCCGAACTAGCCCTAAAACCCACAAACTCCAAAGCTATGACAGCTCTTTATGCAGGTTTAAATAATGAAGAATTGATGCGATGTGGGTGAAATTGCAAGACGGCGTACGAAATTTGGAACAACATGCTAAAACGGCATGAGGAAACCGCATCTGAGGTAAAAGTAAAAGTTAATTTATGCTTTCATAAGTTTGATATTTTTTGTATGTTGCTAGGAGAGAACGTAGATCAAATGCTTGTCCGTTTCGACATTATCGCATACGAGCTTAAGAGCTTAGGTAAGGGGTTGGATGATGACCGAAAGGTCGGAAAACTCATAAGCTGTCTCACGCTGGAATGAGATGTAAAAGTTGTCGCAATGAAGGAGACGCTTGAGAAAAGGGGTTCGACTACTACATCTTCCAAGAATAACTGAAGACATATGAGATGGAGATGACCGAAACTAAGAGATACAGGCAGAACATCGGGATTGGACCTAAAAATAGAAGAAAAGATCATCTCGCTTTGAAAGCAGAAAAATCTCGACCATCAAAAACAGAGTCAGATTGGGAAGAGTCAGATAAAGACATATCATTGTTGACAAAGCAATTCGTAAATATCTTAAACATAAAAAATATGGCAGGTATCAAGGAGAAAGAGAAAAGGAAAAAGACGACGTATGCTACAAATGCAAGAAGTCTGGACATATTCGTGAAAACTGTCCCATCTCGTAGGACAGAAACAAGGAGCACTATCACCTCAACTCAGGACTGAGAAAGAAGGCATTGAAGGCAACATGGCTAGATTCAAACTCCAGCAATGAAGAGCAAAACCATAACAACTTTGGATTCATGGCTCTTGGGCATGGTGAGGTGCAATCATCATCTCAAGAAGAGGTAATCGAAGAACCCACCTATGATGATTTAATAGACATGTGTAATGGCTTAAAAGATTATACTAAGAAAGTAAGTCGTGAATTAAGACAATATATACAAATGCCAAATGAATCACATGACTCTTGCATTGCTAAAAATCAAAAGCTGAATTTTTTTTTTTAATTGAAAAATTCGAGTCATTTAGAAAAGACCATGATGTGTTGTTAAAGGAAAATGAGTATTTAAAACAATAAATTCAAGAATCCTTTGCAACACATAATGAAAATCTAAGAGAAATTCATAAGAAATCTGTTTATATTGCTAAACTCACTGATGACTTAAATGAATACAAAAGAAAATTCGATGAGGTAGTGGAAGGTTGTAAAGAAGCTCTCGAACAAAATAGAATACTTGATGCTACCATAACCACTCTCCGTTGAAACACAAAAGACGATGAGGAGACTAGGAAAAGGTTTTGTAAAAGAGTAATTGAGCTTGAGAAAATTGTTGAAAATTATAAAGAGCCCAGTTATCTTATTACAAAGAATTCAAGATCATATCATAATAATTGAGGGCTTGGTTACAATGAGCCAATACAATATTAAAAGTCTAAGCAATCATGTCATACATATATGCATAGTCACCAAAATAATTACAAATCAACAAAACACTATGCACATGTGCATCATCCAAGGCATATCGTATAACATATCACTATTGCTGTAAAGTAGGACACATTTCTTACAATTGTGCATTAAAAAAGAATACTAATTTCGTTTGGGTGAGAAAGAATACAATTGCAGGAACAACGCCTACTTGGACATCTAAAAATTTTTATGTAGGTGCATCTACACCCCCAACTTAGAAGATCGCAGGCATCTTGATGGAAGATGCTCGAAAATCACAACGAGTTACAATAAGAAGATCTGCATCTCCATCAAGGGAAAAAAATAGAAGGACATTAGTTCTTCTGATAAGTACAACATTGGGTAAACTCTAAACTAATTTCGATTTACTTTTGCGTTATAGATGATATATTTGAGTTAGAAATCTAGAACATTAATTTTGAAATGTATGTAATTTACTCATAACATGTGACAAAATCACTATAAACAATTCTTCTAAAAGGACATGATACAAACTCACTGTTCTGTGTAATGTTTTTCTGATCGGTTGATTGTACAGTCGACTGCACGGTTGAACGTCCTTCTTTCGGCCAGACTCCTCACAGTCAATTTCTCTATTTTTCTTACGTTGCTGTCGACCGGCTCTTGAACCAGTCGACTAGTTCAATCGGCTGTTTGGATTCCTTTCCTTCTATGACATGCGGGGGCCACATATTTACTATAAATACCCCTTCTTCTTCTCCACTCAGCCCTCGTGAAACCCACATCTTTACTATAAATACCGCTTCTTCTTCTCCACTCAGCCCTCGTGAAACCCTAGCTCCCTCTGTTCTAAACCCACCTTAAGCTCTTAAATTTCTTGCGATTTTCTCCAAGGTTTTTGGGTATTATCTTCTTCCTTGCTCCATGGCTTCTCATGGTTCTTCCTCCTCTCACAGATCTAAGGGTAAGAAAGCTATTGCCTCAAAATCTGTCACTAGAGATGGAATTACTTTTAGAAATTCAAATTGTGCAGATCTTTATTTAACATCTCTTTTCTACTTCGGTTGTTGCTAACCATGAAATATTCTTAGAAACCTTGGGTGGCAATTCAATGATATAGTTAGAATTCTTCGTGATTTTTGGTGGGCAAATTATCTTACTACACCTAGCACCCACTCCGAATCCTTAACCCGCCAATTCTTCGCAAATCTTGAGGGTATCCAAGATAATGATCTCCCTCTTTCTCTTCTTTTATTCCAGGGAAAATGGTTAAAATTACTACCGAATATTTTTGTAGAAGATATGAGTTGCCCGTAGGGGATTTTGATGCTTACCATCTTGACTTCAACACAATTGATTATAAAAACGGCCATGACAAAACAACGGTCAAGTCCATGATCGTTAAACCCGATTTCCTTCACATTCCTCGTCCTACTCCCACCAATTTTACTGATAGTGCCCGTGTTCTAAACAAAATTGTCAATGCTAATATTTGGCCTAAAAAGAACGATAAGACAGAAATTAGGGTAGATCAATTGTTCATAATTTTTCTTATCTTTGGCAAATGCAAATTTGATCTCGCCACATTTATCATTCGCACAATGAATTTTGCAACCTTTCAAAACCGTGGCCTTCCCTTCAGTTCCCTTATTTACAATCTAGCTATTGATTCTCGTATTGATGTTGGAAATTTTCTTCTCAGTAAAAATCCTATGCCGATTCTTCCTCAACAAATGGGTATTGACGTTCCGTTTACCCAACGGGCTCACCGTCATCAAGCCCAATAAGATCGTCAAAACGAGCAATCTCAACAGGCTCTTTCCTCCTCTCGGCGCAAGAATGCTACTCCCTCTTCCTCATCCTCGTTCGTGACTCATGAGCAATTTGTCGCCCATCAAAGGCAAGTATATGGTTACTATGTCAACACTATTGAATACTTGCAAGGTAAAGACGATTGGGAACTTCTTCCCCCTCCTAATGAAGAGGAGAACGATGATGAGAACGATGAAGACGAAGATGATGATGATGAGGAATAGATTGTAATACATCTTGGATAATTGTAATATGAACTAGTGCTCTCTTGTATGGATCTTTTCGCTATGTAATCACATCTATCTAGAAATCACATGTCAATGCTTGTAATGATTCTCATGTCAAATATATCTCGCATTTATCTAATTTTGATCATTATGCTATATCAGTATTTCGGTCGACCGGGCGGTAGACTGGTTCCCTCTCTGGTCTCATGCAGTCAAACATACCTTTTTTGTGCCTTTGTGGTCGACCGGTCTTGCCTCTGTGTTTTTTATTTCTGGTTGCTGTATTTTTCTTTCTTTTGGTGTGTTCCAAAAAGGGGGAGAAGTCTTAGAATTCATGAATTCATCTACGTTTTTATGCACTTAGAAAAATTACCATTGATATTTATTTGAGGTTTTTTTTGAATCTTCTAATCTATATATCTCGTATGTGTTAGGAAAATCTCAAATCTATATTACCATGTAGAGCTCTCACTGTATATCAAAGAGTTTCGCGATCAACGGTATCATGTAAGTAAATTTTCTTTTTATTTTTCAAAAATATAATATTCCCCAAAATTACTTATTTCTCATGGATGTTCTTCATACAAGTTATGATCATTACATATGTGCTATATTATGTACTTTCATTTATTAATATTTTCCATGCATGAATTTAGGAGGAGTACTAGATTTAGGGGGTAATTAATTCTCTTCTAATACATCTTGTTTTACATTTTTTTAATTTTAAGATCTGTTTTGTCCACATCAAAAGGAGGATATTGTTGACCTAAGTTTGGTGTGCACAAAACGTGTCACTTACTACTAATATCTTCAGTTTAGATTTGCAGGAAAAACAGAAAAAGAAAAATTAATATAAAAGATTTCAAAAGATACAAAAACAAACAAAAGATGCATGAATAAGAAAAGATTGGAAAATCAAGGAAGAGTGCTCCTCAAGAAATATGTGCTTCAAAGGCAGCA
This sequence comes from Hemerocallis citrina, assembly GCA_017893485.1. Classification (NCBI taxonomy): domain Eukaryota; kingdom Viridiplantae; phylum Streptophyta; class Magnoliopsida; order Asparagales; family Asphodelaceae; genus Hemerocallis; species Hemerocallis citrina. Next base: position 241,480,264 of record CM030364.1, on the reverse strand, counting down.
AATCAAAAGATTGATTTCTGTTTATGAGAGAAACATATATGTAAAGTAGTATTGATTGATAAATTAGCTTGAAAAAGAATACAAAGTGAAATCGCAAATTGAAAGTCGAATCTGTACGACTGCGGTCGACCGCACAGTCAACCGCTCATCTACGTTGGAAATATGAGTCAGGCGACCGTTCATCGTGTAACGCCCCTGCCCCTAGCTCAGACAATTTATACAATTTAGAAGACAAATTATTTATAGTATAGTACAACTGTCCATCACCGGCTGCCTCTCAAAAGGTGGTTAACCGGATTGGTGACTCTTGATCATAGGCTATTGTTACCGCTAAATCTAGTATGGGGGCAAATAGATAGAATTTGTGGATTCTTTGGGATATCGAATAGCCAAACCTGAAACCTTTCCACCGGGGTTCGACCGTTATCTCCCGCCGTTAACCTGCAAAAAGTGCGAAATACCGGGGTTGATCCCGGCGACGTACCCTCCGACGCTCAAGTCAGTAATCAGAAATGATTATGAATGAGCTTTTACTGGTAAAAGATTGATTACCTCTTAATGGTGGGGGATGGGGGGTATTTATAGCCGCCTTATGGACCAGTTTCGGGATAAGATCAAATTCCTACTTTCCACTGAATGGATAGAAGTGAATCAGGGCCGTTGATTAGGAATAATCATAAATCCTAATTCTACCCAGCTGGATCGGGTTCTTTGCGGGTTGAAACCCGCACCCAGTTGAGATGGATCCGTTCGCGGGTTTTTGGGCTTTTGGAAAAAAAGACCCAGTACCCACTTCAGACTCGTCTGTAGGTGAAATTACCATTTTACCCCTGATCTTTAAGATTCGCGCTCGATTTGGACGGTTCCGATTTAACCCTATTTTTAGCCATATCACGAGCCCCCCACTCCCGAAGACTGAGTTTAATCAGCCTTTGAGGAGTAGTTTTACTATTTTAATGGCTTGCGGAGTTGTATCGGAGTCCGAATGAAGGGTGTCGAATCTTTGTATGAGGTATTATGGTAATTTTCAGAGCTAGTTGCATGCTCAAGGTTATTCTTGAGCTCTCCTGAACCTTTGGTGAGTTTTCTTAATTTTTATCTATTTTTCAAAAAATTTATTTAATTTTGCGAAGTGGTGATTCGGTGTTCGGGGGTCTTGATTAACTATTCTAAGCAATAATTATTTACCCAGGGGCTCAAAAATATTTTCTCGAACTTATAATTATTTTTTAGAATTTTTAATTAATTTCCCTAAATTTTTAATTTATTTCCCTAAATTTTTAATCATTTTTTCGCAATTTTTAGATAAATAATTCGATTTTAATAAATAAAAATTAATTTTAATCTGATTTAGGACGTGGCGCGATCTGAGCCCTCCATCAGCGTTGGGCGGGAATTTAAGGAGGATCAGACGGCTGAAGTAGCTCGGCAGGCTTTTTCTTCGTATGCGGAGGTCGGTGCCTCGGCCCCTCGGCACCACATCCTCGGTAGCTCGGTGGCTCGGTACGTAACGATCTGTCGAGCTACGTGGCAAGATCTGGAGCGTTCATCACGGTGCGAATCACACGGAGGGCGGCTCAGATCACGAAAAAATGCTATCTTGTCATTTTGTGGGCGTGGCGTGATCTGAGCCGTCCATCATGTTCTGGCACGTTTTTTGAAACGATCCAACGGCTAGGACAGCTCAGCGTCATTTTTCTCCATATGTGGAGGTTGGTACCTCGGCTGTAGCTGTTCGGCTGCTCGGCAGGTTGGTCTTCTCCTTTGGTAGCTCGGTAGCTTGGCTAAGCTGTTCGGTAGCTCTGCTGAGCACTTCGATGGCTCGGTAACTCGTCTCCTTCTTCTTAGTAGCTCGGTGGCTCGGCTAAGCTGTTCGGTAGCTCGGGCGAGCATCCCGGTGGCTCGGCAGATCAGATCGAGTCGTTGGGTCACGTGGCTTGATCTGGAACGTTCATCATGGCGCGAATCACGAGGGCAGGGTTCAGATCACGAGAAAATGTTATCTTGTCGTTTTGTGGATGTGGCATGATCTGAACCTTTCATCAGATTTGGGCACGAATTTTGAGATAATCTGACGGTGAAAGTGGCTCGACGGCATTTTTCTTCATATGTGGAGGTCGGTGCCCCGGTAGCTCGTCAGAGTGTCTTTGTGTTAGTACGAGCTGTTGAGCCACGTGGCTAGATCTGGTGCATTTATCATGGCATGGATCTCGAGATTGGAGGTTCAGATCACGAGAAAACGTTATCTTGTCGTTTTGTGGGCGTGGCGTGATCTGAACCGTTCATCAGATTTGGGCACAAATTTTGAGACAATCTGATGGTGAAAGTGGCTCGGTAGCATTTTTCTCCATATGTGGAGGTCGGTGCCCCGGTAGCTCGTCAGAGTGTCTTTGTGGCTCGGCTTAGTACGAGCTGTGGAGCCATGTGGCTGGATCCGATGCGTCCATCATGGCGTGGATCTCGAGATTAGAGGTTTAGATTACGAGAAAACGTTATCTTGTCGTTTTGTAGGCGTGGCATGATCTGAACCGTTAATTAGATTTGAGCACGAATTTTGAGACAATCTAACGGTGAAAGTGGCTTGGCGGCATTTTTCTCCATATGTGGAGGTCGGTGCCCCGGTAGCTTGTCAGAGTGTCTTTGTGGCTCGGCTTAGTACGCGTTGTTGAGCCACATGGCTGGATCCGGTGCGTTTATCATGGCATCGATCTCGAGATTGGAGGTTCAGATCACGAGAAAACGTTATCTTGTCATTTTGTGGGCGTGACGTGATCTGAACCGTTGGGCACGAATTTTGAGACAATTTGACGGTGAAAGTGGCTTGGTGGCATTTTTCTCCATATGTGGAGGTCGGTGCCCCGATAGCTCGTCAGAGTGTCTTTGTGGCTCGGCTTAGTACGAGCTGTTGAGCCATGTGGCTGGATTCGGTGTGTTTATCATGGCGTGGATCTCGAGGTTGGAGGTTCAGATCACGAGAAAACGTTATCTTGTCGTTTTGTAGGCATGGCGTGATCTGAACCGTTCATCAGATTTGGGCACAAATTTTGAGACAATCTGACGGTGAAAGTGGCTCGGCGGCATTTTTCTCCATATGTGGAGGTCGGTGCCTCGGTAGCTCGGCAGAGTGCCTCGGCGGCTCGACCTAGCACGAGTCGTTGAGCCACGTGGCTGGATCGGGAGCATCCATCATGGCGTGGATCTCGAGATTGGAGGTTCAGATTACGAGAAAACGTTATCATGTCGTTTTGTGGGCGTGGCGTGATCTGAACCGTTCATCAGATTTAGGCACAAATTTTGAGACAATCTGACGGTGAAAATTGCTCGGTGGTATTTTTCTCCATATGTGGAGGTCGGTGCCCCGGTAGCTCGGCAGAATGCCTCGGTGGCTCGGTAGGTTACGAGTCGCCGAACTGCGATGTTAAGAAAACCGTCGCGACCTTCCTCTGAACCGTCGCAGCTTTCTCTATTCTGTCGTTTTATCTCCCTTAATGGGCTCCCAAACGTTGCGAAAGCCCAACCGTCGCCTCTCTTTAGCTATAAGTTCTCACCCCCCACCCCTTAGCTCATTCTTTCACTTTTACTCTCCAGTTTTTACTTTTGCTCTCGAGTTGCTCTACTAGCGGAGATTTGAGCTCGAGGGTGGTTGTACTTGCTGTCGCGAAGGCCAGGCAATTTTCGGTGAACTTTTTCCGACCATAGATGTCAAATCAAAGGTCAGTTTATTTAACTTCAGCTGCTTATTAGAGATGTCACGAGTGTCCTCGGGTAGTGAGGCATCATCCTCGGGAGGTCGGCATGCCGAGGAGGGGAGAGAAGTGGCGAGCCGAAGGAAGGAGAAGGGGAAGGAAGTGGTTCGGTCCTCGGTTGTCGAGGAGGTGGTGTAGACCGTGAGAGGAGCGGGCGAGTCAGGTCGGATGTCGACCGTGCTGTCCGGACACACCGGGATAAGGCAGTATAGCGGCGAGCTGCTGACTAAGGCTGTCAATGGTCGCACGGAGACCTACGAGGAGAACGATCCGAGGGAGGTTACCGAGGTGGACGACCTCCCCTCGGTGCTAACCGAGCGGGATCTACTTCGAATCAGGAAGGGTTTCGCCATCCCCAAGGAGTACACACTGGTTCTTCTCGGCCCCGGGGTGCGAGCGAACACCGTCTTCCCCCCGGACACATGCGTCTTTGCCTACGACACTCGGAATGCCGGGCTGCGCTTCCCCCTTCATCCCTTCGTGACGGTAGTCCTTCGGTGGTATGGTCTGTCCCCCATACAGTTTATGCCGAACACCTGGCGTCACATGCTTGGCTTTCTACTTCAATGCCGAACTGTCGAAGTGGAGCCGGAGCTCGTCATCCTCCGAAGTTTATACCGAATCAACAGGATGAGCAAGCTCGAGCCTCGCTACTACCTGTCGCCTCGAAAGGGAGTTAAGTTGATAGAGAATCTCGACTCGATAAAGTCGTGGAAGGGGAAGTTCTTCCTGATAAAGGGGCCCTCGGCATGGGACTTCCCGACCAGGTGGAAGGAGGATGTGCCGAAGTACACAAAGGCCGAGCCGGTGTTGACCCCGGCCGAGGCGGAGATGGCGGCCAAGCTGATCGGTCTTCCGATGTTGAGTTGGAGGGAGATGACCGAGGAGGTGTTGTACGGGTCGGGCCTTAGTCCGATCGACCCGAGTACGCTCCTGACATCTCACTTTGTGATTTTCTTTTCTTTAATGCCTTGCATACTCTTTTCTAACTTGTTTTTCTTTTCCCTCGGACAGAGGCGCCAAACATGGACTTCAAGGGCATGATGGCCGAAAGAAGCAAAGCCACCGACGGCAAGAAGAGGAAGAGGACGAGCACGGGTCCCTCATCTGGCTGACCCACCAAGGCACCTTCGGCGGTCTCCGCCACTTCTCCTCGGGAACCGTCTTCGGCGGTAGTTGTCCAGCCGACCCCATCTGCTCCTGTAGGTGAGGATTTTTTTGTCTCGGCGGCGCTGGTGCTTGAGGCCCCGCCACTGACTGAACAGGCCGAGGTTATCCTGACCGAGGCTCACAAGAAGCTGTTCATCCCCAACTGGTGGGTGAAGAATCACGACGGCTTCTTGGGAGACTCGGGGATGAGCATGCAAGCTGTCCGGCACCTACCGACCCCGAAGGACCGAGCCGCACTGAAGGCGGGGACAACGGGCGACGACGCCCTTGAGGTTGCTCGGTCACTTATGTCGGTAAGTCTCTTGGCTGTTTTCGAATTTTTTCTCAAAAATTTTCGAAGTCTTTTAGCTCGGCTTTTGTCGTGTTCTAACTACTTCTTTGTGCAGGCTACTTGCCACTTCAGCCATCTTCTCTAGGAGTATTCCGAGCAAGAGAGAGAGCTGAAGGCCCTCAGCGACAAGGACCGAGCAGAGAGGGCGAGGGCTGTGAAGCAGGTCGAAGCTGAGCAGCGTCGCTCGGACGCTCTGGCGGCCCAGGTTGCTGACCTCGAGGTGGCTTTGGCACAAGCGAAGGAAAAGCTTGCTTCAGAGGTCACAAAGGCAGCCGAGGAGAAGGTTGCAGCGGCGAAGGCTTTGGAGGCGGTGAAGCTGCAGCAGGCCGAGGCCGTGGAGAAGGCAAGGATGGAGATAGAGGCAGAGGCCAAGAAGCACATGGCGGTGAATATGGAGCTGTCTTACGCCAGAGCGCTCGATCATGTTGAGGCTCGAATCCCTGGCTTCGAAAGGCTGGGGTACAGGCTGTGGCCTGGTGATGAGGAAGAAAACGAAGGGGAAGAGGAAGAAGAGGAGGGAGAGGAATGGGACGAGCCACAAGGCGACGATGTTGCTGCCGACCTCGAGGCTGTGGTAGCGAAAGTAGGCGGTGACCAGGTCATAGCCAACCCCCAAGGAACAGCGGAGGAGGACGAGGGGCCATCCACCAAGGTGCCTGTTTCCGACCTACCGCCTAAGGTGGCCCCTTGATCTTTTTGCTATTGTAGTAGAAATCTTTTTTTTTCTTTTCTTATACTGCCTTGTAGCGGATTGGCCACCGCTTTTTGGTATCAATAAAAATTTGGTTTTTGGCAAACTCGCTAAGTGTTGAAGTCTTTTTTGAATCTTGAAAATAGTTGTCTTGAGATTTGGCTAAGTGTTGGGCACCGCCTCTTGTTCTTCGTGTTGATATGCCTTCGTTTTTCAGGTTGTCGAGTCGAGTTCAGCGGTCGAAACCTCTAGTCTTCGCGCTGACTTGAAAGCTGCGAAGCAGGCCCTCTCCCGTAGCCGAGAGTGTTTCCTCAAAAGCGAGTTGGATCTAGAGGATCTCAAGGCAACGTCGAGGGAGTATTTCTCCGAGCTGAAACAACTACGGAAGCGATCTCACGAGGTTCGTCTTGAAGGCGAGGTGGAGTTGCTTAGGAAGACGCTGTTTGACGTTGAGAAGGAGAAAAGCGAACTACTGGTTGAGGTTCATGACCTGAAGATGGCAGAAGAAGAACTTTTGGCGGAGGAAGAGGAGTTAGCTTCAGCGGTGGGTAAGTTGATGGTCGAGCGCGACGAGTTAACGGCGAAGGTTGACGAGCCGAGGATGGTTACAGTCGACAAAAGCATCGAAGTGACCTATCTTGATCGAATTACAGCCAACAGCTCGGGAGCCGTAGGATCCGCTCAACTTCCTCGTTTCAAAATAGTTGTGAAGGACGCTACTCTGAAGGATCGAATCGTTGAGCTCGAGGAGGAAGTGGCCCGACTTAAACCTCAGCCTGAAAGGATTAACGTCAGAAGCACGTCGTGTACTCGCGAAGAGCGTGAGAGGGGAATCTCGTTTTATGAGCTCACGACTCGTTTGCCTGCCATTAGGCGGAGTCCGGCGGATGCTCAAAGTGGAGTGGCTGCTTCGTCTAGTGGCGCTTCGGTTCCGGCCACGGTCAGAGGCAGTGCTGAAGAGGCATCTCGGTTCATTGATCTAGAGACGAGCTCCGTGGTTAGGCGATGCCATCCCTGGGTGCCTTTGAACCGAAACGTTCCTGTTCCGAAGAAACGCTGAATAAGTTGTTGTAATTATGCCTCTTTGAGTCTTTGTAGTCCCTTGTAGTAGAGTAGTTTGGCCTTATAACCTATGTTCCTTTGAACTTTAATAGAAGTGAAGGCTTGTTTTACACTCTAGCATTTGTGTGTTTGCATGTTTTGTTAGTACTTGTTATTTGTTTGGTACCACTTGTAACTTGCTTATGAGCAAGGGATAGAAGCGAAGCTGAACCAAGCTTTGAGCTCCGCATTCTTTGCCAGAGCAGGTCCCGACGGATGTGGGAGAAATTTCGAATGACGAACCACTTCAAGCCCGCTCGATGTAGAAGGCGGTGTGGACCACGAGAAAATGCTATCTTGTCGTTTTGTGGACGTGGCCGTCTGATCAAGGTTTTTCTCCCTAATACGCAGCTCGGAATGCGAGTTGCTCGGGAATGTATGCTTGAATATCTTCATCAGTTATCCAGTCAAGTGAAGCAACGGGGCATTCATTCAAGTACAACTCCTCCAATTTTTGACAACTACTCAGAATCAGAAGCAAATCTTCCTTCTTATAGGCTCGGAATGTCAACCTCGTGAACTTAAGATTGATAAGCAGCGCTATGGTTTTTGCAGCCTCTAATGTTATGGCCGCTGCGACTTGTAAGAGAAGCTAATATCTTGCAGTGGGGAGCAGCCTCTTGAAGAATTACTTCATCTTTAAACGAATCATAAGAACGAAAGGTTAGTTCCTCCAAGTACTCTTCTCCCATGTCTAGTATAGTTGTAGAAACGAACAGTTATCCAGCCAAGTGATTTGGATTCCGAACGCATCGTTTGAGTGAATCTCAACGGTTGTGGGAGCAATTCTGAATGGCGAACCACTTCTAGCCCGCTTAAGAGCGAACTTGCGAAGCGGAATCGAGCCAAGTTTTGGACTCCGAACTCGTCGTTTGAGTGAATTTCAACGGTTGTGGGAGCAGTTCCGAATGGCGAACCTCTTCTAGCTCGCTTAAGAGCGGGCTTGCGAAGCAGAATCGAGCTAAGTTTTGGACTCCTAACTCGTCGTTTGAGTAAGTTTGATTAAAGGCCTTAGACAGAAAAAAAAAATTAATTCACAAGGAAAATATGGGGAAAAGAAGATCTTTATTGATAACTGCTAATCGGCTGCTTCTAAGTTGCAAGCCGTTATTACAATGACAAAAATAAAGAAGCAAAATACAGGTGAAAAAATGGGAATGGCTCGACACTTGAAGTTACTCAGAGAGGCGTTCAGGTGCTCTCTTGGTACTTCAGTAGGTGGTCGGCATTCCAAGTCCTGGGTACCTCTCTGCCTTCAAGGTCTTCAAGACGGTACGTCCCGGGCCGAACTACCTTGGTGATCTTGTAGGGTCCTTCCCAATTGGGGGCTAGCTTACTCTTTTGGCTGGGAAAGGAGTTAGCTAGTTTTTTGAGGACCAAGTTCCCTTCCTTGAGATGGGTGGGACAGACCCTTTTGTTGTAGGCCTGCTTAATTCTTCTTCGGTAGTTTTGCTGGCAGATTGAAGCTCTTTCACAGAGCTCATCAACTAAGTCCAAATTCGCCCGAAGCTCTCTGGCATTCTGCTCTTCTTCATAGGCCATAAGGCGAGGAAATGGTAGACTGACTTCCAAGGGGATCACAGCTTCGGACCCATAGGTGAGATTAAATGACGATTCACCTGTGGGGGTCCGTTTCGTAGTGCGGTAGTTCCACAGTACGTTAGGAAGTTGTTCCGCCCATAAGCCTTTGGCCGCCTTATCTAGCCTCTTCTTGTTACCGGAGAGGATCTGCCGATTGGCATTTTCCACTTGGCCATTTGACTGAGGATGGGAGACAGAGGAGAAGCGTTGCTGAATGGCGAGGTCTTCACACAGAGATCGGAAAGCGGCCCCCGTAAACTGTGTTCCATTATCTGTTATTAGGACCCGAGGCACACCGAACCTACAAATAACGTTTTCTCAAAAGAACTGCAGTACTTTGTTCTCTGTAATTGTAGGCAATGGTTCGGCTTCGATCCACTTGGAAAAATAGTCGATTGCCACCACTAGGAACTTGAGCTGACCGGGAGTTAGTGGAAACGGGCCTAACAAGTCCATCCCCCACATTGCGAAGGGAATCGGACTTGATAGAGATGTGAGTTGTGCTTGGGGTAGGCGATGAATGTTGGAGTACTGCTGACAAGGACTGCATCGCCGAACATATTGCTCGGCATCTCGGAGTAGGGTAGGCCAGAAGTACTCGTAGTTTAATACTTTCCGGGCAAGGGACCTCGACCCTGAATGGGCTCTGCCTATACCTTCGTGGAGTTCTTGCAAGGCATATGGGGCTTCTTCCGGGGAGAGGCATCTCAAGTAGGGTCTGCCGTTTACTTGGGTGTAGGAGCATTTGTACAAAACTCCTTCAACAAGGGTGTACCGCTCTGCTCTCGTTCGGACTCGACAGGCTTCTTTAGGGTCTTCGGGGAGGAGCCCATCCTTGAGGAATTCTATCAAAGGTTTCATCTAGTTGTCCTGAAGTTGGACGGGCAGCGACTCTATTGAGTCGGGGGTTTTTTCTTCTATGCTCGGTCTTAGGAGCACTTCAATCAGGACGGTCTGCTCGAGACCTTGAAGGGAAGAAGAGGCCAATTTGGAGAGGGCATCTGCTTGGGAATTTTCTTCTCTGGAGATCCGCTGGGTATGGGCCTCTTCGAATGAAGCCATGAGACTTTGGACCTTGGCTAGGTACTTAGCCATTCGGTCGTCTCGTGCCTCGTACTCTCCTAAGACTTGGTTCACAACCAGTTGCGAGTCACTGAATATCCGAAGACGTTGTGCCCCTGCCTTGCGAGCCATGCCGAGGCCGGCTATAAGGACTTCATACTCTGCTTCGTTGTTGGAGGCCTTAAAATTGATGCGGAAGGAGTATTGGAGAACGAAGTCATCTGGGCCTGCCAGAATGACTCCGGCTCCGCTCCCTTCGGTGCAAGAGGACCCGTCTACTTACACTGTCCAGATAGGAGGCCCGTTTGCTGCTTGACTGACCTCTGGTATGGTGCTCTCAACAATAAATTGAGCTAAGGCCTGAGCCTTGATTGGGGTCCGAGGCTGGTATGATATGTCATGCTGACTCAGCTCGATCGACCACTTCATTAGACGGCCAGAGGTCTCGGGTTTGTGTAGGACTTGCTTAAGCGGCTGGTCGGTAAGACCGACAACCGAGTGAGACTGAAAATAAGGGCGGAGCTTCCTAGCTGCCATAACTAAGGCGTACGCCATCTTCTCCAATCTTGGATAACGGAGCTCGGCATCCTAAAGTACCTTGCTCACATAATAGATGGTCTTCTGAGCCTTGTCTTCTTCCCTCACTAGGACAGCACTGAGGGTTTCCTCGGAGGCAGCTAAGTAGAGGTGGAGTGTCTCCTTGGGAATAGGCTTGCTGAGGAGAGGGGGATTAACTAGATAAGCCTTTAGCTGATCGAACGATTCTTGCTGCTGTTGACCCCACTTGAAGCCCTTAGCCCCCCTGAGGGCCTTGAAGAAAGGAAGACACTTCTCCCCTGACTTAGACAGGAAGCGCCCTATGGCCGCGAGGCGTCCTGTGAGCTTTTGAACCTCTTTCACACTTTTAGGAGGAGTCATGTCCAGTATGGCTTAGATCTTCTCGGGGTTGGCCTCGATTCCTCTTTGACTGACCATGAAGCCTAGGAATTTTCCTGACGAGACTCCAAACGCACACTTGTTTGGGTTGAGCCTTATATTATGCTTCCTCAACACATCGAACGCTTCTTGTAGATCGGTAACATGATCGGCCCCATGGGTGCTCTTAACAAGCATATCATCAACATATACTTACATGTTTCGGCCGATCTGATTCTTGAAGACCTTGTTGACGAGGCATTGGTAGGTCGCACCGGTATTCTTCAGCCCGAAGGGCATTACCCTGTAACAATAGAGCCTCTGATCAGTGACAAAGGAGGTCTTCGGGATATCTGGGGGGAACATTCGGATTTGGTTATACCCGGAGAAGGCATCCATGAAGCTGGGCAGCTCATGGCCCGAAGTAGTATCGATCAAGGTGTCGATGCTTGGGAGAGGAAACGGATCTTTAGGGCATGCTATGTTTAGGTCCGTGAAGTCGATGCAAATTCTCCAGCTCCCGTTGGCCTTCTTAACCATAACAACATTAGAGAGCCATTCGGGATAGTTAACCTCTTGTATGAATCGGGCCTTCAGGAGCTTGTCCACTTCTTCCTTTATGGCTTGTTGGCGCTCAGGGGCAAATTTGTGCCTTTTCTGTTGGACCGGTTTGGACCCCGGAGCAACGCTTAGGTGGTGGACGAGGAGCTCCTCGGAGATTCCTGGCATGTCGGTAGCCGACCAGGCAAAGAGGTCATGGTTCTTTCTGATGCATTGGACTATGTCGGAACATAAGGCAGACGGGAGGGTCTTGCTGATAAGGAACTTGCAGTTCGGATCTTGCTCGAAAAAGAGCACTTCCTCCAGCTCATCCACCGGTTCGGACATTGGTTGGGCGTTCCCTTGGGGAATCTCAAGAGTCTCGAGGGAGAGGACGGGACCCCCGGTGGAGGTCATGTAACACTTGCGGGCCATCTCTTGACTACCTCTTACTTTCCCTACTCCTGCCCTAGTGGGGAACTTCATCTTAAGATGATAAGCCGACGGGACGACCTCTAGAGCAGCTAGGCCAGGTTGGCCTAGAATCACATTATAAGGAGCTGGGATGTTGACGACCATGAAATCCATCGGCTTCGTCCGGGTAGTAGGAGTTTTGCCAGCGGTTACGTCGAGGGTGATTACCCCTTCGATACTCACTGGCACTCCCGTGAACTCATGGAGCGTGTAGCCGGCGGGCTTGAGCCTGTCCCGCGATAGCTTGAGTCCTCGGAAAGCCGCGAGGAAGAGGATGTTAACGGAGCTACCATTGTCCACCAGAATCCTCTCTACTTTAAAATTTGCCATATGGAGGTTGATTACTAGTGCGTCACAATGGGGGGTTCGGACTCCCTCCAGGTCTTCTTCTGAGAAAGTGACCGGGACTCCGAGGCCTTTGGGAGGTGGTATGCCATGAACTGAATTGATTTCTCGTATGAAAGCCTTCCGGGAAGAGTTGGAGGTTCCTCCCATTTGACCTCCATGAATGAGATGCAAGATGCGCTCCTCTTCAAACTCGGGAGTGTCGTCGCGCCTTTCGAGACGCTTGTTAGCCTCCCTGGGGGGTGGAGGAAGATCAATTCGGTCCTTTCTCACAAATTTAGACAGCTGGCCTCTCTGGATGAGGGCCGCAATTTCATTCTTCAGGGCCCGACATTCATTGGTGTCGTGGCCGTGGTCCTGGTGATATCGGCACCACTTCTCTTTGTCCCTCTTCTTACCGGGAGTATTTATCTTCGGGGCAGGAGGCAGAACTCCTTCCTTCTCGACCTCCATAAGAATGGTAGAAATGTTGGCGTTAAGAGAGGTAAACTTCTCAAATCTGGGAGGTGGGCGGCGCTGGGCCCCATTGTCCTTCTGGAGCTTCTTAGCTCCCTCTTCTTCAGCTGCCTTCCTCTTGGTCCCGGAGGAAGACCCCTCAAATATGGGGCGATGCTCAGCTTCCTCAACCCGGATATACTTCTCGCTTCTGAGAAGGAGGTCGGAGAAGTTTTGCAGGGGCTTCTTGGCTAGGGAGACTGAAGGCTTGAGTTAAGGACATTTGACTGAAAGGCTGCTGCAGCGACCGACTGGTCGAGAGAGGCAATGGACCTAGCTTCCGCAGTAAACCGCTTCACAGAATCTCTCAGCTTCTCACCCTTCTTCTGACTGAGATAGAGTAGTGAAATGCTAGTCTTCTCGGTGTGACGGCTACTTACGAAGTGGGTGACGAAGAGGGTCTCGAATTGTTCAAAGGAGAATATGGAGGATGGGGCAAGGCGAGAGTACCATTTTCGGATCGGACCTTTTAGAGTAGCTGGGAAGGTCTTGCATAGTAGAGCATCGGAAGCTTGGTGGATCAACATGAGGGTCTTGAAGCTCTCTATGTGGTCTACAGGGTCTGACTCCCCAGAGTAGGTCTCGAACTGCGGGGGCTTGAAGCCTATTAGAACGGGTGCCTCCATGATTGTTTGAGAGAAGGGAGGTCGGCTTGGACGGAGGGTCCTTCCTCTCAGCTCCTCTTCTTTATCCAGTTGGCCGAGGCGCCTCTCCATCTCGTGGAGACGGCGGTAGACCGCGTCGTCCCTTCGATGGTAGCCAAACGAGCCTCTGGACTCGTCTTTGTAGGAAGGGGAGCGCGGAGTTTGGCGATGGTAGCTAGGGGAATGGCGAGGACTGTGATGGTGGTGACTCGAAGCTTGAGGAGGGGTTAAGGACCGATGGCGAGGGCTTTGGACCGGAGGAGTGGTGTCCCTCTGAGCATTGTTGTTGTTCGGCCAGAGGTTGAGGGCCTGCAGGATTGTAGCCTGGAACTCTTGGAATTCGGCTCGGGTGATAGGTCCGTTATCGCCCCTCGGGGGGCTGCCGACCAGCGGGAGAATGGTGTCTTCTTCGATGGTACTCAGGGGACTCTCTCCATCCCCTGCGAGGAGGGGACCTCTTGTGGTTGCGGCGACAAGGAGATCGCTCATTTGGACATTTCGGGCGGGAGGCTCCCTCACGGGCCCGCCTTTCATCTAAACGGTGGCGAAGGTCCTCTTCTTTCTGCCGGTTGAGCAGGGTATTACGGAGGTCTTCGGAAGGCCGGGGGTTGTGAGATTCCATTGAATCGGTAGAAGGGTTGTGTACGGAGATGCGGTCTCGATGAAGAGGTTGCTTCTGAGGGTTGGGACGAGAGGCCCCTCCGCCGGCATTCTGGGGCCCGAGCGGAGCCCTTTGGGAATGAAGGTTCTGAAGAGGAGGTTGGTCCTGCTGCGGGGGCTGATCAGGTTGTGGTGGGAGTTGCCCCTGTGGCTAGACGGTTTGTAAGGAGATCTCCTGTTGTGGTTGAGGAGGAGTGGGTCAACGGTTGGACCCTTTGGATCTCAGTTTTCAGGGAGGCATGGCTAGAGGTGATCTTAACCAAGGGAAGAGGAAGGATTGCTATTCGTGGGTTCCCACAGACGACATCAATCTGTTACCGCTAAATCTGGTGTGGGGGCAAACAGATAGAATTTGTGGATTCTTTGGGATATCGAATAGCCAAATCTGAAACCTTTCTGCCGGGGTTCGACCGTTATCTCCCGCCGTTAACCTGCAAAAAGTGCGAAACACCGGGGTTGATCCCGGCGACGCACCCTCCGACGCTCAAGTCGGTAATCAGAAATGATTATGAATGCGCTTTTACTGGAAAAAGATTGATTACCTCTTAATGGTGGGGGATGGGGGATATTTATAGCCGCCTTATGGACCAGTTTCGGGATAAGATCAAATCCCTACTTCCCAGTGAATGGATATAAGTGAATTAGGGCCGTTGATTAGGTATAATCATAAACCCTAATTCTACCCAGCTGGACCGGGTTCTTTGCGGGTTGAAACCCGCACCCAGTTGAGATAGATCCGTTCGCGGGTTATTAGGCTTTTGGGAAAAAAGACCCCGTACCCACTTCAGACCCGTTTGTAGGTAAAATTACCATTTTACCCCTAATCTTTAAGATTCGTGCCCGATTTGGACGGTTCCGATTTAACCCTATTTTTAGCCATATCAGCTATTATATTTATAGTTATTTATTCTAGATCAATTCCTGATATGAGACTACTTTAAACTACCTCTTTCTCTTCAAATCCCGTGTGTACAATAACACTACCACGTCACACTCACACAAGAGACAATGCCGCTGTCTCTTCTTTTAATCTCAGGTGGCCCCCATGGGTGACGTCAGCATGACATCACCGAAGCACCAACAGCAAAGTCTGTTGTTTACTTCAACCGTGCCCCCCCCATCAATCTCTCTTTAATTACACAATTGCCATTGCCTTCTTATATATATATATATATATATATATATATATATATATATATAGAGTCCCCTTCGGTTGCACACTGCTTTTGGTGAGCACTCCGTGAGCACTCCCGAATTAGAGACCCTATGAAAAATCCGAACCGCTCATATTGTTCTATATGCCTTAGATAGCCTAACAATAAAAAATCAAGTAATTTGAAGTTTATTTGCCCATCCATCATGCTGTTAGAATTTTCAGCCATATAATTTTGTGATGATGTAAATCATGGGTAAATGAACTTCAAATTACTTGATTTTTTATTGTTAGGCTATCTAAGGCATATAGAACAATATGAACGGTTCGGATTTTTCATAGGGTCTCTAGTTCGTGAGTGCTCACGGAGTGCTCACCAAAGTAGTGTGCAACCGAAGATCTCTCTCTCTCTCTCTCTCTCTCTCTCTCTCTCTCTATATATATATATATATATATATATATATATATATATATATATATATATATATATACAAATTACGGGATGTTACACACACTCCCCCTTCAGAAATCAGCATACTCGCTGAGCACGGGGCATGCACAATCTAGTGCAGGATCTACTTTCTAGTCGATGTGGAGCAGTCCGTGAGCGTCACTCTCGTCTTTGGAATACTAGAGACCAATCCCACTTTGCGGATCATTATGTGGCTTTTACGTCCATCGTCCCGGAATACTAGGGATTGTCTCATTCCGCTAATCATTTTGTAGTCCATAACTCACGGCTCTCCCACACTCGGTGTCGAAAGTCGGCTCTGATACCATTTGTAACGCCCCTGCCCCTGCTCGGACAATTTATACAATTTAGAAGACAAATTATTTATAGTATAGTACAACTACCCACCACAGACTGTTTCTCAAAAGGTGGTTAACCCGGATTGGTGACTCTTGATCATAGGCTATTATATTTATAGTTATTTATTCTAGATCAATTCCCGATATGGGACTATTTTAAACTACCTCTTTCTCTTCAAATCTCGTGTATATTAACACTGCCACGTCACACTCACACAAGAGACAGTGCCGCTGTCTATTCTTTTAATCCCGGGTGGCCCCCATAGGTGACATCAGCATGACGTCATCGAAGCACCAACATCAAAGTCTGTTGTTTACTTCAACCGTGGCCCCCCCTCAATCTTACTTTAATTACACAATTGCCATTGCCTCCTTATATATATATATATATATATATATATATTACAAATTACGGGGTGTTACACAGCGCTCGACTTACGAGTTAAAAGATGAACGGTCGACTGCCTATTATTGCGGTCGACCGTCCAAGTGCAGATTTGACGATTTCGGAAATATCTTTTCTTTTTCCGAAAGATACATTTCTCTACTTTTTTATAAATTGTGGCGAATTCACTGTGTATTCTGTTGTGCGCGATACAAACTAATCAATAACCAAACCAATGCGGAATACAAAGAGAGAACCAGCGAGAAAACACAAAACAAACCAACACAAAAGGACGCACAGATTTAATGTGGTTCGGCAAAATTCATGCCTACATCCACGGGGCGGTTGGGGTTTCTTCTTCTTCAAATTATCACCAATGGGCGAAAACAAACCCTTACAAATAATGACGGCTGCAAAACCGAATTAGGGATCTCTAATTTTCGTCACCGATTACAAAACCCTAACAAGTGTATTTATAGGGAAACTATTGGGCCTCTTCAAATTGGGCCTGATCTAGTTCAAAATCCCGTCGACAGTCGACTGGTCGACTTACCAGTCGACTGGCTATCCTTCTGGCAGTCGACCGATCAGTCGTCTGATCCTCTGCTGCTGCTTGTATCTTTAGCCTTCGAAAACTCTCTGGACAGTCGTCTGATCCTTCGATCAGTCGACTGATACTGTAACTTTCATTTGCTGCAGATACTCCAAAACAATCTGAACCAGAATCGAGCCATTATCCTACAATCTCCACCTTGGCGAGATCTTCCACCAAGTATCCAACAATCTCCACCTTGGCAAGATCTTCCAAGTAGCCCAAGCAATCTCCACAAATACTCCAAATGCTCATCATCAAATGTAACAACAAATCCAAACTCCACCTTAGTATGATATCACATACTAGGCGAACAAATAGCGAAGCACCATTCCAACCCCCCATTCCAAATCATCAAACATGCAAAATATTAGCCAGGTTCATGCAATGCTTGAACTTGGCTGCTCCAACAACTTTGGTTAACATATCAGCAGGATTATCAGCTGTCCCAATCTTCACCAAATGAATATCACCATCCTTTATCAAATCACGCACAAAATGATAACGGACATCAATATGTTTGGTCCTCGAATGATGAACTTGGTTCTTCGCTAAATGAATAGCACTCTGACTGTCACAGTGTACCTCCACCTTCTCCCGATGAATCTCCAAGCTCTTCAAAAGTCCATGTATCCAAATGGCTTCCTTCATGGCCTCAGCAACCGCCATGTATTCAGCCTCAGTAGTAGACAACGCTACAGTGGACTGCAAATTTGACCTCCAACTTATAGGTGCCCTAGCCATAGTAAACAAATAGCCTGTAGTAGACCGCCTCTTATCTAGATCACCTGCATAGTCAGAATCAACATATCCAACCAATAACCTGCTAATATTGTCATCCCTTTCAAATTTCAAACCCACATCTGTGGTGCCACTTATGTACCTCAAAATCCATTTAGCTGCTTGCCAATGTTCTTTGCCTGGATCATGCATATATCGACTAACCATACTCACCGCCTGAGAGATGTCTGGTCGAGTACAAACCATGGCATACATCAAACTACCAACCACACTAGTGTAAGGTACATTAGCCATATACTGTCTCTCTTCATCTGTACTTGGAGACTGAGAAGCATTAATTCTGAAATGACTGGCTAAGGGTGTACTTACTGGTTTAGTCTTCTCATCTATACCAAACCGTTTCAGCACCTTCAAAAGATATTGCTTCTGAGTTAAACTTACTATCCCCTTTGCTCTGTCTCTAGCTATCTCCATCCCAAGTATCTTCTTGGCTTCACCAAGATCCTTCATCTCGAATTCAGAACTCAACTGATTCTTCAAATTTTGAATCTCCTTAGCATTCTTAGAGGCAATCAACATGTCATCCACATATAATAACAGATATATGAAAGAGCCATCCTGCAACTTCCTGAAGTAAACACAATGATCAAACTCACTTCTGGAATATCTCTGCACCTTCATAAACTGATCAAACCTCAAATACCACTGCCTTGGAGATTGCTTCAAACCATAGAGAGACTTCTTCAACCTGCAAACACAATTTTCCTTCCCAGCTGTCTTGAACCCATCTGGCTGCAACATATAAATTTCTTCATCTAGATCCCCATGTAAGAACGCAGTCTTCACATCCATCTGTGTCAACTCAAGGTCAAACTGTGCTACCAATGCCAACAAAATCCGAATAGAAGGATGCTTCACAACTGGAGAGAACACTTCATTATAGTCAATTCCTTCCTGTTGAGCATACCCCTTTGCAACTAGTCTTGCCTTGAATCGAACACTGCCTTTTGGACCTTCTTTCTTCGTATACACCCACTTGCAACCAATTGCTTTCTTCCCCTTTGGTAGTTGCACTAGATCCCAAGTCTTATTCTTATGAAGAGAGTTCATCTCTTCATCCATAGCAACTTTCCAATCTGCATTTTCTGAACTTCTAGTGGCTTCTTTGAAGTTGGAGGGGACTTCATCATCCACAATGGGAAGAGCAAATGCAACTGTGTCTGTAAAACGAGACGGTCGTTTGATATCTCTTCTTTGCCTTCTTACTGCAATTGATTCTTCCTGCTGGATAGGAACTTCTTCATCATTCTCAGTATCAACCACATCATCTTCATCTTGGACAGGAACAGGATTTTCAACTGACAAATTTTCTAACTCCACCTGTTGGAGAACTCTCCTATCAGTCGACTGATAATTGCCAACAGTCGACTGACCAGAGCTCCTACTCTTCTGCTGTTCTAGACCACCAGTCGACTGCTCCTGTTCATCAGTCGACTGTCCCGAACTTCTTCTACTCACCTGTTGAAGAACTGTCCCACTCTTCTGCTGCTCACCAGTCGACTGTCCTATACCACCAGTCGACTGTCCCGAGCTGATCATGCTGGTCTCATCAAAAGTGACATCTCTGCTGATTACTAACTTCTTCTGTTCTGGACATCACAACCTGTAACCTTTGACACCAGTACTAAAACCAACAAATATAGCCTTCTTGGCTCTTGCATCAAGTTTAGTTTCAGTTACATGAAAATAAGCAGGACAACCAAATATATGCAAAAAACTATAATCAGATGCAGGTTTACCACTCCATACCTCAATAGGCGTCTTGCCTTCAAGTGCTGCTGATGGTAAACGGTTGACAATGTGGCTTGTATATATAACAGCTTCTGCCCAAAATGTCTTCTTCAATCCAGACTGTGCTAACATACATCTCACCTTCTCAAGTAAGGTTCTGTTCATCCTTTCTGCAACCCCATTTTGCTGTGGAGTCTTCCTAACTGTGAAGTGCCTCTGGATCCCTTCATCTTCACACAATTTCAGAAACGGATCATTCTTATATTCCCCTCCATTATCTGACCTTAGAACCTTAATCTTCCTACTAGTCTGATTTTCAACTTTCTTCTTCCAACTTGTGAACAATGTCAAAACTTCATCTTTGTGCTTCATGGTATATACCCAAACTCGCCTGGAGTAATCATCAACAAAAGTAACAAACCAGTGTCTTCCACTCATAGAAGGTGTCTGAGTAGGGCCCCAAATATCTGTGTGCACATAATCGAGGATACCCTTTGTCTGATGTACAGCTGTACCAAATTTCACCCTAGTTTGCTTACCCAAAACACAATGTTCACAAAATTCCAACTTGCACCCTTTAGCATCCTTAAGCAACCCTTGCTTCACAAGCCCCTGCAAGGCCTTCTCTCCTGCATGCCCGAGTCGCATATGCCACAACCTAGTAGAGTCGGGAACAACCTGTTTAGGCCTTTCAGTTACACTGGCAGCCTGACCCAAATATGTTTTTCCCTGCAAGAAAAACAAGTTCCTTTTTCTTTGCCCTTTCATCACCACAAGTGATCCACTAGTCACTTTCAGAACGCCACCTTCACTAGCAAATTTCAAACCACTGGCCTCCAAAGCACCTAGTGAAATCAGATTCTTTTTCAAATCTGGAACATACCATACATCTGAAAGCTCCCTAATAAGACCATCGTGCATTAGCAATTCAATCTTCCCGATTCCTACCTTCTTACAAGGTGCATCATTTCCCATCAAAACTACACCACCATCCATATACTCCAAAGAAGTAAACCACTCTTTTTTCCAGGACATATGATAGGAGGCTGCTGTATCAAGAAACCATACTTCTTGATAAAGTGAGGGACTAGAAGCAAGTGCAAAAGAAAAATTCTCGCCACTTTCTAAATTATCAACAGTCACATTTGCAGTCGAATTTCCCTTATTTCGTAGCTTTGGACAATCCTTTTTCCAATGCCCCCTTTCATGACAGAAAGCACATTCATCTTTGGCCGGTATTTTTCTGTCCTTTGAAACTCCTCTCGATTTGGAACGAGATTTGTTTCCCTTTTTCCCAGATTTGGACTCAGATCTGGTCTCAGTCCTGCCCCTTACAATCAAAGCTTCAGAAGTTTCTCTATCAACCATCTTATCCCTTCTCCTAGTTTCATTATTCAACAAAGCATTTGCAACATCTTCATATTTCACAGTATCTTTTCCATATAATAAAGTAGTTACTAAATGATCATAACTTTCAGGTAATGAATTCAACAGAATTAGGGCTTTATCTTCATCCTTAATTTGCTCATCCAAATTTAACAAATCAGCCAACAATTTATTAAATGATTCAACATGAGCATTCATAGACATACCTTCCGTATAGGTGAAGCGAAAAAGTCTCTTCTTCAAATACAGCCGATTCTCCAAACTTTTCCTCATGTATTTGTCTTCGAGCTTCTTCCACAACACCGCAGCAATGGTATCCATCATCAAATCGTACTTCTGAGCCTTCTCAATAAAGAGCCGAATAGTCCCACACGCAACTCGATTCAACTTCTTCCAATCTGCTTCGGATATATCCTTAGGTTTTTCAACTTCCAAAGCAACATCTTGTTCTTGTTGAACAAGAACATCCAAAACCTCACATTGCCACATCCCGAAATTGTTTGTCCCATCAAATTTTTCAACTTCAAATTTTGCGTTGTGAATCGTTGTTCTTGATGAACTTGATCCCACAACCTCCTTGGTTGCATCTGCATCACCCGCCATCTCCCTCTAGGTCGAACCAACAGCTCTGATACCACTTGTTGTGCGCGATACAAACTAATCAATAACCAAACTAATGCGGAATACAAAGAGAGAACCAGCGAGAAAACACAAAACAAACCAACACAAAAGGACGCACAGATTTAATGTGGTTCGGCAAAATTCATGCCTACATCCACGGGGCGGTTGGGGTTTCTTCTTCTTCAAATTATCACCAATGGGCGAAAACAAACCCTTACAAATAATGACGGCTGCAAAATCGAATTAGGGATCTCTAATTTTCGTCACCGATTACAAAACCCTAACAAGTGTATTTATAGGGAAACTATTGGGCCTCTTCAAATTGGGCCTGATCTAGTTCAAAATCCCGTCGACAGTCGACTGGTCGACTTACCAGTCGACTGGCTATCCTTCTGGCAGTCGACCGATCAGTCGTCTGATCCTCTGCTGCTGCTTGTATCTTTAGCCTTCGAAAATTCTCTGGACAGTCGCCTGATCCTTCGATCAGTCGACTGATACTGTAACTTTCATTTGCTGCAGATACTCCAAAACAATCTGAACCAGAATCGAGCCATTATCCTACATATTCTTCATCCCTTGCTATTATAACTCTTCTGAACTAATCATTCAATCAATATTCCAAGTGTGAGAGTTTTTTATTTTCTTCAATCAAGGTCTTTTCTAAGATTTTGAGAGTTTTATTTTCTTTTCCACTTTGGTGACTATTGCGGGACTTGTTGTAGAAGCCCTGCGGGTGTAATAGGTCTCTCGGCCTGAATTCCGAGAATCACTGTACAAGGGTTTAAAGTATAATGGAACGCTTGTGCCGGAGAATTGCTATAAGTAGGTGGTATGGACGTAGACCTGAGGGTCGAATCACGTTATATCGCTGTGTCTTGCTCATTGCTCTGTTTGCTTTCTCTTACTCTGTCTCTTTACTTTACCAACTACTTTTTTTTTTTAATTTCCACACAATCACCCTATTCAACCTCCTAGGGTGATTCACATAAAGTAGTATGAAAGAATGTTCTCATCTGAATATGAAGCACCTCTCCTGATTGAGTTAAAACTTTTTCTTGAAAAACATAACGATTCATTTTCAAAATTATCTGATTTATATGTCTTCTATGACGGGGATTAAAAAGAAATATGTGCACTGTTAGATGGTCAATTGTTAATCGTCGCATTGGAACTACGTGGCTGAAGATACCTCCCTAAGTAGCAACCTGATGTTTCATCTCAAAGCTATAATCTCCTCATCGTCTCTATATTGATGCTAAATGGTGTGAATTGTTAAGTATGCTGCATTCAGTTTCTTAATTACGAGCATGTGTTTTACATTTCAGAAATTAAAGGATACTAGCTCATTTTATTCCTTCCTGATTTTCCCTGATTATAGTTCATCTTAATTTCAGTTATCAATTGGTTTAGGAAAACATTATTTTGCATCGCATTTTGTTTTTGTTTTTGTTTTTGATTTTGGAATAAGACCTTAGCCATAGCCATATATACACATCTACTATTACTCCTTATATATTTCAATTGAGAATTTTATGATGCAACTGCAATTCGAACTCCCGAATCCTTTTTTACCATTGAATGAAGAGCTTACCATTGGGCAACCGAGACACTAGCATATTTTTTATTGCAGTTAGTTGCACTTTGCTTACCATCTTGGAGGTTCACTAATATTTAAAAGAAAGTTAATTTGAATTTTCTAACCTTAGCATTATTGATCATGTTGAAAATATCTTCATGTTACGGATAGAAAGAAAGTAGTTTGAACTTTTTCTCGGACCTTCGTATTATTTCGTGCGATGCACGTTTTGATAAGAGTTGGAAGATTTTCACGTGCGATATACGTATTAAGAAATAGTTTTGGAGTTGGACGTGCGTTGCACATAATTGGAAAAAATATTTTGAAGAAAAA
The DNA here is from genome assembly GCA_017893485.1 of Hemerocallis citrina. Taxonomy (NCBI): domain Eukaryota; kingdom Viridiplantae; phylum Streptophyta; class Magnoliopsida; order Asparagales; family Asphodelaceae; genus Hemerocallis; species Hemerocallis citrina. The sequence continues at coordinate 241,457,121 of CM030364.1, read as the reverse complement.
TCTATAATTTGTACGTGCAGTGCATGTGTTTATAAGTAGAAATTGAGTTGTATGTGCAACATAAGTGTATGTTTAGTGTTAAAGAATATTATAAAAAAAATTGCAAGTGCGTTGCACGTTTTAAATAGGTGAATTTTTTTTTATTTGTTTGTTTTTTGTTGTAATTAATGGGAGAGTTGAAGTTGCACGTGCAGCGCATGGATTTATATGTTGACAAATGATAACCCCAACTCTTCCATTATAATATTAGATTAGAGATTAGAGATTAGAGATTATTATTATTATTATTATTATATTATATTATTATTATTAGAGATTAGAGATTAGAGAAGAGATGTTGAAAATATCTTCAAATCATCGATAGAAAGAAACTAGGAATCTTTGCATTATTGTATACTAGTATAATGTACGTGCATCGCACGTCTAAAAAAAGTAAAGTCATCAAATTAAATGAATATATATTGAATAAGAAAAAAAAATTATATTTGAATGTTTTGATTTGGGCTATACGTGCGGTGCACATTTATATTTGTTGGATATAGTTTGAACACATATTATACGTGTTTATATAGTTTCAAACTTAGAGTTTGTTTGTTACAAACCCCAACTCTCCCATTAAAATAGTAGAGAAGCTGAAAATATCTCCAAATCATAGATAGAAAGAAATTAGTTTGAACTTTCTCTCGAACCTTGTAGTATGGTACATCAAATCACGGATAGAAAGAAATTAATTTGAACTTTTTCTCGAACCCTCGGAGCTATTATGATACAAGTTGAAAACATCTCCGAATCATGGATAGAAAGAAATGAGTAGGAAGTTTCTCTCGAATCTTCGCATTATGGTACAGGCTGAAAAATCTTCATATCATGAACAAAAATAAATTAACTCGAATTTTCTCTCGAACCTTCGCATTATTGTATATATATATGCTGTAAACATATTCTAGTCATGCGTATAAAAAGGTGCGAAGACAGAAGCTTATTCAATCAAACACTTCGTTTGTCATACAGAATAAACGATGTCATACTCCCACCTATCCCAAATTCCAATTAGCCAAATGAAAGATGGGTTTTTTTGTCACCCTTGTTGTTGATTGTACGTTCCATACCGTCCATACCTAAAGTTCGTGTCTCCTTAATCAATCTGAATCCTTTCCGTGAGCCCTATCCTCAAAGACCTATCAAACTAAATGCTCTTTCTTAGTGGTAATGGTTTTGTGTCGACCTTGAAGAAGGAGGGAGACAAGGCCAAGGACCACCATGAAGAAATCATAAAAAGCGCAAGCAACGAAAATTTTTCGTGGTGCTGTGATAAGAGTTTATCAAGGAATTGGTGGAAAACAAATAAAGTTTTCTGTGTTGCTTTGATAGAGTTTATCGAGGATTTGGTAAAGCCATATCGGAAGGAGGGTCTCTCAAGTAAGGATGCTCATAAGTTGGTCGAGGAGGCTGTTCAAAATGGCCATTGCAACCACACCAGGTTCCTAACATGATCACAATCTGAACTTTTGATGCTCGAGGGTTACGCTTGAAAGGTATCCTAAGCGCTAAGCTACATGTTTTTATTGTTAGATGATGGAACCTACCCAAGAAGTGAACCTAGTGAAGATTGTCAGCTAAAGACAATTGTACATTTTTCTACGAGTATTTTTGTATGCATTATGATTGTTTAGCTTTTCTGGGTTTCTCCAAAACTTTGTATATGTTAAGAGCCAATTTTGTAATAAACAAAAGTAAATTAGAGAGATAGGCATTGGGAGCCGCAGACAGCTTATTTGTAAATCTTTTTTTTGATAGTGGAGATCTTTGACTGTTGTAAGGTTATGTTGACCAAACCGCATAAATCTGGCGTCTTTTTCTTTGTGTTCGTTTTTATTTTTCCTGTTATTTTTATTGTTCAGTTGATGGGAATGCTTCAAGTTCAGCTAAGTATATATAGACTATAGAGCATCTGTAATAGTTGAGATCCAAATTTTGGATATTTGACATATAGAAGATAAAAATTTGAGTTTGCGTTATAATCGTTGCAGGTTTTTTTTAAAATTTTTGGATTAAAAATGAAGGGACGGAAAATGATTTCCTGTCCCATAGATTTTTTTTTAATAAAATTGATCGGATAGGAATCTATGGGATTTCCTGTCCCATAGATTTTTATTTAAAAAAAAAAAAATGGGATGGGGAATCATCCCCCGTCCGACGATTTTTAAAAATATATATATATTGGGACGGGAAATCATTTTTCGTCTGAAGAGTTTAAAAAAAAATTAAGCGACGAAAAATGATCTTTCGTCCGATCGAACGGACGAAAAATCATATTTCGTCGGCTAATTTTTTCAAATTTCTATTTCGTCTGTTAAATTTTGCAGACGACTATTCATCTAAAATCCATTTTTTGAATTTATAGCCAATGGCCGCATCATCCAAATTTCTACTTTTTAGAAATTTTGGCAAAATAGCCAACGACTACAGATGCTCTAAGAGCAGATTTATGCGTCACAGATACATGCATGATTATATGATACAGTCTCATGTGATGAGGAAAAACCTTCACCTTTTCCATGTCCAGTGCTAAGTTGTTAAACATGAGATGTATAAAAACATAATAGTGTATTATCTGCATAACTCACCATTAAGATTGGTTGATGAGACTTTGACAACATACGAAAATACACACTACATTTCATCAAATTGTTCCACCAAATGGCAAGTAAGCGAATCAAAATATCACGCGTACGAAGAAGTGAACAGAGGCTAGTTCTTGAATTTTACAATTCTCAAGTAGATATGTTCATTCTTGCATCAGAGAGATGTTTCTGATTTTCTACTGCAGTCACGTGTTGCAGATTCAAATGTGGGAATCGAGGTTGGAGAAGGAAGAGCAGTGAGAGTGAAGAGGAGGCCCAGAAATGAGAAAACTACTGGATTGAGGATGGCACGGGTTGTGCACGTAAAGAAAAGTGCCAGGAAGAATTCAAGTAGTTAGGCGATTAGAGACAACGACTGGAGGTGTTAGATGAATGGTGGGTTCAAGCTGTAGGCAAAATAAATGGAGTATAAATATGAGTGAGTTGTAAAGGAATCGGTGGCTAGTAACAGAATTTGTCTTTTCCGTAACTTCCCTTCTTCTACGTCCCTCTTCTCTAAATCTCAGATTCCCATTCTTGGTTCATGTATCTGTAATTTCTTTTATCAATGAGAAATGCAAGTTGTTGATGTTGTGATTTGAGTTTCGCTGAAATTGTGGTGGAATTAATCTCGCACTCGGATTTGAGCCCTTAGAACTCTATAGATCGCTTCATTGGTGCTTTCATCTGGACTCTAATTGCGGAAAGTACACGTCTTCGTGTGATTGACGAGGCGAACGTGCAGTTGAAAGAAGCATCAAAGAAACAAACTGTTTACCAGCAGAGTCAAGCGATGCAGTTGCAGGATCTGACTGCATCGGTGGAGGAGCACAAAGGCCTGTAGTCGGAGCTATTCAATAAGCTGACGCTGATGGACAGAAAGCTAGATCAACAATTAAATCAGTCAAGAGGTCAAAACTAGAGCGAATCGGCAACAGGGGTGAGATCTCCTAACTCTTTTAATTTCAATAACATGAAAACACCTAGGTTGGATTTTCCTAGGATTGAAGGAGGTGATCCCACATGTTGGATATTCAAGACTAATCAATTTTTTGATTATCATCGCACTCCTTATGGTCAAAAATTGTTTATAGCTTCTTTCCATATGGATGGTGGGGCATTGGCATGGTTTCAATGGAAACTTGATAATGGAGTTTTCACAAATTGGGGAGTATTTGTGCATGAATTGGAGGTCAGATTTGGTCCCTCGGCGTTTGTTGATCATCAGGGAGAGTTGTCAAAATTAACGCAGACAGGGTCATTAATAGAATATCATGAAGAATTCGAAAGATTAATGAACAGAACTAAGGGACTTAGTGACTCGTTCTTGTTAAGATGCTATATCTGGGGTTTAAAGCCTGATATTAAGAGAGTTGTTATCTCTCGCCAACCTAAAGCAATGGCAAAGGCAATGGGATTGGCTAAGTTGCAAGAAGATGCTTATTTAGATAGCAGGAAAGTAGGGTATAAGAATCCCCCCTATAAGACACAGTGATCTTCATCTTCAACTCCTCTTCCTCCATTACTATCTAATCCTCATGAACAAAACCCTACTCAATCAGTTGCACCTATTATGCCACAATCATCTGCAGCAAGATATCCTATATGGAGGATTATGAGCCCTGAGTTGCAAGCAAGAAAAGACAAGGGATTGTGTTTCAATTGCGATGAAAAGTTTACTGCAAGACATGTTTGTAAAGGGAAGAAGTTCTTATCGCTCTTAGTGGATGAAAATGATAACAACACTAGGGAGGAAGAAGCAGTAGATGACCAAGTGCAACAGGCGTCTCTAGAACCAAATATGGCGTGTGAAATATCTTATCAAGCTTTGTCAGGGCAATTATCCCCTAGGCACTAGATGGTCTCCGACATGGTGGGGCAAAGAGTGGTGCAGATTTTAGTTGATGGCGGGAGTACACATAATTTTTTGCAAGAGCGTGTAGCCAAATACTTGAACTTTCCTATTTAGGAGACTTCGCATTTTACAGTGACTGTGGGGAATAGCGCAACATTACAGTGTCAAGGGATATGCAAATCTGTGCCTATACTGATACAAGGGCATAATTTTTTGATTGATTTCTATATTTTACCTATTCAGGGACCAGAAGCTGTCTTGGGGGTGCAATGACTTCAATTACTAGGCCCTATGACCTTTGATTATTCAAAAATGACTGTGTCCTTTAAGTATAAGGATCAACAAGTTTTGTGGCAAGGTGGTGTGGTGCCAGCCATAGCTCAATTGCATTTACACCAATTGCGAAGGGAAGTATCTACATCTTCAGTCTCTCAGTTTTTTCGTTTAGAACTGCAGGGTGAAAAACTGGAGACAGAAGAGATACCTGAAGATTTGGATGCAATATTAAGAGATTATGGTACTGTATTAAGAGAACCAACTGGTTTACCATCGTCTAGACCCTATGATCATCAACTACACTCGATTCCGTCAGCCAGACCAACCAATGTCAGACCCTACAAATACCCCAATTTTCAAAAGACTGAGATAGAAAGACATGTGCTGCAAATGCTTAAAGAAGGAGTTATTCAACCAAGTCATAGTCCGTTTTCATCTCCAATTTTACTTGTTAAAAAGAAAGATGGAAGCTGGCGGTTTTGTGTAGACTATAGAGCTCTAAATGCAATCACTATTAAAGACAAATTTCCAATCCCCACAACAGACTAATTGTTTGACGAACTGCATGGTGCAATGTACTTTTCTAAACTGTATTTGAGAGCGGGACATCATCAAATTCGGGTGAGGGCAGAGGATGTGAGCAAGACTGCCTTTAGAACTCATGAAGGCCATTACGAGTTTCTTGATATGCCCTTTGGGCTAACAAATGTGGCATCTACTTTCCAAGCCGCAATGAATGACATATTCAAACCATTCTTGAGGCATTTTGTTCTAGTTTTCTTCGACGACATTTTGGTCTATAGTAAAGATTGGCCCTCTCATTTACAACATGTTTCTACAGCATTGAAAATCTTAGAACATAACCATTTCTTTGTTAAAAGATCTAAATGTTCATTTGGAAGGTCCAGCATTGGTTATTTGGGACATGTTATTTTAGTTAATGGAGTTAGTGTTGATCAAGACAAGATTCAAGCAGTGTTACAGTGGCCACATCTTAAATCTCTTAAGCAAATGCGTGCATTTTTGGGATTAACATGGTATTATAGAAGATTTGTGCGAGGATATGCTTCAATAGCCCGTCCACTCACTGATTTGCTCAAGAAAGATGCTTGCATAAAGCTCTGCCTAATCTAATAGACAACGATCTAAATCATTCAAGTTGCATCTACTAATATATGGTCAAACTTATGGAATGAAGATGCAGAGCCTGCATTTAAGCTCTTGATGGAAGCTATGTCAAGTACTCCAGTACTAATACTACCTAATTTTGATCAATCTTTCACAATTGAAACAGATGCTTCAGGCATTGGAATAGGAGCTATTTTGTCTCAGAATAAACATCCAGTGACTTATTTCAGCAAAAAGATGTCTCCACGGATGCAGGGTGCATCTGCCTACGTGCGGGAGATGTTCGCAATCACGGAGGCAGTAAAGAAATGACATCAATATGTTCTGGGTAGAGAGTTTGTTATACAAACTGATCACATGAGTTTACATCATTTACTTAATCAAGTGATACAAATGCCGGAGCAACAGAAATGGATTCAGAAATTAGCGGGGTACTCTTTCAAAATAGTGTACAAGCCTGGGAAAGACAATCCAGCCACAGATGGATTTTCTCATCAATTCTCAGCTAAATTAAATGCTTTGAAAACTGTATCATATCCTAAGTTTCTAATCTTAGATCAGTTAAGAGCTGAATACATGAAGGAAGCAAAGTGGGAAGAGTTACTCAATGCAATCATATCGAGTAAGGTGAATACTCAGGAGTTTGAGTTTAGAGATGGCATATTCCTCTACCCCGAAAGATAATGGTGCATGCTTCATTGAAACTGCAAGTGCTTCAAGAATTTCACTCCAGTCCTCTTGGGGGTCACTCTGGAATTAGAAGAACACTGCTCAGGATCAAAGAACAATTCTATTGGGAGAAAATGGCTGATGATGCTATACAATTTTCTCAAGAGTGCATGATTTGTCAGCAAGTTCAATATGATAACTTAGCTTCTGTAGGACTTCTTCAACCACTGCCGATCCCTAATCAGGTATGGGATGATATAGCTATGGGTTTGTCACGCCCCGCTTTCCAGAATACGGAAACACAGATACGTAACTGAGGCCCAGCAAATGATATGAGTACGCCAACTCATATCATCCATAAGCTGTACCAGTCTTAACTCAACAACGTGACAAGGAAATAATCACAACCACGCATAAATATATAATCACATAAACGAGAATGAAATTCAATAACCAAATCTGGAATATAAGAACTTACCAAATAGCTCGAGAGACTCCTGCTCCAGTCATAGAAGAACTGCTCACCAATGCCTTCTGAGAATTCTCCTTGTGCACCTGTACTTGATCATCTAAAAAGAAAGAATAATTTATCCTTAGAGCAAGTACGGACAACAAGTAGTGAAAAGCAGAGAGTAAGAAATGAGGTACATGAAGAAATATGAATCAAGATCAAATTGCAAAGACAAGAATGGTACTAATAACAATGGTCATAATCACGTATATACATGTTAACTAGGTCTATTAGCATGTTGTTTCTCCTATCTAGTGCACGTACTACTGCGTCCCATACCACAAGTTCGGTGCACGCAAAACAGTGTACGTTTTAGACTTCATGGTGGGATCTACAGAGCGTGTACTCGGTGTATCACGATAACAAGATAACAAGATAACAAGTTTACGTCTTCACAAGTAATTCTTCACCTTCCATGTCAAGTTTTCATGTAACAAAAGAGGGCCCTACCGAGTACATTTTCTGAAACTATCCACTACTAGGTCAACCCTTATTAACCCCGGCTTGTTTAGTATTTTATTATTAAGTCACTCATATCTATACAAGTGGTTATAATAATGTCAAGGGAATGATAAGAATGCAGCAACATGATGCATTGCACTATAATAAACATGAAGTAGCAAATCTGAAACAGCCGACATAGTAACACTAAAACAGTAATAACTCCTAGGTTACAATTCAGAATTCGAAGTTCGAGGATGTTATCAGCAACTAGATACTTAGGGCTACAATTCATCTTTGTATTATTTTAACTGATTTCTATTATAACTGGGTCGAAACCTCAGTACAAGACAGACAATGCAGCAGGAATTATAAATTGTCATCACATATATGTTCATCAAAGTCGATAATCAACATGCTATAGTATCATGAAATGTGTTACACTAATGTACAGCAAGTAGGAGGAATTTTTCAATGTACAAGTCAATTTTATCATGTCATAGTTCAAGTGACAAGATCTCAATTAATCCACATGCATTTGATCACGATGTATTTTCCTTATATACAAGTCCTATTCATTTTATTCGTGTCATGTATGTGTTTAGGCTTGGGTTTGAGTCAATGGATAGTAATAAGAGGTCAAGAGTACGTCGGGTTAGCTCGTGTAAACCCTCGATACTCCTAACGGAAAGGACACAATGCAAAGTTAAGATAATTGAAAGGAACTACTTGCGGGAGATCAATAAGCTTGAACTAGAAAAATTAAATGAGTTCAGGTGGACTTGCCTTTTTGTAGATGGTACAGATACGAATAAGGAATAATGGGATCAGAATCCCGGGGAGCAATCCTAAAAGCACGTGCGAAGACTATGCGAAGAAACCCAAGCAACCAAGTAAATAGCAACAGTGAACTCAGCACATCTTCTACACCCAAAACACTAAACAACACTTCAGTCCAATCCCTACTCCACAAACAGCAAACACACCAAACTCCAAACTCCACTTCACGATTGGATCTCCCCACACAACACCAAACACCAATAAAATAACCCAAACAGCAAACTCTCCAACACAATCCACAACAGCCAATAGCAAACCACTCCTTCCCCAAAATAGCAATACCAATATAATCCAATCCAGAACACCAAAATACTAATACAACCAATCCATTCTCCAAAACAGCAAACACACCAACCCAAATCAACTTCACCAAACACCAATACAATCAGATCTCTTTTCCAACACCAAACACCCTGTTCTTCACCTTCTTCAATATCGACAGAGAGCGAGAGAGAGGCGGCAGAAGAGTGAGCTGCGATGAGGTCTGGCGACGCTGGTGTGGGTAGCGCGGCAGAGCGACGGCAGAAGGCCGAGGGACTGGCAGCGATGTCGGCTGTCGCTGCTGGCATGGGGCATCGCGACTGGGAGGCAGAGAGAGAGAGCAGCGGATGGCGGATGGGTCAACGGCGGGGGACTGTGCGCGGCGAGGGCTCAGGCGGCGGTGCGCTCAGGGAGAGGCTTCGGAGGATGAGTGGGGCGAGCTCGACGGGGAGAGGGTGTGAGCGACACGGTTGGGTATGCGTTCCAGGAGGCGAGCGGGAGGAAGATGAGGGGTCGGGGGTCGACTGGCGGCGACGAAGGGTCGCGCGAAGATGGCGGAGGGCAGCGATGGCGCTCGTCGGAGCAAGGGCAAGGTCGAGGTGGAGTGGGTTGTGAAGTCTGGAGGAAGATGAAGATGGGGGATCTCTGTTTGGGTTTCTGTTTTGGTTGGGGGAGAAAACAGAGATGAGAGAGAGAAGACGGGGAGAAAGAGAGTGTGGGGGTTTGGGATTTAAAATAATAAAATAGAGTAATGGGTAGTTAGAGATAGTGGGGAATGTGGGGATACGAGGGATTGTGCAGAGTAGGGAATTGTGAAGAAATTGTATATGGGTGAGTAGTATATGGGTTTGTGGGTTTGGGTTTAGGGTTAGAGTCCAATAGGAGATGGGCTTGGGTTTGGGCTTCAAACCAAATAATTAAATAATATAACATATATCAAAAATCAATGGGCTTTAACCAAAAACAATAATAATAAGACTAATAGAAGTAACAATAATAATGATAATAAAGTGTATAAAAGTAGAATTTGAGATTAATAAATTTTTTTAGAATCCAAACAGTAATAATATAACATATAAATAGTCTATCAATTATAAATAGAAAAATACATTGTTGTTCAAGGTAAATATAACTGTCTATTAAAAAAATACTTAGTAGAAGACCCAAAATCGGTTTAGCACAAAAAAAGTTTATAAATAATCAAAATATGGAAAAATATTTAGAAATACGTTTTTACGGGAACAGGGGTTACAGGGTTTCATAGTGGGATTGCCTCCATTTCAGGGTAAAACTACCATATTTGTGGTTGCAGACAAGCTAAGCAAGTACGGGCATTTTATTGCCTTGCCTGCATCATTTACAACTTCAAAAATTGCAGAAATATTTGTTGTGCATGTGGCCAAGCTTCATGGGATGCCGAAATCAATTGTGAGTGACAGGGATCCACTCATCCCTGGCAATTTTTGGAAGGAACTTTTTTTGCTTCCAAGGGACAACATTAAAAATGTCTAGTTCATACCATCCGCAAACAGACGGCCAAAAAGAGGTACTCGACAAAATTTTAGAGCAATATTTGCATTTTTTTGTAGTGAGGAGCCTAGATTATGGTGTAAATATTTGCCTCTTGAGGAGTATTGGTATAACACTTCTTATCAGTATGAAATTGGTTTAACCCCCTTTGAAGTAGTTTATGGTCGCAAAGCTCCGACTATGTCCACTTATTTGGATGGGGTTTCAGCTAATTTTGAAGTTAATGAGGTCTTATTAAAGAGATAGCAGTTAATTCAGTTACTCAAAAGTAATTTGGAAAAGGCTCAAGCACGGATGAAGTCTATGGCAGATAAACATCACACCAATCAGGAGCTTGAAGAGGGGAAATGGGTGTTTGTCAAATTGCAGCCATATCGTCAAAATGCAGTGGCGCATCGTAGTTCACACAAACTTTCAAAAAGGTATTATGGCCCATTTCAGGTGATGAAGCGCATTGGCAATGTTGCTTACAAATTATGCTTGCCTTCAGGGTCAAAGATCCACCCTGTCTTCCATGTGTCCTTATTGCGTCGTTGTAAAGGAGACCCACTGGAGGTAACTAGCAACCCACTACCAGATGATATGGTATCACCTTATTACCAGTATCTGTGCTGCAGAGTAGGAGAGTTACGCGTGGTGATAATTTTACTAATGAGGTGTTTGGTTAAGTGGGAAGGGCTGCCTGACTCTACTGCAACGTGGGAAAATTCATCTGTGTGGCTAAAGCTTTTCCTCAGTTCGACCTTGGGGACAAGGTCGTTGTCGATGGGGGCGGCAATGTTGCAAATTCAAATCAGGGAACCAAGCTTGGAGAAGGAAGAGCATGAAACTGCTCCATATCCTCCTCTATAGCTGCAGCTCGCTTGACTAACTTGTCAAACCTCCTAATACCAAGCAGTATCATCCTTGATCTTAGATTCGGCCTCAATCCGTGCACGAACTTTCGGTCTTTCTTCGCCTCGCCCATCACAAGTTCGGGTGCATACCTCGAAAGTTGAGTAAACCTTGTCTCATACACTCTGACAGACATGCCTCCCTGCTGTAGTGCCAGGAACTCCATCGCTCTCTTCTCTTGGACATCAGATGGAAAATAGTGACCGCAGAACTCTTCCAAGAATTCCTCCCAGCCGATCACACCATTTCTTATAGTCCGCTTCACCGACTGCCACCATACAGCTGCATCCTTCTCAAGCTACAATGTAGCCAACTTCACCTTGCTACCTTCTGGAGTTTCCAAGACTTCAAAGATAGTTTCAACTTGCCGAATCCAATTGTCAACTGCATCTGGGTCTGACTTCCTTTCAAACACTGGTGGCTTCATCATCTTGAATGACTCCACAAGTTTGATCGCCTCAGAAACTGGATTCGCAGGTATCCCCCTATGGTTTTGATTCATGGCTACGGCATTGATAGTCTGATAGACCCTGACCAACTCCGTTTCCAAGTCGAGTCCACAGCTGGGTCTTTCTCCATTCCTTGATCTTTTTCCAGCCATACTCTGATTCAAGAGATCCATTAAATTCGGAGTAGAAAACATGAATTTAAACCTTTTCATTTCATTGAATTCAAACTTTGTACATTCAAATTTAAAACATCGTCTGACATCAAGCAAAAGCAATTGAGAAGACACATTCTAATCCCTACGGTTCCTCTTGGCTTTCCTAAGCTCTTCCCGTAGTTCTGCCACTTCTTCCTTCAGCACATCATAACTGTTCTTTCTCTTCTCGAGTTCCCAAACACGATGCAATGTTCTCCTTGCACTTTGCATACTGGGCCTGCAATATATATGCCCTCTCCGTCTGAGTCTCCACTTTCCTCTGAAGAGATACGATGGGACCTTCCGAAACTGGCTTTTCCTCGTCGGATGAAAAGTCTGATGAGTCCGGAGGTGGAGTGATCTCTCGGGACTCGGGCTATTCTCCTTCATACTCCTCGGGATCTTCTTCGTCGGAATCTCCTTGTCCGGGGTAGTAATCCTCTTCGAATATGTGCCAATCATCATCGCCTGTTTGGTCGTGGTGGTTCGCCATCTTTAGGGAGAAGAAGAAACATCAATCATAGAGCAACACAAATGTAAGTAGCTTACATTTAAATCTCTATACCCAACTCACACTCTAATTTCCACTCTAGGGTGTCGTTCCTTATAAATTTTTACTACTTGGAAACCTGGCTCTGATACCACTCTGTAACACCCCGAATTCCAAATAAGACTGAATTCGAAGTTCCACAAGATCTTTATACTTCACTTTGTACAATTTTACAAGGAATTTAAAACTTTTTATACAACAATGATTACATCAATGCAGTGGAATTATAAATTACAACATGATACATGAATTAAACAACAACTTGAACATTTCTTTAAGCAGCATTCCTTCTTTAGTCTTGTCAATCACTTTATCCAGCATAGAAACTTTGGGCACGTCAGTTGCATACAACTGATGCTAGGATATAATACATCAATTTCTCTTACTTAGAAAGCACACACTTGTCACAAACAAAGCTAAGGGAACTATCCTATTGATGTCGTGTGTGAATGTGCACTTAGTCCTTAATGCAGTTATTAATGACACTAATGCGCACTTGTTCGGATTCTATGCATCCCATACTACGTAGGTCCGAGGGAAAACCCTTAATCGTTGTTCATCTTGTAGGGTTGATTCCCTCGCCATGAGTTAAACTACTACGGTAACTACGGTAAGTATCCTAGATGTTTATGAGTTACGAGCCCATGCCCAGAAAGCCTGGAGGAAAATCCCACATTGTGATATGACCCATCATGCAGAGCCTATGGACAATTTGCCTCCATCATGGAACGAAGGCACTACGTAGTTACCAAACACCCACAAGTGTCGCCACGGTCCCGATAATTCCAGAGATGTATCCACACTATGACATGATGCATCAAGCAGACAACCTATGAATACTCTCACACCGTAGATCCGAGACTCTCACATTTGGGTTTTTCTTTTACTTTCATCACATCTTCACTATTGTATTGTTCTTAGTTATTTGAATCATGAATAAAATCAATACCCTAGAGTTATCACTTCCTCTATACCGGTCTTAACCATCAATCCATAATAACGACCCAAACTTGATCTTTCATTTCAACATTTTATCTCAAAAGAATTTATCCAATGTCGGTATAAGAACTTAGCTACATTCTAGTCTTTAATCTCATTTCATGTTCCTAAAAACTGAGTATTCATACTCACAAATTTTTCTCATAAATCATCATGATCTTTTCATTTCATTTCCATGCACTATTTCATGTATAATACGACAATTCATTTTTTAACTTACCACATTCATAATGTAACTCCACATAATTTCTTTGCATTCAGAAGGTCATTCTTTCATTTATTAAGCGAAAGAAATCACATTAATCTTACTCAAAATTTCCATGTCACAAATCTCATTTTAAATTTCTACTCAAAATTTCTTTCAAAAAGAAATATTTGTTTTCTTTAATTAATCAAGATTATATTCTAGGAAATTTGTATCAAGTTATTTTTCTCAAAATAGCCTCTAATTCTCATCATAATAAGTCAATATTGTAGAAATAAATTTTCATGAAGTCTAGGTATTTTCTAAGAATTTTAATAATTTTTTCTCAATTTTTTATACTCTTAAAACTATTTAGAAATAACAAAATAGGAAAAAAAAATCGAATTTTCCGAAAAAGTGGCCAAGGCCTGATTCGTACCCACGCACAAACCCCCCACATGTGAACAGTAACCGTACTGTTTCGCATTCGAGGACCAGTAAGTCCAAGAGCGACTACTTTTTAATGGGGAACTTAATATATATTTAGGTTTTGGGTTTCGGGTTTGAGTAAAAATTGGATTTCAGAAAAAACAAAGTATCTGGAGAGACTCGAACCCAAGACCAAACTCTCCGCCGTGTTACAGTAACATGACTAAAGCACACGCACTGACCACTAAGTGCTGAGTGACTAACCGATATGAACTGAGTTGAGTTATTTATAATTTAATTCGCTGTTTACTAATAAATTTTCACAATTCTAAATCTCTTTTAATTTTCTTCTCCTCTATTTTTTCATCATAAAAATTTTCCAGATTCTCAATCTTAGAAATTTGCAGCATAACAGTAATTTAAAAATCATTATTTTGACATTAAAAGTGAATTCTCTTCCCAATTTATTTTCCAAATCTACATTGTCAACATTTGAAATACAACAATAATTTCTTCACAATTAGGCAATACGATTTTCAAAAAATGTGTTTTCTTACTTTCTTTTATTTCTACAAGAATTCTAGAACATATTTCCTTTTATTTTCACATTAATGCTGCACTACTTAGAAAAACACATATCAATAGTTTAATTAACAAACTAGTCATTCATAAGCAAATTTCCTTGATCTAGCATGGTTCAAAAATACATATTCTATAGCAACATGATAATTTCTAATTTAATAATCACAATTCTACCAATTTATCATCTAATTCATCAAGAATTCTTCTCATTTCTAATTAGTCTCTTTTAACAAACATATGGCCAATTTTAACTAGTTTCTCTTAGCATATTCATCAATTCAATTCCTAGCATGGTATCTACATTAGATGTAGAGAAATCACCCACCTTAATTGAAGAAACAAAGAAAACTCCTAGAGAAACTCCTTGAACACACGATCCTCTCCTAGTTGTGAGCCTTCTCCTCCTTGCTTGTGCACACCAAGAGCCTTCTCCTCCTTGAACTAAGCAAACTTGAGCTCCTCCTCTTCTCTTCTTGATGTAGACTGGCCTCCAATAGTGCAAGAACACACAAAATGCCCAACTCTCAATCTTTTCTCACACACAAATTTCTACAACTCTTTTTTTTCTTCTCACTCTTTACAAATTTCTAATGGTGCAAAGAGATGAATGGCTAAGGGGGCTATTTATACACTACTCAAAGCTAAATGAAGGGTGGAGATGCATTTAGATGAAGGGATAGGATGTACTAGGGAGTTAGAAAAATTATCCATGATCACACAACCAACTCTCCACTACTCCACACACCCCATCTCCTCCAAGCACAATCCGTCCTACCCCTCTTGCTCCATTGCACGTGCATGTGCAATACACGTGCCTCTCCATGCACACCTAGTTACTAAATGTTCATGTGTTATTAATTAGTTTGTTAAAAAAACAAGTCTACCCTGCAAGTTGTCTCATTTAAATGAGAATAAACTAATGGGCTTATTTTAGTGGGCTAAAAATCCATGGGCTCTTAATTTATTTAATTAATTTAATTAGTGTGGGCTATAATTAAACAATTAGCTAGGCTTTTAAGAATTAATCATAGATACTAATATGCTTTTTAAAAGAGAAGAAATAAAATACTTGTTCATGATATAAAAATAAATAAATTTTAAGGGTAAATGTACATAAATTTGCACGTGCAAAACACGTGAAATCAAACAAAACTTATATTTAATTATAAATGAAAATTCAGGATGTTACACCAAGATATCTACTTGTCTACGTCATGTGCTCGATGAGTGGAAGTAGATAAGGGAGGAGTGGAAGTAGACCAAATACACAATGCTTCAAAGTTATTGTAATCTTACCTCACATTATCTCTGTCAGTCTCCCACCCGCATGAAAGACCCAAGTATTTCCCACTCTCATGAAGAGCACCTCCGTCACTCCACCATGTGGAGTACACAAACCACCACTCATAGGCTCACGAAGGATGTGCCCTACCAATCATAGGGCATGAATAACAAAGAAACAACATTCCGTATCGGTTTCCTTGTTACAATACTCCCAAACTCGCAGATCTCTATTAACACCGGACATAGTTTGAAGCCTGTCAATGCACCATCTGCACTAGAAATCTCCATGGATGGCACCTCCACAAAATACACAGACTGCTCATGTAATACCCCGTAATTTGTGAATAGTATAATAAATAAATATATATATATGATTTGAATATATATAAAAGAATTTGGGGTTGTCCTATAGAATATCTCTATAGGGAGATTTGTATGAAAAATATTGAATGAGAGGTGGGGGCCCACCGGTTTGGAAAAGCACAGATGTGTGCTGTGTTGAAGGATGACGTGTCCATCCTTCCAGTGGGGCCTGGTTTGATTGAAAGGATTTAAATGGATTGGTTTGATTTCGGAATTTAATTTGAATGGGATTTGGATTGATTCGGGATTAGAAGAAGAGATTTGGGAATATTAGTCCCATACTGGAAATATACAAAAATAGTTTGAGTATAAATATAATTGCCTATGATCAAGAGTCACCTAATTGGTTAACCACCTTTTGAGAGGCAGCCTGTGGTGGGCAGTTGTACTACATAGTATCTAATTTGTATTCTAAAAATATTAAATTTTTCTGAGTATTGGGGTGGGGCGTTACAAATGGTATCAGAGCCGACTTTCGATACCAGGTGTGGAAGAGGGCCTCAGTATGATCCGCGGTGTTGAGAGTCATTGATCTCCGAGGTCGGGTATATTCTGCAGTATTGAGAGTCATTGATCTCTGGGGTCGGGTAATTCTGCGGTATTGAGAGTCACTGATCTACAGGATCGGGTACGATCTGCGGTGTTGAGCGTGATTAATAGCCAGGTATCCGATCTGCGGTGTTGAGAGTGATTGATAGTCGGGTATCCGATCTGCGGTGTTGAGAGTGATTGATCTCCGGGATCGAGGACGACGCCACATCGGCTAGAAAGGCGGATCCTACACTAGATGTGTGCCTCGTACTCAGCGAGGATGCTGATTTCTAAGGTGGGAAGTATGTAATACCCTGTAATTTGTGAACAGTATAATAAATAAATATATATATATGATTTGAATATATATAAAAGAATTTGGGGGTTGTCCTATAGAATATCTCTATAGGGAGATTTGTATGAAAAATATTGAATGAGAGGTGGGGGCCCACCGGTTTGGAAAAAGCACAGATGTGTGCTGTGTTGAAGGATGACGTGTCCATCCTTCCAGTGGGGCCCGGTTTGATTGAAAGGATTTAAATGGATTGGTTTGATTTCGGAATTTAATTTGAATGGGATTTGGATTGATTCGGGATTAGAAGAAGAGATTTGAGAATATTAGTCCCATATTGGAAATATACAAAAATAGTTTGAGTATAAATATAATTGCCTATGATCAAGAGTCACCTAATTGGTTAACCACCTTTTGAGAGGCAGCCTGTGGTGGGCAGTTGTACTACATAGTATCTAATTTGTATTCTAAAAATATTAAAATTGTCTGAGTATTGGGGCGGGGCGTTACAGCTCAACCCTCACAGCCTTATTTCTGTCACCCTCATCGATATCACACTGCATATCGATAACAGTGCTCTCTACCTCACAGGAGCAACTTGAAGCTTCAACTACCTTATATTAAAGTACCCTCACCGCATCAACGTCTTGCTCTCTAGGATCACACTCATGGCTAGAAGCTTCCACTAAATTAGTAACCTTCTCTGAATTCCCAACTGAAAGAACTCGGTTGCACCCCACACAACCTACTACTTGGTTCTGGATGAGAGTCAACTATAGGAGAAATGCCCCTCACGTGTCTAAGAACATACAACGTTTCCTCACGGTTCACTTTTGCAATCACCCTTGAACCTGCAGCTATACACAACTCTCCGCTACCAACTGTAGTAGACAACCCCTCTTTGTCTAGCCTTCCAATCGAGATAATATTTTCCTTCGAGTCCGAAACATGCTTTGTCTCCCACAAGACAATACTCTGATCATCATTTTCATTCACTCGAATAGTACCAACCCTTCGTACAGGACACCATTTTCCGTTCTCCACGATCACATCTCCAAAAGAACCCTCATTATAGTGATCAAACACCTCTCTCCTCGGAGTGCAATAAAAAGAAGCTCCCGAATCAATACACCAATCTTTCGTGCCCAATTCCAACCTAGCTAATAAGCATAACTCTTCAATAGGCGCCACATTGGCTTCCTTTGTTTTGACTTTCGTCGATTTTTTCTGTTTCTTCTTCATATAGGTCTTACAACTGTGCATCATGTGACCCCTCTTGTGATAATATCAACACTCAGGTCTATGTCCCCATCGCTGTCATCAGACCCACTCTCAAATAAACTACTCTTATCTTTTCTTCTGTGGCTGTCCTTAGGTCTCCCATGTCTCTTCTCAACTGATCGAAATCCTTAGAATGTGATTATGAAAATTCTCCATTTCTCACTTTTCTCACCTCCTCATTCAGAATGCTACTCACCACATCCTGTAGAGTCTTCGAATCTGTCACAGTGCATGTAATAGTTTGTTCCACCGTATCATAACTATCAGGTACAATAGATAGAAGTAACAATGATTGTCCCATCTCTGAAAACTTCAATCCTACAACTTCTATCTGGTTATAAACCATACAGTAATTGTTCATATGTTCTGCTACTGAACCCTCTTCCCTCAACTTCATATTAACCATTTTTTTAAAGTGAAGAATTTGATTAGATGCCGATGGTTTCCCATATATATCTGTGAGAATCTCCATACCCTCCGTTGTGGTCTTTGCCTTCGAGATATGAAATAAAGCTTTCCTACTTAGTTCCAACTGAATTTGCTATAGTGCTTTCTGATCCAAATGATTCCAATTTGCCAAAATCTTTGCATCCTTATCTGCACCTTCTGGCTTCTCATCAAAGAACGGACCATCAAGATATTTCTGTCGAAGATATGCTATCATCTAAATCTTCCACATCGCGAAGTCACTCACATCGAACCTCTCAATCTTCAACTTGCTATCGGCCATCCCGAACCTAGTGCTCTGATATCACTTGTTGTAGAATCTGACATAACTCGTAGTGCTAATAGCGGAACACACATGCCACAATCAACAAAAACTCCCAAGAACTAGAATAACCAAATACAAGCCACCATAATAATCGCAAGATCTCATAAGAATACAATAATTTACAGAGATAAACAATACTTCTTATTCCCCAAGAAATATAAATATTAGAAAGAAATTACAACTCTCAACCTCTCTCTCTCTCTCTCTCTCTCTCTCTCTCTCTCTCTCTCTCTCATTTGAAACACTCGGCACATACCCCTCTTGAAGTTGAACAATGCTAACGACTCACATTAATCTCCAATTTCATTAGATTAACCATAGAGTTCACATCTACTGCTATATATAGCCCTCAATCAAACCCTAAAAGATAAACACAAGTACAGTTTATTGGATCTTAAACCCAAAAGCCCAAATAACACACACCGCCGATGTCAGTCGACCGCACTTGGGTCGGTCGACTGCAACGTGTCGTGCCAACACCTGAGGCATAGTCGGTCGACTACACGGTAGACCTGCTCGCTCTCTGTTAGACCCTGTACACTCGAAGAATGCTCAGTAGCCCGAGTTGGTCGATCGCACTCCTAGTCGGTCGACCACAACCCTCCAGCTGATTTCTTCTAGCTGTTGTTATCTTCTCATCTTCTTCCCCAACTTCAAGAACTCCCATGCCTATGTGTATTTGGGGCCACAATCCTAACAAAGGAGGTCGGGGATGGTCGGGGATGGGCGGGGAAAGCAATCACCCGAATAGGATGGTCTAGGGTTGCGGGAAGTAGGGGAGGAAGTCGAGGGCTTCTGCTTGGATGAAGCATCTGGGTTTTTGGTGAATGTGTCGGGGGACTTCTAGCCAATGGAGCAGCAGGGAGGAGAGTCGGGTGCAGGGGATTTTCAAGAGTTGGGGGCAGCCAATCGAGTTCTTGTTTTTGAAGGAGAAAAGAAGGTTTAAAGGAGCTAGGGTTTCGATTTGGGGGCAAATTAGAGTTTGGGAATGAGTGTAAGAGAAGAAGGGTAAGAAA
Source organism: Hemerocallis citrina (assembly GCA_017893485.1). Lineage (NCBI taxonomy): Eukaryota > Viridiplantae > Streptophyta > Magnoliopsida > Asparagales > Asphodelaceae > Hemerocallis > Hemerocallis citrina. The sequence goes on along the minus strand of CM030364.1, from coordinate 241,437,166 downwards.
TGAATGGGTGTATTGTGAAATCCCCAAAAGGCCCTCCAACACTTAGACAGCTAGATTCATTCAGGCGGAGTTGATCTACACCGTTGGATCGCGATTCAATGGCAGAGATCTTTTGCTCGCGATAAGGGGTTCTTCTCACCATCTCATAATATACTTACTATGTGTGTGTGTGTGTGTGTGTGTGTGTGTGTGTGTGTGTGTGTGTGTGTGTGTGTGTGTGAGTCCCCCTCCGTTGTGCACTCCGTGTGCACTTGGCCTTCGGGCCATCACATGACTTGATTTACATATATATATAGTCCCCTTCTGTTGTGCACTCGTTATGGTGTGCACTCCATGTACATGTTGGTTCTTGATTTTGATGATCACAACACAGTGCATCATGTGTCTATATTATACAGCTGACATTGCAGTGCAGAGACTAAAGACAATTCTAGCTGAACAAACAAACAAGCTCAAACATATACAGATGAAGAAGACAAGGATCAAGTTTCAACTCAAGACTCAAGACTCAAGACTTCAAGCTCAAATGTTTTATAAATATTGTATTTTATTTTTCTTGTTTGAGTCTTAGTATGATGTAAAGCCTTGTCAACACACACACACACACATATTCAAAATTTCATAATGTGTGCCTCTTAAAATCCCCAAAAATAAGTCAAAACAGTTTGAAGAATTTTAACTTTTAAGTACCAGTCGACTTAAGCTTCTGCCAGTCGACTGATAAGTACAAAACTGTTTAAAATTATTCAAACTCTGATCAGTCGACTCATATGGCAACCCAGTCGACTGTTCGAGAGTTTTTGACCGTTTTCTGATTTTCAAAAACGAATTTTTTCAAACTCAAACGGTCTGATCCGTTGGTTGACAGTTATGTAACTGCTTTCCAACGTTCAGAAGATCAAAACTCTTTATATAGAGTTCCTTATCTCACAGAAAAACTTACTTGATTTCATACATACACCCGAGCACTCTTGAGAAAAACTTTTGAGAAATCTTTCTGTGAAAAACAAAGCTTTCAAGTTCACACATTTTGGTTCTCTACATTCAGTCCAGTATAGCATTGAATTCGCTCTGGACTGAGTATAGAAGTCGATCTATTCTTTGAGCCACGTGCAACAACACATACAATAACAAGGCTATAGGTTGACTGTAAAGTTTCTTGTACTCTTCCTCTCGGTTGGAGAGTGTTTTTGACTCTTGGTTGTAGAGTCAGTGTCGTTTCACTCTTGGTTGTAGAGTGGGTCTGCTTTCTCTGGTTGAGAGAAAGGACTACGGGTTAGACAAGGTTGTTGTCGTAACGCCGTAGGGTATTCTTGTAATTTTTCAAGAATAGTGGAAATCTCAAGTGGGTTGCTTGGGGACTGGATGTAGGTCGGGAGGACCGAACCAGGATATATCTTGTGTACTCTGTGATTGGTTATCTTGTGGTTCCATTTACTTTTGTTTAATTAAACTCTGCAAAACTTGTCTGGGCAGTCGACTCAGCTTCTTATCAGTCGCCTGATCAGTCTCGTATTAGTTATTCTCTTTGTCTCATCAGTCGCCTGCCTTATCTATAAGTCGACTGCTTCGAGAGTTTAAATTTCTTTTATTTTGGCTATATCAGTCGACTGGTTCACCACTAAGTCGACTGTGCCGAGAGAAAATATTTATTCCGCAATTTATTTTTGATAAACACTATTCACCCCCCCTCTAGTGTTTGTTGCTTAGCCTACAGGATCCAACACTTGGTATCAGAGCGAGGTTACAGGCTATGGCAACTACTTCAAATACAAATCAGTACCATGAAGGCCAATCTACACAACGGCCACCACTATTTGATGGAACGAACTACAATTACTGGAAGTGCCGAATGCGAATCTATCTCCAATCAATCAACTATGAGATATGGCAAATGACAGAGACGGAATATACTGTCCCTACCATTCCATATGCACAATGGAATGATGATCAAAAGAGTCAGACTATGAACAATGCCAAAGCAATGAATGCTTTATTCTGTGCACTGACGAAGGAAGAATTCAACCGTGTATCCAATGCTACAACAGCATATCAAATTTGGCATACACTCGAGGTAACACATGAAGGAACGAATAAAGTAAAAGAGTCTAAAATTTCTGTTCTTGTCCACAGGTTTGAGATGTTCACAATGAAGGACAATGAGACTGTGTCTGAGATGATTACAAGATTCACAGACATCACCAACTCTCTTGTGGCGCTTGGAAAGACTTATACCCAAGCAGAGATGGTCAGAAAAGTTCTACGAGCACTCACTCCAGAATGGGAGAAGAAAACCACAACAATAGAAGAGGCGAATGATTTGTCAACACTTACTCTCGAGAATCTTGTTGGTAATCTCATGGCATATGAGGTCCAACTTGAAGATCGAAAGAAAGACACTGAATCACACCAAGCAAAGAAGAAACTATTGGCTTTTAAAGCCATGACTGACTCAGAAGATGAGGAAGAAGATGAAGAAGAAATAGCAATGTTCACTCGGAAATTCAAGAAGTTCTTAAAGAAGGGTAAGTTTCATTCTAAAATTAAAGATTCTAATGACCCTCCTACATGTTTCAGGTGCAATAAAATAGGTCACATGAAGAAGGATTGTCCCTTAGAGAATGCAAAGAACAAGGGAAAATCATCAAACTTCAAGAAGGACAAATATCCAAAGAACAAATTTGCCAAGAACAAAAAGGCCTATCAAGCCACATGGGATGATAGTGATTCATCTTCCGAAGAAGAAACGGATGAAAATAACGAAGTGGCAAATGTATGTTTTATGGCTGCACAACAAGAACATGTAAGTAATGATTATGATTCCGAAGATCTTCTTGATGCATTTAATGAAATATTCCAGGAGTTAAAGAAAGAAAAGATTATAGTTAAGAATCTTGAGAAAGTGAATCAAACACTTAATCAAGAAAATCTTAACCTTGATAAGGAAGTAAAATCCTTAAATTCTCGAATTGTAAGTTTAGATACTGATCTTGAAACTCTCAAAAAGAATTATGAAGAGATTTCAAAGAACGTGTCTAAGTTTAACAAAGGCGAGAATTTAAATGATATGCTTCATCGTCAAGTTACATCTAGTCAAAAATTTGGACTTGGTTTTAAAAAGACCTCTGTAAAAGAATCTCCTGTTTTAAACACTAGTAAGAATAAGACAGCATCTATTTCTAGTGTTACACACAAGTTATATGATTTCTTTGCAAAACCAAAGGTTGTTCAATTCAGTGATAAAAGTAATACTAACATTCGGTTAAGTCGACTGAACCATACAACCAGTCGTCTGTCCAGAGAAAGTGGATCTTATTCCACGAGATCAAAACCTCCTATAAGTCGACCTAGTGCATCGACCAGTCGACTGATGTACACCAACAGTCGACTGAGAAACACTGGTAAGTCGACTGGACAGAACAAACTAGTATGGGTTCCAGTCAATCTTAATCAGAATGATAGAATTACTTATATCAATTCTTATATGCTGAATGTGTGTAATTCTGCCTATTATATTCCTGCTTATGGAGGAAGATCTAACTCTTCATGGGTTTGGTTTCCCCCAAACTAATGTGCTTTGGACCCAATAAAAAGGGTACCATATTTACCTTCAAATTTTTATAGGTACCCAAGAAAGAACGCTAGATATTAGACAGCGGATGTTCAAAACACATGACAGGGCATGCCAACCTACTATCTACCATTCAAAATATAGATGGAGGAACCGTCACCTTTGGAGATAACAACAAAGGCAAAGTCATTGGTATTGGCATGGTCGGTAAAATATCTAACCCTATTATAGAAAATGTGCTATTAGTTAATGGTTTAAAGCATAATCTCTTAAGTATTAGTCAATTGTGTGATAAAGGTTATAAAATAGTTTTTGAAAAAGATGCATGCTTAATTTATGATTCTACTATGCAAAATATTATTTTTCAAGGCTTTCGTAAAAATAATATTTATGAATTATGTTTGAATGCAATTGATTTTTCAAATGATTTTTGTTTGATAGCCTCTAACAATGAATCTTGGTTATGGCATAGAAGATTTGGACATGTGAACATGAAAAATCTCTCAAAATTATCTAAATATAACCTAGTTAAAGGACTGCCAAAATTATCCTTTAAAAAGGATAAGTTATGTGATGCATGTCAACTAGGAAAACAAATCAAATCCACTTTTAAAACAAAAGACGTAATCTCTACTAGTAGGCCACTTGAATTAATTCATATGGATTTATTTGGCCCAACTAGAGTTGCTTCTTTAAATAAAAGTAGATATGTGTTTGTTTTAGTAGATGATTTTTCACGATTCACTTGGACATTCTTTTTAAAACATAAAAATGATGCTTTTGAAGAATTTGCACATTTTTGTAAACGTATTCAAAATCAAAGATCTCTAACCATAGTCACTATTCGAAGTGATCATGGTGGAGAATTTGAAAATGAAACGTTTACAGAATATTGCAACAAGAATGGTATAACACATTCATTTGTATTTCCTAGAGCTTCACCACAAAATGGAGTGGTTGAAAGGAAAAATAGGACTTTGCAAGAATGCGCACGTACTATGCTTGTTGAAAGCAATCTACCAAAGCATTTTTGGGCTGAAGCTGTTGCTACAGCTTGTTATGTTTTGAATAGAATTCTTCTAAGACCAAAACTAAAGAAGACTTGTTACGAGTTATTTTTTAATAAAATTCCTAAAGTCTCTTACTTTAAGACATTTGGTTGCAAGTGTTTTATTCTAAACACAAAAGATAATTTAGACAAATTTGATCCTAGATCTAATGAGGGTATCTTTTTGGGATACTCAAATAGGAGTAAAGCATATAGAATTTTCAATAAGTCTACAATGGCTATTGAAGAATCGATGCATGTTACATTCGATGAATCCTTACCTTCATCAACATTAAATAAAGATGATGAAACAGATTTATCACCTTTAGATAATGTGATTAAATCCTTAGAGCAAACTAATCTGTCTGATAAGTCGACTGATAAGGTCTCCCAGTCGACTGACGTAAAGCAGTCGACTGAAGAACAAGTCAAGTCGACTGATCCTATTGAGATATCTTCAACTTTACCAAAGTCATTTGTTGAAGTTAGAGATCATCCTCATGACTTAATAATTGGTGACATCTCCCATGGTATTCAGACACGTTCACATGTTAATATGATCTCTCATACAGCATTCTTGTCGGATTTTGAACCGAAAAATATACAAGAAGCTTGTGAGAATGAATATTGGATGAATGCCATGCAAGATGAACTAAACCAATTTATAAGGAATGATGTATGGGATTTAGTTCCTAGACCTCCTGATCAGACTATAATTGGTACCAAATGGGTATTCAAGAATAAGTTAGATGAATCAGGACAAGTTGTAAGGAACAAGGCTAGATTAGTTGCCCAAGGATATAATCAAGAAGAAGGTATAGATTTTGATGAAACATATGCTCCTGTTGCTAGACTAGAATCTATTCGTATTTTATTATCTTTTGCTTGCTTTATGAATTTTATACTTTATCAAATGGATGTGAAAAGTGCCTTTCTTAATGAGTTTATTAAGGAAAATGTTTATGTTAAACAACCACCAGGTTTTGAACATGAACAATTTCCAGATCATGTTTATAAATTGAAAAAGGCTTTACACGGTCTTAAACAAGCACCTCGTGCCTGGTATGATCGTCTAAAAACTTTTCTTTTAGAAACAGGATTTGAAATAGGTAAAGTAGACACTACTTTGTTTATCAAAAGAGTTGAGAATGATATCTTAATCATACAAATATATGTTGATGATATAATTTTTGGTTCTACAAATAATAATCTATGTCAGGAATTTGCTAATACCATGAAAAATGAATTTGAGATGAGTCACATGGGTGAACTCAATTATTTCCTTGGATTGCAAATTAAACAGTCCTTAAATGGCATATTTATCAATCAAGGCAAATATGCAAAGGAATTACTCAAACGTTTTCACATGGATGGTACTAGTAGTAAATCCACTCCTATGGCTACTACTACTACTCTTGACAAAGATTTGTTAGGTAAGAGTGTTGATCAAAAACTCTATCGAGGTATGATTGGTTCACTCTTATATATTACTGCAAGTAGACCAGATATTATGTTCAGCGTATGTTTATGTACTAGATATCAATCTAGTCCTAAAGAATCTCATTTAAAAGCAGTGAAACGAATTTTAAGATATATTAAAGGCACATCTGAATATGGTTTATTTTATCCACGCACCGATAATTTTCAACTTTTGTCTTATAGCGATGCCGATTTTGCTGGAAGCAAAACTGATCGCAAGAGTACTAGTGATACATGTCACTTTTTGGGACATACCCTAGTATCTTGGTGCAGTAAAAAGCAAAACTCCGTATCCCAATCAACCACAGAAGCTGAATATATTGCTGCAAGTTTGGCATGTGCACAAATTTTATGGATGAAACAAACCTTATTAGATTATGGTATGTCTTTTGAGAAACCCTCAATTATGTGTGATAATACCAGTGCAATTAATCTATCTAAAAATCCGATTCAACACTCACGTACGAAACATATTGATATTCGACATCATTTTCTACGTGATCATGTTTTAAAAGGAGATATATCTTTAGACTTTATCTCTACTGATAAACAAGTAGCAGACATATTTACCAAGCCCCTTAAAGAAGATACTTTCATTAAGTTAAGAAGAGAACTTGGAATTTGTGATTTTACTGATACTTGTTGAAAATGGCTTCTGATAAGTCGACTGTCTTGGTATATACGTCGACTGAACTATGTTTCTTAAACATATCAGGCCAGTCGCCTGGTTCATATACCAGTCGACTGACTAGTCGATATAACTTCTTTATTTTCTTCTCGACTCAGTCGACTGATAACCCCTACTAGTCGACTGTCGCGAGATAAACTGTCTTCAGCGAGTCTTCATCACAATTTTTGAGATAAAACTTTTCAAATTCTTACCCGTGACTTTTCCTCTCAGCCGTAGAGATCCTTTCTTTGCATCTGAGCCGTCCATTTCTTATTAAAAACTCTTTACCAGCCTCTTTCTCACTTTCACCAATCTCATTTTCACCCCCAAATTTTCAAAACCCTAGAGCAAGAGAAGAAGAAGCTCTTTCGATCCGATCTCAAGTCGACTGCTGGTGTTGTCTGTCTCTCTTTCATCTTGGTAAAACTCGATCTCTTGTCTCCTTCCAAACCCCTAATGGCACCCAAAAGATCAAAACGCACTCACGAGGGTACATCCTCTTCCCAAGAGTACACCCAATACCTCTTGAGTCCCGATCTACTTGATCGATGGTATCTATTTTGCACCATTCAAATCTTCCCCTGAAGATTTGTAAATTTTAATGACTTGGATCGTTTTAATCTCATTCCCCTTTTTCAAAACTGTAGTCTTTATGACTTTTTATCATTATCTAACCAACACAATTACTATCCCCAACTAATATATTTGTTTTATACAAATATGAAAATTGTGCAAAGACCTAATGGGGAAGTCCTAATCCGGTCATCGGTGAAGAATGTTAGAATGCAACTCACACCGACTAGGATTAATGAAATTTTGGGTATTGATGATGTAGGATCACCTCTTGATGACATTGTGCTAGATAATCCCTCTATTTTGTCTAGAATTCTTTTACCAAATTCTCGACTTCCAATGACAAGCAGAAATCTACAACCAATTGCTAAGCTTGTCGGTAGAATATTAGCTTATAACATCCTTCCTAAAAAGGGAAGTTATGACCAATATTCTATTGAACTACAAAAAGCTATATATGCAATTTTTGGTAGAATAGCTGTTAATTGGGGTCATGTTATCTTTTCCAGACTCAATCAAGATCATACTCACTTTTTACCCTTTGGAGGACTTCTAACTAGAGTCTTTATCGCTTATAAAGTTGATCTTGATTCTGAGACACATGTTGTCTCTAGGTATGAGTGTTTCGATCGTGCTAGTTTGGCACGAATGAAACTTCTTGATACACCTCCTCAATCACCCCCTCGATCTCCTCCTTTGTCCCAAGCCAATTATGATGATCCCCCTCTCCCTCAAGCCAATTATGATGATCCCCGAACCATGTACAACTGTGTGTCTTATCTAATTAATCATTCAGTCACAGTCGATCGATATCTTTCTTCTCTTGGTTCCAAAATAGACCATGTTGGTTCTGAGGTAGCCCATCTCTCTCATCTCTTCACTTCTCAGTTTTCTCCTCCCTCTCAAGATGAAGATGAAGACTCTGACGAAGATGATGATTGAAGACTTTTTACCTTTTATGTATTTGCTCTTTTCTTTAAAATGGATTTCCTTTCTATGTATTAAACTTTCTTTTTAATGCATTATCTTGTTATTTTCAGCTTTTTGATGATTCCAAAGGGGGAGAGAAAGAATGTGTTTAGTTCATTATGTTCTGTTCATTATGTTTCATTATTCCAAAGGGGCAGGCGACTGATGAGACAAAGAGAATAACTAATACGAGACTGATCAGTCGACTGGTTCACCACTAAGTCGACTGTGCCGAGAGAAAATATTTATTCCGCAATTTATTTTTGATAAACACTATTCACCCCCCCTCTAGTGTTTGTTGCTTAGCCTACAGGATCCAACACTTGGTATGAGAGCAAGGTTACAGGCTATGGCAACTACTTCAAATACAAATCAGTACCATGAAGGCCAATCTACACAACGGCCACCACTATTTGATGGAACGAACTACAATTACTGGAAGTGCCGAATGCGAATCTATCTCCAATCAATCAACTATGAGATATGGCAAATGACAGAGACGGAATATACTGTCCCTACCATTCCATATGCACAATGGAATGATGATCAAAAGAGTCAGACTATGAACAATGCCAAAGCAATGAATGCTTTATTCTGTGCACTGACGAAGGAAGAATTCAACCGTGTATCCAATGCTACAACAGCATATCAAATTTGGCATACACTCGAGGTAACACATGAAGGAACGAATAAAGTAAAAGAGTCTAAAATTTCTGTTCTTGTCCACAGGTTTGAGATGTTCAAAATGAAGGACAATGAGACTGTGTCTGAGATGATTACAAGATTCACAGACATCACCAACTCTCTTGTGGCGCTTGGAAAGACTTATACCCAAGCAGAGATGGTCAGAAAAGTTCTACGAGCACTCACTCCAGAATGGGAGAAGAAAACCACAGCAATAGAAGAGGCGAATGATTTGTCAACACTTACTCTCGAGAATCTTGTTGGTAATCTCATGGCATATGAGGTCCAACTTGAAGATCGAAAGAAAGACACTGAATCACACCAAGCAAAGAAGAAATCATTGGCTTTTAAAGCCATGACTGACTCAGAAGATGAGGAAGAAGATGAAGAAGAAATAGCAATGTTCACTCGGAAATTCAAGAAGTTCTTAAAGAAGGGTAAGTTTCATTCTAAAATTAAAGATTCTAATGACCCTCCTACATGTTTCAGGTGCAATAAAATAGGTCACATGAAGAAGGATTGTCCCTTAGAGAATGCAAAGAACAAGGGAAAATCATCAAACATCAAGAAGGACAAATATCCAAAGAACAAATTTGCCAAGAACAAAAAGGCCTATCAAGCCACATGGGATGATAGTGATTCATCTTCCGAAGAAGAAACGGATGAAAATAACGAAGTGGCAAATGTATGTTTTATGGCTGCACAACAAGAACATGTAAGTAATGATTATGATTCCGAAGATCTTCTTGATGCATTTAATGAAATATTCCAGGAGTTAAAGAAAGAAAAGATTATAGTTAAGAATCTTGAGAAAGTGAATCAAACACTTAATCAAGAAAATCTTAACCTTGATAAGGAAGTAAAATCCTTAAATTCTCGAATTGTAAGTTTAGATACTGATCTTGAAACTCTCAAAAAGAATTATGAAGAGATTTCAAAGAACGTGTCTAAGTTTAACAAAGGCAAAGAGAATTTAAATGATATGCTTCATCGTCAAGTTACATCTAGTCAAAAATTTGGACTTGGTTTTAAAAAGACCTCTGTAAAAGAATCTCCTGTTTTAAACACTAGTAAGAATAAGACAGCATCTATTTCTAGTGTTACACACAAGTTATATGATTTCTTGCAAAACCAAAGGTGGTTCAATTCAGTGATAAAAGTAATACTAACATTCGGTTAAGTCGACTGAACCATACAACCAGTCGTCTGTCCAGAGAAAGTGGATCTTATTCCACGAGATCAAAACCTCCTATAAGTCGACCTAGTGCATCGACCAGTCGACTGATGTACACCAACAGTCGACTGAGAAACACTGGTAAGTCGACTGGACAGAACAAACTAGTATGGGTTCCAGTCAATCTTAATCAGAATGATAGAATTACTTATACAATTCTTATATGCTGAATGTGTGTAATTCTGCCTATTATATTCCTGCTTATGGAGGAAGATCTAACTCTTCATGGGTTTGGTTTCCCCCAAACTAATGTGCTTTGGACCCAATAAAAAGGGTACCATATTTACCTTCAAATTTTTATAGGTACCCAAGAAAGCACGCTGGATATTAGACAGCGGATGTTCAAAACACATGACAGGGCATGCCAATCTACTATCTACCATTCAAAATATAGATGGAGGAACCGTCACCTTTGGAGATAACAACAAAGGCAAAGTCATTGGTATTGGCATGGTCGGTAAAATATCTAACCCTATTATAGAAAATGTGCTATTAGTTAATGGTTTAAAGCATAATCTCTTAAGTATTAGTCAATTGTGTGATAAAGTTTATAAAATAATTTTTGAAAAAGATGCATGCTTAATTTATGATTCTACTATGCAAAATATTATTTTTCAAGGTTTTCGTAAAAATAATATTTATGAATTATGTTTGAATGCAATTGATTTTTCAAATGATTTTTGTTTGATAGCCTCTAACAATGAATCTTGGTTATGGCATAGAAGATTTGGACATGTGAACATGAAAAATCTCTCAAAATTATCTAAATATAACCTAGTTAAAGGACTGCCAAAATTATCCTTTAAAAAGGATAAGTTATGTGATGCATGTCAACTAGGAAAACAAATCAAATCCACTTTTAAAACAAAAGACGTAATCTCTACTAGTAGGCCACTTGAATTAATTCATATGGATTTATTTGGCCCTACTAGAGTTGCTTCTTTAAATAAAAGTAGATATGTGTTTGTTTTAGTAGATGATTTTTCACGATTCACTTGGACATTCTTTTTAAAACATAAAAATGATGCTTTTGAAGAATTTGCACATTTTTGTAAACGTATTCAAAATCAAAGATCTCTAACCATAGTCACTATTCGAAGTGATCATGGTGGAGAATTTGAAAATAAAACGTTTACAGAATATTGCAACAAGAATGGTATAACACATTCATTTGCATTTCCTAGAGCTTCACCACAAAATGGAGTGGTTGAAAGGAAAAATAGGACTTTGCAAGAATGCGCACGTACTATGCTTGTTGAAAGCAATCTACCAAAGCATTTTTGGGCTGAAGCTGTTGCTACAGCTTGTTATGTTTTGAATAGAATTATTCTAAGACCAAAACTAAAGAAGACTTGTTACGAGTTATTTTTTAATAAAATTCGTAAAGTCTCTTACTTTAAGACATTTGGTTGCAAGTGTTTTATTCTAAACACAAAAGATAATTTAGACAAATTTGATCCTAGATCTAATGAGGGTATCTTTTTGGGATACTCAAATAGGAGTAAAGCATATAGAATTTTCAATAAGTCTACAATGGCTATTGAAGAATCGATGCATGTTACATTCGATGAATCCTTACCTTCATCAACATTAAATAAAGATGATGAAACAGATTCATCACCTTTAGATAATGTGATTAAATCCTTAGAGCAAACTAATCTGTCTGATAAGTCGACTAATAAGGTCTCCCAGTCGACTGACGTAAAGCAGTCGACTGAAGAACAAGTCAAGTTGACTGATCCTATTGAGATATCTTCAACTTTACCAAAGTCATTTGTTGAAGTTAGAGATCATCCTCATGACTTAATAATTGGTGACATCTCCCATGGTATTCAGACACGTTCACATGTTAATATGATCTCTCATACAACATTCTTGTCGGATTTTGAACCGAAAAATATACAAGAAGCTTGTGAGAATGAATATTGGATGAATGCCATGCAAGATGAACTAAACCAATTTATAAGGAATGATGTATGAGATTTAGTTCCTAGACCTCCTGATCAGACTATAATTGGTACCAAATGGGTATTCAAGAATAAGTTAGATGAATCAGGACAAGTTGTAAGGAACAAGGCTAGATTAGTTGCCCAAGGATATAATCAAGAAGAAGGTATAGATTTTGATTAAACATATGCTCCTGTTGCTAGACTAGAATCTATTCGTATTTTATTATCTTTTGCTTGCTTTATGAATTTTATACTTTATCAAATGGATGTGAAAAGTGCCTTTCTTAATGGGTTTATTAAGGAAAATGTTTATGTTAAACAACCACCAGGTTTTGAACATGAACAATTTTCAGATCATGTTTATAAATTGAAAAAGGCTTTGTACGGTCTTAAACAAGCACCTCGTGCCTGGTATGATCGTCTAAAAACTTTTCTTTTAGAAACAGGATTTGAAATAGGTAAAGTAGACACTACTTTGTTTATCAAAAGAGTTGAGAATGATATCTTAATCATACAAATATATGTTGATGATATAAATCTTTGGTTCTACAAATAATAATCTATGTCAAGAATTTGCTAATACCATGAAAAATGAATTTGAGATGAGTCACATGGGTGAACTCAATTATTTCCTTGGATTGCAAATTAAACAGTCCTCAAATGGCATATTTATCAATCAAGGCAAATATGCAAAGGAATTACTCAAACGTTTTCACATGGATAGTACTAGTAGTAAATCCACACCTATGGCTACTACTACTACTCTTGACAAAGATTTATTAGGTAAGAGTGTAGATCAAAAACTCTATCGAGGTATGATTGGTTCACTCTTATATATTACTGCAAGTAGACCAGATATTATGTTCAGCGTATGTTTATGTGCTAGATATCAATCTAGTCCTAAAGAATCTCATTTAAAAGCAGTAAAACGAATTTTAAGATATATTAAAGGCACATCTGAATATGGTTTATTTTATCCACGCACCGATAACTTTCAACTTTTGTCTTATAGCGATGCCGATTTTGCTGGAAGCAAAACTGATCGCAAGAGTACTAGTGGTACATGTCACTTTTTGGGACATTCCCTAGTATCTTGGTGTAGTAAAAAGCAAAACTCCGTATCCCTATCAACCACAGAAGCTGAATATATCGCTGCAAGTTTGGCATGTGCACAAATTTTATGGATGAAACAAACCTTATTAGATTATGGTATGTCTTTTGAGAAACCCTCAATTATGTGTGATAATACCAGTGCAATTAATCTATCTAAAAATCCGATTCAACACTCACGTACGAAACATATTGATATTCGACATCATTTTCTACGTGATCATGTTTTAAAAGGAGATATATCTTTAGACTTTATCTCTACTGATAAACAAGTAGCAGACATATTTACCAAGCCCCTTAAAGAAGATACTTTCATTAAGTTAAGAAGAGAACTTGGAATTTGTGATTTTATTGATACTTGTTGCAAATGGTTTCTGTTAAGTCGACTATTTTTGTGTATAAGTCGACTGAACTGCTTTTTAAACATATACATTTTTATTATCTAACCAGTCGCCTGGTTCATATACCAGTCGACTGACTAGTCGATATAACTTCTTTATTTTCTTCTCGACTCAGTCGACTGATAACCCCTACTAGTCGACTGTCGCGAGATAAACTGTCTTCAGCGAGTCTTCATCACAATTTTTGAGATAAAACTTTTCAAATTCTTACCCGTGACTTTTCCTCTCAGCCGTAGAGATCCTTTCTTTGCATCTGAGCCGTCCATTTCTTGTTAAAAACTCTTTACCAGCCTCTTTCTCACTTTCACCAATCTCATTTTCACCCCCAAATTTTCAAAACCCTAGAGCAAGAGAAGAAGAAGCTCTTTCGATCCGACCTCAAGTCGACTGCTGGTGTTGTCTGTCTCTCTTTCATCTTGGTAAAACTCGATCTCTTGTCTCCTTCCAAACCCCTAATGGCACCCAAAAGGTCAAAACGCACTCACGAGGGTACATCCTCTTCCCAAGAGTACACCCAATACCTCTTGAGTCCCGATCTACTTGATCGATGGTATCTATTTTGCACCATTCAAATCTTCCCCTGAAGATTTGTAAATTTTAATGACTTGGATCGTTTTAATCTCATTCCCCTTTTCCAAAACTGTAGTCTTTATGACTTTTTATCATTATCTAACCAACCCAATTACTATCCCCAACTAATATATTTGTTTTATACAAATATGAAAATTGTGCAAAGACCTAATGGGGAAGTCCTAATCCGGTCATCGGTGAAGAATGTTAGAATGCAACTCACACCGACTAGGATTAATGAAATTTTGGGTATTGATGATGTAGGATCACCTCTTGATGACATTGTGCTAGATAATCCCTCTATTTTGTCTAGAATTCTTTTACCAAATTCTCGACTTCCAATGACAAGCAGAAATCTACAACCAATTGCTAAGCTTGTCGGTAGAATATTAGCTTATAACATCCTTCCTAAAAAGGGAAGTTATGACCAATATTCTATTGAACTACAAAAAGCTATATATGCAATTTTTGGTAAAATAGCTGTTAATTGGGGTCATGTTATCTTTTCCAGACTCAATCAAGATCATACTCACTTTCTACCCTTTGGAGGACTTCTAACTAGAGTCTTTATCGCTTATAAAGTTGATCTTGAGTCTGAGACACATGTTGTCTCTAGATATGAGTGTTTCGATCGTGCTAGTTTGGCACGAATGAAACTTCTTGATACACCTCCTCAATCACCCCCTCGATCTCCTCCACTGTCCCAAGCTCCCTTAGGTTCTTCTTCTAGACCTAGAGCCCCTCCACCTTCTACTTCTGATGATCCACCTCTCCTTCAAGCCAATTATGATGATCCCCGAACCATGTACGACTGTGTGTCTTATCTAATTAATCATTCAGTCACAGTCGATCGATATCTTTCTTCTCTTGGTTCCAAAATAGACCATGTTGGTTCTGAGGTAGCTCATCTCTCTCATCTCTTCACTTCTCAGTTTTCTCCTCCCTCTCAAGATGAAGATGAAGACTCTGACGAAGATGATGATTGAAGACTTTTTACCTTTTATGTATTTGCTCTTTTCTTTAAAATGGATTTCCTTTCTATGTATTAAACTTTCTTTTTAATGCATTATCTTGTTATTTTAAGCTTTTTGATGATTCCAAAGGGGGAGAGAAAGAATGTGTTTAGTTCATTATGTTCTGTTCATTATGTTTCTGTGTTATGTTTTATTATCTGTTGTTTTATTATCTGTGAGTTCTGTGTTATGTTTTATCTGTGAAACAACTGTTCAGTATTATCTCTCTGGTCAGTCGACTTAACTAAGAATATAGTCGACTGATGCTATAGCTATGAAACTTGCTGCATCTGTGATACTTGATATAATGCTTTCATGTTCTGGTCAGTCGCCTGATTAGAAGTCCAGTCGACTGATACATTCTGTATATCAGAATTTTTCTTTATGTATGCATATTGTGTTTTTAACAGGGGGAGTTTTCAAAATCTATGCTTGTATGTCTGTTTATAAACTGTTATCAGCTATTGTGTTGTCATCATCAAAAAGGGGGAGAATGTTGGTTCTTGATTTTGATGATCACAACACAGTGCATCATGTGTCTATATTATACAGCTGACATTGCAGTGCAGAGACTAAAGACAATTCTTGCTGAACAAACAAACAAGCTCAAACAGATACAGATGAAGAAGACAAGGATCAAGTTTCAACTCAAGACTCAAGATTCAAGACCTCAAGCTCAAATGTTTTATAAATATTGTATTTTATTTTTCTTGTTTGAGTCTTAGTATGATGTAAAGCCTTGTCAACACACACACACACACACATACTCAAAATTTCATAATGTGTGTCTCTTAAAAACCCCCAAAAATAAGTCAAAACAGTTTGAAGAATTTTAACTTTTAAGTACCAGTCGACTTAAGCTTCTGCCAGTCGACTGATAAGTACAAAACTGTTTAAAATTATTCAAACTCTGATCAGTCGACTCATATGGCAACCCAGTCGACTGTTCGAGAGTTTTTGACCGTTTTCTGATTTTCAAAAACGAATTTTTTCAAACTCAAACGGTCTGATCCGTTGGTTGACAGTTATGTAACTGCTTTCCAACGTTCAGAAGATCAAAACTCTTTATATAGAGTTCCTTATCTCACAGAAAAACTTACTTGATTTCATACATACACCCGAGCACTCTTGAGAAAAACTTTTGAGAAATCTTTCTGTGAGAAACAAAGCTTTCAAGTTCACACATTTTGGTTCTCTACATTCAGTCCAGTATAGCATTGAATTCGCTCTGGACTGAGTATAGAAGTCGACCTATTCTTTGAGCCACGTGCAACAACACATACAACAACAAGGCTATAGGTTGACTGTAAAGTTTCTTGTACTCTTGCTCTCGGTTGGAGAGTGTTTTTGACTCTTGGTTGTAGAGTCGGTGTCGTTTCACTCTTGGTTGTAGAGTGGGTCTGCTTTCTCTGGTTGAGAGAAAGGACTACGGGTTAGACAAGGTTGGTGTCGTAACGCCGTAGGGTATTCTTGTAATTTTTCAAGAATAGTGGAAATCTCAAGTGGGTTGCTTGGGGACTGGATGTAGGTCGGGAGGACCGAACCAGGATATATCTTGTGTACTCTGTGATTGGTTATCTTGTGGTTGCATTTACTTTTGTTTAATTAAACTCTGCAAAATTTGTCTGGCCAGTCGACTCAGCTTCTTATCAGTCGACTGATCAGTCTCGTATTAGTTATTCTCTTTGTCTCATCAGTCGCCTGCCTTATCTATAAGTCGACTGCTTCGAGAGTTTAAATTTCTTAACACAGAGATAGTTTCTGTGTTATGTTTTCAAGTGTTGGATCCTGTAGGCTAAGCAACAAACACTAGAGGGGGGGTGAATAGTGTTTATCAAAAATAAATTGCGGAATAAATATTTTCTCTCGGCACAGTCGACTTAGTGGTGAACCAGTCGACTGATATAGCCAAAATAAAAGAAATTTAAACTCTCGAAGCAGTCGACTTATTAATAAGGCAGGCGACTGATGAGACAAAGAGAATAACTAATACGAGACTGATCAGTCGACTGATAAGAAGCTGAGTCGACTGGCCAGACAAATTTTGCAGAGTTTAATTAAACAAAAGTAAATGCAACCACAAGATAACCAATCACAGAGTACACAAGATATATCCTGGTTCGGTCCTCCCGACCTACATCCAGTCCCCAAGCAACCCACTTGAGATTTCCACTATTCTTGAAAAATTACAAGAATACCCTACGGCGTTACGACAACAACCTTGTCTAACCCGTAGTCCTTTCTCTCAACCAGAGAAAGCAGACCCACTCTACAACCAAGAGTGAAACGACACCGACTCTACAACCAAGAGTCAAAAACACTCTCCAACCGAGAGCAAGAGTACAAGAAACTTTACAGTCAACCTATAGCCTTGTTGTTGTATGTGTTGTTGCACGTGGCTCAAAGAATAGGTCGACTTCTATACTCAGTCCAGAGCGAATTCAATGCTATACTGGACTGAATGTAGAGAACCAAAATGTGTGAACTTGAAAGCTTTGTTTCTCACAGAAAGATTTCTCAAAAGTTTTTCTCAAGAGTGCTCGGGTGTATGTATGAAATCAAGTAAGTTTTTCTGTGAGATAAGGAACTTTATATAAAGAGTTTTGATCTTCTGAACGTTGGAAAGCAGTTACATAACTGTCAACCAACGGATCAGACCGTTTGAGTTTGAAAAAATTCGTTTTTGAAAATCAGAAAACGGTCAAAAACTCTCGAACAGTCGACTGGGTTAATACTGAACAGTTGTTTCATAGATAAAACATAACACAGAACTCACAGATAATAAAACAACAGATAATACTGAACAGTCGACTGTTCAGTATTATCTCTCTGGTCAGTCGACATAACCAAGAATATAGTCGACTGATGCTACAGCTATGAAACTTGCTGCATCTGTGATACTTGATATAATGCTTTCATGTTCTGGTCAGTCGCCTGATTAGAAGTCCAGTCGACTGATACATTCTGTATATCAGAATTTTTTCTTTATGTATGCATATTGTGTTTTTAACAGGGGGAGTTTTCAAAATCTATGCTTGTATGTCTGTTTATAAACTGTTATCAGCTATTGTATTGTCATCATCAAAAAGGGGGAGAATGTTGGTTCCTGATTTTGATGATCACAACACAGTGCATCATGTGTCTATATTATACAGCTGACATTGCAGTGCAGAGACTAAAGACAATTCTTGCTGAACAAACAAACAAGCTCAAACATATACAGATGAAGAAGACAAGGATCAAGTTTCAACTCAAGACTCAAGACTCAAGACTTCAAGCTCAAATGTTTTATAAATATTGTATTTTATTTTTCTTGTTTGAGTCTTAGTATGATGTAAAGCCTTGTCAACACACACACACACACATATTCAAAATTTCATAATGTGTGCCTCTTAAAATCCCCAAAAATAAGTCAAAACAGTTTGAAGAATTTTAACTTTTAAGTACCAGTCGACTTAAGCTTCTGCCAGTCGACTGATAAGTACAAAACTGTTTAAAATTATTCAAACTCTGATCAGTCGACTCATATGGCAACCCAGTCGACTGTTCGAGAGTTTTTGACCGTTTTCTGATTTTCAAAAACGAATTTTTTCAAACTCAAACGGTCTGATCCGTTGGTTGACAGTTATGTAACTGCTTTCCAACGTTCAGAAGATCAAAACTCTTTATATAGAGTTCCTTATCTCACAGAAAAACTTACTTGATTTCATACATACACCCGAGCACTCTTGAGAAAAACTTTTGAGAAATCTTTCTGTGAGAAACAAAGCTTTCAAGTTCACACATTTTGGTTCTCTACATTCAGTCCAGTATAGCATTGAATTCGCTCTGGACTGAGTATAGAAGTCGACCTATTCTTAGAGCCACGTGCAACAACACATACAACAACAAGGCTATAGGTTGACTGTAAAGTTTCTTGTACTCTTGCTCTCGGTTGGAGAGTGTTTTTGACTCTTGGTTGTAGAGTCGGTGTCGTTTCACTCTTGGTTGTAGAGTGGGTCTGCTTTCTCTGGTTGAGAGAAAGGACTACGGGTTAGACAAGGTTGTTGTCGTAACGCCGTAGGGTATTCTTTTAATTTTTCAAGAATAGTGGAAATCTCAAGTGGGTTGCTTGGGGACTGGATGTAGGTCGGGAGGACCGAACCAGGATATATCTTGTGTACTCTGTGATTGGTTATCTTGTGGTTGCATTTACTTTTGTTTAATTAAACTCTGTAAAACTTGTCTGGCTAGTCGACTCAGCTTCTTATCAGTCGCCTGATCAGTCTCGTATTAGTTATTCTCTTTGTCTCATCAGTCGCCTGCCTTATCTATAAGTCGACTGCTTCGAGAGTTTAAATTTCTTTTATTTTGGCTATATCAGTCGACTGGTTCACCACTAAGTCGACTGTGCCGAGAGAAAATATTTATTCCGCAATTTATTTTTGATAAACACTATTCACCCCCCCCCCCCTCTAGTGTTTGTTGCTTAGCCTACAGGATCCAACAGTACACTCGGCCTTCGAACCTTCGTATCGATGCTCCGAACCGTTTACATTGATCTACACATTTAAATTAGTTTAAATATGTAAGTGTTTCAAAATTGTATGGCTAAATATCTTTTTTTAAAAAATAATGACATGATGGATGGGCAAATGAATTTCAAATGACTTGATTGTACATATTTAAACTAATTTAGACGTGTAGATCAATGTGAATGGTTCAGATTATCGATACGAAGGCCCGAAGGTCGAGTGCACATAAAGTACACCATGGCTAGTGCACAACGGAAGGTTTGTCATATATATATATATATATATATATATATATATATATATATATATATATATATATATATCCTCATACATGTGAAAATATCTTCAAATCATGGATAAAAAAGAATTAGTTTGAACTTTTTCTCGTACCTTTGCATTATGGTACAAGTTGAAATTATCTTCAGATCATGAATAGAACGTAATTAGTTTGAATATTCCTCAAACCTTCGTGTTGTCGTACATGCTGAAAATATCTTCAAATCAGGGATAGAAAGAAATTAATTCGAAATATCTCCCGAATCTTTGCAGTATGGTACATTATGTGGTACAAATGACGTGGCTCAATCAGGGCCGTTAGATCTCCTCAGATTCGCACATCACAGATCATCAAGTCAACAAGGTCCAACGGGCTTCTGCCATCTCAGGCCCACTGGCAAACAGGTCCGACCCGGCCCGTTACGGTCCCAGGCCCATTTGCCCCTTCCTATAAATACCAGACCCCCTCCACACTGCAGCAGGTAATAAACTTTTTCCCCTGAACCCAAGCTACTGTTGCTATCTCAGTGACAGACTAGATCGTCGGAGGGCCTGTCGCCGAGAACTCTCCCGGTGTTTCAAGGCAGTGTGCAGATATCAAGATCCGAGCCGAGCCACCAAGATCCAAGCCGAGCCACCAAGACCCGAGCCTTCCCACTCAGCCTCTACCTCTCACCCACAGCCCTCTAGCCGATCGTACAGCCCAGGGATCAGACCAACGCCAGTTTTGTGCATTCCATTTCACAAATTACAAGAATTCACACCTGTTGTCCCCACACCCAAAAATAAGCAGCATTAGGTTGGTGCTGTATATGGGAACACGTCACTGACACACATCCAATTCCGGCCTAGCTCATCATCTCGAAGCCGGGCTTTCCCATGGCTTCCAAAGCTAGAAAAGCCCTCACCGCTGGACGTTTTCCAGACCCTCTTCCCACAGCCTCGAGCCAATGGTGCGGTAAGACCTAAACCGAGTGCCTCACGCTCGGTCGTGGCTTACGAATTATGTCATGTAATCGAGGACCGGCAGATTAGCCGGTCGAGGGGAGGGGCTGCTTCCAACTCAGTCCCAAACCATGGTAGGAAGCCAACCCAAGAATGGGAACTAGCGTGCAGCCACTCCCCCTGGAGGCTTCCGTCGTCGCACGACCAAGTAAAGCAGACCCCGGTCATGAGAGCTGAGTTCCAAAACTTTAGGAACGAGGTCCTCCAGGCTATCCGGGGCGGCCACCAGATCGAGGCGGGCAATAGCGCCAATCTGTGGCCAGAAGCCCAAGACAGTGAATCTCACGGTTCAACACCCCCACAGGAGCGGGACGATGCCATTGTCCGATGCCTCCAGGAGATGGAGAACCGCCTCGCCCATCTCGGAGAGGGCGGACCACAATCTAGGCAAGGTAACCGGCCGAACCGACCTCCGTTCTCCACTCAAATCCTAGAGGCCGAGATACCGAGGAATTTCAGGCCATCCAAATTAGAGACTTACAATGGCAAGAGTGATCCAGCTGATCACATGGAAGGGTTCAAAATCCTCATGTTGATTCACAGCGCATCGGATCCTCTCCTATTCCGCACCTTCCTTGCCACGCTGTGTGGTCCAGCCCGGGAATGGTTCTCAAAGCTCACCCCTAGCTCGGTCTTCTCATTTGGCAAGCTAGAAGCAAGCTTTCTAGCCCACTTCATAACCAGTCGAAAAGCCGAGAAGACAAGCGCATTCTTTATGGACCTCAAGCAGAAGGAAGGAGAACCCCTCTGCGAGTTCGTTCGGAGGTTCACAACCGAGGCGAGGGCGGTCTCCTCTCTCGATGCTGGCGTCGCCTCTGCAGCTTTCCGGTACAACGTTCTCCACGGCCAGCTAAAGGCCTTATTAGCCAAGAAACCACCCATTGATTTTCCCGACCTCCTCAACAGGGCTGAGAAATACATCTGGGCTGAGGAGGCTCTCCATCCCGAGGGCAACAAAGAAGCTATAACCAAAGGGAAGCGCAAAGTGGATGATTCCGAACCCGCCAAAAAGGCCCCGAAGGATGCGTCTGGTCTTGAGAGGCCACCTCTAGTCCCTCATTTTGAAAGATATACGCTGCTGACCCAGAACGTATCTGCCATTTTCTTAGAAATCGAGGATAAAGGGATCGTCTAACTCCCTCCCCGACCGACCAACAACAAAAAATGGGACCAGAGGTTTTACTACCGGTTTTACTGAGACCGTGGGCACAAGATGGATAACTGCCGTGCCCTTAAAGACAAGATTGAGATCCTCATCCAGCGAGGGTACCTAGGGGAGTTCACCCAAACCAGCCAAAGAGACCGAAGGAACCCGAGGAACCTGAGGCCATCGCCTCCTTCTCAAACCGTCAAGTGACAACCCGAGCAGGGTCCTGAGAGGGGAGGTCATCCTACACTGTATCCAAGGCGGACCCATGGAAGGAGAATCCAACACTTCCCGTAAGGCCTTCTTGCGGGAAATAAATTCTGTCCACGACCATCCCCCTCCCCAGTTCGGCAGCAGGAAGTCTCCTTCTTAGGAGAAGACTTGGAAGGCATCCGGTTACCGCATTGTGACGCCCTTGTAATCAGCCTCGCCATGGCAAACTTCGAAGTTCGCCAAATTCTCGTAGATAACGGAAGCTCGGTCAACATCCTCTTCTTGGAAGCTTTTGAAAACCTCAAGCTCCCCTGCAAGAAGTTAAAACCGGCTAGGTACACCCTTCACGGGTTCTCCGGCGTCCCCGTCCAAATTAAGGGGATCATCACACTCAATGTGACCATCGGGACGATCTCAATTACGCGAACCGAATCAATGAACTTCATGGTGGTCAATGTCAAGGCAGCGTACAATGCCATCCTAGGCCGACCCGACCTTTGCTCGTTTTAGGTAGTTCCCTTCGCCTACCACCTGAAACTGAAATTCCCCACCGATCGCAGAGTCGGTTTCGTCCGAGGTAACCAGGAGTCTGCACGCTCGTGCTATATGACCGCAGTAGGGTCGGGGTATTCCCTCTTAATGCAGTAGAACTGCCACCCGAAAGAAATCAGTCCGAGTCAGAACCAGTGGACGAATTGGAAGAGGTTTCATTCGAGGCTGAAGACAAGTCTAAATGGTTCCATGTGAGCCGCTCCCTGTCCCCCATCTTAGACCGGCCCTCATCGAGTGTATTCACCGTAATATCGGCCTCTTTGCTTGGACCCCGTCCGACATGCCCGAGATTTCCAAAGACCTCATCATGCACAAACTAAGCGTCTACCCATGCTCCAAGGTGATCCAGCAGAAGCAACGTAAGTTCGCTCCCGAGAGGCAACAAACAATGAAGGAGGAGATCGACAAACTTCTGTCCGCTCGGTTCATACAAGAGGTCAGCTATCCCGAGTGGCTAGCTAACATCGTGATGGTGAACAAGGCAAACGGGAAGTGGAGGATCTGTATAGACTTCATGAACCTCAATAAAGCGTGCCCCAAAGATTTGTTCCCTATCCCAAGCATCGATGCTCTGATCAACGCGACGTCGGGTCACGAGCTACTGACCTTCATGGATGCCTTTTCGGGCTATAACCAGATCCGGATGTTCCCACTGAACATTGCCATGACATCCTTCGTAACCAACCAAGGTCTCTACTGCTACCAGATCATGCCCTTCGGGCTAAAGAATGCCGGCACCACCTACCAAAGGCTCGTCAACCGGGGCTTTAAAGAACAGATCGGTCGGAATATGGAGGTATACGTTGATGACATGGTTTTCAAGAGTTACCGAGGGCAGGATCATGTGGCCGACCTTAAGGAAGCTTTTGGAGTCCTTCGGTTCCACAACATGAGGCTCAATCCCGCTTAGTGCACCTTCGGCGTCTCTTCAAGAAAATTTCTTGGGTTCGTCGTCAGCTAGCGCGGCATAGAGGCGAACCCCGAGAAAATCCAGGCCATAATCGAATGTCCCCTCCTAGAAATATAAAGGAAGTTCAATGGCTCACGGGGCGACTGGCGGCCATTTACCGCTTCTTTTTCAAGTTTGGAGAGAAGTCGCTCCCCCTTTTCAAGGCTCTACAAAGGGCAAAAGGCTTCAAATGGGGGGACTTTCAGCAGCAAGCATTTGACCAACTGAAAGTCTACCTCGTCAACCCTCCTCTTCTATGCAAGCCCGAGCCAGGAGAATCCCTCTCCCTCTACCTATCGGCCTCGGAACACGCTCTCAATGCCGTGTTATTCAGAGAGGAGGATGGGGTTTAGAAGCCGCTCTACTATGTCAGCAAAGTCCTGCTCACGGCCGAGACCCGTTATGCCAAGATGGAAAGGTCGCCTACGCTCTGGGAATGGTCGCCCAAAAGCTCCATTCGTATTTTCAGGCCCACTCGATCCAGGTTCTCACGGACCTGCCTCTCAAGGTCTTCCTCCACAAGCCGGAGAATTCTTGCCTCTTAATCAAGTGGTCGATCGAGTTGAACCAGTACGAAATTAGCTACCAACCCAGAATGACTATCAAAGGGCAGGCCCTCATTGAATTCATCATAGAGTGCACCATTTTCGAGCCTTCCAAACTTCATGAAAGGGAACCAATTTGGGAGGTTTATGTCGACGGTTCGTCCTGCGAGGTTGGAAGTAGTGCGGGCGTCATACTCAGAGGCCCCGATGACTTCATTCTTTAGTATTCCCTATGCGTGAACTTTCCCACCTCCAACAACGAGGCGGAGTACAAAGCAATGATCGCAGATCGCACATTAGCACATAAGGCAGGGGCAAGGCAAATCAGGGCCTTCAGCGACTCCCAGCTCATGGTCAATTAGATCACTGGGGAGTATGAGGCTCGTGACACTCGGATGGTCCAATACTTAGCACTAGTCCAGCAACTCTTAACCACCTTCGACTTTGCCTCGGTGGAATGGATCCCGAGAGAGCAAAATGCTCAAGTTGACTCTTTGTCCAAGCTCGCCTCATCGTCCTTTGAAGGCCTCGAACGCACCATCTTAATCGAAGTTCTCCTGAAGCATAGCATCGACTTTCCCAAGGTCCCATGCCTCACTTTTGAGGATCAATCGGACACTTGGATGGCTCCCATCTGAATGTTTCTGACAGGAGGCAAACTTCCTGAGGATCGGACCGAGGCGAGAAGGACCAGAATCCTCTCAAAAAGATTCACTATAATCAATGGGACACTCTTCAAATGCTCCTACACAAAGGTGGACGGAAGACCTTATCTCCGATGTTTGGTCCCCGACGAGGCCAAATACGTGCAGAAAGAGGTACACGAGGGGATCGGAGGATGCCACATGGGGAGCAGGTTGCTTGCTAGGAAAGCCCTAAACCACGGTTATTACTGGCCGACCATGTTTCAAGACACCCAAGACCTCGTAAGAAGATGGGGCCCTTGCCAGAGATTATCCTCCGTAAAATGACATCCACAATCCAACCTTTAGTTGCTGGCTAGCCTGACCCCCTTTACCATGTGGGGGATGGACTTGGTCGGCCCCTTCCCAAAAGCAACAGGCCAAAGGAAATTCCTAATGATAGCCTTCGACTACTTCGCCAAGTGGAGCGAGGCAGAATCCTTGGCCACGATCACGGGGCATTAAACTCAACAATTTTCTGGATACACATCATCTGTCAATTCGGGATCCCACATGTGCTCATCACCGATAACGGAACCCAATTCGCCCGCAAGAACTTCCAGAAATTCTGTGAAGACATCGGCATCCAGCAGTGCATCTCGTCGAGATCTCATCCTCAGTCAAACGGCCAGGCAGAAAATGCAAATCGTCAAATCCTTGATGGGCTCAAGAAGTGGTTGGATAATTCTCCCAAGGGACTTTGGTTCGACGAGCTACCGAGCATCCTTTGGTCACACCGAATAACTCGGAGAATCCCCATGGGCGAATCACCATTCAACTTAACCTACAGTACCGAGGCTTTCATCCCCTTAGAAATTGGACTCCCCTCACCCAATGTAATACCCCAGATTTTTAAATAATATTTTTAAGATTAATAATTGAATTAAAATAGTTTTTGGAGATTTAATAAATATTTTTCTGAAGATTTATCTTTTTACACGTGCAAAATACATGCAAATATTTTCTTAGGAAGTTCAAAGTCAAAAATTATTTTGGAAAAAATCATTATTTATTATAAGATATTATTTGTGATTTTTCTGGATTTTTCTGATATTTATCAGACCTATTTGCAAATATTACAAAAAAGGGACTTTTGTGCAAAATTTCCACTTGGAGTGAAAACTCCAAATTTTTAGATTTTTGGGCTTGGTATGATGCCTAGTCAACTTAGAGGTAAAGATTTTAATTTTTTTTTTAATAAATTTGGTTTGTTTTGCAAGTTTTTGATGAAGAAGGGTCTTTTCGCAAAATCGCCACTTAGAGGGGCAAAAGTGCAAAATTCGTTTTCTGGGTTTTTCAAACAGTGTCGGCTGACTATTAGGTTGTTTTTTTTTGTTTTTAAAACTCAATTAAGTAGATTTTATTTGATTTCCAAGTATAAAGATTTATATATAGAAAGATGTATTTAAAAGAGGTATTTTGCAATCTATTTACAAAAGCCCTAAACCTAATATTCCAGCCTATTTAAGAGTGGGTGCAGCCGTATCTTGCTATGCTACACAAGGGATTTCTTATTCTATTTTCTTGGAGTATTCAAGAGAGGATTTTTGGTTTTCTTGCGAAGGAGGATTTTTCTTATTCTTTATTTTCTTCGGTTGAATCTTCAAAGAGGTGAGTGACATGTTTTTGTTTTCTTTTGTTCTATGCATGTCATATGTGATGATTTATCTATTAGAAAGCATATTAGGGTTTGGATGAAGATATAATGCATTTTTTGATGAGTAGATGAAATAAAAATTGAATCTTTTCATGAAACCTATGCTTTGTGATGATTTAAATTACATATAGATGACTTGAGATTTGTTAAGAATCTATTAGAAATCATGAGTAGGTCATTTTCCCTCATATACTTACGGTTTTGATTGTTATAAGAAGACTGTATGTTGATTATTGCATAAAAGTAAACAAAAATTTGATTAAAGATGAACCCTACTGTGTGTAGGCATATGTGATTTTGTTATGGATGTTTCGATGGTTAAAACTTGATTATCTGCATGTTGTGAGTGCAAATGTTCATGAGTAATTGATATAAGTGAATGGGTATGTGTATAACAGTTATAGAAGGATTTGTTGGATCAAAGAGATTAAGTCATAAGATTTGGATTTTTGTTGATTT
This sequence comes from Hemerocallis citrina, assembly GCA_017893485.1. Lineage (NCBI taxonomy): Eukaryota > Viridiplantae > Streptophyta > Magnoliopsida > Asparagales > Asphodelaceae > Hemerocallis > Hemerocallis citrina. Next base: position 241,409,895 of record CM030364.1, on the reverse strand, counting down.
AAGAAGTTTCTTCATATAATCGTTTTGACGATGAATTTGTGATTTTTATTGAAAGTTTTGGTCTTGATGGATGAGTTATGATTTCTCTAGGAGTTGAGTGGGAGTCCTGTGAACCGGCAGATAAGATTTGTGGATTTAGACCTGCAGGGTCTTGGGTTTGTTTTGTGAAATTTAAGTCCGGCAGGATACACTAACTCTAGAGATAAGGATTTTTGTGTTTTAATAATAACCAACTTAAGGACAGGAACTAGTGGAGATGTGATGGAACTTGAGAAATGTAAGTATATGCTCTTGGTCTGTTAGTCCAACGGATGCATTTCAGGACTGTTTGTTGTCCTGTCTCGAGAGGACATTTGTATGTTCGCGTGTCGAGGGTCTGCAATCCTATTCACGGAGCATGCAGGGTGCATTCGCATGTCGAGGGTCAGCGGGCCTATTCACGGGATGTACTTGGTGTATCTGCACGTCGAGAACCTCGCAAGACTATTCGTGGGGTACACGGTTGGGAGGTAATTCTCCAGTTTTAGAGCTATTCTTACATGATGCTTGCGCGTCGATGGCTGTGGTGCCTATTCGCGGAGTATTCTGGATCTTGTTTCCATCACCATAGTAGGATTAGTTGCATAACGAGGGATCAAACCCTATAAAGTGGAGAACGATAAGGGCTTGCACCGGACCTATGTATTGTGGGATGCATAGAATCCGACAAGTATGCATTAGAGAGTCAGCATATAGCATTGATATTTCTTGACTTGGTTGCATGCATGTTGTTTCTGCTTTTCCCACACTTGACACTTAGTCTAGTTTAACTTGTTGTTTTCATGCTTTACTAGTTACTATCTTATATTCCTTGATGTTTTCATGCTTTACTTATTGTTATTTCTCATTTCATTTATTCTTGCTGTTAATACATGTTGTTTATGACTTTATCCTTTATATTTTATTTATGTTGCATTTCTTTTGATGTCACTCACACCGTTATGGCTGACCCCTGCAGTTTTGGGGGTTAGGATTATCTCTAGCCTCATATTTTACAGGTAGGTGCTTATAGCTTTGGGATTTGGATGCTTGAGATAGAATGATGTTATGCCTTCTATAAATTGTAAAAGATGTGTTGTAAAGAAAGTTTGTGATTCAAGGTGTTCTGTATTCCGCTGTGTTGTGTAAACAAGTGATATAAAAAAAGTTGTAATAAAAATTATCAATATTTTTGGCTATGTTTACTATTGCAATTGAAGTTAAAGCTGGGGATTGTGTCACGTATTTCTGAGATATCGTATTGGAAATTCGGGGTGCTGCACCCAGGATCATGGGCTTCAACGAGGAGACCAACTCAACCAACCTCAGAGCAAATTTGGATCTGATCGACGAGCTTAGAGAAAAATCTGCCGCTAGAAGAAGCATATTCCAACAACGGATCGAGAGATTCTACAACAAAAAGGTCCGCCCCACCAACATCAAGCAAGGTGATCTCGTGCTCAGAAAACTAACTATATCTGACCCCAGCAAGAAGAGAAAGTTGGCCCCAACTGGGAGGGCCCGTATAAGGTCTCCGAAGTGGTACGCCCCGGCACGTACCGACTCGAAGACCTGGGGGGAAGGGTCGTGAAGAGGCCCTGGAACGCGGAGCACCTCATCAAGTTTCTCAAAGGGGAGGACTAGACTTCTTTTGTAACCGATCCTTTGTAATCGGCAGTACGTGTCACCCCTTTTGTGTAAACATAAAATAGTAGAAAGAATAAAGTGTAATCTTATTTCTTTTCCTTTCTTGTTCAAATTTCTGTGTATTCTCACAAACTGAGGGAGGCTCGATGCTCAGCATGCACAGCCAGCAACACCCTAGCTTTCTCACAAGCTGGAGGGCTCGCGCTCAGCATGCACAGCCAGCAACGCCTTAGCTTTCTCACAAGCTAGGGGGCTCAACGCTCGGCATGCACAACGAGCAATGCCCTAGCTTTCTCATAAGCTGAGGGGCTCGACGATCGGCATGCACATCGTGCAATGCCCTATCTTTCTCATAAGCTGGGGGGCTCAACGCTCGGCATGCACAGTGAGCAATGCCCTAGCTTTCTCACAAGATGGGGGGCTCGATGATCGGCATGCACAGCGAGCAACGCCCTAGCTTACTCAACTCCTAGCCATCGGCTCGGACATCAGTCGCTCACGTCCTCGCCACTCGGCGTGGACTTCGAGCACCCACGAGGGATTCCTCAATCACTCAACTCCTAGCCCTCGGATCGGACTTCATCCGCTTACGTCCTCGCCACTCGGCGTGGACTTCGAGCACCCACGAGGGATTCCTCAATCACTCAACTCCTGGCCCTTGGCTCGGAAATCATCCGATCACGTCCTCACTACTAGTCTTCGAATTCGAGCACATAAGGGGATTTCATCAAAATTTTCCAAGTTTTAAACCTTCGACCGGGAGTTCAGCTGACCACCTACCCAAAATTTTCTTCAGATTTACGGCCCTCGCCCACGGCGAGAACCACCGACCCCCGAACCACGGATCGACTCACCTTTCACCCGCTGGCAACTGGGGATAAACATCACTTATAGCCATTATCCCCAATTGTCAGAGGGTGGAAGGAGAGCCACTAGCCGAGGACTGTCGAACAAAAGTTTCATTTAGGGTGCTCGCTCTCGGCAAGCACCCCGATCCTCGTCCTTCGAGATCGGCCCACCTCTCACCGGCTGGCATCCGAGGATAAAAAACACTCATAGCCGTTACCCCCAACTGTCAGTGGGTGGTAGGAAAGCCACCGGCGACGAAAACTCACGGTGAAGTGAGAAAATTTCTGATGAGGGGGTAAGGGTTATATAGCCCTCAGGAAATGCACATTTATGGCCTGGGAAGTCAAAATGTCTGATAGCCATTAATGACATTAGAAGACAAAACATCCTCCATTACCAGGCATTCTGGATGCCTCGCCATCGCCACCACCCTTCGGCTCGAACACCTCCCTTGGCCTGGATGTCGAGGTGCTATCCCCGGAAATCAAAAGTCCTAGCTTTCTCACAAGCTGAAGGGGCTCGGTTCCAAAGCCGAACAGGGCTTCTCAGCCACATGCCCCCGCTACTCGACAAGGACTACCAGAGAAAAACAGGAGATTTCTTAATCTCCCAAGTTCTCAACCCTCGGCTCGTTTCCTGAGCCAAACGGAGGGACGGACGGGAGATTTTTCGATCTCTCATCCCCTCCAAAGCCCTGGATAGTCGTCCTAAAAAACAAATCAAGGTGGATCAAAAGAACCAGTCAAAGCGAGACAGTCGTCTTCTCATTATTATTTCATCTAAGGAAATTGCATCGTTACAAAGGAAAGCTTCATTACATTGGTCAAACTTAGCCTAGGGCTCCTATATAGGAGCCACAGGGTTAATACAGACAAGCTCAAGTCCGGCCGACCGGGTTGGCTCCTTCGTCAGATCACCCAATGGCGCCCAGGTGGACACACTAGCAACTGAGCTCTACGCAACACAAGGCCTCGCCCACCCAATCCTTGGGGTCAGCAACGAAGCGCCGTCAGGAGGACGAGCGCTAGTAAAGGAGACGGATCGGGACCCAAACATCCCGAGCATTATCGTATACCTTTGCACCTCCAACTCCTTCTCCACAATAACCTCGCGAAGAAAAGACTCAGACGACGGCCAATTGGCGGAGGTACTAGCCATTGAAAATGGGGCTCCAGTAGGGTCCAGGTCACGGTCGAATATCAGCTTCTTGAATCGTGCTAGCTCCAGGTTGAGACTCTTGGACTTGTCCATATAGTATTGGACGAAGACCTCTCGGTCGCGAGCCTCCTTACGGTATCTAGTCAAAGCTAACTCTGTGCCGAGATCTTACCTCTCTGCCGGCTCATCTCCGCGCCACCAAGGTCCACAGTCGGGGTTGCAGTCATCTGCCAAACAAACAGAGAAATATTACTCCGAGCTGAGACACTTGGCTAAAAATCCAAGCCAAAAATCCAAAATTCATTCCAAAATTCACGAGTTAAGAGGTTCGGCCAAAACACTTTTCATTGCTCAAAAAGTAATTTTACAAAAATGCGGTGGCCAGTTCGCTTTCGTCTATTACAAAAAATGAAAATGAAAATAAGGAGAGAAAAAGGAAATGACAAGGACTACTGTTGTCCCACCTCATCCTCGGCCTGCTATTCAGGGTTGCGCTCGTCCCCCACAGCATCATCACCACCACCCCCAGGAGTCAACGGGAGCTCGGGCACGTCCATGTCATAGAGGAAGCTGCTCAGGTCAAGCTTCGGATGATGGTACTTGACATGTCGGATCGCCTGCTAGGGCTCGATGACTTTTTCCATCTCGGCCGTCCTCATCTACTCCACTTGCTCATCGCCCTTCTTCCTCAGCTCGGCCATTTTCTTCATATAGGCGTCGTCCTGGTTTGCCAACTCCGTCTGAAAAGTCTGGATTTGGCCCTTAAGCACCCTCTTCACCAGGTTGAAGTTTTTTGCCTCCCGCTCGAAGTGCTGGGTATTCCTCATTTCGTTCGCCAGCTACCGCTTTTGCAGCTTCATCAGCTGAGTGCCCTCCACACAGGCCTAAACTGATGGAAACAGAATTAGAAAATGTGCAAAAAGTATGACACAACCAACTACCATTTTACCTACACGCCCGCTAGAGCCCACTTCATGTACGAGGACTCGATGGTGTCGCATTCTCGGGCCTTCCGGTCTCGAGGTAGAGCTATCTTCTCAACCATCTCGATGGCCACCGACCCATCTGACACGGTTTCCCCGATCTTAATAGCCCAGTCTGGTGCCCATGGCCGCAGGCCAACCTTGCAGACGATCTGCTCGGCCGACGGAGCGACTGGAGGGATGCCTCCTCTCACCACCTCGATGGCCCTCTGGATGCTGGAGCTGGGGCACGATTCGTAGCTCTTGTGCTTCTTCGGCGCCGAGTGGGGGCCTTCCCCTCAACCCCCTTAGAGGGGGCTCTCCCGTGCTTCTTATGCTGGGGTCGGTCAGCCTTCTCGGCCGCCTTCTTCTTCAGCAGTACCCTCCTCTCGGCAATCACCCCATCATCCATGTCTACAAAAAGGAGAATCTCATAAGACAAGGGAAAAAACTTGAAAGGAAATTTGACAAAAAACATACTGATAGGAGTGGGGCTTAGTCCGATTCAAGCCGGGTGCCTCTCCATCACATTCGGCCAACCTATGCTATTACCAAAACATATCCGCTCAACATCCACCCATTCTGCGGTCGTCAGATCGGACTTGCGGGGGCCCTTCAGCTTGGGCTTGTAAAACCTCCAAGCCGTGGGTATCACACATGGAGTCAAACTCCGAACGACAAAGTACTTCTTCTTACACCCTTTGATGGAGTCCGGATGCCCGTGTATGACCCTCCTCCCTCGTCTCGGCGAGATGTAGTAGATCCCCTTGTACTCGCCGGACAAACTGAAGCTGAGGATCGCTCGGAAGTATTTTAGTTTCTGGCGGACCCCCCGCTCCTCACAAAGTGACATGAAGCACACTAGCAGCTTCCAGGAATTAGGCATGTACAGCATTGGACTTAGGGATGCCCAATTCAAGACTTCCTTAATGAACGGGTGAAGCGGCAGTCGCACGCCGGAACAAAAGGCATCCACCAGGAACATACAGAAACATGCCGCCAATTTTTCCGTGGGACGGACCCCAGGGCTGGGGATTAACAACTCATACTCCTGGCAGATAAAGTAATTCACGCAGATGACAGGAAGGTCATTCGCAGTAAGAATGGTCGACACCTTATCCATAGCTATTTTCTGCCTACTGGGCGAGGAAGCCTCCACATCATCGTCAACGCCCCCTCGGTATCGGACCAACTCCTAAACATCATCCGGATACATTCGGATAGAGCACGACTGGACTTCGAATGGGATATCAAGGTTAACTACAGGAGTCGTTTTGTCCGGACTGTCCGGCATAACCCACCTTGTCTTCTTTCGACGAACTCGACGACCCCTCGGGGGAGAGGGCGTCGCCAGAGGGGGTAGACCATCTTCCTCAGACAAAGCATCATCCCTTCTTGCGTCACCCTCCTCAACCACTACCACCTGCTCTTCGCCACCCTCGTCCACTACCACTGCCTCGTCACCTTCAATCAGGGGCTTGTTCTCTTTGGAGTCACTCGACTCAACTACGAAAGGCCTTCTGTTGCGTAGCGGCACGATGTCGTGAACCTCCTTTGATCCCCATGACGATGAGTCTGAAAAGCACGGCCCTTCATCCTAACTCAAGGTGTTGGCAGACGAACCAGACTGAGCCCTTGACATATTCAAAAATAAAACTAACTACATGTCCGAAGTATGGGGAGGATGTCTAAAAACTCGCCGCCGATGACTGAACTGCGCTAGGAGAGAAGATTTGGGAATTTGAGGGGAGAAAGCAAAAGTGAGAACTGAGAAGAGGGATGGGGGATATATAGCGAAACCAGTGACACCTCGAATTCTGTGAAAAACATGACGTCCATCGCTTTCACGTGTCACCACCCTATTGGTCTACAGACGGTCCAAATCCCCAAGACCCAAATGCTCGAGGCCCGGTGCTCACCTCGGACACGCCAAACACTGAACCGCACTTCTGGCCAGGACATTGCCTCTCAAGCTTAAGGCTTATGGCTCGACGCTCGGCGTGTATCTCGAGCACCCACCTAGAATTTCCACAAAGATGCTTCTCAAATGCAAGGCTTCTTGCTCAGAACTCGGAGTGCATCTCGAGCATCCACCTAGCTTTTCCACAAAGCTGCCTCTCAAATGCAAGGCTTCTTGCTCAGAGCTCAGAGTGCATCTCGAGCATCCACCTAGCTTTTCCACCAAGCTTCCTCTCAAATGCAAGGCTTATAGCTCGGAGCTCGGCATGGACTTCGAGCACCTACACACCTTTCTCTCATGAAATGCCTCACTCGAGGTCCGCCGAGAGAGCTCAGAGCTCGGCATGGACTTCAAGCACCTACACAGCTTTTCTCTCATGAAATGCCTCACTCGAGGCACTCGAAGCTGACCCTCAGAGCTTGGAGCTCCGCATGGACTTCGAGCACCTACGCAGCTTTTCCTCATGGAAGGCCTCACTCGAGGCGCTCGAAGCCGACCACCAGAGCTCAGAACTCGGCATGGACTTCGAGCACCTACACAGCTTTTCTCTAATGAAATGCCTCACTTGAGGTACCCAGAGCCGTCCCTCAGAGCTCGAAGCTCAGCATGAACTTCGAGCACCTACATAGCTTTTCCTCATGGAAGGCCTCACTCGAGGCTCTCAGAGCCGACCCTCATAGCTGGAAACTCAGCATGGACTTCGAGCACCTACACAGCTTTTCTATAAAAATGCCTCACTCGAGGCGCTTGAAGCTAACCCTCAGAGCTCGGAGCTCGGCATGGACTTTGAGCACCTACACAGCTTTTCTCTCATGAAATGCCTCACTCGAGGTGCTCAAAGCCGACCCTCAGAGCTCGGAGCTCGGCATGGAATTCGAGCACCTACGCAGCTTTTCCTCATGGAAGGCCTCACTCGAGGCGTTCGGAGCCAACCCCCAGAGCTCGGAGCTCGGCATGGACTTCGAGCACCTACACAACTTTTCTCTAATGAAATGCATCACTCAAGGCGCTCAGAGCCGACCCTCAGAGCTTGGAGCTCGGCATGAACTTCGAGTACTTACATAGCTTTTCCTTATGGAAGGCCTCACTCGAGGCGCTCAAAGCCGACCCTCATAGCTCGAAGTTCGGCATGGACTTCGAGCACCTACACAACTTTTCCCTAATGAAATTCCTCACTCGAGGCGCTCGAAGCCAACCCTCAGAGCTCGGAGCTCAGCATGGACTTTGAGCACCTACACAACTTTTTTCTCATAAAATGCCTCACTCGAGGCGCTCGAAGCCGACCCTCAGAGCTCGGAGCTTGGCATGGACTTCAAGCACCTACACAGCTTTTCTCCAATGAAATGCCTCGCTCGATGCGCTCGAAGCCGACCCTCAAAGCTCGGAGCTCGGCATGGACTTCGAGCACCTACACAGCTTTTCTCTCATGAAATGACTCACTCGAGGCACTCGAAGCCGACCCTCAGAGCTCGGAGCTCGGCATGGACTTTGAGCACCTATACAGCTTTTCTCTCATGAAATGTCTCACTCAAGGCACTCGAAGCCGACCCTCAGAGCTCGGAGCTCGGCATGAACTTCGAGCACCTACACAACTTTTCTATTATGAAATGCCTCACTCGAGGAGCTCAAAGCCGACCCTCAGGCTCGGAGCTCGGCATGGACTCATAATGCCTACGCAGCTTTTTATCATAAAAGGCCTCACTCAAAGCGCTCAGAGCTGACCCTCATAGCTAAAGAGCCGGTCGGAGAGCCATTAGAAACTAATACAAACCCTCTCGCAATTTCTCTGAATTCGGCATGGACTTCGAACACAAACGCAGCGTCCTTCGCTAAATGTTGACACTCTGCGCCGACCCCCAGGCTCGGAGCTCGGCAACGACTCCGAGTACCCACACAGCTTCCTCCACTAAGTGTCGATGCTCAGCATCGACCCTTCAAACTTGACCTCCGGTACACTATATTATGGTTTACTCATTGTCGACTCTGGTCACTCCTCAGGGACTCAACAAACTTTTCTTCGCCAAATACTCTCCACTGCTCTTCCCACAGAGACAAACTATTCCTACTCGGCTGGGTTGCACGGCCCTCCAGAAGTGGGGGGTTTATGATGTGGTACAGATGACGTGGCCAATCAGGGCTGTCAGATCTCCTCGGATTTAGCTCATCACAGATCATCAAGTCAATAAGGTCCAATGGGCTTCTCCCATCTCAGGCCCACTGGCAAACGGGATCGACCCGGCCCGTTACAGTCCCAGACCTGTTTACCTTGCATATAAATACCAGACCCCCTACATACTGTAGCAGGTAATAAACTTTTTCCCTCCTAAACCTTAGCTATTGTTGCTATCTCAGTGACTGACTAAATCGTCGGAGGGCCAGTCACCGGGAACTCTCCCGGTGTCTCAAGGCAGCGTGCAGGTATCAAGATCCGAGCTGAGCCATGAAGATCCGAGCCTTCCCACTCAACCTCTACCTCTCACCCGCTGCCCCTGAGCCGACTGTATAGCCCGGGGATCAGACAAACGCTAGTGTCATGCGTTCCATTTGACAAATTACATGAATTCACACATGTTGGCCCCACACCCAAAAATAAGCAGCATCAGTACATGTTGAAAATATCATTAAATCATGAGCAAAGATAAATTAACTGAAGTTTCTCTTTTTTTTCTTTTTTTCTTTTTTTCATTTTTTTGAAGAAAATGTGGAATCTGGCCACCCTGTTTCATAAATAAGAGGTTAACAAAACATACTCAGAGTACTGAGCCTACTACAACATCCTACAACCAGAACGAAAATACATAAACTCCACCCCAAACATGGGGGGTGGGACAAAATAAACACATAGTAGCCACACAGAAATACATCATATCCCGCAACAAACCCTGGGGCGGTGGGTATCAAGGAACATAGTAGCCGTGCTGTGCTCGCTGTCAATCGATCGTCGGCCCGATCTGTAGAACCCCGTATTTCCAAATATTATTCTTATTATTTGAAAATGAATTTAAATGAATTTTGAGGATTTAATTGATATTTTCAAGGAAATGTATCTTTTGTACACGTGCAAAACACGTGCAAATGACTTTTGAGATGTTTGAAAATTTTAGTTTTCTTTATGAAAAGTCATTATTTAATATTTGGGATTTATTTACTATTTTTCCAGATTTTTCTGAAATTAATTTAATCTATTTGCAAATTTTGATAAAAGAAGGACCTTTTTGTAAAATTGACATTTTTAGGGGTTGAAATGCAAAATATGTTTTCTGGACGTTTTGAACTGTACCAATTGGGATTAATGAGTGTATTTTACTATTAAATCCTAAGTTAAATGGTTTTATTGAATTTCCAAGGATAAGAACTATATATGTAAAATTATGTTTTGAAAGGACTATTTTGCAAAGGTATTCCTAAACCCTAAAAATGATATTCCCGGCCTATATAAGAGAGTTTGCAGCCGTCATTCATTGCACAACTCAGATCTCGTTATTTCATTCTTGGTGATTGAAGAAGAAGTTTTGGATCTAGCAAAGGAAGGCTTTTGTGGATTCTTCTCGATTCAAAAGGTGAGTGATATGAACTCGTTTTGTTTATGTGTATGATTGTATGCTATTTTGTTTGATGTTTTCGTATCTTGTATGAAATCGATGCCATGGTTGCCATTCGTAATAGGCGTGTGAAATCCATGAATGTTAGTAGATCTTGTTTAACAAATTCTTTATTGCTCGAAATCATGTTAAGATTTAAGTATGGTTTGGATCAGATGCATGAACATCTGGGTCTTGGGTTTATGAACAGATCTTGGCTTTTATTGGTGAAAGAATTGAGTATTTAGAAACCCTAATGGAAGATTTAGGAATTGAGAACATAAGAATTTAGTATTGTATCCATAATGTGGATCATCTTGAAATTGTCACTTTTGACTAAATACGAGTTACTTCCATAAGCAATGAATCTTTAGAAAATACCAGTCTTGATTTTCGTATTCAGACCTAAATTGTGAGAATAGTAGGCCGACAGTCGACTGGCCTACGAATCAGTCGACTGGTACGACTCTACTGCTGTACTTTCAATCATTTGAGAACTGTTCGGGACAGTCGACTGGGACTGATATCAGTCGACTGGTCTGCTGAGTAAAATTGGTTCGGTCTTTTCGGGACAGTCGACCATGACTTCTATCAGTCGACTGTTGGCACTTGAAATGTTTCTTGAGAATTGTTGGTAATTGTCTCGGGTAAGTCGACTGATAGTTTATTAAGTCGACTTATCATACTTGTTATAATCTTGCATATTGGTTATCGGGGCAGTCGACTTACTACTCCGTAAGTCGACTGGTGATGCTAAGTCCCGACAAACTTGAATGTTCTTTTCAGTTGTTAGTCTTTATAGATGGATATTCTGCGGTATTGGGAGTCATTGGTCTCGGGGGTTGGTATACTCTGCGGTGTTGGGAGTCACTGTTAAGTGATCGATGACCGAGTATCCAATCTGCAGTGTTGTGAGTGACTGATAACCGAGTATCCGATCTATGCTATTGTTAGTCTTTGTAGATGGATATAATCTGCGGTGTTGGGAGTTACTATTAGTGACCGATAACCGAATATCCGATCTATGTTATTGTTAGTTCTTTGTAGATGGGTACATTCTGCGGTATTGGGAGTCATTGGTCTCTGGGGTTGGTATACTCTGCGGTGTTGGGAGTCACTGTTAAGTGATCGATGACCGAGTATCCAATCTGCGGTGTTGTGAGTGACTGATAACCGAGTATCCGATCTATGCTATTGTTAGTCTTTGTAGATGGATATAATCTGCGGTGTTGGGAGTTACTATTAGTGACCGATAACCGAATATCCGATCTATGTTATCTTTAGTCTTTGTAGATGGATATATGGGTATCCGATCTATGGCATTATTAGTGATTGATAGTTGGACATGTACCGTGGTATTGAGAATGTTCGATAATCAGGTATTTGGGAGTGAACAGTCGACTGGCTGAATTATTCAGTCGACTGTACAGTGCAGTGAGCTGTACTACTTTGAGAGTGATTTGCTTGAAGGATATTTGATCGCTGGTATTGTTTCTCGACTCGGTTTCACGCATGTACTGGCCTATCGTTTCTTGTTTCATATTACATGTTCAGTTTATGTATTTTTGTCCAGTACATGTTGCTTGAGAATTTATATTTATTGTTTATTTATGTTTGTTTGTTTATATCACTCACACCATTTATGGCTGACCCCTTTAGTTTGGGGGTTAGGGTTCAACTCTAGCCTCATGTGTTACAGGTGGTTGCTTAGAGTGGAGGCTTGGATGCTTGGGTTAGCTTTAGAGATTATGAGTGATATAATAGAGCCTTGTGTAAATTGTTGTAAGAAGAGTATTGTAAAAGAATGATGTAATTTAAGGTGTTTGTATTTCCGCTGCATTTGAAAAGATTATTGTAATAAGAATTTGGAATAAAAAGACTTGAGTTTTTGGGCTATGTATATTGTTACATTGAAGTGGATCGCTGGGAAGTGCCACGTATTTTCTAAGTTTTATATTAGAAATTCGGGGCGCTACACGATCTCGATCTCCTCCTCATCAAACTCCTCTACCTGAAAAATACTTGTAATCCTTCCTCTGGGACCTGCTGCTGCCACATTAGCCCAAAAAGAAATAAAATGCATAATGTGAGTCAAATTGCCAGAAATACTATTACAGGATCTACGAAAGTGAAGATTATTTCTGTCTAGCCGTAGAACCCAGGTCATTGCGGCGATAGCTAAATACCACGCTTCTCTTAGAGCACCCCTCTCCGCTGCGAACTTTGGGCCTACCCACAGATACTCGTAACTGAAGTTTCTCTTAAACCTTCACATTATAGTAAATGCTGAAAACATCTTCAAATCATGCCTATAAAAAGGTGAAAAGCCAGAAGCTTATTCAATCACACATTCGTTTGTCATAAAGAACAAATTATGCCATGTTCCCACTTATTCCAAATTCCAATTACCCAAATGAAAGAAAATTTTCACCGTTTTTGTTGATTGTCCCATACCGTGACCTAAATGTTTCTATTGTCAGATGATGGAATGTAGCCAAGATGTGAAACCGTTGATGATTGTCGACAAAATCAAATTGTACATGGTCCTCCAATTGTTTCCCATTTTTCAAAGAGATTTTTATAATGGTGCACAACGGATTGTTTAGGATTTATGGGTTTTCTCCAAAACAATGTGTGTCAAGAGCCATTTGAGTAATCGGCAAAAAAAAATGTGAGAGGTAGGGATAGAGAGCAGCAGAGAGATTGCTTATTGTAAACATTTATTTATAGTGGAGATCTTTGGTTGTTGTGGATGTAGGTCATTGTTGCTGCTGATTTTTTGGTGTGGGAGCAAACAATTGAATTTGCGGATTCTTTTGAAAATAAAAAAGGCAAACCTGTTGACTTTTGCCCGACGTTTGACTATTTCTTACTATTGTCGTTAACCTGCAAAAAGTTTGATACACCGGGATGGATCATAGCGACGAACCCTCCGACGCTCAAGTCAGTAATCAGGAAGATTATGAAAGAGCGATTTGTGAAAAAATATTGATTACCTTTTTTTATGGTGGTAGGAGAGGGGTATTTATAGTCGCCTTTAGAGTCAGTTTAGAGATAATTATTTATCCCTATGTCTCGGTATTTTTGGATAAGAAACAGAATTTAAATCGTTTCATGATAAGAGATTTGGTTTAAACTGTCTCTTAGAAATAATATTGAATTTGAATTACTCTTTAAATGACCTGAGCTGTTTTGTAATGAGTCATCACCCTTACCCAGTAGGACAAACTCGTTTTTGGGTTATTGGGCTTGGAAAAGATCCAATTTCCATTTCGGACCCGTTTGTATGTGAAATTACCGTTTTACCCCTGAGAACTTTAAGATTCGTTCCCGATTTGAACGGTCCCGATTTAGTTCTATTTTTACCCATATCACAAGCCCCCCACTCCTGAAGACTAAGTTTCACAGCCTTTGAGGAGTAGTTCGCCCGTTTTTAATGAATTATAGAATTTATCGGCGTTCTCGGGGGAGTTTGGATCTCTCTCGAGGTGTAACGGTATCATTCTGAGCTTGTAAAATACCAAAAAATATTTTTATAATTTTCTGGATTTTTAGTGTTTTTTCCAGATTTTTCTGAATTTTTTTTCTTCCAATTTTTAATCATTTTTAATGTTTTATTCAATTTCCGAATTTAAATAATTAATTTTCAAAAATGTTAATTAATTATTCTAATTTAATAATTATATTTTCAGAATTTTTAAATTATTTTTTGAATTAATAATTATTTTTAGAATTTTTTATTGATTTTTTTCGATTTTTAATTAATTTTTTCAGATTTTTATAAATAACTAATTCAAATTAATTTTAAATAAATTAATTAACATTTACCTGTACACGTGGCGCCATCAGGAGCGTTGATCAAGATCAATGCAAATCTTGAAGCGGAGTGTTTTTCCCCATTTGAGCTCTGGTGACAAGAATGCTCGGATTCGAGCGGCGAACTTCGCGGCTTCGACGAAGAGGGAGCTCGGCCGCAGTGTCGAGGAGCTCGATGGAGCTCGTCTGCAGTGGAAAGGAGCTCTTCGGAGCTAGGCATCGGCGGCGTGGAACTCGGCACAGTGGAGGGGGAGCTCGGTGGTGGTCGCCATGGATTCTGATAAGAGAGAAAGAGAGAGACACTGAGAGGGTGTCTCTCGACATCGATGTCGACCTTGACCGAATCCATGGATGGGTCCCGCTACTTGTTCTCAGTGACTTTGACCAAGATCTTGTCGAAGATCTTGTAGAGGCTGGGGACGTAGGAGATGCCTCGAAAGACCATCTTTTCGCCCTCGAAGACCCAGAGCTTGGAGATGTGCTTCTCGATGGAGCCGATGTAGGTGTCGGGGCAGAGGAGGATGTGCTCGAGCTGGGTCTTCTTCTGCTACACTTCTTCGATGGTATTCTTGGCGGCGAAGGTGGCGGAGTTGTGGGTCGACGGGGGAGCTCGGCTTTGGAGAGGAGCTTGACAGAGGGAGGTCGGCGACGGAGGAGGGGAGCTCGCGAAGGAGGTGGCTCCGAAGTAGGGGTTTTTGAAGTTCTGATGGGTTTTTTGAATAAGGGAGTTTTGAAGTTCTGATAGGTTTTGAAGGAGGGAGTTTGTGGGTTTGGGTCCAAATGGGTTCAGACCCGACCCGTTAAGCCCTTAGGATTTTTTATTTTTTTCAGGCGAATTTGAGCCATTGATCATGATCGAACACGAATCTTAAGGGGGAGTGTTTTTCTCCCATTTCCTGCTTGGTTCCAAGAATGCTCGGATCGCATTTTCGAACCCAGGAGAGGCTTCGGCGGCTTGACACGTGGCACATGGCGGTCTATGGTTGACCGTTGACTCGGTTAATATTGATCGTTGACTCTTTTTTTTAATCACAACCGTTGATCACGATCGAGCGCGCATCAGGAGGCAGGGTTTTTTCCTCATTTCGATGTTGGTGATAAGAATGCTTAGGGAGTGTTGCCAAGGTCCCGAGACACTTCGAGAAGGCGACATGTGAATATTTAGACCGTTGACTGTTGACCAGTCAATGCCATTTCTCCAATTACTACGTCGGTGACAAGAATGCTCAGAGCCATTTGCCGAAGTCGAGAGGGACTTCGAGAAGGCGACACGTGGAGATTTTGACCTAGTTCGCATTGAATTAGTCAACCCCTCGGTTAGCTTTGCGCAACTGCATTGTAACTGGCTTTTCCAGTGCTACGGAGGTCGGATTGGGGCGTTTGACCCATCATTTCGAAGTTGGCTCAAAGATCTACAATTTCTTTTAGAAGTCAGTTGAAGACTCACCCTTCTTCATGGTCAAAATAGTCCCGCAACATCTTTGCCTTCATGAAGTTGAGAAGAGCTTTGTATGACTCTAGGGGAGGTCTGTTCTTGGAGGCGAGTTTTGGGAGTGTCTCTAGACGAGTTAGGCTGCGAACTCTCTTGGAAGAAGACCACTTAGGAGGTGAGCGGGAGGAGGAGCATCGTCAGGCTCTAGGGGAGATCCGTTCAGGAGACAAGTTTGAGGAGAACTCTAGGGAAGAGTTGAGCTCCGAACTCGTTGAGAAGAAGGCCGCTCGAGAGGCGAGCGGAGTGAAGAGCATCAACAGGCTCTAGGAGAAAGCCGTTTGGGAGACGAGTTTGAGCAGAATTCAAAGGAAGAGTTGAGCTCCAAACTCGTTAAAAAGAGGTCGCTCGGGAGGCAAGCGGAGCGATGAGCATCACCAGGCTCTAGGAGAGAGCCTTTTGGGAGAAAAGTTTGAGGAGAACTCTAGGGAAGAGTTGAGCTCCGAACTCATTGAAAAGAAGGCCGCTCGGGAGGCGAGCGGAGCGAAGAGCTTCACCGTGCTCTAAGAGAGAGCCGTTTGGAAGACGAGTTTGAAGAGAACTTTAGGGAAGAGTTGAGCTCCGAACTCGTTGAGATGATGGCCGCTCGAGAGGCGAGCAGAGCGAAGAGCTTCACCATGCTCTAGGAGAGAGCCATTCAGGAGGCGAGTTTGAGGAGCAACTCTAAGGGAGTAGTTGAGCTCCAAACTCATTGAGAAGAAAGCCGCTCCGGAGGCGAGCGGGGAGAAGAGCATCACCAGGCTCTAAGAGAGAGCCGTTTGGGAGACGAGTTTGAGGAGAACTCTAGGGAAGAGTTGAGCTCTGAACTTGTTGAGAAGAAGGCCGCTCGGGAGTCGAGCAGAACGAAGAGCATCACCATGTTCCAAGAGGAACCGTTTGGGAGACAAGTTTGAGGAGCAACTCTAGGGGAGAGTCGAGCTCCGAACTCGTTAAGAAGAAGGCCGCTCGAGAGGCGAGCAGAGCGAGGAGCATTACCAGGCTCTAGGAGAGAGCCATTTGGGAGACAAGTTTGAGGAGCAACCCTAGGGGAGAGTTGAGCTCCGAGCTCGTTGAGAAGAAGGCCGCTCGGGAGGCAAGCGAGGTGAAGAGCATCACCAGACTCTAGGAGAGAGCCGTTTGGGAGACGAGTTTGAGGAGCCCAACTCTCCCGAACTTGCTTGTTGCAAAATTTAACCAGTAGTGGGAGTAGTATGGATGTTCGTTTTAAGCCCCAAAA
The DNA here is from genome assembly GCA_017893485.1 of Hemerocallis citrina. Taxonomy (NCBI): domain Eukaryota; kingdom Viridiplantae; phylum Streptophyta; class Magnoliopsida; order Asparagales; family Asphodelaceae; genus Hemerocallis; species Hemerocallis citrina. The sequence continues at coordinate 241,393,199 of CM030364.1, read as the reverse complement.
CCGCATAATTGCAAGCCGTGAGGGCAATTTCAAACCATAATTGTGAACTTCGAACTAGTTTTTACGGGGTTATCAATGAGTTGTAGGAGCAATTCCGAATGGTGAGCTGCTTCGCACTTGCTTGTTTGCAAGCGGCGTCAAACCAAGTATTGGACTTCAAACTTATTATTTGGGGGTTTCAACGAGTTGTAGGAGCAATTCCGAATGGTGAGCTGCTTCGCACTTGCTTGTTTGCAAGCAGCTAAAGTGGCGTTGAACCAAGAGTTGGACTCCAAACTCATTTTTTGAGCCTAGTAAGTTGTGGGACAGCCCTATAGGACAAGCTGGACTCCGAACTTACCATTTAACGAGTCGTAGATGTGACTCAGAGAAATAGAAATGAGGCAAATGCAATAATTTTCAATGAAAAATGCTAAGTTTTTTTGAGACAAACTAAGTGGTCGCTTCAATGGGCGAGCCATTATTACATGCTTTTGGCCGTGTTACAAGCATCGGCCTTATTGAAAACTGAAAACATACTTCTACGATAGGGTGTGTAACGCCCCGCACTCAACTTGTACGCACACTATTAACTAAATTTTAACAACTGGCCACCACAGGCTGCCTCAAAAGGGTGTCCGGACGGTTGGTAACCTTTTTCATTGGCTTTCCTAATATATCTTTCTTTTTTCCCTTCCTTGTCACCGATATGGGATTATCAAGCCCAAGGTCAACCCACGGTCAAGCACCCAACCAGCACACACACATGCATGCACTCTTTAATTTCTTTCATCCATGCACATTAAATGCCTATGCCCCATACTAAATCCCATAGGCTTTACCTTTATCAATCTCATTGATCCACTCCCATAGGATCATCTATAGGCCAACACTAACTACCATCTCATCTATTATTATTTATTTATTTATTTATTATATATATATACATATTATTTCTATATATAATATTATATATATATCCACTTAAGTACGGGGTGTTACAGATGGTATCAGAGCCAACTTTCGACATCGAATGTAGGACTTGTATATAGGAAGTGCGTGGGACGCAATATATATATGAGATGCGTAAGACCCTGGGAGGGCAGCGATTAGGAGACAAGTCTACATTCGACTAGAAAGACGATCCTGTACTAGATTGCACGTCCCGTATTCAGCGAGGACGCTGAATTCTTAAGAAAGGGTGAATGTGAGACCCCGTATTTCTAGAGAGTATATATATATATATATATATATATATATATATATATATATATATATATATATATATATATATATATATATATATACTAGTAGAAAGAAAGAAAAAAGAAGGTGGGATGGATGGTGAGGTGGAAGAAGGAAAAGGAAGGAAAGTGGAAAGGTATTAAATGTGGACTATAGAAGATCCTACGGGATTGATGACATGATGGGCCTATGAGATTATCTATGAGGTATATGGAATGAATGAATGAAGGAATGAAAGATGGAATGTGTGTGTGTGGTGTGCTTTGACCGGGGTTGACCCTAGGGAATAATCCCATATCGGCCAAGAAAGAGAGGAGAAAGAGAGATATACTAGGATTACCAAGTGATAAAGGTACCTAATGGGTATACCCACTTTTTGATGGTGCCTGTGGTGGGCGTGGCTAGAATTTAGTTAATTGTGTGCGTACGAGCTGAGTGCGGGGCGTTACAGGGTGAAGGCCTTTCGGGAGGAGTTTGATTCTCCCCCCATTGGACCTCTATGGATAAGGTGGAGGATGGCCCCAGGTTCGGAGTCTTGGAACTCGACGGGCTGAATTTGTGGTGCTTCTGCTGGACAGGCCTAGCTTCTGGGTCCATACTTAAGCGGTGCATGATCAAGTATCCCCGCTGTATGAGTTCTTCGATTCTCTTGTTGGCTCCTCAGGGTGGAGGATCAGCCCCTTCCTTTATGACGAACTTAGCCATGTGTCTCCGCTGTATGAGTTCTTCGATCTCCTCCTTGAGAGCCCGACAATCATCCTTGTCGTGACCGTGGTCCCTATAAAAGCGGCACCACTTATCCCTGTTCCTTTTCTTTCTAGAGGTATTCATTCTAAGGAGACCGCGAAGTAGCCCTTCCTTGTTCACCTCCATAAGAACTGTTGATATACTAGCATTGAGGGGGTGAACTTCTCAAAACGAGGAGGTGGGCGGCGCTGGCCATTGTCGTCCTTCTGGAAATTCTGGGACCCTTCTTCGCTTGTATTCTTCTGTTTGTTCCCAGAAGATGAATTATCTCGACTGGGGGGGGGCAAGAGCTTTTTCCGCTCTGATGTACTTCTCACTCCTAAGAAACAATTCTGAGAAGTCCCGAGGAGGTTCTTGGCAAGGGACGCCTTGAGGTCAGCATTATTGAAGTTGTGCCTGCAGGCTACAGAGGCTACCCAATGGTTGAGGAAGGCAATAGATCGGGATTCGACGGTAAAGTGCCGAACATAATCTCTTAGGCATTCACCCTTTCTTTGGCTGAGGGCTAGCAAAGATGCACTTATTTTCTCAGCTCGGAGACTGCTAACAAAGTGGATGAGGAAGAGCTCCTCAAACTATTCGAATGAGAAGATGGAGGTCGGGGATAGATGGAAGTACCACTCTCACGCTGGTCCCCTCAGAGTTACTGGGAAGGCCTTGCAGAGGAGCGCATCTGAGGCTTGATGAATCATCATGAGAGTTTTAAAACTCCCGATATGATTAGCCGGCTCTGACTCCCCATTGTAGGATTCAAAGCGGGGTGGTTTAAAGGTCTCGGGGATTGGAGCTTCCATTATGGCCCTAGAGAAGTGGGGTCTGCTTAGGCGGAACCTATTGGTTCGTTGTTCTTTTTCGGGATTGATCTTGTTGAGGCGCCTCTCCATCTCGTGGAGACGGCGGTGGATAGAGTCATCCCTCCGGTCGGATCTAGTCGACCCTCGGGATTCTCCTTCATGGGTGGTGGTATGGCGAGGGCTAAGTGTACGCTGATCCTGACTCGTGGCTATATTAAGAGCATGCAGGATATCTTCTCTAAAGTTCTGGAGCTCGACCTGAGTGACTGGTGCCCCTCTAGCTCGGCGGTCCCCAGGTGTGGCTCGGCTTATTGGAGTATGACTTCTCCGCTGACGACGTGGAGGTGACTCTCTTCGCCTCCTCGGGGAAGGGGATCTTCTGGTCCTCGGCCTGCGGGGGGTCCGGACCCTCAGGGCCCCTAGGCACTCGGGTTGAGGGACTTCCTCAAGGGCTCACGTTTCATTAAAGAGAGTTCGTAGGTTGATCCCATGCTGACGGTTAACAATTACTTGACGGAGATCCTGTCCGGGAGGACTTTGAGAAGCCATAGAGTCAGTTGAAGGGTTGTGGACCGAGACATGGTCATGAAGATGGTGTTACTTTGGACAACTTCGAAGAGAGCCCCCCCGAGACCCTAGAGGGGCCTGCTGAGGAGGAAGTTGTTGAGAAAGGGGCTATTCAGGCTGCTGTTGCTGAACTTGTTGGTCGGGTTAAGAAGAACATTATGGAGTGGAGGAGGGGGAGGAAGAGGAGTGGCTCTTCGGCTAGAAGCCACTGTTTTTCCTTTCCCTTTCGGAGGCATGGCTTGAAAACTAACTTCATCGGTGAAGTGAGGTTGGATTGCTTTTTCTGTTTTCCACAGACGACGTCAATCTGTTGCGGCTAATTTTGGTGTGGGAGCAAACAGATGAATTTGTGGATTCTTTGGGAAATAAATAAGGTAAACCTGTTGACTTTTGGCCGGCGTTTGACTGTTTCTTGCTGCTTCCGTTAACCTGCAAAAAGTTCGATACACCGGGATGGATCCCGGCGACGAACCCTCTTACGCTCAAGTCAGTAATCAGGAAGATTATGAAAGAGTGATTTGTGAAAAAATATTGATTACCTTTTTTATGGTGGTGGGAGAGGGGTATTTGTAGTTGCCTTTCGAGACAGTTTAGAGATAATCATTTATCCCTATGTCCCGGTGTTTTTGGATAAGAAACAGAGTTTAAATCGTTTCATGATAAGAGATTTGGTTTAAACCGTCTCTTAGAAATAATTATGAATTTGAATTACTCTTTAAATGACTTGGGCTGGTTTGTAATAGGTCGTCACCCTTACCCAGTAGGACATACCCTTTTTTGGATATTGGGCTTGCAGTTCCCATTTCAAACCCGTTTGTAGGTGAAATTACCATTTTATCCCTGAAAGATTTAAGATTCATGTCCGATTTGAACGGTCCCAATTTAGTTCTATTTTTATCCATATCAGTCATGTTGACCGAACCACTTAAATTTGATGTGTTTTTCTTCATGGTTGTTTTTATTTTTCCTGTTATTTTTATTCCTCATCAATTTTGTAGTTGAGGCTTCTGTATGGGAACATACAAAAATTCATTCGGTATTCACATTTCATAAACAGTTCCACCAACTATTGGCATCAGATTTTTCGATATCGTTGTTGGGAATAACAGCAACATTTCAAGGAAGAATTCAAATTTTTATTCTCGTTAAACAGGTCTGAAATCAAATTTTGAAATATTCTTTGAACTATTGCCGCTATTTACAATAACGACATCAGGCATTTCAATGTCGTTGTTGGGGTAGCAGCATCAGTTATAAGATATTTTCATACTTACAATTTTTTCCCAAGTCAGATTGTTTCCGAATGAGTGCGAAATGTACTTATGCAGTTGAGTAAATATTTTTGAAAGTGGGTCGGTTTGGTCAATATTTTCAAAAAGTGGGTCACTACGGAAAAAAATCGTAAACAGAGTGGAAAACTTGCTCTTGAATTTTGAAAAGTTGGTCGAGCTGGGTTGTGCCCATCTCAGGTTAAACACCAAAAATTTAGACGACCAATGCCAAATCAACCTCTCTTTTGATCTCGGCACCTAGTAACTTCAGCTTTGCCTCAAATCCCTCATAAACCCGATCTATATGAAAAATGCCTTCGACTACATTTGTGCCCAGTGTTCTAAAAGTTACTAGGCGGTAGTCGGGCAGCCGATGGTGGCCTAGCGCCTAGACCTTGTAACCTGGACCTAGGCGGTAAGGCGCTAGCCATTTTTTATATATTTTAATATATTTTTTAAAAGTATACTATTTTATAATATATATATATATACTAGGTTCGGAACGGTGCACCTTATTTGATCATATAAAATAGTTTTGGAGGTCCAGCAAATTAATTGAAGTAGCAAACACAGAGCAAATAATATATTATATGATTTTTTAATTTTTTAAATTATTTTTAAAGTTTTAATTTTTTTTAATTATTTAATTTTTATTTTCTTAATTTTATGAATAGAAGATGGAGGGAGGGAGAGAGAGAAAAAAAATAATTAAATAAATATAGGAGTTGTTTTGGGTGGGGATTTGAGTTTGAATTTTGGGAGGAAACTTTTGGGGGGAAAAATATGTTTTGTGAGGTTAGATCTAAGCCTTTGATTTTTAGTAGATTGAAGAAGAGCCACTTGATAGCTTTCTTTGTGTTTTATATATATATATATATATATATATATATATATATATATATATATATATATATATATGGAGCCCTTCGGTTGAGAACTAATTTTGGTGACAACTCCGTGAGAACTCACCAAGTAGACCCACCATGAAAAATCCGAACCGACCATCTCGTTCTACATGCCTTAGATAGCATAACATAAAGAATTCAAATAATTTGAAGTTCGTTTGCTCATCCATCAAATGGAGTAGAATTTTCAGCCATACAATTTTACGATGATGTAAATCATGGAAAAATGAACTTCAAATTACGTGATTTTTTTATGTTATTCTATCTAAGGCGTGTAGAATGAGATGGCCGGTTCGGATTTTTCATGGGGGGTCTACTCCTTGAGTTCTCACGGAGTTCTCACCAAATTAGTTCTCAACCGAAGGGCCACATATATATATATATATATATATATATATATATATATATATATATATATATATATATAATTTAAAAATAACTGAAAATATTATAAATGGGAATTAGCTCAATGGTAGAGCGCTTGTTTGGCGTATTGCCCATTATCAATATTTTCCTGAGAGAGGGGCGATCAATTTGACATTTTGGCTATTTGAGTTTTTTAGGATTTGGGAAAAAGTAAGAGCAATTTGGGGGATTTCTAACGTTGGGATTTTGGGTTTTTTGTGAAGAGAGAAAGAGAAGCACTGGGATTGGGGGTTCTTGGGGGTTCTGAGAATGTGGAGATTTAAGTGAACCGGTTCACTTAACAAATAATATCCCCGCCCGCCCAGACCCTCCTAGACCCGCCCCAGACTCGCCTAAGCCGTCAAACCCATTATTTAAAATGTCTAGGCTTTAGGCGAGTCAGCTGGGAATGACTTAGCACCTAAGCGGAGCCTAGGCAGTCTCCTGTATGTTATTTTTAGAACATTGGTTGTGCCTGATGCTGTCACTCCTGCCACAACAAGTGCAGCTCCACCTCTTAGATCGGCTGCTCTGACCTGACCACCAGAAAGCGCAACTCTGGAAACAAAGTGGAGAATTAAATTAAATATATCTAGTAATTCAAGCAAATTGTGAGGATATCCCAGTAATTGGTATCTCTGGTTTACCTCCTTGGTTTTTCCCTTCAATGAATGCTGAACTCCCACTAACTTTTATTATTGCGCCGAGTTTCTGAAGCTCTTCAACTGCAAATCATAGAGGCTGGTTCTCATCCGAAAATAAATAGCTTTTAGTTTCACAGAAATCTCTATTTGACATCCAATTAGAATTGACAGATATTTGTCTGAGTAAAAAAAAAATATTCATCATTTCCACTCAGATAAAAAAAATCTGTCGCAACATTTCCTATATGTACTAGTACCAACAGGCATTTTATATGCCATGATGCATTCGGTTCCCAAAGACAGATTCCTCGACAATGTTCGATCCATTGCTAGTAAAGTGAGACGGGATGACAGTGAAAGAGAAATCAAGGAGCAAGTAATTGCAGCAGCAGTCATAAACGTGCCCGCTTCAATTCTATTTGGAATGATAGTGAACTCGGTACCATGTTTCCTACCAGTATACAACGAGCATTTTGAGCACTTCGAAAATAAAAATGAAAATCAAGGAGTTTAAATACTTCAGTCATTATCTCTACTACTATAATGGGAGAAGGCCTTAGTGTAATTTGTCCATATCCCAACCCGTGCAACGCACGTGCTAGTAGAATTTTTTTCCCTTTTCATTCCCCCCTCCCAAATTTTTCCCACGTGCACAGCACGTGTATAATACTAGTCTCACCTTAGTAGGGGTGGACAACTCTTATCTGAACCGACCAATCCGAACCAATCCAATCCGAACCGACCGGTTTTTAACCGAACCAATTGGTGGTTTGGGTTGGTTCGGTTCCTGATCCTCAATAACCAACTGGACCGAATCGGTTGTTGGATGGAGCTTTCAAATAACCGATGAAACCGAACCGACCGTACCTCTATGCATTAGTCCATAAAAAATCTATATCTCTTTTAATTTCTTAAATATACAAATAGTCATTTCTCATTTTCTTGGAGATACAAACGTCTCCTTTAATTTCTTTAATACAAACTAAGCAGTTGTTCTACCTATGTTTTGATTCTCTATAATCATGTGTATTATGTTGTTGAGAAATGCTTGATTTACAGTGTGGCTCAGCTTAATAGAATAATGAAGTTGATGTAACATTTAGTAGTTACTTTAATCAAGCCATGCATAAATTATTTTCTAATTTTTTTTTTATTATACCTGAAATTCAATTAGCTATGGTTATTGATGTTTCTTTTATGAGAATAAACTAAGATTACAGAAGTATGCAGGTGAAAAAGTAATATATCTCACTCATTTAAACGTCATCATCTCAAACAATTAATGTAAAATTCATTAGTAACTTGTGGTTTTATGAATCTTCATTTTAAATTTATTTCTAAACAATAAATAGTAGGTTGTATCTTAAGTTTGATTGAAGTTGATCTTTTAAATTTCAACGAAATTGTGAATGACGTTGGAGGTAAAAAGTAGCACGCCAAACCGACCATCCAATTTAATCCAAACCGAGCTTAATTGGCTTGGATGGAAACCGATCCAATTAAGGCTCGGATTGGTTGCGGATGAAAAAACTTAAAAACCGATCTTCTTTGGATCGGTAGTGAATGATCTATATTAGATCGGATACCGACCGATGCCCACCCCTACACCTTAGCTACATTGGCAAGTACAGTTACACCCTCTGCCATAGTTGCTGCCATCATTAAGGTTTCAGTTGCGCAGACGCTTGGGAAATCAAGGTGAAATTGAGCTCCGGCAGCTCCCTTGCCATTCGCAGCATGAACTAACTTTCACATCACTGTAGTTTGCATAGAAATTTAATAATTCAATTTTTATATGAAGTAGTAATCCTAAATATAAAATCCTGAATAGTTTCAGAATCCTGATAAGTGTAGGAGTCCTCATTTGTTTTGAATTGGTTATCTTATATTCACAAAATGGATTAGAGTACTGATAGGATGCGAACCCATGTTACACCCTATCATTCGCAATGCAGAAAAGGACAGATTTGGTTGTGCCTCCCAAAAGCATTTTTATTTATTTATTATTATTTTATTTTTTTAACTTCCATGAATAGGACCCACAAGAGTCACATTTCTGATCGAGTTGGGATTTTCATTTGGAGACATTCAGGGTGCGTTTGTTTTGATATTCTGAATAGAGTATTCTGAATAGAGTTATTCTAAATATGAGTTGAAAAGCTGTTTGTTTATGTTGTATTCTGAATATTGATATTCTGAAAGCTGTTTATCTGAAAAAGAGAGTTTAGAAGCTGTTCGGTTATATTTCTAGCTGAAAACTGTATTCTGAAAGCTGTTTTTCTGAAAATGAGTGTTTAAAAGCTGTTCGGTTATATTTCTAGCTGAAAACTGTTATCTGAAAGCTGTTTTTCTGAAAAAGAGAGTTTAAAAGCTGTTCGGTTATATTTCTAGCCGAAAACTGTTATCTGAAAGCTGTTTTTTCCGAAAAAGAGTGTTTAAAAGCTGTTCGGTTATATTTCTAGCTAAAAACTGTTATCTGAAAGCTGTTTTTCTGAAAAAGAGAGTTTAAAAGCTGTTCGGTTATATTTCTAGCTGAAAACTGTTATCTGAAAGCTGTTTTTTCGGAAAAAGAGTGTTTAAAAGCTGTTCGGTTATATTTCTAGCTGAAAACTGTTATCTGAAAGCTGTTTTTTCTGAAAAAGAGTGTTTAAAAGCTGTTCGGTTATATTTCTAGATGAAAACTGTTATCTGAAAGCTGTTTTTCTAAAAAAATATTTCTAGCTGAAAACTGTTATCTGAAAGTTGTTTTTCTGAAAAATTATCTGAAAGCTGTTTTTCTGAAAAAATATTTCTAGCTGAAAACTGTTATCTGAAAGTTGTTTTTCTGAAAAAGAGAGTTTTATTAATAATAATAATAATAATAAACTGTTATCTGAAAGTTGTTTTTCTGAAAAAGAGAGTTTTAATAATAATAATAATAATATTTATTAATAATAATAATAATAATAAACTGTTATCTGAAAGTTGTTTTTCTGAAAAAGAGAGTTTTAATAATAATAATAATAATATATATAATAATAATAATAATAATAATAATAATAATAATAATAATAATAATAATAATAATAATAATAATAATAATAATATATATATAATAATAATAATAATAATAATAATAATAATATATATAATAATAATAATATATATAATAATAATAATAATAATAATATATATAATAATAATAATATATATAATAATAATAATAATAATATATATAATAATAATAATAATAATAGTAATAATAATAATAATAATAATAATAATAATAATAATAATATATAATAATAATAATAATAATAATAATAATAATAATATATAATAATAATAATAATAATAATAATAATATATAATAATAATAATAATAATAATAATAATAATAATAATAATAATAATATATATAATAATAATAATAATATATATAATAATAATAATAATATATATAATAATAATAATAATATATATAATAATAATATATATAATAATAATAATATATATAATAATAATAATAATAATAATAATAATATATATAATATATATAATATATATAATATATATAATATATATAATATATATAATATATATAATAATAATTATAATATATATAATAATAATAATAATAATAATAATAATAATAATAATAATAATATATAATAATATATATAATAATAATAATATATATAATAATAATATATATAATAATAATATATATATATAATAATAATATATATAATAATAATAATAATATATATATATAATATATATAATATATATAATATATATAATATATATAATAATAATAATAATAATAATAATAATAATAATAATTATAATGTATATAATAATAATATATAATAATAATAACAATAATAATAATAATAATAATAATAATAATAACAATAATAATAATAATAATAATAATAATAATAATAATAATAATAATAATAATAATAATAATAATAATAATAATATAATAATAATAATAATAATAATAATAATAATATATATAATAATAATATTCTGAATAGAGAGTAAAGGAGGTGTGAGAAGAGAGTAAAGGAGGTGTTTTGAAAAATAGGGGGTATGAGTATTCTGAATAGAGATTGGGAATAAGACTTAAAACAAACGCCAATAATAATATAAATAATAATATATATAATAATAATAATAATAATAATAATAATAATATATATAATATATATAATAATAATAATAATAATAATAATAATAATAATATATATATAATAATAATAATAATAATAATATATATAATAATAATATATTTAATAATATTAATAATAATAATAATAATATATATAATAATAATAATATATATAATATGTATAATAATAATAATAATAATATATATAATATATATAATATATATAATAATAATAATAATAATAATAATAATATATATAATAATAATAATAATAATAATAATATATATATAATAATAATATATATAATAATATATATAATAATAATATATATAATAATATATATAATAATAATATATATAATAATATATATAATAATAATATATATATATATAATAATAATAATAATAATAATAATAATAATAATAATAATAATAATAATAATAATAATAATAATAATAATAATAATAAAATATGTATATATATAATAATAATAATAATAATAATAATAATAATATATAATAATAATAATAATAATAATAATAATAATAATAATAATAATAATAATAATAATAATAATAATATTCTGAATAGAGAGTAAAGGAGGTGTGAGAAGAGAGTAAAGGAGGTGTTTTCAAAAATAGGGGGTATGAGTATTCTGAATAGAGATTGGGAATAAGACTTAAAACAAACGCCAACTCAGAATAGAGTATTTTGAATACTCTATTCTGAATATCAAAACAAACGGACCCTCAATTATCTAATCTCAACCATTTAAAACATTTATTTTTAAGTGGGAGTTATATTAACCATTTATTTATTTAACTTTTGTTAGTTATCATAATACTCTCAAAGTTTAAATTTATTTACGACATAATTATTTACAAAAGTGTCACTCATATAAAATAAAAGTTGATGCCACTGAGTAATTTGTAAAGAATATGTGACGAGTAAAGTGAGATTTCAGCTTCGATGTCAGATTACGTCTTATTATTTACTATATAAAAAAATTTAATTAGAACGTGCATCGCACATGCAGATTACTAGTGTATAATAACTAGCAATTTGCACATGTGATGCACGTCTTGATAAATTTTTTTAAAAAAATAAATACTAAGACATAATTTGCTATCAAAGCTAAAATCCCACTTTACTCATCACATACTCTTTATAAATTACTTATAGCGGCATCAACTTTTATTTTATATGAGTGACACTTTTGTAAATAATTATGTCGTAAATAAATTTAAACTTTGAGGGTATTATGATAACTAACAACAGTTAAGTAAATGAATGGTTAATATAACTCCCACTTAAAAATAAATGGTTGAGATTAGATGGTTGGTTGAACGGTTGTCTACAAATTACAGGTTGTTTACAAATGACAACCCCAACTCTCCCATTATAATAACTAGTAATTTACACGTGCGATGCACGTTTTAATAATTTCAAAAAATAAAAATAAAAACTCTGACATAAAAAGGATTCGAACCGGAAACGTCCTTTATATTAGTTATGTACGTGTGTTGCACATGTTGGTAGAATGACATAATGACAAATGACACTAAGGCCTTCTCCCATTATAATATTAGAGATATATATTATTATTATTATTATTATTATTATTATTATTATTATTATTATTATTATTATTATTATTAATATATATATATATATATATATATATATATATATATATATATATATATATATATATGAAATAAAGTCGTACAAACGTTAGTTACAATGCCCATAACAATAGCATCATCACAAAAGGAGAAAAAGGAACAACAATAAACTTAATACAAGCAGGAAATAAATAGATAATGGGTGAACGACAACACCGCCAAAAACAGCACTAAAAAAACTCTAAATCTAGTGGAGAAAAGCGAAGATAGAACATGTTCAGCACTACACAACATAAAAAGATTGTAGCCACCAGAAGTAAACTATATCATCAATCAAAAGCCCCCTAAAACGCACCAAGCACTGCCACCCATCCAGAAAAAACTAGAAGAAGACACAAATTCTCTACAAGCAGGTGCAGAAGTAGAAACAAAAACAACAGTGAGTGTTGACATGAAGGTTGTAGCGCCAGTGGTAGGATCAACAATGCACAAAAACTCATAACATTAGAAATATGAACAAATTAAAGAGAAACAAGATTAATACCTTGTTGAATCAAAGAAAACAATACATTATAATCTCCATAAACTCAGTTTAGTCTTTTTAGAAGGTGATAAAATATTAGGCGGAAGATCAGTGAAATAAAGAAGCTTTTCCACCATGGAATCAATAGAATGGAACTTGTTGGTAAAGATTCTACCATTGCTTTCTTTCCAAATGATCCAAATCAAAGAGATCATGGTTAAATCCCATGAAAAATGGAAGGATCGTTGGATGCATTTTGATTCTCCAAGAACTCCACTAAGAAGACATAGTAGCCGACCTTCCTCTAACATTCCAAGTTTTTTGGCAGATGAACCATAAAGGTTGGATAAAAGGACAATTGATGACTAAATGCCGTGTGGACTCAATGTGATTGTTGCATAACACACATTTATGCCCAAAGGCGAGGTTTCTTATGTTGAAAACCTCAACCGTTAAAAGTTTATTGTGAATGGCCAACCAAACAAGAATCCTCGCTTTTAAGGGAGCAATATTTTGCCAAATTTGTTTATAGAAAGGGGATATAATACCACCGGAGTTAAGAAAGGTGTAAAAGGATTTAACAGTATAAGTACGAGTACACTAATATCCGTTAGTCCTTTAGTGGCGTTTTTATTAGGCTATCCCGTCGTTTTTTCATGCGGCTATAGCACGTAGCGGCGATTCTGGAAACGCCGTCAAGAGCGCCGTTGTAGCGAGCATCGAGACAGATATATGATCTATCCCGGCGTTTTTAATAAACGCCACTATAGACATGTCTTTCCCGGCGTTTTATTTTAAAAACACCGGTATAGAACATTTATTAAAAAAGGAAAAAAAGCTACCTATACCGACATTTTTGGCTAAAAACATTGGGATAGATTATTTAATTATTTTTATAAGAAAACACCCTATCCCGGCGTTTTGGCCCTAAACGCCGGGATAGGATATTATTTTTATAAAAAAATTTAAAATTTTTTTGTTCAAAAAATTAATTTTTAATAGAATCCCATAAAATTTATTCCCGATAAGATATTTCTCTAACCTTCAACTATAATCATTCATAGGATGTGATAATAGGGATACTCCAACTAAAGAGAATGAAGTATGCTTGTGTTCCTATAACCTTTCAGTATGTTCCTTATGAGTTACTTCTCTAAATTTTTGTAATGCATATTACATTGTCCTTAATCATGAAAAATAAGATGGGATGCAACTGAAAAATAAACACTGTCACCAACTAATCAAACTCTGTGGCATCAAACTCTGTTCTCCAATCAGCAACTAGTTGGATGTTTTTGCATACTATTACTCGTGAAGATCCTCAATTTGCTGCAAAGATTCAAGATAATTATGTAGGTAAGACAGTAGTTAGAGGAACAAAAATCTGAGGGAGAATCTAACATTTTCAAGGTTCCGTTTTCATGGTTCCAAGTGACGCACAATACTAACAAATACTTAATATCACTTCAATTTATAAGGTGATTGAAAAGAAAATAAATATCTTGATATACACTGGCATCCAAGTTCAACATGTGGCAACCTACTAGTCAACATTCCTGTGCTCGTTCGATGATTCGCAGGCCCATCTGATGGTTTCCTTTCTTCCTCATTGCAAGGTTAAAACACTGTCAGCCAAGAAAAAAATCCACCTGTAGAAACATTAAGTGGGTGTTTATAAACGAATTCAGAGATAAATGAGCGAGACAATTACATACAGTTTTGGTTGGCTAGTTATTTCTAAGTAGGTTTGTGCCTGGGAAGATTCCTTCAATGCCTGAAAAAGTTGACAGTCAAAAATGATTACTAAACAGAGAATTTCCTTAGTCATGGCACCTGTGGACTTAAGTTATGAATTAGTACCTTTTGCGAGAAAATATCTAATGCAGGTTCTCCATGCTCATTCTAATGATTAGCAGCTTGACCTGACCCTGCACAAAGAAGCAATTGCATCAGCTTGAGATATTGATGATCTTGCATTGGAATTTTATTACGAGCGTAGAAACCTTTGTAACCATCATACAAATAGACGTACTTCAATAAGTCGATGTGCATATAGCAGAGGTAAGAAAAGAAAGAGCCTATCTTATAGCAACCCAATAAACTCAAACTTTGATTAAGCGGACAACGTAGCTTCCCAGTGGATACCACAGTGCCTAATACTTATTCAAGGAAAATGTCGCAGTTTTAAAATTGACTTATAACATGTTAATGCCATAGCCTCTTTACATTAAACCTGTGATGATTTGTCGATGGAGAATCAATGGCAGCACAAGGGAGAGTAGTTTGAATGAGAGAGAGAAGGAGAGAGAAAGAGAACTGACATGAGATGGCGATCGAGATCGATTGAGATTAAGAGGGTTTTGGTGAGGGAGAGAAGAAGCACACCAAACAAATGTTCATTAAACTGACAGAACTGTTATAAGACAACCAGAAGATTTTGATAATATGATTGAAATGCTTATCTAGTTAAAAACTGACAGAACTATTATAGGATTGAAATGCTTATCTAGTTAAACTTCTTTTCATGTTATAAACTAATAAAAATCTGTCCTATTATTTCTGACTAGAGAAACAAGGTGAGTTTCTCCACTTATGCTTTGCTAATTTATCGGCATAAATGTTGAATCAGAAAAATTGCGACAACAAATAGTACAGATATGAAGACTGTTTACCTGATACTGATCCCTAGGGTTATCTAGTGCAGAACAACTTCACCATTCCTAATTGTGAGTGAGTAATCCTCAGCTGCTTTTGTGTAGACCCTCACTGTAGGATGACTGGTCGATGGCAGCACAGGGGGTTCTTGCCCTTCAAGATAATCGAATATACCAATTTGTAAGGAAAAACTATCAACTAGATGTTTTAGATAACTGTGAAAAATAAGATAGAGATTTTACTATAGGGAAGAATCCACCACCTCTGTTTCTTCCTCTTGAACCACTCATAAAGCACGACACTAGTCCCATCATGTACCCCACCATGGTCTTCATCAGCATGAAGAGCATCAAAGTTCAGGCGAATATTGTCTGCCATCCTAATGCAACAAAATTCATCACCCAAATCCTTGCTCCCACTTCAAAGAACCAAGAACCAATTGGTGAAGATGATCAGGATTGTAAGGCACCAACCTGACTTGAAATTGACTTGTTCAAATTTCAGTAATTTAACTGCTTACTGATCCTAAAGCTTAATTACTCAATACCTAATGTTACAGAAGAGAACGACATGTAAACCTGGAGAAATCACATTTTGATAGGTCTTCTTCGGAAGTGCTACAATCGAAGTAGATATATATGAGTATCAACGACATATAAAATTATCAAACCTCAACAATCAAATAAACTAACTATTATTCATAGAAATTATGAACATTGGAGGATTTCTCATTAACATTACCACTTTTTACAAGGTAAAACGCAATGATGATGCGACTCACGAGGTTAAACCAAACATCCTCACTTAATATGTAAAAAAAACTTAAAATATAAATTTGGCTACTATAGATTGACTTCTATGAAGTCTATTAGCAACTGCTCAGAACTCATCACTAATCTCCTCATGATTGAACATGTCAATTAGACCAGTAGAGAAGACAGGAAGGGGAACCAATTTATTTTTCAATAAACCAAACTACTGGTATGTAAACAACAAAAAAACTACATATTTGTGAAAACCCTAGGATTAAATCAAAGATATACACAAGTTTGATGTGTCTCTCAACTGTTTATTTGTTTTGTCATTTAGCTTTGCTTCAAACTTACAACTTTTCAGTAAATTGATAGACCCTAGATTTTGGGATAAAAAGTCACCCACAGTTAGGGTTTAGGTATCGAGAAGGAAGGGACGGCGATGACAGCGCTAAGAGAGGGACGGCAAGGAGAGGCTGGCGACGGGAACGGCGATTGGGGGTGTGCATCGGAGACGGCGAGGGAGGAGCGGCGACTAGAATAGAGAGAGTAGGCGGCCAGGGCTCTCGTGGTGACTAGGGAGGGGCTGCGGTGAAGGAGGAGCACGATGAGGTGGAGAGAGAGTCGGTGGTAGCGGCAGCGAAGGGTGAGAGTGGCAGTGATATTCTATATAATAAAACACAAAGAAAGCTATCAAGTGGCTCTCCTTCAATCTCCCAAAAATTAAAGGCTCAGATCTAACCTCACAAAACATATTTTTCCCCCCAAAACTCAAATTCAAATCTCCCACCCAAAACAACTCCTATATTTATTTAATTATTTTTCTCTCTCTCTCCCTCTTCTATTCAAAAAATTAAGAAAAATAAAATTTTTAAAAATTAAAAAAAATTAAAAAATTAAAAAATTAAAAACTTTAAAAATATTTCAAAAAATTAAAAAAAATTGTATAATATGTTTTTTTCTAGACCCCCAAAAGTTTCTCATATAAAATGTTTACTACTTCAATTAATTTATCAGATCTCCAAAATTATTTTATTTGATCAAACAAGGTGCACTGTTCCAAAGACGTGTCGTAGGCACGTGTCAACAGGCAAACCTAGTATATATATATATATATATATATATATAGAAACAGAGAGAGAGTGTGTGTGTGTTGGTGTATGCCCTGGAGGCCAATTGTGTATTGACATTACTAGTTTACATTGTATCTTATATTTATTTTATATATGAGACATTTCATTTATTGTGTTATTTATTGCGATTAAATGAACATAATAAAGTCCTTCGAATAGTTAGTTCAATACCATGAGATATCAAGTGCAAGACTTGAATGTCAGATCCTATTAGTTGTAATGAGAACACTATTCTTAAATGTTCATAGTCAAATATTATTGTGAATTAGGACAACAATAATATATAGAGACTAGTATGTGCGTAGACTGATGACCATATCTCATGGGTCATGAATATGAGATATCAAGTCTTCACTTGGGTACATATTAGATTAATAATGTACTAGACTGACCCACCATGAGAACGCTACATAGACGTTACGTGTCATAAGCGGTTGTCACAGTGACCATAGTGTATGTAGTCATTTGACTTGAAGTCACTACGGTTCGCTACATGAGAAATTATATGTTTTAATATCGTCATATGTTGCCTATAATAAGATGATTATAAAGTTGACTATTGGATATACTACAAATCATGCGGAGAGATGTAGGTGAATTAGATAGGATTTTTCCTTACATAACAGGAGCGATATCTATGAGCCCCTTGATTGAGTGTGACTACAAAATGCATGGCCATGCTCAAATGAGTCAATTTGAGATATTGAGCTCATTTGTTTTAGTAAGTCTACTCCGACATCAAGAAATCAAAGATTGAATTATATAAGGGTGATACGCTCTATGCCTTGTGGTCAATTAAGATATCTGGACAAAGAGACTAGACTACATGGTAACATTGGTCACGGATAGGTTATGTCTAATCAATGAAATTTCCGTTACTTGAGTAGCAGTGATGTATTTCTAGATACCGCTCAATGTTTGTAATACTAGAATATAATTTTAGTATTACTGTCAATGTAATGGAACCTACAGGGTCACAAAATTTGAATAGAACAAAATTGGGATTTAAATTCATAAGAAGAATTTAATTCGGGATCCAAGTAAGACTTGGACTCCTGACATTGGTTGGACATTTAATTAGATTAAATGGACTGACTAAAGTTTAAAGGTATACACATGAATCTGAACCAGGTCAGATTGTGTGTCCAATAGCCTCATTACTCTCTTAAGGTTGATTTTCTGCACCAACATGTATGATATGTATTTGTGGAGAAGCGACACACGAGAAAACCCTAGCCATCACAGAAATTGTGAGAGAGAAAGATTGCGAGGAACATCCCTTTCCCGCAGCTAGCACCAGGGCGTGCGGGAAAGATTAGAGTTGTCGTTTGACGTAAAAGTAAACATGGGTGATGAATACCCCTAGTTACTAAGAAACTCAAAACATTGGAGTAGATGGAACTTTATTTATTCAATTATTTGATAATTATCACTCTATTTACTTAAACTCTGTTTAGGACTAAATCAAATGAGATAATCTCAAGAAAAAGTATCACATTTCTTTTACATGACTCACAATTTTGTAAGAAATTTTGAATTTCAATAACCAAAAGTAAATAAGTATACTTAATCTTGCTTTATAAGATATTCTCTATCCTGAAAAAAAATTATTTCAAAGCTTTAGCACAATAAAGAACTCAAAAGTGTAATGGTAAGCCTAATTGAAATGCTTTGTTTATTTTTTTTCTTTTCAAATATATATAAAATATTAAAAAAAGAATTGTACCCCTTTCCCCAAACTAATATCACATTGTCCTCAATAGGAAAGAAGAAAAAAACAAAAAGAATGCGAAAAGTTCAGAATTTCTCCCCTGATTCGTGTTAAAATTCTGGATGTGCGAAGTTCATTGTTTCAGTGATATCTGGAGTTGTAGATGTCCAAATTGCATGTTTCTTTTTTGTTCTGGAAAGCTAAGACAATTTTCTTCAATCGGTATTTTATACACTTTTCCAAATTCGGACTGTATCCTACTCAAAAACAGCAATCAATGTCAGTCCAGAAAATAGCTCCGACCGATGACTTCCAAACTCATGCAATCCTAAAAAATTTAAATTAAAAATTAAAGTTAAAGTAAACTAAAAAAGAAAAAGCAAATCTAATGCAGTAAAAAGAAAATATGGTTTGCCTCCCAAGAACCGCTAAGTTTTAAGTCTTCAACCAGACTTGATAGTAGAGATGGTTATATGACGCCAAGATCCAACAACATCAAAAGATCTTTTCCAATAAGTTTCTTCATGTCTGGATTAGGTTTTTTTTTAGCATCCCCCAAGCTAGATGGCAGTGGTTGAAGCTTGAGTTTAAGTCATTTCTTTCTTAACGATGGCGTTCTTGATATCCCCACCTCCTTGAATGTCAACTGAGAAGAAAATTAATAGATGGTGCAACTTGAACATATTCCAAAATCTTTTCTTTCTCACATTCAAGAGTTGCCAAATTTTATGGACACACTTTAATTAGTAATTTCTCAACTTCCGCTCTTTGTGTCTCTCCCACAATTAGATTAGTTTCACAAACTTGAAAACATGAGTGAGCTTCAGCAGCAACCTCCATGGATTTAAAAACATCGAACATTACTTGCTCATCCTCAACCCTCAAAATAGGTTTTCCTTGCTGGACATCAATTAAAGCTCTTCCTGTTGTTAGAAAAGATCACCCTAAAATTAATGGAATTTGTTCATCTTCCTCCATATCAAGCACTACAAAATCAGCTGAAAATATGAACTTGTCTACCTTTACCAAAACATCTTCAATTATTCATATTGGGTGCTTGATAGATCTGTCCACCAATTGCAAAGAAATTGTAGTGCGCTTTACTTCTCTAATTATCTAGTTTCCTGAAAACCGAAAAAGGCATAAGATTAATACTTGCTCCTAAATCACATAATATTTTATAAAAAGAAGAATTTCCAATAGTGCAAAAAATTGTAAAACTCTCTGGATCTTTCAGTATAGGAGGCAGCGTCTTTTGTAAAATTGCACTACTCCCTTCGGTTTAGCATCACCGTTTCATGCTCGTCCAACTTCCGCTTGTTTGATAAAATTTTCTTCAAAAATTTAGCATATTTAGGTACTTGTTCCAAAGCTTCAATAAGAGGAATATTAATATGTAATTTCTTAAAAATATTTAAAATTTTAGAAAATTGATTTTCGAGATTATTTTTTTTAAGTCTTTTCGGAAAAGGAATAGGTGGATCATAAGGTGAATTAGGATAAGTTTCATAATTAAACTCCGTGAAATCCGTGGTGTTTGAAGCTCCTTTGCATTTCTTGAATTCTCAATTTGGTGGTTGGCCACTTGCTACGTTTGTTTCTCCACAATTTGCTCGATCTCACTTTGTAACACCCTAGAATTTTCAATAATATTTTTTAGATTAATAAATAAATTAAAGTGATTTTTGGTGATTTAATAAATAATTTTTTCTAAAATTTGTCTTTTTGCACGTGCAAAACACGTGCAAAGATTATCTTGGGAAACTCAAAGTCGGAAAATATTTTGGCAAAACCTAATATTTATTAGTAGGTATTATTTATGAATTTTTTGGATTTTTTGATATTTATTTGGTATGTTTGCAAATATTACAAAAAGATGAGCTTTGTGCAAAATTACCACTTGGGGGGTAAAAACTCCAAGTTTTGGGTTTTCTAGGCTGAGCATGATGGGCGGCCAACTCAGAGGTAAAAAGATTTAATTTTATTCAAATAGATTTGGTCTATTTTGCTAATTTATTAAAGGAGATCTATATATGTAAAGGGATAAACTATTGAAGGATATTTCCATAAAACTTGTAAAACCCTTATTACTCTAGATTTCAGCCTATATAGGGGCTGCTACAGCCGTCTCTCTTCTGCACAAAAACAAAAGTATATTTTTATTATTGATTTCTTGGAAGTTTCGAAGCGAGGATCTTGGATTTTTTTGCAATGGAGGTGCTTTTCTTTTTTCGTTATTATCTTCGTTGAATCTTCATTAAGGTGAATGATATGAATTTGACTTCTTGTTGTTCTATGCATGTTAAATATGATGATTTGTCTAGTAGAATGCATGCTAGATGATTGTGTAATGATATAATGAATAAATTGATGAATGAGTAATTAAAAATAGAACTTTTATGAATAATATGCAATGGATGATTAAATCTACTGTATGGATAACTTAAGAATGTTAAGAACCTAGTAGGAATCATGGGTATGTTGTTTTCTTCCATATTCTTACTTATTTGAATGTGTATGATGAGGTTGTATGATGTATGATGTATAAAGTTGAATAAAGAAGGGTTATTTACTGATGGTATATATATATATATATATATATATATATATATATATATATATATATGATCTGTTGATGTTTTGATGAAGAAAAATTTGACCAATACATGTTGTAGATGCAAATAATCAAGGGCAAATTGATCTAATTAGTTGTATATGTGTTTAATAAATTGGAAGAGAAGTTTTAAGATCAAAAGATCATGTTTTGAAGGGTTGAATTGAGTTTGGGTTTTGGGTATGATAAAACTCAGACCAAAAGTGGATTTTTTGTGTTTTAGCGAAGTTTTCAACTGGATCTTTGATTTATATTGATACTGAGATTGAATTGAACATTGTACTACTCATATACAATGATTTCTTGATGCTTTTTTTGATGCAGTACACAATCCTGATATGAAGAATTCATTTAGAAAATTGCTCTTTTGTGAAATTTTTGAGAGTTTGATTTGATTTATGAACTCCAGTATGTTAGACAAGTAATATTTGATCATATCAGGATTTTAATTTTATAAATTCATGCTTTTAAAGATTTAAAACCATGTATCAGTTGAAAAGTGCACGAAACTTAAAGCATTGTTTTTTTTGACATGCCAGCCGACCACTCAAAATTTACACATGAAATGTCGGTCGACTGTCAGTTGTTTGGTTTTGGACTTTTAGCATGTCAGTCAGCTGCTACATTTTGAACTGTGATGTCGGTCGACCGACAGCCGCTGTGCTGATTGTTTTGTTAAGTTTTTCGTTGTTTTCTTAAACGATTATTTATTCGAACTTATGGATTATTTAACAACTGTTTTAGATGAAGTTCTTGCTGCAGATTACTGTATTTTACAGAGAGTTATATTTTGATTAATAATAGAATTTAATTGGTATTTCTACAATTTAAGGAAGCAAAATATATATGGATTTCAAGAGATTGACATTTTGTGACTTTTCTATGATTTCAAATTGTGAAACTTAGTTATTCGAGCAGATTAAACTCAGATCTTACTTCTAGAAATTTGTGAGTATTCAGATAAATTTGGATTTGTGCGATTTAAAGAATTTTCCTTAATATAAACGATTTGATGATGGAATTAAGAATTTTATTGTGTGATTTGTGTTGATATTTCACGTTGTGAGTCTCTAGGGATTGAGTGGCTGTAAACCGGCAGATGAGATTCTGTGGATCTTGACCAGTTGGGGCCTTGGTGTTGCTTTAGTGGAATTAAGTCCGGTAGGGTACACCAACTCTAGGGATGGGGAAATTATGTTTTAATTAATAATAATCAACCAAAAGACATACACTAGTGGAGATGTGATAGAACTTGGGAAACGTAAGTATGGGCTCTGTTATTAGTCCAACGGATGTATTCCAGGACTGTGTGTTGTTGTGTCTCTAGCATATTCGAGTGTCGAGGGTTGACAGGCCTATTCACGGAATGTCTAGAGGATAGTTTGTATGTTCACGTGTCGATGGTCGGCAAACCTATTCAAGGAACATAAGGTGCATTCGCGCGTTGAGGGTTGGCAAGCCAATTCGCGGGATGTACTGTGTATCTGCACGTCGAGGGTCGGCGGGCCTATACATGGGGTACATGCAGGGAGGTGATTATCCGGAGTTAGAGCTATGCTTACGTAATGCTTGCACGTCAAAGGTTGTTAGGCCTATTCGCGGAGTATTCTAGATCTTGTTTCCATCACCGTAGTAGGATTAAACCGTGTAAGTGGAGAACGATAAGGGATTGCACCGACCTATGTAATATGGAATGCATAGAATCCGACAAGTTTGCATTAGAGAGTCATCATACTGTATTTGTGTTTTTCTTGATTTGTATTATGCATTCTTGTTTTCTGTTTTCCTATACTTGACACTTAGCTTAGTTTCACTTGATGTTTTATGCTTTATTTATCGTTGTTTCATATTTCGTTGTTACTACTGTGGGAATGTGTTGATTACGAATTTATTCTTTATGCTTCATTTAAATTATATTTCTTTTGATGTCACTCACACCGTTATGGCTGATCCCATATTTTGGAGGTTAGGGTTATCTCTAGCCTCATGTTTTACAGGTAGGTACCGTTAGCTTGGGATTTGATGCATGTGGTAGAATGATGATATAGTTTATGCAAAATTGTAAAAGAATGGGTTGTAGAAGAAAGAAAGTGTAATTCAAGGTGTTTAATTTTCCGATGTGCCATGTAAAGAATTGATGTAATAAAAGTTGAAAATTTTTCTGTGTTTGCTATGTTTACTATTACACTAAGGTAGATGCTGAAAATTGTGCCACGTATTTCTGAATTTATTTATTGAAAATTTGGGACACTACAGAGTTTTGTATCAGAGCATGCTTGAATAGTAATGATAAACATGGTATAAGAATAAACCTAGGTGTGGACATTAGAGTGTGAGTATCACATGGAATTAAAACAAGATGAAATGGTTTGGGCATGAATGAAATTTTTCCGTAAGGTATTGATGTGAATATGAATTGTGGTCTGATGCTCTAAAATTTTCCCTCATTTTGCAGTATTCAGTATAATGGCATGACCCAGGACCAGAAATGGCAGTGGTGATGATGGGGCTGAGGGTTCCCAAGGGGGCCGACTTGATCTAGAAACGGAAATTACCAGGGTGTATTAGACCTTGAACACATTCATGGCAGCCAACATGACTCGGAATCAGAATTAAGGGGCTGGACCAGTGCTTGTTAATGCTGATCCAATTAAGCAGGTTGAGTCCTTCAAGCGGATGAAGCCGCCTGATTTTAGAGGGGCAGTCTGATCCAAATGAGGCTGATGATTGGATTAGACAGATGGAGGTAGTCTTCGAGGTTTTGGAAACCCCAGCAGCCAACAATGTAAAATTGGATACAATGCAGTTTGAAAAGGATGCTGGCATCTGGTGGCAGTCAGTGAAGATGACTTTTGGGGATGAATAGTTGACTTGGGAAGCTTTTCTTAAGGAGTTCAGGGACCGCTTCTTTCCTCTTGACATTCAGGAGAAGAAGGCAACTGAAATCTTGAACCTACAACAAGGCAGCATGTCAGTGCGCGAATATGAGACTAAGTTCGTCCAGCTATCAAGGTATGCACCAGAGCTGATAGTTGATGAAGCGAAGAAGGCCAAGAAATTTGAGCAGGGCTTGAGGCCGAATTTGAGGTCTCGGATGATACCGTTGGGAATCAGAAGATTTAATAAGCTGGTCAGGAGAGCAGCAATGACAGAGGAAGATATGTATTAGTTCCAGAAGGAGCAGGAGACCTGGAACAGGATCAAGAGGTCAGCAGCTAATCAGACTGGGAAGAAGTTCCCAGCGAAGCAGGGCAGGTTCAGTAGGCCAGAGCAGAAGGCGCCCGCAATTCAAAGCGTGACTTGTTTCAATTATGAAGAGGCAGGCCACTATCAGTCAGCATGCACCAAACCACCTAAGATGCAGTCTTGTTATCAGTGTGGTCGTGAAGAGAATATCAGACCAAACTGTTCGCAGTTGAAGAAGGAAGGTGCAAGCAAATTCCAGAGGCAGGGGCGAGTGTTCGCATTAACTGAGGAGGATGCGGGTAACTCAGAAGATGTGATCCAGGGTATGCAAGAATTTTAAATTTATTTATTTGATTTATTACGTAAAACTTTGTTTAAAAATAAATTTGAGATTTTAGTATCATTCTTCACGTAACATGATTTGTCTTTGTTAATGGAATAAAAGCAAAAGTTTTATTTGAAATTGGTTCTTCGCATACATTTATGTCGCCCAATTTTGCTAAAGTTTTAGGTGTGGAACCTAAGGTATTTCTAAGCAGAGTCTTGTCAGTGGCAATGCCATCAGGGGAAGAACTGATTGCTGATCGGTATTACGAGGGCTATGATATCGAGATTGATGGAGATTATTCGGTATTAATCTCATCGAACTTCAAGTCTTGGGTGTGGATGTGATCGTGGGCATTGATTGGATGGCAATATATGATGCCACAATTGAATGCAAGAAGAAAGAGGTGTTAGTGAAGGCACCGGGAGGACCCGCAGTGACTTTTTAGGGGAAGAAGAAGAACTCGAAAGTGGCTGCAATGGTATCTAAGTTGACATTTTCGGATGAAGTTAGAAGCATTCCAATTGTCAGGGATTTTCCTATGGTACTCTTGGAAGATCTACCGGGGTTACCGCCGCAGCGGGATGTTGAGTTTTGCATCAATATTCAGCCGTGAAGTACTTCGATTTCTAAGGCTCCATATAGGATGGCACCGGTGGATCAGGATGAAGTTAAGAAGCATATTGACATATTGAGGAATTACTGAGTAAGGGATTCATCAGGCTGAGTACTTCACCATGGGGTGCGCTAGTGTTGTTAGTGAAGAAGAAGGATGGGTCAATGAGGATGTGCATTGACTACCGAGAGTTAAACAATATGACTATTCAGAACAAGTATCCGCTTCCACAGATTGATGATCTGTTTGATAGGCTTCGGGGAGCTGCTGTATTTTCGAAGATCGATCTGGGATCAGGGTATCATCAGGTCCAAGTTAAGGAGGAAGATGTGAGCAAGATAACCTTCAGAACTCGTCATGGACTCTGAGTTTTTGGTGATGCCATTTGGAGTGACGAATGCGCCGGCAGAATTTTTGGACATGATGAACCAGATCTTGTAGCCGTTTATTGATTCATTCGTGGTGGTATTCATTGATGATATTCTGGTATATTCGAAGTCGGAGGAAGAACTCTTAAAACACCTGGCAGAGGTATTGAAGAAGTTATAGGAGCATAAATTCTATGCCAAGCTGTCGAAGTGTGAGTTTTGGAAGTTCGAGGTAGCTTTCCTTGGTCATATTCTTTCTAAGGAAGGAGTGGCCACCAATCCTCAAAAGGTTGAAGCAGTGAAAAATTGCCCCAGGCCGACGACAGTTAAGGAAGTCAGGAGTTTCTTGAGATTGGCTGGAAACTACAGGAGATTCATTCAGGGCTATGTACAAATCGCAGTTCCTTTAACAGGGTTAACTCGGAAGAATGTGTCCTTCACCTGGACTGTTAAGTGTGAGGCGAGTTTCCTAAAGCTGAAAGAGAGGTTGACGACTGCGCCTATCTTAGCTTTGCCACAAGCTGGGAAGGACTATGATATCTTCAGTGATGCGTCACTCAGAGGTTTGGGGTGCATCTTGATACAAGAAGGTAAGGTTATTACATATGGTTCGAGGAAGTTGCATCCACATGAGAAGAAATATCCGACGTATGATCTGAAATTGGCAGCTATTATCTTTGCCTTGAAGCAGTGGAGGCATTATGTGTATGGAGATAAGTTCAACATGTTCACCGACCACAAGAGCTTGAAGTACATTTACCAACAGAGGGATCTAAATTTTTGGCAAAGAAGGTTGTTGGAGGTGTTGGAAGAGATAAAGTATCATCCGAGCAAAATGTGGTGGCCGGTGGGCTTAGTCGGAAGAGCAGTCTGTTGAGTTTGATCACTACTCAGAGTGAGTTGGCAGCAGAGTTAGAACAGGTATGTATTGAGATTGTACTACAGGGTTTGGGAGCATCTTTGGCTCAGTTGAAGTTACAGCCTTCTTTTATAGAGCAGATTATGGAGGGTCAATCAGATGCATAGATTCAGAGGATGTTGCAGCAGGTTTTCGAAGGCAAGTTATCAGAGTTCTATGTCTAAGATGGAGTTCTGTGGATGGGTGAGAGGTTATGTCTACCAGAGAATGCAGATTTAAGGAAGAGTATCTTGCAGGAAGCACACAGTACATTGTTGTCAATGCATCCTGGAGGCACGAAGATGTATAAGGATATCAAACAACACTTTCGTTGGCCGGGGATGAAGAGAGATGTGGCAGACTTTGTGGCAAGGTGTCTGACTTGCTAAGAGATCAAATCAGAGAATCAGAGGTTTGGAGGCTTCTTATAGCCATTGCTTATTCCGGAATGGAAGTAAGAGAATATCAGCATGAATTTCATCACTGAGTTGCCGAAGAGTCCGAAGGGCAATGACTCAATTTGGGTTGTTGTGGATCGTTCGACCAAGTCAGCTCACTTTCTGTCTATGAAGATTACTTGGTCGTTGGAGAAACTGGCAGAGCTGTACATTGATGAGATTGTGAGGCTTCATGGGGGTCCTGTGTCGATTATTTCCAACAGGGATGCGAGGTTCACAACGAGGTTTTGGAAGGGTTTGCAAGCAGCTTTGGGTACCAAAACCGATTTCAGTACTTCTTTCCATCCACAGACCGATGGTCAGGCTGAAAGGGTGAATCGGGTATTGGAGGATATGCTGCGAGCTTGTGTTATGGATTTTGGTGGCAGTTGGGAGAGGTACTTGGCATTGGTTGAGTTTCCTTATAACAACAGTTACCATGCGAGTATCAGTATGGCTCCTTACGAAGCTTTTTACGGGAGGAAGTGCAGGACACCCGTATGTTGGTACAAAGTTGGGGAGAGGCAGATGTTTGGGACTCAGATTGTGCAGTAGACATCGGAGAAGATTGAGCTGATTCGTAAGAGTTTAGTCGAGGCTCAAAGTCGGCCGAAGAGTTATGCAGATACTCGACGAAGGGACTTGGAGTTTGAGGTTGGGGGTGCAGTTTTTCTCAAAGTGTCTTCGACTAAAGCAGTAATTAGGTTTGGGAAGGGGGTAAGTTGGCGCCAAGGTACATTGGGCCATACAAGATTTTGAGGCGGATTGGTAAGACAACATATAAGTTGGAACTACCAGAGGAATTGGCGCAAGTGCATGATGTGTTCCATGTGTCGATGTTGAGAAAGTATATGCCAGATCAGGATCATCAGATGGCAGAAGTGCCTGAGGGACTTCAGCTGAACTTGAGTTAGAGGAGCAGCTGGTAGAGATTGTTGACCAACGGGAGATGGTGTTGAGGAATAAGGTGATACCTATGGTCAAGGTATTGTGGAGAAACCAGCTGATTGAGGAAGCTACTTGGGAGCCGGAGGATCGCATACAGAAGGAATATTCTGAGCTCTTTGAATGATTGTATTCTTTTGGTTAAATTGTATTCCCTTATATAATTGCATTCTTTAAACTGTAATTCCATTTATGTGATTGCATCCTTTTACTTAAATTGTTTGGTCCCTATTAGCAGTAGTTCTGAGGACGGAACTATTCTAAGGATGGAGTGATGTAACACCCTAGAATTTTAAATAATGTTTTTGAGATTAATAAATGAATTAAAGTAATTTTTGGTGATTAAATAAACAATTTTTTCTGAAATTTGTCTTTTTGCACGTGCAAAACACCTGCAAATATTATCTTGGGAAACTCACAATCAGAAAATATTTTGGAGAAACCTAATATTTATTAGTAGGTATTATTTATGAATTTTCAGGATTTTTTTATATTTATTTGACATGTTTGCAAATATTACAAAAAGAGGGGCTTTTGTGTAAAATTACCACTTGGGGGTAAAAAAACTCTAGATTTTCGGTTTTCTGGGCTGAGCATGATGGCCGGCCAACTCAGAGGTAAAAAAATTTAATTTTATTCAAATAGATTTGGTCTATTTTGCTAAATTATTAAAGGAGGTCTATATATGTAAATGGATAAATTATTGAAGGATATTTCCATAAAAGTTGTAAAACCCTTTAACTCCAGATTTCGGCCTATATAGGGGCTGCTGCAGCCGTCTCTCTTTTGCACAGAAACAAAAGTATATTTTAATTATTGATTTCTTGGAAGTTTCGAAGCGAGGATCTTGGATTTTTTTGCAATGGAGGTGCTTTTCTTTTTTCGTTATTATCTTCGTTGAATCTTCATTAAGGTGAATGATATGAATTTGACTTCTTGTTGTTCTATGCATGTTAAATATGATGATTTGTCTAGTAGAATGCATGTTAGATGATTGTGTAATGATATAATGAATAAATTGATGAATGAGTAATTAAAAATAGAACTTTTATGAATAATATGCAATGGATGATTAAATCTACTGTATGGATAACTTAAGAATGTTAAGAACCTAGTAGGAATCATGGGTATGTTGTTTTCTTCCATATTCTTACTTATTTGAATGTGTATGATGAGGTTGTATGATGTATGATGTATAAAGTTGAATAAAGAAGGGTTATTTACTGATGGTATATATATATATGATCTGTTGATGTTTTGATGAAGAAAAATTTGACTAATACATGTTGTAGATGCAAATAATCAAGGGCAAATTGATCTAATTAGTTGTATATGTGTTTAACAAATTGCAAGAAAAGTTTTAAGATCAAAAGATCAAGTTTTGAAGGGTAGAATTGAGTTTGGGTTTCGGGTCTGATGAAACTCAGATCGAAAGTGGATTTTTTGTGTTTTTGCAAAGTTTTCAAATGGATCTTTGATTGATATTGATACTGAGATTGAATTGAACATCATAGTACTCATATACAATGATTCCTCGATGCTTTTACTGATGCATACACATATATACACCTACACTTGTACAAAGTTCCTGATTTGAAGAATTCATTTAGAAAATTGCTCTTTTACGAAATTGTTGAGAGTTTGATTTGATTTATGAACTCCAGTATGTTAGAAAAGTAGTATTTGATCATCTCAGGATTTTAATTTTACAAATTCATGCTTTTAAACATTTAAAACCATGTATCAGTTGAAAAGTGAACGAAACTTAAGCATTGTTTTTTTTTGACATGTCAGTCGACCGCTCGAAATTTACACATGAAATATCGGTCGACTGTCAGTTGCTTGGTTTTGGATTTTTTAGCATGTCGGTTGACTGCTAGATTTTGAAATGTGATGTCGGTCAACTTACAGCCGCTATGCTGATTGTTTTGTTGAGTTTTTCGTTGTTTTCTTAAACAATTATTTCTTCAAACTTATGAATTATTGAACTACTGTTTTAGATGATATTTTTGCTACAGATTACTGTATTTTACAGAGAGTTATATTTTGATTGATAATAGAATTTAAATTGTATTTCTCCGACTTCAGGAAGCAAAATATATATGGATTTCAAAATATTGACGTTTTCTGACTTTTCTATGATTTCAAATTGTGAAACTTAGTTATTCGAGCTGATTAAACTCAGATCTTACTTCTGAAAATTTGTGCGTATTCGGATATTTGGATTTGTGCGATTTAAAGAATTTTCCTTAATATAAACGATTTGATGTTGAAATTAAGAATTTTATTGTGAGATTTGTGTTGATATTTCGAGTTGTGAGTCTCAAGGGGTTGAGTGAGATTCCTGTAAACCGGCAGATGAGATTTTGTGGATCTTGACCAGTTGGGGCCTTGGTTTTGCTTTAGTGGAATTAAGTCCGGCAGGGTACACCAACTCTAGGAAGGGAAAAATTGTGTTTTAATTAATAAAAATCAACCTAAGGACAGACACTAGTGGAGATGTGATAGAACTTGGAAAAAGTAAGTATGGGCTCTGTTGTTAGTCCAATGGATGTATTCCAGGACTGTGTGTTGTTGTGTCCCTAGTATATTCGTGTGTCGAGGGTCGGCAGGCCTATTCACGGAACATACGGTGCATTTGCGCGTCGAGGGTCGGCATGCCTATTCACGGGATGTACTGTGTATCTGCACGTCGAGGGTCGGCAGGCCTATTTGTGTGTTTCACGGCAGGAAGGTAATTCTCCAGAATTAGAGCTATGCTTACATGATGCTTGCGCGTCGAAGGTTGTTAGGCCTATTCGCGAAGTATTCTAGATCTTGTTTCTATCACCGTAGCAGGATTGGTTACATAACGACGGATTAAACCCTATAAAGTAGAGAACGATAAGGGCTTGCACCGGACCTATGTAGTATGGAATTCATAAAATCCGACAAGTATGCATTAGAGAGTCATCATACTGCATTTTTGTTTTTCTTGACTTATATTACGCATGCTTGTTTTCTGTTTTTTCATACACTTGACACTTAGCTTAGTTTCACTTAATGTTTTATGCTTTATTTATCGTTGTTTCATATTCCGTTGTTACTACTGTGGGAATGTGTTGATTACGAATTTATTCTTTATGCTTCATTTAAATGTTATTTCTTTTGATGCCACTCACACCGTTATGGCTGACCCCGTAGTTTGGGGGTTTAGGGTTATCTCTAGCATCATATTTTATAGGTAGATGCCATTAGCTTGGAATTTGATGCATGTGGTAGAATGATGATATAGTTTATGCAAAATTGTAAAAGAATGGGTTGTAGAAGAAAGAAAGTGTAATTCAATGTGTTTAATTTTCCGTTGTGTCATGTAAAGAATTCATGTAATAAAAGTTGAAAAAATTTCTGTGTTTGCTATGTTTACTATTACATTGAGGTAGTGCTGGGATTGTGCCACGTATTTCTGAATTTATTTATTGAACATTCGGGGCGCTATACACTTTGCTTTTCAACCACATTTTGGTCGGCAGTTTGGGTTTGTGGCTGCTCAATTGTTGTCCCACTTGTAAGGGTTATTGCTTTGACATGCTCCTTTGGATTAACCACTGTGTTAATAGGTAATATTCCTGTCATTTTTTCTGTAAGAATATTTGAAATCTGACCCTCAGGGTTGTGAATTGAAGCCGTATTATTTTGTATCGCCAAATCTGTTTTCTGCATGTATTGCATAAACATTTCTTCAAGTGTCGGCTTCTTTTCTTGATGCTGAAAATTTTGAGGTGGTCTAATTACTCCTTGGTTGTTGTTCCATGAAAAATTGGGCTGATTCCTCCATCCTGGATTATACGTATTTGAATAAGGATTATTTTGATGTTGAAAATTAGACACGTAATTTTCTTGAATGAAATTTGATTGAGCAAAAGGATTTTCCACTTGGCAATCTGTACTTGAGTGATTTCCTGGACAAAGATCACAAATCATATTAGTTTGAATAACATTAACATTCATATTACCTATTTGTTTAGATAAATTATCAATTTTTGCTGTTGAAGTAGTAATAGGATCAGATTCAAAAACTCCAACTGCTTTTCTATGCATTGTTCTCTCTGAAGACCATTGGTAATTGTTTGATGCCAACTCCTCTAAAAGTTCATAGGCTGCTTCATGAGTTTTGCTCATTAGTGCACCTCTAGCTGCTGCATCTACCATAGACCGATTTGTAACTCCCAAACCAATATAGAATATTTGAATCTGCAGCCATTTCGGTAGTTCATAATGAGGACTTTTTCTCAATAACTCTTGTTGCCGCTAAATTTGGTATGGGGGCAAACAGATAGTATTTGTGGATTCTTAGGGAAACTGAATAGTAAACCTGTATACCTGTTCCGTCGGGCTTCGATCGTCGATCCTGCCGTAGACCTGCAAAAAGTGCGAGACACCGGGGTTGTTCCCGGCGACGCACCCTCCGACGCTCAAGTTAGTAATCTGAAAGACTATGAAAGAGCGCAAAAACTGGTGAAAGATTGATTACCTCTTAATGGAGATGGTGGGGGGTATTTATAGGCGTCTTAGGGAACAGATTAGGCATGTAATTCCTGTGTATAGATAAGGAATGTAATCCCCAATCCCCAGTGAGGATAGATATGAATCAGGGCCGTTGATTAATGTTAATCAGAAACCCTAATTCTATCCTGTTGGACCGGGTTTGTTGCGGGTTGAAACCCGCACCCAGTTGAAGTGGATCCATTCGCGGGTTTATTGGATCTGCGAGGAGGAGACCCAGTACCCGCTTCTGACCCGTTTGTAAGTGAAATTACTGTCTTGCCCCCGGACTTCAGGATTCGTGCCCAATTTGGACGACCTCGATTACACCCCTATTTTTAGCCATATCACGAGCCCCCCACTCCTAAAGGCTGAGGGGAATCAGTCTTTGTGGAGTAGTTTGACTGTTTTAGTGGCTAGTGGAGTTGTATCGGAGTCCGAATGGGTGTTTTTGAATCCCGACGTGGGTGGTAAGGTAACTCCTTTGAAGCAATATGGTGTGTTGAGTTTTTATCTATTTTTTCGGGCTATTTATTTAATTTTGCGATGTGTTAACTAATTGTTCGGGGGTCTTAGCCATATATTCTAGACAATAATTGTTCGTTCGGGGGCTCAAAAATATCCCCCCGAATTTTTAATTATTTCCTAGAATTTTTAGCTAATTTTTCCGAATTTTTAGTAAATTTTCGCAATTTTTAAATAAATAAAACGATTTAAATAAATAAAAATCGATTTTTAAATACTTATTTATGACGTGGGAGAATCTGGACCATCGATCTGGGCGAAGCGCGGATTTCTTAAAGATCAGACGGTCCCTGCTCCTCGGCATGCTTTTTCGCCGTATACGAGGGTCGGCACCTCGACTCGGAGAATCAATGCCTCGGTTCGATGGGTCGGTGCCTCGGTTCGGAGGGTCCGAGGGACGTGGCATCATCTGGGCCGTCCATCTCAGCGTGGATCCCCATAAAACACTATCTTGTCGTTTAGTGGACGTGGCAAGATCTGAACCGTCCATCATGACGAGCGCGCTTTTTCACGAGATCCAACGGCTGATATGGGTCGGCGAGTTTTTTCGCCATATACGAGGGTCGGCACCTCGGCACCTCGGCTCGGAGAATCAATGCCTCGGTTCGATGGGTCGGTGCCTCGGTTCGGAGGGTCCGAGGGACGTGGCATCATCTGGGCCGTCCATCTCAGCGTGGATCCCTATAAAATGCTATCTTGTCGTTTAGTGGACGTGGCAAGATCTGAACCGTCCATCATGATGAGCGCGCTTTTTTACGAGATCCAACGGCTGATATGGGTCGGCGAGTTTTTTCGCCATATAAGAGGGTCGGCTGATATGGGTCGGCTGATATGGGTTGAAAACCGGGCAACCTGCCAGCACTAACCTGTTCCTTCATCTCCAAGATATCAGCATCAATCTCCTGACTTGCAATAATCCTTGCATTCAAAGTAGGCTGAAGCTTCAACTGAGATAAAGATGCTCCCAATCCTTGCAAGACAACCTCAATACCTGCTCGATCCAACTCCTCAATCAGATGCCTCTGAGTTGTAATCAAACTGGCCAAACTGCTCTTGCGACTAAGTGCATCAGCAACCACATTAGCCTTTCCAGGATGATACTTGATCTCAGGTCGCATATCCTCGAGCACTTCCAACCATCTCCGCTGCCTCAGATTGAGATCCCTCTGCTGGTATATATACTTCAAGCTCTTGTGGTCCGTGTACATATTCAACTTCTCACCATACACGTAGTGCCTCCATTGCTTCAAAGCAAAGATAATCGCAGCCAACTCTAGATCATGAGTCGGGTAATTCTTCTCATGCGGTCGTAGTTGCCTAGACCCATAAGCGATTACTTTACCCTCTTGCATTAAGACACAACCAAGCCCCCGATGTGAAGCATCGCTATAAACATCATACTCAACACCTGCTCTAGGCAAAGCCAAAATAGGTGCAGTAGTCAGTCTATCCTTCAACTCCTGAAAGCTCGCCTCACATTGCTCAGTCCACTTGAAGCTCACATTCTTCTTGGTCAACTCGGTAAGCGGTACAGCTATCTGAGCATAACCTTGAATGAATCTCCTGTAGTATCCAGTCATCCCAAGGAAACGTCTGACTTCCTTCACTGTAGTAGGCCTAGCCCAATCTCTCACTGCCTCTATCTTCTGAGGGTCAGTTGCCACTCCCTCCTTAGAAAGGATGTGACCTAGGAATGCCACTTCAGATTTCCAGAAATCGCACTTGGATAACTTGGCATACAACTGCTGCTCTTCCAACTTCTGCAAAACTGCTGCCAGATGCTCGGTGTGCTCCTCCTCAGACTTGGAGTACACGAGAATATCGTCGATAAACACCACGACGAAAGAATCAATAAACGGCCTCAGAACTCTGTTCATCAAGTCCATGAAGATTGCGGGTGTATTCGTCACTCCGAATGGCATAACTAAGAATTCGTAATGCCCATGCCGAGTTCTAAACGCAGTTTTGTGCACATCTTCAGCTTTCACTCGCACCTGATGATATCCTGATCGAAGATCTATTTTGGAGAATACAGCTGCTCCTTGTAGACGATCGAACAAGTCATCAATTCGAGGAATCGGATACTTATTCTGAACAGTGACCTTATTCAGCTCTCGGTAATCGATACACATCCTCATCGATCCATCCTTCTTCTTTACCAAAAGCACTGGTGCTCCCCAAGGTGATGCACTAGGTTGAATAAAGCCTTTTCCCAACAGTTCCTCAATCTGCCGTTTCACTTCATCCTGTTCCACTGGAGCCATCCTATACGGTGCCTTAGAAATGGGTGCACTTCCCGGTTGAACAGTGATGCTAAACTCTACATCACGATGCGGAGGTAACCCAGGAAAATCTTCCAAGAACACAGTCGGATAGTCCCGAACCACAGGAATCCCTTGCAATTCCACAGGAGTCTTTTCCTTGCGGATAGTTGCCACCAGCTTAGAACACTTCAACTTCCCTTGAAAAGTGACTTCAGGTCCACCTGGAGCCTTCACTGTTACGGTCTTGGTCTTACACTCGATGCTTGCACTGTACACCGACATCCAATCAATGCCAATGATAACATCGACTCCCAAGATAGTCAGCTCGATCAGATCAATGCCAAAGATTCGATCCCCAATCACAATCTCGCAATCAGCATAATACCGATCAGTGGTCAAAGTTTTCCCTGATGGAGTAGCTACTGCTAAGATCTTGCCTGGAAAAATCTTCGGTTCAGCTCCCAACACTTTAGCAAATCTAGGAGACACAAAAGTATGAGAGGATCCAGTATCGAACAGTACAACAGCTTTCTTTCTATTAAGATAGAGTTCTCCTGTTACATAATACACACCATTACATAACAGTTTCACAATATAAACGGGAAGGAGAAATGATAAAAACCACCCTAAACATCAGCCCTCGTACCAGAGATGACCTGATCTGCTTCCTCAGCATCAGCTTCTGTCAAAGCAAATACTCGCCCTGACTGGTACGGCCTCTTCCCAGTCTGCTGTATTGGCACATTGTGATTGCCAGCCCGTGGTTTGAGACATCGAGATTGGTAATGTCCCACTTCACCACAGTTAAAGCAAGTGACTGCAGAAGGTCTCCCCACATCATTTCCAGGTCTTCCAGCTACACTGACAGCGTTCGCCCCTGTCGGTTTGAACCTCTGTGCAGATGGTTGTCTCTTGAAACTCCCTGATTGAGCGGGCCTCTTCCCGGACTGCCAGTTGCTCTTCTGGTGCTGAGCAACATGGAATTGCTCCATATCCGCCTCCGTCGCTGCCGCCCTCTTGACCAGCTTATCGAATCGCCTGATACCAAGAGGTATCATACGAGACCTCAAGCTTGGCCTCAGACCATGCTCGAACTTGCGGGCCTTCTTCGCCTCATCCATCACCAGTTCTGGAGCATACCTGGAGAGCTGAGTAAACTTAGTCTCATACTCCCTTACTGACATGCTGCCTTGCTGGAGTGACAGAAACTCCATGGCCTTCTTCTCCTGAACGTCGGAGGGGAAATAGTGGCTGCGGAATTCTTCCAGAAATTCCTTCCAGCCAAGCAACAAGCCGCCCATGGTCCTCTTCATCGACTGCCACCAAACAGCCGCATCCTTCTCCAACTGCAAAGTCGCCAACTTGACCTTGCTGCCCTCCGGTGTCTCTAACACCTCGAAGATTGTCTCCACTTGCCGAATCCAGTTGTCAGCCGCATCTGGGTCTGACTTTCCCTCGAACACTGGTGGTTTCATTCTCTTGAACGATTCCACTAGCTTAATTGCCTCGGGTACTGGATTCACCGGTCCCCTTCCTTGGTTCGCAGCCACTGCATTCAGCGTCTGGTAAACCCTTGCAAGTTCGGTCTCCAGGTCCAAACCTTCCCCATTCCTGGCTCCTCTTCTCGACATACTCTGATGCAAAGGATCCGTTAAATTCGAAGTATAAGACAAGAAATTAAACCAACTTGCATTTCGTTGAATTCCAAAGTTTATACATTCGAATTAAAAACATTTTTGACATCAGAATAGAAGAAAAATAGAAACTAGGACAATCTAATCTCTACGGGTCCTCTTCGCTGCTCGAAGTTCATCCCGCAGTTCATCCACTTGGCCCTTCAACACATCCGTCAGGTTCTTTCTCTTCTCAAGTTCCCATACCCGGTGACTGAGAACAGAGAAATCGGCCTTCCGCTGTGCCAACTGAGCCTCCAAAACTCCAACTCTATACTTCAGGGTATCCACTTGCCTCTGAAGAGAAGCCACCGCGCCACTCAGAGCTGGTCCCTCTTCTTCATCGGAAGAAGAATCATCAGATGAATCTGGAGGTGGGGTGATCTCTCGAGATTCAGGGTACTCCTCATCATCAGAATCTGCTTGCCCAGGGTGATACTCGTCCTCAGAATCAGCCTGTCCAGGATGGTACTCTTCCTCAATAATATGCCAGTCGTCGCCTCCAGCAGGGTCGAAGTGATCAGCCATCTTAGAAATAGAGAGGAAGAAGCATAAATCATAGAGCAACACAAATGTAAGTCACTTACATTTAAATCTCTAAACTCAAACACACACTCTAATGTCCACATCTAGGGTGTCGTTCCTTATAAACTTGTACAAGTGTGAAAGTGTAGAAAGCGTGGCTCTGATACCACTCTGTAACGCCCCGAATCCCAAAACACTGAATTCGAGATGTTCTTCAGGATCTTTTCACTTTCTTTGAGTACAATTTTACAAGGAAATTCAAACTTTTCTTTTTACATCAGAGTTACAACATCTTACATTTAAATTTACACAGCGGAACCAAAATATACAACATTTATATAAATGAACAACAACATAATAAGATCTTTATGCATCCATTCCTCTTTACATGTAATTTATCCTGCATACAAAACTGTGGGTACGTCAGTTTATTCAACCGACGATAATTATACATGGCCATCCTCTCTATGCCAGAAACAGTATAATGAATCTCATTTCTTAACAAAATCACAATTTATTCATAATAAGCATGTAAAAACAAAGGGAACTTTTAAAGATGTCGTGTCGTGATTGTGCACTTAATCCTTAATGCAATTTATTTAATTAACATGACACTAATGCGCACTTGTTCGAATTCTATGCATCCCATACTACATAGGTTCGAGGGCAAGCCTCTTAATCGTTCTTCATTTTTGTAGGGTTCAATCCCCCGCCATGACTTACTCTACTTCTGTAATTCCAGTGAGTATCCTAGATGATTCTATGAGTACAAGCATGTATCCTGGCCCCTGGAGTAGAATTTCGCGCCATGTCTTGACTCGTCAAGCATGCATTCTGCGACAATTCAGCCTCCTCCCTGAACACAATCCTCTTGCAGTCACCAAACATTCCACAAGCGTGACTAAAGTCCGATCATTACTGAGTTGTGCCCGCGCCATGTCTTGGCTCATCAAGCATGCATTCTGCGGCTCACACACCCGCACCGTACCCTAGCTCTCATACTCATGTTTTTCTCTCACTTTCATCACCTCCACACTATGTATTAAATTGATTAGAATCATGAATAAAAATCAAGCTCTAGAGTTAGCCTCTCCATCAAAACCGGACTTATCATTTCATTTCACTTGACCAACCTGGTCTATTTCTCAACATCATTTCAATTCACTGCAGGGGAGACTTAGCTACTCTTTCGTTCAATTTCAAATTCACAATATCCAATTGAGCATCATCAGCTCATAATTCATTTTAGAGTCTCACAGACTTTCTTGTCATGATTTAACATTTCATATATTCATTTAATTCTCAATTCTCATCTATGATTCATTTCACATAATTCATACAGCCATAAACAGAGTCCATCGACTTAAAATCATAAAGTTCACAATCACCAACAGTAAATAACATAAATTCAAATATATCAAGGTCCACTCTGTACAGTCGACTTGGAAGAACACCAGTCGGCTCATACAGTCACATACAGGATCATCATAATGCTCGGGATAGTCAACTGTTGTACGCAACCAGTCGCTTGTCCCGCAACTTTTCATGTTCAGGGTCATCCACATGACAGTCGACTGTTCATCCATCAGTCGTCTGTCCTGAGATTTCCAACAGCACAACTCTAAGTTCAGCTCAGTCGACTTGCTATACGCATTCGGTCGACTGATCAGTCCCATAATTCAAAATAAACAGTATTCTTTAACCGTTCTCACATGCATTTTCCTTACAGTATACACACATTCCATATTTTATAAACACCACATTTCTTATTTGTTCAGTAACGACGAAACATGAAAATTCAAGTTACTAATATGCTCTTTTCTTTAGAAACGATACTTAAACATGCATTCACATTGCTCATAACTTTGTACGATGATGAAGATATAAATCTCAAGTCATTAAACTGAGTCTACATAATGGAATATCTTAATTTATGGAACTTCCAAATAGTCACGGTCAGATTGAAGTACCAGTCGACTTAACACAACGTCAGTCGACTGCTCCGACAATTCTAAGTTATTAATAATCACTAGCTCTTCTCATTCATTTACCTTCCCTCCATCATATGTGTCATAGGGAAAAATATCAATTTAGTTTTCACATCATCAAGTCCATTTGCACACATGTTTATCAGCACCTTATGAAAATAGTGTCTCGTACCAGTCGACTTGCTCACATGGCAGTCGACTGTACCGACAGTTCCGTTCTCAAAATTAATAGCATGTTCAAGCAATTTCTACTATATTCAATTCACTTTTTATAACATGGCATCAATCATAGTAATTATAGTATCATTCCTAAATTAGAAGTCCTGAGAAACACCCACCTTATATGAAGAAACAATCGAAATCTCGCAAAAGCTCCTTAAGATAGTGAACGCCTTCTGCTCCTTGCACCTTGCTCCACACCGAGCTCCTCAGAAATGCTGCTTGTCTCCACAGAAAAGCTCCCACACACAAACTCACAAATAACTCTCTTACAATAATAATCTTAGAAAATCTTAGTGTAAAGAGATAGGGAAATGGGAGGGGTATTTATACATAAACTAGAGTGAGATGGAGGGTTGAGATGCATTAGGAGGTTGGAAAATCAAGGGCTGAGATCCATTCGGGAGTTGAGAAACTACCCACCCCCAAGAGTAACCACCCATGACCTAAGTCCATTACCCCACAATCCGGCCAAGTTTGTGCCTTGTGCACGTGTACATGGAGTGCACGTGTACACACAAACCCCACTACAATACATTGTACATCAATACCCGGAAAGTATAAAAAGAAAAAGATGCTACACATACAAGTTGTAGGAATTAAAAGGTTAAATTTATGGGCTTAAATACATTTGGGCCAAAAATATTTTAAAAGAGAAAATAAACAAATTAACATCGGGCTTTAAGAAAAATGCTTTATAGGAAACAATATACTTTATTCATCATGTGGAGAAAAATAATAGTCACATGCTACACAAGCATACCATATGAAAAATAAATAACCTTATTAAGAAATCGGGGTATTGCACCTCGTCTTCGGGCGATGATGGCGCCGAGGAGAGGAGAAGGGCGGAAGCCTGGAGGAAGGGGAAGCAGGTCGCCAAACCGTCGGCTGCAGAGGCGAGACACGAGAAGAAAAGGAGGAGGGTGGAGACCCAATCTCCCGTAGTGGCGGTGATAGTGGAGAACCCGAAGCAAGCCCCCGAGATGGGACGATATCCTTCTGTCCTGTCCGGGCATTCGGGGGTCAGGCAGTACGAGGGCGACCTTTTGGAGAAAGCAATCTATGGGAAGTCGAAGATCGTCGAGGAACCTAACCCGGCCCTTCCCACCGAAGCCGACGAGCTCATTTCGGTGTTATCCGAGAAGGATCTTCTTCGGATCAGAAAGGCCTTCGTCATCCCTCTGGAGTACAAACTGATGCTCCCCGGTCCCGGGATGCGAGTGAATTCCAAGCTGTCATCGTCGGATATGTGCATGTTCGACTTCAACTCCTTGAATGTCGGGCTACGTTTCCCACTGCATCCTTTCATCCTTCAGATCCTCGGCTGGTTCTTCCTCGCGCCGACCCAATTCATGTCGAACACGTGGCGTCACGTGAACGCTTTCTTGCTTCAATGCTACCGAGCCGAAGTAGAGCCTGACCTAACGGTCTTCCGAGGGATGTATCGCATAAACCGGCAGCACAAGACGGAGCATCGGTACTACTTGAGGCCGAGGAAGGGTGTTAGGATCGTAGAGAACCCCGACTCGATTAAGGGTTGGAAACTGAGGTATTTTATAGTAAGGGGTGAGGCGGTACGGCACATTCCGACCCGGTGGAAAGTGGAGGTGCCGAAATTTGCCAGAGCCGACCCCGTACTGTCTGAGGCCGAGGAGGAGGTGGCGAGGAAGATCATGGCCCTTCCCCTGTTGAGTTGGAGGGAGTTGACGGAGGAGGTGCTGTTCGGGTCCTGCCTTAGCCCCATCGACCCGAGTATACTCCTGACATCTCATTTATTTTCGTTTTTCTTTCAAGTCTTTAGTTCGTCTCGCTAACTCGTCTCTTTTTTTTTATGCAGAAGCAATGAAGATTGATTTTAACGCCATGATGGCCGATAGGTCGAAGTTGGCCGGGGGTAGGAAGAGGAAGAGGGCGGCCGCGACTGCCTCGTCGACTCCGCAGCCCACGGTCG
Organism: Hemerocallis citrina; assembly: GCA_017893485.1. Taxonomy (NCBI): domain Eukaryota; kingdom Viridiplantae; phylum Streptophyta; class Magnoliopsida; order Asparagales; family Asphodelaceae; genus Hemerocallis; species Hemerocallis citrina. The sequence goes on along the minus strand of CM030364.1, from coordinate 241,351,022 downwards.
CCTCTACCATCACTCCGCCCCCTCCGACTACTGAGGCGCCCTCGGAGGTTGTTGTTGCCGAGGAGCCCTCGGCCCCTGTGGCCCCTGGCATGATTGAGGGGGCCTTTGACGTCAACGCGGCGCTGTCGCTTGAGGCTCTGTCGTTGACTAAAGTGGCCGAAGAAATCCTGACCGAGCAGCACAAGCAGCTTTTTGTGCCGAACTGGCGGGTGAAGAACCACGACGGGTTCCTCGACAACTCGCAGATGTCGGTTTAGGTCGTCAAGCATTTGGCGACGCCGAAGGACCGAGGCGCGCTGAAAGCGGGGACGGTCGGCGACGACACCTATGAGGTGGCTCGGTCGCTCGTGTCGGTAAGTTTTTCTCCTGCAAATTCGTTCAAGTTTTCTGTCCGGTTTGCATATTGCCCTGACCGTTGTTTTTGCAGGCAACCTGCCACTTCGGCCACCTTCTCGAGGCATTCGCCGAGCAGGAGAAGGAGCTGAAGGCCGCCAGTGACAAAGACAGGGCGAAGAAGGTCAGGGCGGTCCGGCAGCTCGAGGCCGAGCAGTGACGGGTCGAGGCTATGGAGGTCCGGGTCGCCGATCTTGAGGCGGACTTGGGGAGGGCTAAGGGGCGACTCGACGCGGAGTCTGCCAAGGCGAAGAAGGCCACCAAGGAGCCGGCGGCATCGGCGAAGTCTCTGGCCGACCTGAAGGCGGAGAAGGAGGCACAGGCCCTCAAGATTAGGGCTGAGGTAGAAGCCGAAGTTGAGGCTGAGGCGAAGAAACACATGGCCGAGAACATGGAGATGTCCTATCAGAGGGCCCTCGACCATGTTCAGGATCGTGTCCCCGGCTTCGAGCGGGTCGGCTACCGACTGTGGCCCGGGTCGCCCTCAGGCGGTGAGGATGAGGGGGACGAAGGCGACGAGGTCGAAGGCGAGGACGAGGAGGAGGAGGCCAACCCAGCTGTGGCGGACGGCCACGTCGAGGGGAGGATCGAGGGGCCATCTGTCGATGCGCCCGTGGTCGAAGCGGCGCCGCAGGTGGACCCTTGATCCCCTCGTTAAATTTTTTGTAGTTTTCATTTTGTTTTTTCTTCCGAGCATTGTAATGCCTTTCGCGGACTGGCCACCGCTTTTAATGAATGAAAAATGTTTTGACTTCGAAATTTTGTCTAAGTGTTTGGTTCGGCAATATAGTACTTCAATGTTATCCCTTTCCCATTTCAGATTGCCGAGCAGACTCTTATCACCTCGGCTGATCGGCGCCGAGCCGAGTTGTTTAAGCGGTCTCGGGAGGATCGTCTCGAGGGTGAGGTTCATCTGACGAGGAGGATACTTTACAACTTAGAGATTAAGTATAGTGAGGCGTTGGCCGAGCTGCACCATCTACGGATAGTCGAGGCCGAACTGTCTGCAAAGGAAGAAGAGTTGGCTCGGGTTTCGGCCGAACGAGACGACTTCGCAACTAAGGTAGAGCAGTTGCAAAGGGTGACGGTCGACAAGAGCATCGAGGTGACCCACTTGCGCCGCATTATATCCGATAGCGCCGAGTATCCTAGTTCGGCAAAGCTTCCTCGGTTTAAAGTAATAGTGAAGGATGACACGTTGAAGGATCGGATCGTCGAGCTGGAGAAGGAGGTTGCTCGGCTCAAGCCTCAGCCGGTGAGGGCTAACGTCCGGAGTACCTCGTGCACTCGCGAAGAGATCGAGCGAGGGATCACGTTTTATCAGGCCGCGAGCCGGACCCCCATCATAGGTAGGACAGCAGCCGATGCCCAAAGTGGTGTAGCAGTGTCTTCAAGTGGTGCTTCGGTCGGAGCAACTGTGAGGGTCAGCGGCGAAGGGGCATCTCGGTTCGTCGGTCTAGAGACGAGTTCGGAGGCCAAGAAGCGCCGACCCAAAGTGTCGCTGAACCGGAGCGTCCCCCTCCCTCGAAGGCAGTGAACGGGTCATGTCATGTCTTCGGACTTTGCGAACTTTGTTTTGTTGTAATCTTTTTGTAATTTTATCCAAGTCATTAATGAACTGTCTTGTTGTGATCCTTTTGTAATTTTATCCAAGTCATTAATGAAATCGGAGTTGGCTTATCCGAACTGTTTTCTGTCGTCTTCTTATTGTGCTATAATTTGCGCTAGCTAGGGTAGGCTCGAAATGAACCGCGAGGCGAGTGTTTGCTTCGTCGAGCATCTTGGCCTCGAAACTCGCCCTTTCGCTGCGGTTCTGAATCTTGTCCGGCATGAGTCGGTTGTGCTTCCGTAGCTTGATGACCGGGGTGACTTTTGCCGAGCGAAGTGAAGCGATCAGAGCCGTTAGATGGTTGCACGAATCTTGAGGCGGGTCCAGTTCTCAAGAAAACGTTATCTTGTCGTTTTGTGGACACGTGGCTGAATTAGATCCGCTCATCACGCCCTAGCACACTTTCTGAGATGATCTGACGGTGGTTTCGGCCCTGGAGGTTTTTTCGCCATATACGAGGGTCGGCACCTCGGCACCCCGGCTCGGCTCGATAGTGGGGGCAGACCGGAATGGCCATCTAGCCCCGGCCCGTTTGGGGACGAGCCGGTGTGGTAAAGTCGAACCATAGGACCCCTACCATCGTTAAATTAGTTTAAGGGTTGTGGGAGTAGTTCCGAATGGCGAGCTACTTCTAGATCGCTTAGGAGCGAACTTGCGAAGTAGAATCGAGCCAAGTGTTGGACTCCGAACCATTCAACGGCTGCGGGAGCAATTTCGAACGGCGATCTACTTCTGGCTCGTCTATGGGCGAGCCGAGGAAGGAGAGTCGAGCCGAGTGCTGGACTCCGAACCATCGTGAGATTAGTTTATGGGTTGTGGGAGCAGTTCCGAATGGCGAGCTACTTCTAGATCGCTTAGGAGCGAACTTGCGAAGTAGAATCGAGCCAAGTGTTGGACTCCGAACCATTCAACGGCTGCGGGAGCAATTTCGACCGGCGATCTACTTCTGGCTCGTCTATAGGCGAGCCGAGGAAGGAGAGTCGAGCCGAGTGCTGGACTCCGAACCATCGTGAGATTAGTTTATGGGTTGTGGGAGCAGTTCCGAATGGCGAGCTACTTCTAGATCGCTTAGGAGCGAACTTGCGAAGTAGAATCGAGCCAAGTGTTGGACTCCGAACCATTCAACGGCTGTGGGAGCAATTTCGAACGACAATCTACTTCTGGCTCGTCTACGGGCGAGCCGAGGAAGGAGAGTCGAGCCGAGTGCTGGACTCCGAACCATCGTGAGATTAGTTTATGGGTTATGGGAGCAGTTCCGAATGGCGAACTACTTCTAGATCGCTTAGGAGCGAACTTGCGAAGTAGAATCGAGCCAAGTGTTGGACTCCGAACCATTCAACGGCTGCGGGAGCAATTTCGAACGGCGATCTACGTCTGGCTCGTCTACGGGCGAGCTGAGGAAGGAGAGTCGAGCCGAGTGCTGGACTCCGAACCATCGTGAGATTAGTTTATGGGTTGTGGGAGCAGTTCCGAATGGCGAACTACTTCTAGATCGCTTAGGAGCGAACTTGCGAAGTAGAATCGAGCCAAGTGTTGGACTCCGAACCATTCAACGGCTGCGGGAGCAATTTCGAACGGCGATCTACTTCTAGCTCGTCTATGGGCGAGCCGAGGAAGGAGAGTCGAGCCGAGTGCTGGACTCCGAACCATCGTGAGATTCTAGGGGAATGATGGCCTCGGACCCGTAGGTGAGATTGAACGGGCTCTCGCCTGTTGGGGTCTGCTTTGTGGTGCGGTAGTTCCACAGTACGTTGGGCAGCTGATCAACCCACAAGCCCTTGGAACACTTGTCTAGTCTCTTCTTGATGCCTGAGAGGATCTGTCGGTTGGCATTTTCGGCCTGGCCATTTGATTGAGGATGAGAGACGGAGGAGAAGCGGTGTTGTATAGCGAGGTCCTTACATAAGGCTCGGAAGGCAGCCCCAGTGAACTGCGTTCCGTTATCTGTTACTATGACCCGGGGAACGACGAATCGACAGATCACATTTTTCCAGAAGAATTGAACGACCTTATGCTCAGTGATTGTAGCCAGGGGCTCGGCCTCTATCCATTTCGAGAAATAGTCGACTGCCACGACTAGGAACTTTAACTGTCCGGGAGCTGGCGGAAATGGCCCCAGTAAATCCATCCCCCACATTGCGAAGGGAATCGGACTTGATAGGGAGGTGAGTGGTGCTTGTGGAAGGCATCGGATGTCGGAATACTTCTGACAGGAGCTGCACTGCCGAACGTGTCGTTCGGCGTCCCGTAGGAGAGTGGGCCAGTAATACCCGTAGTTCAACACTTTGCGCGCTAGGGCTCTAGAGCCGGAATGGGCCCCGCCGATGCCCTCATGAAGTTCTTGCAGGGCGTAGTCGGCTTGCCCGGGGGAGAGGCACCTCAGGTAGGGCCGACTGTCCACCTGGGTGAAGGAGCGCTTATATAGGATGCCTCCGATTAGGGTGTAACGCTCGGCTCGGGTTCTTATTCTTCGTGCTTCTTTCGGATCCTGGGGGAGGAGTCCGTCTCTTAAAAATTCGACGAGGGGCTTCATCCAATTGTCTTCGAGGAGGACAGGCAATGTTTCGACGGAGTCGAGTGCATCGTCCTCTATGCTTGGCTTCAGGAGAACTTCTATCGAAACAGTCTGTTCGAGGCCTTGAAGGGAAGAGGAGGCTAACTTGGATAGGGCGTCGGCCTGAGCATTTTCTTCTCTGGGGATTCTTTGGATGAGGGCCTCCTCAAACAGTGCCATGAGACCTTTGACTTTAGCCAAGTATTTAACCATCCTGTCATCGCGGGCTTCATACTCGCCGAGGACCTGATTGACGACCAACTGAGAGTCGCTGAAGATCTGCAGGCGTTGTGCCCCTGCATTTCGGGCCATTCCAAGGCCAGCTATGAGCGCCTCGTATTCAGCTTCGTTGTTCGAGGCTTTGAAGTTTATACGGAGGGAGTATTGGAGGATAAAGTCATCTGGGCCTGCCAGGATGACCCCTGCCCCGCTTCCCTCGTTGCAAGAGGACCCGTCGACATAGACCGACCAGACGGGTGGTCCCTTCACTGTTTGGCTGGACTCGGGGATAGTAGTTTCAACTATGAACTCGGCTAGTGTCTGTGCCTTGATCGCGGTCCGAGGCTGATAAGTTATATCATGTTGGCTCAGCTCGATCGACCACTTCATAAGGCGACCGGAAGTCTCGGGCTTGTGAAGAACCTGTTTCAGCGGCTGGTCGGTAAGAACGACCACCGAATGGGACTGAAAGTAGGGGCGAAGCTTTCTCGCGGCCATTACCAGGGCATAGGCCATTTTCTCAATCTTCGGGTACCGGAGCTCGGCGTCCCGAAGCACCTTGCTGACGTAGTAGATGGGCTTCTGAGCCCTTTCTTTTTCTTTGACTAAGACCGCACTAAACGTCTGTTCGGAAGCTGCCAGGTAGAGGTAGAGCGGTTCGCTAGGTATTGGTTTGCTGAGAAGAGGTGGATTGACGAGGTAAGCTTTAAGCTGGTCGAAGGAGTCTTGTTGCTGCTGCCCCCACTCAAATCCTTTAGCCCCCCTGAGGGCTTTGAAGAACGGGAGGCACTTCTCCCCGGACTTCGACAGAAAGCGCCCTATGGCGGCTAGGCGACCAGTCAACCTCTGGACTTCCTTGACATTTCTAGGAGGGGCCATGTCCAGTATGGCCTTGATCTTCTCCGGGTTTGCTTCTATTCCTCGTTGGCTAACCATGAAGCCGAGGAACTTCCCTGATGAGACGCCGAACGCACACTTGTTCGGGTTAAGTCTCATATTGTGCTTTCTCAGAACGTCAAATGCTTCTTGGAGGTCGGTCACATGATCAATGCCTCGGATGCTCTTCACCAGCATGTCGTCAACATACACCTCCATGTTTCGGCCGATCTGAGCCTGGAAAACCTTGTTGACGAGGCATTGGTATGTCACCCCTGCATTCTTTAGGCCGAATGGCATGACTCTGTAGCAATAGAGGCCTTGGTCGGTTACAAAAGATGTCTTCGGGATATCCGGGGGGAACATTCTTATCTGATTGTAACCCGAGAAAGCATCCATGAAGCTGAGGAGCTCATGTCCCGAGGTTGCGTCAATCAGAGTGTCAATGCTCGGCAGAGGGAAGGGATCTTTGGGGCAGGCCTTGTTGAGGTCGGTGAAATCAATACAAATCCTCCAAGTCCCGTTGGACTTCTTCACCATTACTACGTTTGACAACCACTCAGGGTAGTTTACCTCCTGTATGAATCGGGCCTTCAACAGCTTGTCTACCTCCTCTTTTATAGCGAGCTGACGCTCGGGGGCGAACTTGCGCCTCTTCTGCTGAACCGGTTTGGACCCTGGATCAACGCTCAAGCGGTGGACCAAGAGTTCTTCGGAGATACCGGGCATATCTGCAGCTGACCATGCGAAGAGGTCTTGATTGCTTCGGATGAATTTTACAATATCTGAGTATAGGGCGGACGGGAGGGTCTTGCTGACAAAGAACTTGCGGGTCGGCTCCTGCTCGGAGAAGAGGACATCCTCCAATTCGTCCACCGGCTCGGAAGTCGGCCGAGCAGCATCTTGGGGGATTTCCAGTGTTTCTAAGGAGAGGACGAGTCCGAGGGTAGAGGTCATATAACACTTGCGGGCCTGCTCCTGATTGCCCCTTACTTCTCCTACTCCGGCCCGAGTTGGGAACTTCATTTTGAGATGATAGGCGGAAGGGACGGCTTCAAGGGCAGCCAGACCGGGCCGACCCAAAATGACATTGTATGCTGCTGGGACATCTATGACCATGAAGTCCATCAACTCCGTTCGGGTAGTAGGAGTTTTGCCAGCAGTTACGTCGAGGGTAATCACCCCTTCAATAGTCACTGGCACTCCCGTGAACCCGTGGAGCGTGTAGCTGGCGGGCTTGAGTCTGTCCCGCGAGAGCTTTAGGCCTTTAAAAGCGTCGAGGAAGAGGATGTTGACGGAGCTGTCGTTGTCTACTAAGATCCTCTCCACTTTGAAGTTGGCCATGTGGAGACTGATGACGAGTGCGTCACAATGAGGGGTGCGGACACCCTCAAGATCTTCGTCAGAGAAAGTGACGGGCACTCCGAGGCCTTTAGGAGGAGGGGTGGTTCGGACTGAGTTGACTTCTCTTATAAACGCTTTCCGAGAGGAGTTCGAGGAGCCCCCCATTGGGCCCCCATGGATGAGGTGGAGGACTCGCTCTTCCTCAAAGTCTGGCGTCTCTTCTCGTTCCGGACGCTTGTTAGCCCCCCGAGGCTGGGGAGGAAGTTCGGCTCGGTCCTTTCTTACAAACTTCGTCAGCTGCCCCCTCTGGATAAGGGCTTCGATCTCGTTTTTCAGAGCACGGCAATCGTTGGTGTCATGCCCATGGTCCCGGTGATAACGGCACCATTTTTCTTTATCCCTCCTCTTGGCAGGGGTGTTCATCCTCGGAGCTGGAGGTAAGATCCCTTCCTTTTCGACTTCCATCAGAATAGTTGAGACGTTAGTGGTGAGGAGAGTGAACTTCTCGAATCTGGGGGGAGGTCGGCGCTGGCCGGCATTATCCTTCTGGAGCTTCTTAGCCCCTTCTTCTTCTGTTCCTTTTCTCTTGAACCCGGAGGAAGACCCCTCCCAGTTGGGTTGTTGCTCGGCCTCTTCGGCCCGGATGTACTTTTCGCTGCGAAGTAGAAGGTCGGAAAAGTTCTGTGGAGGCTTCTTGGTGAGGGAGGAGCGGAGGTTGGAATTGAGGACATTAGATTGAAATGCTGCCGTAGCGACCGACTGGTCGAGGGATGCTATGGTCCTGGCTTCAGCTGTGAACCTCTTCACATAGTCTCTCAGTTTCTCCCCCTTCTTTTGGTGGAGGTGCAATAGGGAGATGCTGGTTTTCTCAGCTCTACGGCTGCTTACGAAATGTGTGACGAAGAGGGTTTCGAACTGCTCGAAGGAGAATATTGAGGAGGGGGCAGGGCGAGAATACCACTCTCGAGCTGGTCCCTTGAGAGTTGCGGGGAAGGTTTTGCAGAGGAGGGCATCGGAAGCTTGATGGAGGAGCATCAAAGTCTTAAAGCTTTCGATGTGATCAACTGGATCAGTCTCCCCGGTGTAAGTCTCAAATTGGGGAGGTTTGAAACCGAACGGTACAGGTGCATCCACTATGGTTCGGGAGAAAGGGGGGCGGCTAGGACGTAGGGTCCTCCCCCTAAGCTCCTCTTCTCGGTCTATCTGGCCCAGGCACCTCTCTACTTCATGAAGGCGACGGTGCGTGGTGTCATCCCTCCGACGGTAATCAGCCGAGCCCCTAGACTCGTCTTCGTATGAGGGAGAGCGAGGGCTGCGACGATGGTAACTTCGGGAGCGACGAGGACTTGGTGTACGCCGGGAGTTGCTAGGAGCAGGACGAGGAGATGGGGACCGTCGGCGAGGGCTTCGGACCAGATGAGGGGATCGGTGAGGGCTTTGAACTGGAGGAGGAGATGGGGCCTTCGGCTCATTAGGGTTTTGACGGAGGTTGAGAGCCTGCAGGACGGTCGCTTGAAACTGCTGGAACTCGGCACGGGTTATTGGTGCCTCATTGTTCCTGGGCTGTTGCCGACCCGCGGGGGAGTGCCTTCTTCGGTAATGCTCGGGGGATTCTTTCCTCCCTCTCCTGACGGGGGACCTGTAGTAACGGTGGTGAGGAGACCGCTCGCCCGGATGGTGTTGGCGGGAGGTTCCCTCTCGGGCCCGCTTTTCATCCAGATGGCGGCAGAGATCATCATCTTTCTGGCGATTGAGGGCGGTATTATGGCGACCGGAGGCTCGGGGGTGATGGGAGGCCATGGAGTCCGTGGAGGCATTGTGGATGGAGACGTGTTCTTGATGAAGAGGATGTTTCTGAGGGTTAGGACCCTTTGGAGGCGGCTGATTAGGAGGATGAAGGTCTTGTTGGAGCGGGTCTTCCGTTGCGGGTGGGAGTTGCCCCTGTTGTTGTGCGGGATTAGGGGGAATTTCTTGCTGCTGATCAGGGTTGGGTCCTCGGTTGGACCCCCTTGACCTGACTTTCCGAGGAGGCATGGCTGGAGAAGATCTGTTCACCAGGAAGAGGAGAGGTTTCTATTCGTTAGTTTCCCACAGACGGCGCCAATCTGTTGCCACTAAATTTGGTGTGGGGGCAAACAGATAGTATTTGTGGATTCTTAGGGAAACTGAATAGTAAACCTGTATACCTGTTCCGTCGGGCTTCGATCGTCGATCCCGCCGTAGACCTGCAAAAAGTGCGAGACACCGGGGTTGTTCCCGGCGACGCACCCTCCGACGCTCAAGTCAGTAATCTGAAAGACTATGAAAGAGCGCAAAAACTGGTGAAAGATTGATTACCTCTTAATGGAGATGGGTGGGGGGTATTTATAGGCGTCTTAGGGAACAGATTAGGCATGTAATTCCTGTGTATAGATAAGGAATGTAATCCCCAATCCCCAGTGAAAGGATAGATATGAATCAGGGCCGTTGATTAATGTTAATCAGAAACCCTAATTCTATCCTGCTGGACCGGGTTTGTTGCAGGTTGAAACCCGCACCCAGTTGAGGTGGATCCGTTCGCGGGTTTATTGGATCTGCGAGGAGGAGACCCAGTACCCGCTTCTGACCCGTTTGTAAGTGAAATTACTGTCTTGCCCCCGGACTTCAGGATTTGTGCCCAATTTCGACGGCCTCGATTACACCCCTATTTTTAGCCATATCAACTCTTTATACCTCTCCTATGCATCATACAAAGACTCAGTCTTAAATTGAGTGAATGTGGTAATGTCATTCCTTAGCTTCGCTATCTTTGCCGGTGAAAAACACTTAGCCAAATTTTTTTATGCAAGTCCCTCCCAAGTAGATTACTACCGGGTGGTAGAAAATTTAGCCAAACCTTATCCTTATCATTATGTGAAAAAGGAAAGAGTCTCAATCAAATTGCATCATCTCATACTTTATTATGCTTGAAAGTGTCACAAATTTCTAAAAAATTTGCAATGTGAACATTAGGATCCTCGTGCGATAGTCCTCCAAACTGAACAGTTTGTTGAATCATTTAAATGATCGCCGGTTTAATTTCAAAATTTTTTGCTTCAATAACCGTCCTCTTTATGCTTGATGTTACTCCATTAAGTGAGGGCATAGCATAATCTTTTAAAGCCTTGTTTTCCTCATTATTTGCCATTGTGATACACTTCTATGTCCTGAAATATGACTATTTAAAAAAATAGAAAAATAAAAATAAAAAGTAAAAAGTACAAAATAAAAATAATAAGAAAAATATAAATTAGTAACAATCTAGCAATTATCAATATCAATAAAAGAATAATTAGTTCCCGGCAACGATGCCAAAAACATGATGTGAAAATTTGCAAGTGTACAAAATCGCAACAAGTAGTGTAGTAAGTAAAAAGAGTGTCGAACCCACAAGGACTAATTATTTTATCGAGTACCGAAATTACTAGATTAACTACTATTTGGAAGATCGAAAAGATGATAAAAAAATAGTAACTAAATTAAATTAATCTAAATGAAAGAAGTAAACTAATTAAAAGGAATGAGATCTGAAATTTTTTTGTTTATTAATTGCAAAAACTAGTTCTAAAACTTTTGATTTTGTAATGCCCTGATTTTTCAATTTATGAAAAAATTACTTATTTTGCACGTAGTGTGCACGTGTAATATTTTTGGCTCATATTTTCATCAAGAAGAGTAAAGATATTTTAATTTGTGCTTTTCATTGTTTTGTACAAACTCCTTTTCTTAAAAGCCCAAAATGTACCTCATTTATTTTATTTTTTAAATAACAATTGTTTTGGGCCATTTATTAAAGCCCATGGTTTACTTCTATTTTATCTACAACTTGTAATGTGGAACACCTTTTAAAGACTTTATTTTGTATTTTGTACAAGTTTCTCTTTTGGGTGACTAGTGCTTGCACGTGCATTTCACATACACGTGCATGAGCACACTTGGCCGGATTGGGAAGAGAAGTGGGTTTTAGTCATGGGTGGTTATCTAGAGTATGGGTAGTTATTACAACTCCCTAGTAAATCCTAGCCCTTGACCCTATAACTATCTACTAAATCTTAGCCCTCCATCTCACCCAAACTGGTGTATAAATACCCCCTCTCTCCTAAACATCTTCTACACTAAGATCCCTTGAAAGTAGATATATATATATATATTATAGTGTAGAATTGGTGAATGAGAGTTCTCTTGGAGGCCGATCATCTCTGCAGAGGAGCTTCGGTGTGGAGCAAGGAGCAAGGAGCAAGGAGTCGTGCATCGCCTTAAGAGGCTTTACTGGATTCGTTTATTTCGTCAATAAGGTGGGTGTTTCTCAGGACTTCTAATGTAGTAATTATGTTATGACAGTAATGATTGTTACCATGCTTGTGAAAAGTAAGTTTAAACATATTAGATTGCTCTGTGTATGCTTATGATAAAAGTTGTGAAGGACTAATAATGAAGTAATGACACTGTAAATAAGACTGAAATAGGTCTGTACAGTCGACTGTCACGTGGACAAGTCGACTGGTACGAGGCGAATGTTTATTCATGATTTATTGGAAAATTTAATAATGTACGTGTGTACAAACCGAATTGATAGAATGATTGCTTAACTTATTTCCCCATGTTATACATGACTGAGGAGACATGAACAGATGAAAAGGAACTAGGGATGATTAGTAAAACTGGGAATAACCCGTACAGTCGACTGCTGATGTAAACAGCCGACTGAAATATCGAAGTAAATTATGAATAGTTCATAATTCCATGAAATGAGGTATTTTTATTGTGATGTTCTAGTGTGCTAAATTGAGATTTAGTGTTCATTTCTGCAAGTAAATGATGAGTAAATGAAAATGCATGCTTAACATTCCCTTGAGGAAAGAAAACATTAGTATGAGAAAGTATATGTTGTGATGTTAGTGAGCAGCTAAGAAATTACATGTTTATGTAGTATGAATATATTGTAATATGACACAATGATGCATGCGAGTTGAAGAACAGAAGGGAATGACGATTCCTTAAATTGAAATTAAACCTGTTCAGCCGACTTAATGCAAGTAGCTAGTCGACTGGGCTGAGTATTAAAATGTACTGTTGAAACCCCAGGACAGACGACTGATTGAATGACAGTCGACTGTCACGTGAATGATATTTTGAACATGGAAAATTGCGGAGCAGCCGACTGGCCATGTGCAGCAGTCGACTCTCCTAAGCAGTTGTGAAGAACTTGATTTTGACTGAACGAGTCGACTGGACTTTCTCCAAGTCGACTGTCCAGAATATTCTGATATGTCAGAGATTTCATGAGGTTTCTGTTAAAGGTTGTGAATCTTATGATTGATGTTGGTAAACTCTATTTGTTGTTGCATGAATTTACATGAAATGAATCATAGACTTGAGCTGAGAATTAAATGAATATGAAAGCTAAGATCATGATAAAGGAAGTCTGAGAGACTATTAAATGAATTCATGAGTAGATAATGCTCAATTGGAAATTGTGAATTGGAAATTGAAACAAAAGAGTAGCTAAGTCTCCCCCGGCATTGGAAATGAAATGAAATGAAATTTGAAAAGAAAGACCAAGGTTGGTCATGTTGAATGAATGAATAAGTCCGGTTTAGTGGAGCGGCTAACTCTAGAGCTTTGATTTTTGTTCATGATTCTAATAAAAACTAAGGATTAGTGCATAGTGAAGATGTGATGAAAGTGAGAGAAAAACACGTGTATGAGAACTAGGGTTTACGGTGCGGGTGTGTGGGCCACAAAATGCATGCTTGATGAGTCAAGACATGGCGTGGGCACAACTCAGAATGATCGGACTCTATTCACGCTTGTGGGATGTTTGGTGACTGCAAGAGGATCGTGTGCCATGAAGTGAGGCTGAATTGCCACAGAATGCATGCTTGATGAGTCAAGACATGGCGTGGGATTCCCCTCCAGAATTTTCTGTACACGAGCTTGTACTCATAGATCATCTAGGATACTCACCATAGTTACAGTAGTAGATTAAGTCATGGCGAGGGATTGAACCCTACAAAGATGAAGAACGATTAAGAGGCTTGCCCTCGGACCTATGTAGTATGGGATGCATAGAATCCGAACAAGTGCGCATTAGTGTCATCTAATATAAATAATTGCATTAAGGATTAAGTGCACAATCACGACACGACATCATTAAGATTTTCCCCTTTGCTCTATTTTGATATGTGAACAAGTTTGTGATTTGTTAAGAAATGAGAATCGTTATACTGTTTCTGGCATAGAGAGGATGGCCATGTATAATTATCGTCGGTTGAATAAACTGACGTACCCACAGTTTTGTATGCAGGGTGAATGGCATGAAAAAGATTAAAGAGGAACAATGCTTAAAGATTTCTCATTGTTGTTGTACATTGTTTCATTGTTGTAAATTTTACTTCCGCTGTGCAATGTAAATGTAATGTTGATGTAAACTCTGATGTAAAATGAAAAGTTTGAATTTCCTTGTAAAATTGTACTAAAGAAAGCGAAAAGATCCTGTAGAACATCTCGAATTCAGTGTATTTGGGATTCGGGGCGTTACAGATTTCATATTTAATCCCACACAATTTATAACTCCATGTGAATAAAAAGATTATTTTTCCGAGTTGTAGACCAAAATCCCCAAATTAATTAACATTCTCTCTCAAACAATATCAAATATATTCTCAACTAATTATTTGTCATAGTTCATGCACAAATTACTAATTGAAAATTCGTTAAGATATATGGATTCTTAACAGTCACATTAACAACGGTTCGCTCTTGTAACGGTATTTAATTTTATAAATTCGAAATCATAAATTATCAGTTCGGTCTCTCCATGATTTAATAAGACATACAAAAGTTGGTCAAACAATTGTAAGCATTAAGAACTATAACACCCCGAATTTCAAATAAGCCTGAATTCAAAGTTCCACAGGATCTTTACACTTCACTTCGTATAATTTTACAAGGAATTTTAAAAACTTTTATACAACAATGTTTACATCAACGTAGCGGAAGCAAAATACAACATGATACACAATTAAAATAACAGTTGAAATATTTCTTTAAGCAGCATTCCTTCTTTAGTCCTTTCATTCATTTTATCCTGCATAGAAACTGTGGGCACGTCAGTTGCATACAACTGACGCTAGGATATAATATATCAATTTCTCTTACTTGGAAAGCACAAACTTGATCACAAACAAAGCTAAGGAGGAACTATCCTATTGATGTCGTGTGTACTAGTGCACTTAGCCTTAATGCAGTTATTTTTATTTCATGACACTAATGCGCACTTGTTCGAACCTATGCATCCCATTCTACATAGATCCAAGGGCCAGCCCTTAACCGTACTTCATCTTGTAGGTTGAATCCCTCGTTATAAGTTTAACTACTACAGTAACTACTATAAGTTCTTAGATGTTTTATGAGTTACGAGCCCAATCCCACGTTATGACATGATGCATCATGTAGACAGCCTATGGACAATTCACCTCCGTCATGGGTCGTTGGCGCTACGTAGTCACCAAGCACCCCCACAAGCGACGCCACGATCATGATAATTCCGGAGATGGATTCACGTCATGACATGACGCATCATGTATGCAGCCTATGAAAACTCTCACACCGTGAATTCAAGGCCCTCATACTTAGTGTTTTTTTCTTACTTTCATCACATCTTCACTATAGTGTTGTCCTTAAATAATTGAATCATGAATAAATTAACACCCTAGAGTTAGCATTCCTTTACACCGGTCTTAAACATCAATTGATAACAACAACCCATTCTTGGTCTTTTTCTACAAAATTTATCTTCAAAGAATTCATTCACGCCGGTGTAAGGACTTAGCTATACTCTAGATTTTAACCTCTTTTCATGTTCACAAAAAATTGAGTGTTTATACTCACAAACTCCGTATTCCATCATGATCTTTTTATTTCATTTTCCAAGCACACTTGCATGTATTAAAACACCAAATTTTATTTATTGACTTACTCCAATCTTCCATGTCGAAAATCTCAATATTTGATCTTTACACAAAACTCTGTACATTCAAAATTTTCCCTTTCTTTAATTATACAAAAGTCATATTTTAAAAAAATTTATCAAGTTCTTCATCCCATTTTTTTAATATAAAAACACTTCTAATTCTCACAAAATATGTCAAAATATTGTGAAAATATTTTTTATAAAGTCTAAATAATTTTAGAAGAATATTAGAATGTTTTCCCAATTTTTTTTGCTCATTAAAACTCTTAAATACCCAAAAAATCGAAATATTTTAAAAGGCCAGGCACCAGGTTCGAACCCACGACCCCCGCCCATGCTACAGTGACCAACTCAGAGCGCACCCGAAGACTAAGAAGTCCAAAGGCGGCTGGCGATATGATTTTGCTTAATTACTTTATGTATATATTGTACTATATTTTGAGAAAAATCGAAATTTAACAAAAATAGAGTCTCTTCAAGACTCAAACCCTAGACCATGAACACTGTTCACAGCGCTATAAACCCACACCGTAAACCAGTATGCCCAAACCCATTCTCTATTATAATTCTGAGTGAAAATTCCCGTATTCTACTAATCAGTTTATAACCCTTTCATTAACAATTTTGATTTCCAACTAAATTTGTACCATTCAAAATCTAATTCTTTTCCAGGCTGTTTTCTTTCAAAATTACAGTATAGTAAATGTATTTATATTCACAAAATTCTTATTTTTCACAATATAATGAAATTTTCCTTCCAACTTGTATTAAGGAAATTATATTATCAATTTTTTAAAATAAAATGTTGTCTCTCATCAAACCATCTTTATAAAAAATCCTTATACTCATAAAACATATACTAGTGAGACTATTTCTTCTCTTATCACATCATCACCACATAATTGAAATAACAACTAAGCCATTTAGCAACTAACACATATCAATATTCATTCATCTCAATAAACAACTAAGCCATTCACTAAGCAAAATTATCAAATTAGCATGGTTCATTAAATAGATATTCTATCATGAAATATTGATATGGCACAAATGATAATTTATAATTCACTAATCTCAAATCCATTCTACGAATTTTGGTATATTAATCATCAAGATTTTCTCTTTTTCCCTACAAGTCTCTTTAAGCAATCACATGACAAATTTTTACTATTTTCTCTAGCATATTCATAATTTTAACTTACTAACATGATATCTAGATTAGTAGAGAAATTGCCCACCTCTTGAAGAACAAATGGAAATTCATAAAGAAAAATTTCTTGAAAGCACGATTGCCTTCCTTTCTCCTTGATCCTAGCCGCAGGCCTTCTCCTCCAAGGTGTGCAAAATCCGAGACTCCTCCTCCTTGTACTATGCCGGCCTCCAAAATGCAAGAACACACACACGCTCAATCTTTTCTCACACAATCTCTTCTCTTTATCACACACTCAATCTTTTTTTCACACAATTTCTTCTCATTCTCTTTTAAAATTCTAAGGTGCAAAGAATAAAGAATGACAAAGGGGACTATTTATACACAACTCATGGTCAAATGAAGGGTTGAGATATGTTTGGATGAATGGCTAAGATGCATTTGGGAGTTACAAAAACCACCCATTAACACACAACCAACTCTCCACTCTCCCACTCATCCAAGCATGGCCGGCCTACTCCTCTTTCTCCATTGCACGTGCATGTGCAATGCACGTGCCCCCCTTATGCACACCTATAGTTGTTTGTTCATTAATTTGTTGCACTAATTTGTTACATGACTAAATCTACCATACAAGTTGTTTAATTAACAATTGAATTAATTAGTGGGTTAACTAGGTGGGTTAATTCTATGGGCTTTTAATTAATTTATTTAATTTATTTTGGGTGGGCTAGGATTAAGTTATTAGGCCTAGAATTCTATAATAATTAATAAGAGGCTTTTAAAAGAGAAATGAAATGTTTGTTCATGACATTAAAATAATTTTAAGGCCAATGCACATATAAATTTGCACGTGCAAAACACATGAAATCAAATGAAAAGATTTATATCTAACTATATGAAAATTCAGGATGTTACAAGAACAAAAATCAAACACACAACCATGGAAAAATAAAAAATAATATGGAATTAAAATTATGTTCTCAAAACTAGGCTACATCAAATTCCTAGAAAAATAAAATTAGTTCATAATAAATTTGCAACTAACAAACATGTTATTTAATTACATAATAAAAATTAGAGGAGAAGAAAAAGAAAAACTCTGTTTGTTGTCGAAAGTCCAAGTCGGAACGCCTCGAATTTTCTGCCCCATTGTTTACGCCTCTGTCTTCGCCTCGATTTTCGCACTGGTAAAGAGCCCACGTCAGCGTTCTCTTTCTCATTTCTCCTCGTTGAACGTGTCGCAATCCACCTTCTTCTCTCTCTTTTTGTAATTCTTGTTTCCCCGTAATTGTATTTTATACTATATTTTGCTTCATTGTACTCCTTCATCTACTTGAAACCATGTATTTGTTTCAGATTGAATAAAACCATTAAATTGTTTTCGACTCAATTTTTTGTCCTTTTACCGAATTCATTTGTGTGCACTTTGTGTCATTCTTCATGAAGAAATGGCTATTTCTTCTCATTTATCTCTTTATCCCCCATTTTATTGCATTTTGACCAATTCTCCTGTTGGGCCCTATTCAATTCGGGTACCCTAAAACCCACAAACCCGAAACCCTACTATTTAAACTCCTTAACCCTAACCCCTAACCCTAATCACTGTTAAACCCCTAACAAACCCGCCGCTACCTTCCCCCTTCTCCCTCCGTAATTTACTCCGTCTCCTTCTCCATTCGTCCACGACCCAAAACCCACTCCGAACACCATCAACCTCCATTCACCCTCGCTTCCACCACCGCCTCACCATCCCATTCTCAGATCACCCGTCCATTCGCCATCGCCATCATCCATCGTCTTCACCCATCGAACCCAACTCTCGAAAACCCATTTCACCATTTCTCCATCGTCGTTGCCCCCCCTCCGCCATTAACCGCTGCACCATCCCCTCAGCACCCTCGGCCTCCGCTCCGACCACCACCATCAACCGCCAACAACCCATTTCTCCTCTTCCCCTGTTTCCGAACCCAGAACAGAGCCACGCCTTGTCGTCGCTAGCTTCGCCGTCCGCCGCCTCACGTCACTGTTGCCAGCGTTGCAAGCCCACCGCGTCATGTCGCCATCGACGCGCGAGCCCTGCGTCGTCGCTTCCCACTAGTTGCTGTCGCGAGGAAGAAGACGCCTCGCCATTGGTTCGTTACGCTGTCCCCTGTTCTGCCACAGTGATCCGAGAACCGCTGTACGCTGTTCGGCCAGATCCGGTGTGAGGAAAGAATCTGATTGGCTGCGGTCCACTATTCCGTGTTTTGCCGCACTGGATCTGGTGCTTGCGGTTCGTTGTTTTGGCCAGGGATGGCAACTGGGCCGGGTCAACCGGCGACCCACCCGCGACCCGGCCTGCCAACCCGGCCAGGTTAGCTACGTGGCGGGTTCGGGTCGAACCCGGTGAACAGTACTGGGTCGACCCGGGTCGCATTTAACGTGAATTGAATTCGCGAAACACGGCCCAACTTGCGAATCCAACCCGCCAACCCGCGGGTCGAACGTTCGACCCGTGACGGGTCAAGCGTTGACCCGTGACGGGTCAAGCATTGACCCGCGGGTCGAACGGTCGAAATTTCCGCCGATTCCGCTGTCTCCACAGAGCCGTTAGGAACGGCTCTTTGAGCCGTTGTATTGTTTTTTTTTCCACATATTTAGCCTATAAATATCCCCAAAAATCTCATAAAAAATCACACCTCACTCTCTTACTCTCTCTACTATTATACATCATTTGTAAAGAATTTTTCAACAATTGTAGTATTCATCAAACAAGTGTACAAGGAGGCATATACACGATCAAATTTCGGTCGTATCGGAATCAAAATTCAACGTCTTCAACGTCTTCAACTCTCTTCAACCCTCGTCAAATCTACTTCAACCTCTCCTCAACTCTTCAATTGCGGAATCGGCAAAGCGCTCCTCCATCTTTTCTATTCTATTTTTATTTTCACGGTTTTTTTATATATGCGTATTCGACGGTGAACGGTATCAAAATTTCATACCTCTCTCGTTAATTTTTTTTTTGCGTTGTAGTTAAAATTATTGTTCGTTTTTTGAACCTCTCTATCTCAACCCTCTTGTTTTTTAGTTTTTTTTTGTATAATTCACCGCTCCTACATTGTATTTTTTTTGTTACATACTTTAGCACATTACTATATTATGTCTAGATCACGCGGTAGCGGTCGTAGCGGACAAGATTCCTCCTCCTCTTCACGTAGACCAGCAATTGTCCCAACTAGTGAGCCCGCCCAAGAATACCATGATCCTACTATGGAACAATGGGGTACACACGACGATGTTGTAGGTGACATACAATTAGAAGAAGAACAACAACAACAACAAACCGAAACCACACAACCCCGTAGTAGTAGGAAAAGTAGAGGAGAAACTAGCGATTGGCATAAGTTTTATGATTATATCCCGGACGAACATACTCCGGATATAGGTTTGAAAGTGTGTAAAACATGTAGTAAAACATACAAATTCAAGAGGGGTGATGGCACCGGTATAATTAGTAGGCACATCCAACATAATCATAAAGAACTTCTTGATCAAATACAAGGCCAACAAAAAATCAACCCTAGGACCGGTCAAGTAGATAGCCACCCTTATGATCCCGAACTTGTTCGTCGGGAAATTGCCCGATTAGTCATTAAGGAAGAGTTGCCATTTTCCTATCCCGAGAGTAGGAACTTGGAAAATTTTAATCAAACGGCCTTAAACCTTCATTTTAAAAGAATTCCGAGAAATACTTGCAAATCGAATTGTTTTAAAATGTATGTTGAAATGAAGGACGCGTTGATTGCAATTTTATGGAGTTTAACTTGTAGGGTTAGTTTAACTTCGGATTGTTGGACGGGTGTCAACAATATTCCAACGATGGGAATAACCTGTCATTGGATCGACAATGATTGGATTCTTCAAAAAAGAATCATATCACTTGCAGCGTTGCCGTATCCCCATAGTGGCGCTGAAATAGCAAACCGTATTATAGAAATTTGTGATGTTTTTCATATTCACGATAAAATTATGGCTATTAGTTTTGATAATGCATCTAACAACAATGTAGCAATTACTACTTTAAAATCTGTATTAAACCCTCCATCTGACAATATTTTTCATGTTAGATGTGCATGTCATATTATAAATTTATGTGTTCAAGATGCATTAAGAATAGCTGATCCATATATAGTTAAAATTAGAAATTGTGTACATTTCATTGCATGAAGTCCAAGTATTTTACAAGAATGGAAAGCTTGGTGTAGGGTTAGAAATGTTTCTTTTAGAAAATTTCCAAAGGATGTTAGACACCGATGGAATTCTACTTTTGATTTACTAAATGTTGTCACCAATTATAAAGCAGTTGTAAATAATTTTTGTATCGCGAAAAATATGCACAATTTTGAAATGACTCCCCCCGATTGGTTTTTTGCCGAATCTTTGTTGAAATTTTTAGAACCTTTTAAAACCGCAACTTTAAAATTTTCAAAAACATATGAATTTACTTCTAGTAGCATTTTTATTGAATTAGTTAGCATGATGCAAATATTTAACGAAATGTTAAATGATCTCTATATTAGTGACATTGTAAAACCTGCATTTCAAAAATTTTTGAAGTATTATTTTCCTCCTCCTATGTTGATTTGTGTTGCTACTATTATGGATCCTCGTATCAAATTAGAAGGTACGAAGAATTTGATAGAAATGTTTTTTTGGATATTTGGAGGTAAATGTAGAATTAACAATTGACTGCGCTATTTTTTTAGTTCAGTTTGAATCTACGTTAAATAACTTGTATGATTATTATGATAGACGTTTTGCTTCTAGTAGTACAACTTCTGTAGTTAGTTCTTCTTCTGGTAGTTCTAAAGGTAAGGGTAAAAGTAGAATTGGTGATAGAACATTTAGTTTACTTGAACAAATTCAATCTAAAAAACCTTGGACTAATCAACCAAATGAATTAAATTGGTATAACCAACAAGATACTGAGCCTACTCTTTCTGCACTAGATATTTTACAATGGTGGAAAGAACATGAACACACTTTTAGTATTCTGTCAATTATGGCTAAAGATTTACTAACTCCTCCTGTCTCTACAGTTACTTCTGAGAGTGCATTTTCTACAAGTGGCAGAGTTCTATCTGATTACAGGAATCGCTTGAAGCCAGAGGCGTTAGAGATGCTTGTTTGCACAAAAGACTGGCTGAAGGCTGAAGATAGGACACAAGGAAAAACACTATCAAGTTCCACAAGTGGGAGCAACTCGCCCGAAGAACAACAACAACAACAACAACAATAGCTTTGCTTGTTATGTCGAATTAGAAAACTTGTACTCAATTAAAATTGTATATAAGAAATATGTTATTGTATAAAACTTATTTGTGAAAACTTGTACTCATTTCATTATAAATTGTTAAAATTGTATAACTTAAATTCATATGAATAATATTTCAAAATTTGTTGTCAATTTCACTCTTTCAATCTTATTATTATTATTACGATTTTTATTGTTTATTAGTATTATTACTTACTTAGTATTATAATTATTATTATTATTATTTTAAGCTACCAAAAATATATACATATATATATATATATATATATATATATATATATATATATATATATATACTAGTTGAAGTTAATCGTGCACCAAGTGCACGCGGCCTGGTGCATGTGACTAATATGGTCAAATTATAATTCGTTGAGCTATTAATTTTGTATAGAGATCTACCCAATATAAATGTACTTTTTCTTTCTAGTACTTATTTAGACATTTTTCCGGTATGCACCAAGTACGGCTTTCATGGACCACTAAATCATGAATTTTGTTTCATGACATTCTTACCGTGCACCAAGTGCACGTGACTTGGTGGAATATATAAACAATATATTATGTTGTTGAGAAAATCAGTCATAGAAGAAATCTCATTAAGAACTCAAATGAATATAAAGTGTGATCACTATATATTAATTATGTACACAAAATACTTAAAATTTAATATTAAAGACTCTAAATATTATAACTACAAATTTTATAACTTTTATAACTACAAATTGCAGTTTTTAGTCAACAATTTTTTTATTTACTTTATCACAAGGCATAATTTTAAAATGGTACCTAAAACATCAAAACTAAGTAATTGTGTCTTGAAATTAGTCCACGAAATTTAGAAAACTAATCATTAACATTTAATAAATGCGACAAATTAGAACTGAAATTAAATCTTAAAAAATATCGGACCTAGAAGATGCGCTTGGTGCTGCAGTATCTCATCAATCGGCTCCAATCTACAACGAAGGCAATCTCGACCAACACCTTTAGATCAGGTGGGGAAAAATTTGAGTTGTAGTCATCATGGTCGTGTAAGATGTGGGAGGCGTCACAACGGTGATGATGGTGATCGGGAGATCGGGGACAACTTGAGGACGGGGGCATAGCCTCCTTGGACTCATGAGTCATGACAATATATGCCTACCTCTTTTTAGTCTCTTATCAGATATACTTGCTAATAATAAGGATTTTACTATCTGTAATGATTACATTTTTCAATCAGACACAAAGGGCTAAAAGTTGTACTACTACGAGCATTTTTAGTTATTTCTTACAATCAGCATGCTACCATAGGAGCCTACTTCCTGCATACAGATCTAAATATCAACTCACCTCGTGATCTTTTAACATAAACATGACAGCTTCGCCATTAGTATCTCCTCATTTGGACTCAGTAAATCATAGAATTAAGATGATGACGGATTAATCTGTATGTATGCTTGTTACAAGCAACACTCACAGAAGTGGTGAATCTTGGACTACCTTAATTTGTCTCTGGTTTTGTCAATTAATAGTTAATAAGTAAGTGCCACCTATTGATACGCCTAGCATGTAAGTCCATTTGCAAGTAAAAGAAAATTGGGTTATTTAAGTGGTTTTGTATTTAGATAATCTCTGAATGTTGTTAATGACTTCATTCTAACGGTTAAAAGTCAAGTGTTGCAAAAGAAAATGATTCAATGTGTGGAAAAGTTGGTTTCCAAATTTTTTTATTGACCGATGTTGTAATCAAGATCACCAAAAAAAAGGATAGATAAAATTAAATTTGTTTATGTTTTGCAATAGGTTTAAAAAATTTTGTTGTTGTTCAGTAGAAATAAAACCTAAAAGCTCATAAATATTGATATTGACAAAGAAAAAACGATCATAAGCATTAACATTATCAAATTGTAAGAGCAAAGGATAAGCAGTATAGACAACTAACATCACAGATATATTTGAACTGATTTAAAAAAGCTCCTAAGATTATCAACTGGGCTCCTTTAGGGTTTTAAGAAATTAGTTTCCTGTGCTAGGCTTAAACGTGTAGGCCCATTTTAATTAGTTAGATCTAGCCTTAGTTTAGGCCTCCATTCATACATAGAGGTCTTGAGATTTTCTAACCAATACCAACAAGAGAAAAATCTGCTATCAATTAGAGATCTACAACCAAACATTGTGTCTTAAATTATGATTTTTATTGGTCCACCAGACTTAGAGGAGTGCGCTATGTACCAATTATTGTCGGCATCTGAGAAAAACCTGATCAACAAATCGCAACAAATAGTATTGCCAGAATATGAGAGAAACCTGAATAACAAGTGTCAACAAACAGACTCTTGAGAATTTTCCTAAATAAATTTTGACAGAAAGAAAAAACAATAGATCTTATTCGGGCTTACCACACCCAGTGGCTGGTCTCTAATTTAAAGCAAAAAATAGTGCTATTATCAAGCCTAAATCTGATACTTGATCAATTTCAGGAAATTTGAGCTCAGATTGTGAACTATATACATAACATGTAATATAGTTAGCTAGATCAAACTTTTTCCATCAGTTATTAATTACCCATATACCATTAAAAAAGGTGATATTTGTTTTCTTAATGTCCTAACTTGAAACAATGTCATTAACCTAAAGTCTTACGAAATCTTCAAATTTTAAACTTAGGCTTCTCTAGTCTCGGAATTTGTTTCATTATTGTTCCAATTCACCGCAAATTCTCAATACAAGCTTAACTAATGACTGAACAAATAATACTGATTGTAAGAGAGAGAAACTATCCCCATTTGGAACCTTGATTCATTTATTCCTAACATATAATAAAGACAGAAGTTAATTAGAGTACGGTCATCACGATGGACGGCAGAAAACAAACATGAAAAAACATTGTTGTCAAATTGGGCAACCATGTGTGTATCATTTTCAATGTTCATCGCATAGTATTGGAGCATCGGGTTTAAACAGATTTTCACATCCTAATATTTATATATTGAGCATATGTATGTGGAGCATTAAAATAAGAGCAAATATATACCATTAATTAATGGTAATTCGCAGAACACTTATAAGGTATGTGTTACAATCATACAATGGTAGTTAAGTAGAATGCTAAAGGTATGTGATACAATCATACATATCATCCTCCACAAAAGATTCGTGCTTTCTCTTGATTAACCACAATTAGCAGGTGCCCCATGCATGCATGGGGGAAGGAGCAGCGCATTATTTAACACCTTTGATCCGGCGGCACGAGAACAGGAACAGAAGATCACAAGCTAGTGAGTTGTTTTTGTTTTCTATATTTATGGGAAATTTCTGAATGTTTAGATAGGATATAGACAGATAAATAGCAATTTTCTGAAAATGTTCTTTGACTGATGATTGAATTACAATCGGTAAGTAGAAACATACAACCATATAAATAATTTACTACCAGGTAATGTGTATATAGTTTAGTATGCAATGGATTGAATACACATAGGAATTTGAAGCAATGACTGATTGATACGAACAACATATGTAGGTCAACATAATTGGGTTGATTTCACATACCTCAGCATGCAGTTGCTATAGATTTACTCATATGTAACCTGCACGCTAGAGCGAGCTGCCTGTCGTGTTTGTTCAACTAATATACACACAAAGAAAATAAGTAGATGAAACAATCACAGAAAATTTCAGAAATTGTTAAGTCTCCAAGCTGAAACTAATGGTTAATAAGATTAGCGTAGACACGTGCATTAAGATGTTTCATACATTCCAATAAATTAGACTTGCTGATTATAAATGTTTAAAAATATTACACGAGCATTTTCGATCTATACAAAAAAGGATATATGTTGTAGTCATTATAGTTGGTTGTTGTTGTTGTTGTTAGCAATGCCCCTTGCAAAACGTTATCTAAAAAGTTTAGATATGGAATAGAGCAAAACAGTGCATTATAAAGTAAGGTTCCAATATCTTTATATCTTTCTGAGAGTGAGTTTTAGTAGCAGAGATGTATCATCTTAGGAAGTAAAAGTGTGTACAATGACTGGTTAAGGTTTAACTCTGAAACAAGGTGTTTACTCGCCTTCGAATGCAGTGCCTTATCACCCATGTTCCTGGGTAGCAACAGCAGTTTGGGTCTAAGGTTTAGTTAATCACAATCATTTTCACCTGGAACTTGAATATATCTTTGTGTATTCCATGACCATTATGCCGGATGCCTTCATTAATTTTGAAGGTAAGGTTCTGAATTAGGCAGAGCTGATACCTTTCATATCGGAGCAAGGAATTTGGTGTTTGTCGAATGTTCTCAGTTTCGTCGTTGTAATTATACCACCTATATGCAGGGTAGTTGCATTGTGGAGTGATGGCTGTGTTGCGTTAGGTCTGCTTGAGCCGAAGCCTAATGTCCCTTGCAGATGAGGAACTTAACCTCATAATCAACATTACAGCACGGAGCTGTTTAAAGTGGCGCATGAAGTGTTCTTCAATGTCAGCACTATCCTCATTGCTTGCTGTTCATGCTGTCATCATTGGGTAATGAGTCATCTGATGTTGTCAGCGCGACTGCGCGTAATTTAGAGGTGCTTTCACCCCTTTGGTAGTTGCCAGTACTGCCCATGGATTTCCTGGTGCCATTCAATTAACTGCATTAAAGTGCAACTGATTTTCAGAAGATGGCAACAATTAATATGAAATGAGAGTTTTTGATTTTTCTGATACCATGGAAATTGTGAGTATTAAAGAACACATGTATCTATTTATTCCTTCGTTTACCTTCAGAGCTAGAATTATATTTTGCTTGTCTGTATGTATATGATATAACTGTAAATTCCAGGAGAAGAGTTAGTGAAATCTAATAAGGTAGGAATATAGTGTCATATTTACAGTGTTGCATTTGCAACAGTTGTTGAATATAGTGTCATATTTAATTTGATTAGATGCCTAAAAGGAAGCATGGATAATTTGTATATAGTTAGAAACCATCTTCAGAGAGTATCAGAAAATTTCATGACAACCATGGAAACAAAATTAGCTATGCCTTCTCTGTTTGATGGAGTAAGGTAGGAGGCATGCAAATGTTTTTATTTAATCATTACTGAAATTGAACGATTATGTGGGGTACGCACATGTTATTCTCCGAAGACTGAGAGAAGTTGAAAGGTACGAGTGTCGGTGTGTATCTCTATCGTGGGTGAACTGAGAGGGGGATAAAGAGCTAGGGTTTTCTGCATAATTTAATTAGAGATTTTAGGAGGAGTATACTCACCAATAATGAAGAGAACTGATCACGGTTAAAGAATTGCACAAGATAAACTAAAAGGGAACAAATTATGGTTTCCTAAATCCCACAATTAAGAAATATTGGATCTAGGATGGAAACAAGTAGACATGGAACCAGAGAAAATATTTTCACAAATGAAGCAAGAGAACTCAATAATGTAGAGAGTTCATGGTATGAAACTTGCATAATAACAAACTCAAAAGGGAAAAAAAATTATGGCGTTGCAAATTTTGCATTAACAGAATATTAAAATCCGTATGAGTTATACTCGAACAACACTTAAGATACAGGCCAACAACGAAACAAAAGTTAGCCCAAACTAAATACAAAAGCAAGCAATAACACCAATGAAAATTATAAACTTGCATAGAGAAAATAAAAATGCCTAATCACAGCAACAGGAGATTAACTAAGACCATCAGCATAACCCAAAAATTTCTTCAACGTACAGTAAAATATGTTGACAACAACAATATACAACACAACAAATGCGCAGCAGATGCAATGCCGAAAAAGGAACAAAAATACGTAAGAAATGGCCAGGACAAATCAATAAACCAAAAATGAAACAAATCAGGAAAAAGTAACACCTAAACTGAAAACATACCAACGCAAGTAATCAATTCACCAAACAAAAGTAACCATATTTATAAAGTACAATATCAACATTATGACCAACAAAAACCTAAAGCAATCAATCCGCAAGGAGATAACATCTCTACTTTATCTTCTCTATGTTTGAACACAATCTTTACACTTATGCAGAACAACACCGCAACCTCTTGTTATACCAACGGCACCAGAAAATCCATTTAAAAACAAAAACAATAAAAGCACCTAACAACAAAGAGCATGAAGGACACTACAGAGTCCACACAAATCCTTCAATACTTGACAACAAAACCGACCGCAAACCAACCAAAGCAAGATAACAGCAGTAGGAAATTTTTTCAAACAAACTACTAATTTGTTCAAGAATATTTTTTTGAAGACGTAAGAGCATCTGTAGTCGTTGAATGGTAAAATATGGATATATGGATAAATAGATATAGATATCGTAGTTTTGCTGCAGTCGTTGAAAGCTAAATTTTAGCTTTCTATTAATATTAAAATACGCGACGGCACATGATGTGCCGTCTGAAGATAAAAAATACAAAAAAAATTAAAAATCAGGTGGGACGGCACATAATGTGCCGTCCGAACGCTGAAATATTTTTTTTTTTTTTTTTTATAGGCGAGACCAAAAAAAATAAATAAAATTTGCCCCCGTATATCCTGGACGGCACATAATGTGCCGTCCGACACCCATCCAAATTTTTTTTTAATTATATTAGTTCTTATATATAGTTTGGTCCAATTTTTTTAATTATATTAGTTTGGTCCAAAATATATATTGATCCTCCATGAGGACTTGAACCAAAATTAAGACTCATTTGCATTTGCTGAGTCTTAACATTTAAAAATTAAGACTGGAACCAAACTATATATATATCCTGAACGGTGCACTTGAACCAAACTATATATATATAAAAATTAAGACTTGAACCAAACTAAAAAAAAACAATGGGACGGCACATAATGTGCCGTCCGACATATGGGGAAGGCATGAGACGGCACATAATGTGCCGTCCGGTGGGGGGTTTTTTTTGGATATTTTTAATGCGGTTTGGAATTAAAAATTGAATAAAATAGATTATTTACGAATGGGACGGCACATTATGTGCCGTCCGACGAAAAAAAAATAATTTTTTTTTTGGGACGGCACATGATGTGCCGTGCGCCAAATATGCATATCGTCTATGCGGATTGCTAAATATAGCAATCTACTGTAGCGATTTATCCAAAATATGGATAAATAGCTAACGACTGCAGCGACTTTTTATGGATAATATGCATATTATCCATAAATAGCTAACGACTACAGATGCTCTAAGAGGCTTCAGCTGCTGCAACAAGTATGGTCCAAGTATGGTCAACAAGGTAGCTTTAAGATTCATTCAAAGTTTCATTATAGCAGTAAATAAAATGCAGTTGGAAATATAATATGCTTTCTCCCTAATTTGGAAGCAATCTTATGCCTACAAAAAAGATATCATTTTGGCATTTAATCAGAAGTCCCTAGTTGCGACAAAATTACATTAAATTTGTAGAGTATATATAATACTATGTAATACCGGTTGTTCATTAAATTTGTGCCATAAAACTATGATTTAGTGACTTTTGTATATAAGGCACTTGGAAAAGACAGCACTTTTAACAAATCTCAAAGGAAATCTACGGGATAAGAAATTGCTGATTCTACTTTAAAATTCATTAGTAATTCTCTTAGAAGCTCATGCACAAATACGATGCGAAGTGACACACTGGCACAAGGAAGATTTGGTAAAACTAAACTAAAATATCAAGTGTTGTGTCGAATTCATGTGCCCAACAAGACACAGCCAGAAGTATCCGCTCTTCAAAAATAATTCTAATGAAAATATTTATTCAATAATAAATCAAATAAAAGTCTCCATAAAATTACTTGAATGAGGCCTCTTCCAACGAGGTTCATGATTTGGGTTTTTCTCCATTCACGGCCCTTTACCCACCATTGAGACTGCATTCACCCCATGCTCTGTAACCTTGATCACATCTTATTGAACATCACTAGTTGCAGTTGGTAGGCTCACCTGACAACAAACCAACACATTTTTTTCTCAAAATTCCACCTTTCCAAAAAATTTAGACAACTCAATCCTTAACAGAGAACAATATAAAACCTTAACAAGGCTTCTTGATGAACTTCTCAAAGGAATTCCATCACACAGTTTATGTCCATGTAGTTTCATATAGAATAAAATTTGCACTAAAAAATGAGAAGGAAACAAAGATAATCTTTTTAACTTGATCAAAGTTATTGATTTTCACAAGCCAACTCACTATAAATTACCAATATTCAATATGGTAGCACAAATTTGTAATCCAATAATCAATGATAAAACTGCAAGGAATCAATACCAAATTAAGGAGTCGTGAGAGAAGGCCTTCGAGTCGTCGGAGGCGCCAGAGCGTGCTACGATATCCGAATAGTAGTTGTAATTTTACTAACAGTAGTTGTTAAAGACGTCGATAGTCGAAAGCGAAAGAGTCGTCGAAGTCGTGAGAATTGGAAAGTGCTGCAGAGAGAGAGCTACAACGGGGTTGGGGAAAAGGGTTTGAGAGAGGAGGAGGATGCTGCGAGGATTTAGGGTTTCGATTGAGAATGGATCAAATTTTGGATTTAGGTTTATCAATTTGGATTTGATTTACGGGTTTCGATCAGGATTCTATAGGGAATATGAATGTCGGATTAAGATGACGATGTGAAAAATTAACGGCTAAGATTAAGTTGATCATGTCAAATATACGATTGATGATGATGATGTTTAAATGAATGGTTAAGATTGAGTTTTCGAAATTAATGGTTGAGATCGCTTATGGACAGATTTATTGTGGCTTTCATAATAAAAATAGATATATATTAAACGGTCCAACCCGCGGGTCGACCCGGCCCAACCCGGGTTGAACCCTAAAGGGTTCACAGGTTGGGCGGGCCACCCAAACGAAAACTCAGCCCGGCCCGGCCCGGCCCGGATAAGAGCCCAACCCGGCCCGAGCCCGCGAAGTATACGTGCCACCCCGTCCGGGTTGGGCCCGGCCCGGCCCACTCGACCCGTTCGCCATCCCTAGTTTTGGCATGATCTGGTGTGCGGAATAGAGCTGATTGGAGGGTTTCGGTGTTTGCTGTTTTGCCACGCCAGATCCCGGCACGCTGTTTGCTGTTCTGGCCGATCCGGTGTGGGGGAAAACTCAATCTACGGTCGATCTTCGCACGTGCTTCACACGTGCTTTTGGGAGACTTCTTCCGAGATTTTTCAACCCAATTTTCTACAACAAGTGGATCTAATCATCGTCAAATTAAGGCAAGTATCCCTTGTACAATTTATTTGTTCTAGTACACGCATCCCTTGAAAATACTACAAATAGTTAGAAATTGTGACTCATTCTTGTTGTCGTTGTTGATCAATATTAAACCTCCGAAATTTTATAATTCTAAGAGTCACAATAATTTCATTGTATTAAATTATAACTACTTGGACTCAATTTATCCCTTGAACACATGAACATATGAATTAAGGAGCCCTAAATTTGTAGACACATGTTACATCTAGTATTTGATGAACTTGCAACCATTTGACTTGGAAAATAATTATTATTTTCTGTTTGACCACCACTATCCTGTATTTATATCACAAAATAACTTAGACGCCTAATGACAAATTTCCATGTAATCTATACTAGTAAGTTATTCCCACATGTTGTTGTCCTGAATCTTCTTTTGCTGTTTCGACCCATTTAGCATTAGAATCTGGAACCGAGCCCTGAATAGAAAATGTAGATCTGGATGTCTAGATGTCGATAGCCTCCGAAAGTTTCGAATTCGGGGTTACGGTCTAGGAGTTATTGCAGTTTTACTGCAGCTGTATCGGTAGACGCAGATTCGTAAAACTGCTGCACACATTTACTTTGTGCATTAATTTAGCTATGTAACCAGCAAGCGTTTGACTCAAAATTTTATATGTAGTTGCTGGACACCCTATAGGACATTCCCAATTCTTCTTAGAATTAATTTTCATTATTTCAACCCTATTTCACATGTATAAACTCAAATACACAATTCTGTCTGAACAAATGTAACAAGCCGGGGTTTGAGGGAAGGACTATAGAGAGGACAATATAGGTAAGTGTACTCAGAAGGGGGCCCGTGTTTTCCAAAGTTGTATGTTAAATGGAACTAAGTGCCACATAGAACTAAGTGCCACGTCATGGTGACGGGGGCCACCTCTAGAGCCTACGGGGGCCACCTCTAGAGCCAATTACAAGGTTACATGATATATATTTGCGATTACATGGAACTAAGTGCCACGTAGAACTAAGTGCCACGTCATGGTGACGGGGGCCACCTCTAGAGCCTACGGGGGCCACCTTTAGAGCCCATAGTTTGATCACCTGTTTGTTATTTGATGCCTGAGTACACCGCCCTATAGACTCCATTACTAGGTCTAAACGAAATTGCTCTGACTGTAGCAACCATGTAGTAAAAGAATGGATGTATGAAGTGCTACCTAGATAGTAATAACTACAAGACTTGAACATAAAACTTGAACATGACACCTATTACTTGACACATGAAACCCGATACATGATACTTGAACTGGATACATGTTACTTGATACTTGATAACTTGTTACTTGATACTTAAGACCTAACAACTTGACACTAGACTTGAGACCTGTCACTTGATTTTAGTTACCCCTACAGGTTCACCTGTCATATGTTTTACCATTAGCAGTTGTTAACTAGCCTGTTTACTAGGATGTCCCTCTTGTCAGCTAGTTCTTGGTTTTTCCACTACTTGTTATAACACGGTTACATTCTTGATTCCAATTCCTGTTCCCCATACTTGTACTTATTTCACTATTTGTGGCCCTAGCTTGCACTAAGTACATTTTTTCTTGTTTTTCCCGGTTTTCCCATTTTATATTTATTAAGCAGACTTGGGAGACGAGCTAGCTGCTGGGATTGGCGAGCAGACATTTTAGGCTTCGCTTTGAGCAAAGACTTGTTTAAATAATTGCTTTTCTTAAGGTATTTATTTCTCCTGCCGTATAAGACTTGTAACGGGCTTACGTTCCCGAGTTTACATTTGATCCAGACTTGAAAACTATGTGGACATTATCATTTGTTTTAATTGTTTTCTGTTGCTTAATGAATTATTCATGCATGCTTGATTATATATATGTTGTTATATTCTTGTTGTGATGCTGAGTCGATCCTACAGCTTATGGATGATGTTAAAATCATCCGCTGGGTTTCGTATTCCAGATTTTTGGGAAGCGGGGCGTGACACTTTTCTTTTTCCTTTTTTTTCCTTTGTTTTTCCTGGTGATTGTGCCGCACACCAATGCACATACCCGACCCCCTCCCCCTCCCCGCACCACACACACACACACTTATCAAACTGCAGCCACCTATATATAGAATAGGATTAGGGTTATGTTAGTTAATTAGGATAATTAATTAATTAAATAAGTAATATGATAAGTATATATTTTAAATAATTAATTAATTCAAATTCTAAATATTAAGATTAATAGATTAGGTGATGTTGCTTTATTTAATTTTTTTTTCTTTTTTATTCCAAAATTTCATCGCATCCCCTAGTTGACCATAATATTTTTTTTATTAATTCTTCAAATAGTCAATTTGTAAAAACATGTATTTAAGTGCTCAAATTTACTAGAAATCTTCACATAAAATAAATTTGAATTTAAAAATCTTTATCCTTGTTTCTTCTTTGATTTTTACCAAAATTTATACCCTTTTAAACTTATAAATCTCATTCCTAAATCATCAAACAAATAAATAAAATTAAGTAGAAATAAGATAAATTTCAAAGAAATAAACGATAACTTGCAATTTTGATACATAAAAGAGTACTAAACTTTATGTATAAATTTCACTCATCAACAGCCAAAATAAAGCCCATTGAAAACAAAATAGCATTAGGGTAGAAGCAGTGACTCAATAGACAAAACATGACTCTGTCCACCAACAAGAACTATAGCCAAGATCAGAGAAATAATTGATCTAGCACAGGAGGAAAAGTAGAGATAAACTGGGAACAATAATAGGGTGAACAATACGGATTGTCGATCAAGCATATCATCAGATCCGAGCCAAGATATGGGCAAACCCAACTAAACATGATAGATGCTCACAAAATTGAGCATCAAACACGAGTAATTAGAATAAAAGCTACACTAAAAGAAGACAATACCAGCGAGGAAAAGGAGGGTCGAACGTCGTCCAAAAACCACCACAAACCTCAAAGTAGAAGGGCGACCAAAAGGGGTTAGGGAGAAGAGGCACTTACAAGCGAGAAAGGAGCAAAAAGATGGCAAATTTGATACTGACGAGTCAGGAGGAAGGGAAGAGGTGCACACACGAAGGCGATTCCAAGATGGAATAGAAGTCACCACAAACTTCGATTATGAGAGGCGTGTGAAGTACTGGTAACAAGGGAGGAGACGACGATGGAAGGAAGGCTAGGGCACCGACTTAACTAGGGATCTCCAATAGGGACAGAGCGAGATACTAGATCTAGTGCTTTTGATTTACTAGGCTAAATAAATATTATGATATGGAGTTTTTGATTTACTAGGCTAAACTAGGGGGTCTCCTAAAGCAATGAGTTTTTTAAATAAAAATTATCTATTGCTTAGTTAGCTCTGCCATCACCACATTGCTGTATTTTTTTCATTAGCTAAGCGTGCATTTGGCATGCATTTTGATCCCTAAATATATATTTGATTGAACTTTAACATATATAATACACGTATTTTTTAGAGCAATACTAGAAATTGATAGTAATTATTAATTAAGATATGCAAAAATTCAAAAGACAATAACACTAACCTCAATCGAACAACCGTGCCATGCACAGTAAGCCCGTGGACATAGAGGTCAACGGGTCTGGCCCCAATTTTACACCCACATGATAGCACCACATCAGCCTCCCAAACCTCTCAACTAACGGGCCCAGTACAAAAAACTGAGCCCGTATCCGGCCCAACAACTGGACATGGCTTAACTGAATCCCAGTCGAGTCAAATCTCTGCTGTCCGTTTCCTCCACGCTGGCACCTGCCCATAGGATCGACGCGTACCCTGCGGAGCACAGAAGCGCCGCTGGAGCAACATAAGGTGGCTGCTAGGAGGCCGAGTTCTTGACCCGAGTAATGCTACACCCACAACCAATTTTACTACAATTTTTTTTACTATCTTAGGTGACACACTTTAATAAATGGGGAAGCAAGAATATGTGGAAAACTCTCTAATAAGAGTGTGTCATACAAGGTAATGGTAATAAGATTGGTAATGGGTGAAATATTATCTTCTTGGACCCCGCTGAGGCTGCCGTGGTCTGACAGCTGGCGGCCACCGTGGATGATGAGTTGTTGGGGTCTTGTCGGGTCCGGTAAGGAGGAAGATGCGAGGGCAGTTAGGATCCAATAAGAGAGAGTCGCAGTAGCGGCCATTTTGAGAGGAATAGATATGGGATGATTGTATGAAGCTTTGGATTTTAAATGAAGGTTTATTTTTCAAATACACCCCCGGTGTATAACATGCAATTTAAAATTAGCAGTCAATTATAGCATGTGCAAAATATAAACATGTAAATGTAATGTTACATATTTTTAAAAATGAATTTTCTTTTCTATATGACCCACTCAAATCCAATAATTGAATTTGTTGTTTGTGGTGCTCAATCATGGTACATACTACGGACTCTTTGACACGTGTACATGCATTTGCAATTTTTTTTACTAGTAAATACACGTGCGTATGAACAATATTTTTTTATATTCTTGTTGCCACTGAATCTGGTGTGGGGGCAAACAGATAGTATTTGTGGATTCTTGGAAAACTTTGAATAGCAAAACTGTTACCTGTTCCGCCGGAGTTTGACCGTTGACTCCCGCCGTTCACTTGCAAAAAGTGCGAGACACCGGGGTTGATCCCGGCGACGCACCCTCCGACGCTCAAGTTAGTAATCAGGGAAGATTATGAAAGAGCGTAAATTGGCAAAAGATTGATTACCTCTTAATGGAGATGGATGGGGGTATTTATAGCCGCCGTTGGGGTCAGATTAGGAATGTAATCCCTGTGATTAGATAAGGAATGTAATCCCTAATCCCCTGGTGAAGGGATAGATGTGAATCAAGGTCGTTGATTAGCATTAATCAGAAACCCTAATTCTATCCTGGTGGACCGGGTTTGCTGCGGGTTGAAACCCGCACCCAGTTGAGGTGGATCCGTTCGCAGGTTAATGGATCTTTGAGGAGGAGAACCAGTACCCGCTTCAGACCCATTGGTAGGTGAAATTACCATTTTACCCCTAGGCTTTAAGATTCGTTCCTGATTTGGACGGTTTCGATTTAACCCTATTTTTAGCCATATCACGAGCCCCCGACTCCCGAAGACTGAGCTTGATCAGCCTTTGAGAAGTAGTTTTACTGTTTTAATGGCTGGCGGAGTTGTATCGGAGTCCAAATGAATGGTTTCGAATCTTCGCAGGAGGCAGTATGGTGATTTTCTAAGTTAGTTGCATGCTCTGAGTTGTTCTTGAACTCTTCTGGACATTTGGTGATTTTTATCTATTTTTTCGGAATATTTACTTAATTTTGCGAAGTGTCGATTCGTCGTTCCGGGGTCTTAATAAATGGTCCTAGGCGATAATTATTTACTCGGGGGTTCAAAAATATTTTTCCGACTTTATAATTATTTTCTAGGATTTTTAATTAATTTTCCTGAATTTTTAACCATTTTTTCGCAATTTTTAAATAAATAAAACGATTTTAATAAATAAAATACCGAATTACGGCGTGGCGCGATCTGGACCGTTGATCCTGAGTGAGCGCGAAATTCTGAAAGATCGGATGGACCGAGTCGCTCGGCAGTAATTTTCTCACTTTTGTGGGTCGGATGGGCACTTGCTCGGAATCCGAGCGAAGTGGCTCGGTTCTTCCCTCGCGCAAGTGGCTCGGATCGCTAGTCGCTCGGCTCGGAATTCCGAGCGACGTGGAGCGATCTGAGCCGTTGGATCTTGGCGCGAATCTTGAGACAGGCACGATTTCCAAGAAAACACTATCTTGTCGTTTAGTGGACGTGGTGCAATCTGGGCCATCCATCATCTCAGGCATGAATTTCGTAATGATCCAACGGTCAGAGACGCTAGGCAGCGTTTTTCTTCACTTTCGAGGGTTGGATTGGCACTTGCTCGGAATCCGAGCAATATGGCTCGATTTTTCCCTCGCGCGAGTGGCTCGAATCGCTAGTCGCTTGGTTCGGAATACCGAGCGACGTGGAGCGATCTGGACCGTTGGATTGCAGCGCGAATCTCGAGGCAGACACGGTTCCCAAGAAAACACTATCTCGTCGTTTAGTGGACGTGGCGCAATCTGAGCCGTCTGATCGAAATCTTATGCGAATCTTGAGGAAAAAGTCGTTTTTCTCCATTTCGTAGCTCGGATTGGCACTTGCTCGGAATCCGAGCGAAGTGGCTCGGATCGCCTGTCGCTCGGGTGTTGGATCCGAGGGACGTGGGGCGATCTCAGCCATTGGATGATGGCACAGATCTCGATGCTGGCTTAGTTCCTAAGAAAACACTATCTTGTCGCGTAGTGGTGCTGGCAGGATCTGGGCCGTCTGATCGAAATCTTACGCGAATCTTGAGGAAAAGTCATTTTTCTCCATTTCATAGCTCGGATTGGTACTTGCTCGGAATCCGAGCGAAGTGGCTCGGATCGCCTGTCGCTCGGGTGTTGGATCCGAGGGACGTGGGGCGATCTTAGCTGTTGGATGATGGCACAGATCTCGATGCTGGCTCAGTTCCCAAGAAAATACTATCTTGTCGCGTAGTGGTGCTGGCAGGATCTGGGCTGTCTGATCAAAATCTTACGCGAATTTTGAGGGGAAAGTTGTTTTTCTCCATTTCGTAGCTCGGATTGGCACTTGCTCGGAATCCGAGCGAAGTGGCTCGGATCGCCTGTCGCTCGGGTGTTGGATCCGAGGGACATGGGGTGATCTCAGCCGTTGGATGTGGAGTGCCAAGCTGCGTTACTTGGGTTGAAACGTCGCTCCTTTTGCCAACAGTTGCGGTTCTTCGTTACTAGTCGTTTGGTCTTTTGTAACGCTTCAAGGGAGGCCCAAGAGTTGCGCCCTTACGTTACAAAGCCCCAGAGGCATCTTTTTTACTATAAGTTTTCACCCCCTCAACACTTTACCTTATTTCTCACTTTCACTTTCTCACTCTTGGTTTTTACTTCTTTAGCGAAGTTTTTAGCTCTCGAGTGGCGCTGCTAGCTGTCGCGGCGAGGCGTTTCAAACTCCGGCGATCTTTTTTGGCCATACTAGTCATTTTGAGGTCATTCCCTCTCTTCATCTTTAAAATGGTTAAGTTTTCTTCCACGGATGAGACCCCCTCCTCGGACCTAGGCATCGGCCAAGCGGTCAGGCCGAGCAAGGATAAGGGGAAGGAGGTAGTGGAGCCGACCAAAGAGACTACGGTCCGGTCGAGTACGGATGTGGAGGTTGCCGATCCTCTCCAGGAGGTGGTGGTCCGATCGAGCAAGGGCAAGGGTGTGGAAACTATAATCGAGCACCCGAAGACTGCAGGGGAGTTGGGTCGGCATCCGAGCACTCTGTCGAGCGTTGGCGGTGTGCGGAGCTACTCCGGAGACCTGTTGGAGAAAGTGACGCAGGGCACCGCCAAGTCGATCGAGGAGAACGAGCCGAGGGAAATTTTCAAGGTGGACCAGATCTCTTCGGTCCTGACCGAGGCAGATTTGCATCATATCCGGAACGAGTTCCGAATCCCCGCAGAGTACGAGCTCCTTCTCCCTGGCCCTGGCTTCCGAGCGTGCAGGTCGTCCTCGGCCGACATATGTGTTTTTCCCGCCGACTCACTGAATGCCGGACTTCGGCTGCCGCTGCACCCTTTTGTAGTC
The DNA here is from genome assembly GCA_017893485.1 of Hemerocallis citrina. Classification (NCBI taxonomy): domain Eukaryota; kingdom Viridiplantae; phylum Streptophyta; class Magnoliopsida; order Asparagales; family Asphodelaceae; genus Hemerocallis; species Hemerocallis citrina. The sequence goes on along the minus strand of CM030364.1, from coordinate 241,312,717 downwards.
GAGGTGCTGCAGTGGTACGGCTTATGTCCGGCTCAGCTAATGCCGAACACCTGGCGACACGTCATGGCGTTCGTTCTTCAATGCCAGGAGGTCGGTGCTCAGCCCAACATGTTCATCCTTCAAAGTATTTACCGTCCGTGCCAACCAAGCAAAAATGAGCAGAGGTACTACCTTTCGCCGAGGAAGGGTGTGAAGCTGATCGAGAACCCGAACTCGATCAAGCATTGAAAGGAGAAGTACTTCCTCGTCCGAGCTCCCGAGCCATGGGTGATCCCGACGGTGTGGTCGAGGGACGGTCTTCCGAAGCGGGCGAAGAAAGAGCCCGTGCTCAGCAACGAGGAAGCAGAAGTCGTGGAAAAGTTGCTCGGGCTTCCGACCCTCAGTTGGAAAGATATCACCGAGGAGGCATTATTCCGAGGGGGTCTCAGTCCGATCGACCCTAGTATGCCTCTCCTCTTCTTGTTTTGTCTTTGAAGTTTTGGAAAATTTTTCTAACTTTTTTCACTCGATTTGTGCAGAATCTCCTGGCATGGATTACAAAGGACTGATGGCTAAGGCCCGAGTGGCCAAGGAGCAGGAGGTGAGGAAGAGGAAAAGGACCGTGTCCGGACCTCAAGGCGGCCGAGCGCCCAAGATCCCCTTGGTCTCCCCAACCCCCGAGCGACAGGTTGTCGAGGCTCCTTTGGTCGAGCCCGATCAAAGCCTTGTCGTGCCGACCGCCCCACCTGCCTCGGACGCATCGACCCCAATGGCGTGAACAGATGCTCCAGGATCCTCCGGCGGAGCGTTCAATATTAGTGCGGCGCTGGCTCTCGACGTCCCGCCCCTCACAGCCGAGGCGGAGAAGATTCTGACCGAGGAGCACAAACGCATCTTCGTCCCCGACTGGCGGGTCATGAAGGTCGACGGGTTCTTAGGGGACGGTAACATTTGCATGCAAGCGGTGAAGCACCTGCCGACCCCTAAAGACCGATTGGTGCTTAAGGCAGGTGAAGTTGGGGATGCCGCGATGCAGATCGCTCGGAACACCATGTTGGTAAGTAGTCGAGTACTTTCTTCAAAATTTTTCTAAGTTTTTGCGCTCGTGCTTGACTGTTTCTTGTATTGCTTGTAGACCCTCTGCCACTTCAATTATCTGCTTGAGGAGTTCGCGGGCAAGGAAAAAGAGATGACCGATATGAACGATCGGGAAAGGTCGGAGCGGTCCAAGGCGGTGAAGCAGCTGGAGGCCGAATAGTTGCGTTCTACTTCGCTCGAGGCCGAGGTCGCTGACTTAAAGGCTCAGCTCACCGAGGCGCTGAGGAGCTCTGCCGCCGAGGCTTCCAAGGTCGAGACCCTTGAAAAGGAGAGGGTTCGGCTCGAAGGAGAGCTGACTCAGGCTCAGAAGGCGACGGAGGAGGCCCTGACCGAGCAAGCGGCGAAGGTGGCGGCCGCAGAGAAGGCTGTTCGGGACGAGGCCGAAGCCCACATGCTGACGAACATGGAGGAGGCATACGGCCGAGCACTGAAGCATATCGTCGCTCGGAACCCCGGGTTCGACGTCTCGTCCTACTACTTCTACGATCCCGTATAGGGTGAGGAAGAGCTGCCCTTGGCCGAGTTCGCTCCGAGGCCGGAGGACGAAGACTTCAAAGGCAAGGGTGGTGCCGAGGGTGCGATCGTAGCTGTGCCGAGCGACGATGAGGTCGAACCCTGACTTTGTCGCCTCTTCTCATTTCCTTTTTCTCTTTTTTCTTTTTTTTTTTCTTTTGTAATGCCTAACTGCGGACTAGCCACCGCTTTTTGTAGCTCTTGAACTTTTAATGAAATGGTTTCTTTTTGGCTGAGTACTATGAAGTTTCGCAAAATTGTCCAACTCTTTTTGTTCGGAATGTGTCTTTAAGTATTGAAGACTTCTTTTGATATTCCTCAACTTTTCAGGTCGAGTTAGGCCCGATCACTGAGGTCTCCCATCTTCGTACTGAGCTAGAGAAAACGAAGGGGGCTCTTTCTCGCTGGCGTGATAAAGCGTTTTACGACTTCTTGGAATTGGAGGATATCAAAGCAACTGCGAGAGGGTATTTTCGCGAGTTGAGGGAACTGCGGAAGCAACCTCGACAAACTCGTCTCGAAGGCGAGATAGAGTTGCTCCGTAAGGATCTCTTTGATGTCGATCAAAAGAATAATGAACTACTGGCGGAGGTTCGTCATCTAGAGGTAACGGTGAAAGAGCATTCGACAGAGGAAGAGGAGTTAGCTTCGAAGGTGGGGAAGTTGATGTCCGAGCGCGATGAGTTGTCGACAAGAATTGACAAACTGAGGAGGATCACGATCGACAGAGGTATTGAAGTGACTCATCTCCGTCGTATTGTGGCCGATAGCACTAACGTCGTAGGCTCGTCCAAACTTCTCCATTTCAAAGCATCGGCGGAAGACGATATTCTGAGAGATAGGATCGTTGAGCTAGAGGAGGAGATCGCAGCGCTGAAACCTCAGCCCGTAAGGGCCAATGTTCGCAGTACGTCGTGTACTCGTGAAGAGAGCGAAAGAGGTATCTTATTCTACGAACTTGCGACTCGTTCGCCTGCCGTTAGGCAGAGCCCTGCTGACGCTCAGAGTGGTGTAGCTATTTCGTCTAGTGGCGTCTCAGTTGCAGCCACAGCTAGAATTAGCGGCTAAGGGGGTTCTCGCTTCGCTGGTTTAGAGTCGAGCTCAGAGGTAAGGCGACGCCGCCCCCGTGTGTCTCTGAACCGAAGTGTCCCCCTTCCAAAGAAGCGTTAAATAAGTTGTATAATGCTCTTCAAGTTATTGTAAAAATTCGTTGTAGTGTTAGCCTTGTCCGGGCTTTTAATAAAAAAGTTTGTTTTGCTTCTGTTGTTCAAATGTTGCGTTGGCTGGTATTAGTTTAAGTATAACTCTTCCAACTTTTGATAACTACTCAAAATCAGAAGCAAACCTCATTTCTTATGGGCGACCCACTTCTGGCTTGCTTGATAGAGCTTTAGAAGTGGAGTCGAGCCAAGTGTTGGACTCCTAACTCGTCGTTAGGGTATGTTCAACGGTTGTGGGAGCAATTCCGAATGGCGAACCACTCCTAACTTGCTTAAGAGCGAGCTTGCGGAGCAGAATCGAACCAAGTGTTGGACTCCGAACTCGTAGTTAGAGTTTGTTCAACGGTTGTGGGAGCAATTCTGAATGGCGAACCACTTCTAGCTTTCTTAAGAGCGAGCTTGCGGAGCAGACTCGAACCAAGTGTTGGACTCCGAACTCGTCGTTAGAGTTTGTTCAACGGTTGTGGGAGCAATTCTGAATGGCGAACCACTCCTAGCTTGTTTAAGAGCGAGCTTGCGGAGCGGAATCGAACCAAGTGTTGGACTCCGAACTCGTCGTTAGAGTTTGTTCAACGGTTGTGGGAGCAATTCCGAATGGCGAACCACTCCTAGCTTGCTTAAGAGCGAGCTTGCGGAGCAGAATCGAACCAAGTGTCGGACTCCAAACTCGTCGTTAGAGTTTGTTCAACGGTTGTGGGAGCAATTCCGAATGGCGAACCACTCCTAGCTTGCTTAAGAGCGAGCTTGCAGAGCAGACTCGAACCAAGTGTTGGACTCCGAACTCGTCGTTAGAGTTTGTTCAACTGTTGTGGGAGCAATTCCGAATGGCAAACCACTCCTAGCTTGCTTAAGAGCGAGCTTGCGGAGCAGAATCGAACCAAGTGTTGGACTCCGAACTCGTCGTTAGAGTTTGTTCAACGGTTGTGGGAGCAATTCCGAATGGCGAACCACTCATAGCTTGCTTAAGAGCGAGCTTGCGGAGCAGAATCGAACCAAGTGTTGGACTCCGAACTCGTCGTTAGAATTTGTTCAACGGTTGTCGGAGCAATTCCGAATGGCAAACAACTCCTAGCTTGCTTAAGAACGAGCTTGCAGAGCGGAATCGAACCAAGTGTTGGACTCCGAACTCGTCGTTAGAGTTTGTTCAACGGTTGTGGGAGCAATTCCGAATGGCGAACCACTCCTAGCTTGCTTAAGAGCGAGCTTACAGAGCGGAATCGAACCAAGTGTTGGACTCCGAACTCGTCGTTAGAGTTTGTTCAACGATTGTGGGAGCAATTCCGAATGGCGAACAACTCCTAGCTTGCGGAGAAGAATCGAACCAAGTGTTGGACTCCGAACTCGTCGTTAGAGTTCGTTCAACGGTTGTGGGAGCAATTCCGAATGGCGAACCACTCCTAGCATGCTTAAGAGCGAGCTTGCAGAGCGGAATCGAACCAAGTGTTGGACTCCGAACTCGTCGTTAGAGTTTGTTCAACGGTTGTGGGAGCAATTCTGAATGGCGAACTACTCCTAGCTTGCTTAAGAGCGAGCTTGCAGAGCAGAATCGAACCAAGTGTTGGACTCCGAACTCGTCGTTAGGGTGAAGAGTAAAAGCAGAGAGATGCAAGCAATTTTACAAGTAAAATATGAAAAAACTTTCTTTATTGATAACCAATAGTTGGCTGCTTCGGAGTTGCGAGCCGTTATTACATGAGAGAAATAAAGGAAAAAATACAAGTAAAAGGATAGGAACGGTTCGACATCCTAGAATACTTAGGGAGGCGTTAATGCTTTCTCTTAGTATTTCAAAAGATGGTCGGCATTCCAAGTCCTAGGGATCTCTCTGCCTTCGAGGTCTTCTAGTCTGTATGTCCCGGACCGAACTACTTTGGCGATCTTGTAGGGTCCCTCCTAATTTGGAGCTAGTTTACTCTTCTGACCAGGAAAAGAGATGGCTAACTTTCTGAGGACCAAGTCCCCTTCTTTGAGTTTGGTAGGACAGACTCTCTTATCGTATGCCAACTCGATCCTTCTCCGGTAGCTTTGTTGACGAATGGCAGCTCTTTCACGGATCTCATCAATCAAGTCTAGATTTGCTCGGAGCTCTCTGGCATTTTGTTTTTCTTCATAAGCCATTAGACGAGGAGAGGGTATTCCAACTTCTAGGGGGATCATAGCTTCGGACCCATAGGTGAGATTGAATGGGGACTCTCCTGTGGGGGTCCGTTTTGTGGAGCGGTAGTTCCACAGCACGTTAGGGAGCTGATCGACCCATAAGCCTTTAGAGCATTTATCCAACCTCTTCTTAATACCGGAGAGGATCTGTCGGTTAGCATTCTCCACTTGGCCATTCGACTGTGGATGGGAGACGGAGGAGAAACGTTGTTAGATGGTGAGGTCTTCACATAGAGCTCGGAAGGCAGCCCCAGTAAACTGGGTTCTGTTGTCTGTTATGAGGAGTCGAGGGACTCCGAATCGGCAGATTACGTTCTTCCAGAAGAATTGAAGTACTTTGTTCTCGGTGATTGTGGCCAAGGGCTCGGCCTCTATCCACTTCGAGAAATAGTCGATTGCCACGACTAAGAATTTGAACTGGCCGGAAGCTGGTGGGAATGGCCCTAGTAAATCCATCCCCCACATTGCGAAAGGGATAGGACTTGATAGGGAAGTGAGTGGAGCTTGTGGGAGGCGACGGATGTTGGAGTACTTCTGACAAGAGCCACATTGCCGAACGTGCAGTTTGGCGTCTTGTAGGAGAGTGGACCAGAAATATCTATAATTCAACACTTTGCGGGCTAGGGATCTGGACCCTGAATGTGTCCCACCGATGCCTTCGTGAAGTTCTTGCAGGACGTAGTCGGCTTGTTCTGGGGAGAGGCATCTCAAATAAGGCCTGCCGTCTACTTGTGTGAAGGAGCGCTTGTATAGGATGCCCTCGATAAGTGTGTATCGCTCTGCTCGGGTTCTCACTCGGCGAGCTTCCTTAGGATCTTCGGGGAGGAGCCCATCCCTCAGGAACTCAACGAGGGGTTTCATCCAATTATCTTGAAGCAGGACAGGTAGACACTCCATAGAATCGGAAGTTTCGTCTTCTATACTTGGCTTCAGGAGTACCTCAATCAAGACGGTCTGCTCGAGACCTTGGAGGGAGGAGGAGGGTAGCTTGGAGAGGGCATCGTCCTGGGAGTTCTCTTCTCGGGGGATTCGCTGGATGAGGGCTTCTTCAAATAGGGCCATGAGATTCCTGACCTTGGCTAGGTACTTAACCATTCGGTCATCTCGTGCCTCATACTCGCCCAGAACCTGATTTACGACCAGCTGAGAGTCGCTGAAGATCCGGAGGCGCTGTGCCCTGCATTGCGAGCCATTCCGAGGCCGGCTATGAGTGCCTCGTATTCTGCTTCATTGTTCGAGGCCTTGAAGTTGATGCGGAGGGAGTATTGGAGGATGAAATCATCTGGGCCGGCCAGAATGACCCCGGCTCCGCTTCCCTCGTTACAAGAGGACCCATCCACATAAACTGACCAGACAGGTGGTCCCTTTATTGCTTAGCTGAACTCAGGGATGGTACTTTCAACTATGAATTCTGCTAAGGCCTGAGCCTTGATCGCGGTCCGAGGCTGATACGTTATATCATGCTGGCTCAGCTCGATAGATCACTTCATAAGGCGACCGGAGGTCTCTGGCTTGTGGAGGACTTGCTTCAGCGGTTGGTCGGTAAGAACGACCACCGAATGGGACTGAAAATATGGGCGAAGCTTCCTTGCGGCCATGACTAGGGCATATGCCATCTTCTCTATCTTTAGGTAGCGGAGCTTGGCATCCCGAAGTACCTCACGTAATAAATGGGCTTTTGGGTCTTATCTTCTTCCCTCACGAGAACGGCGTTGAGGGTCAGCTCGGAGGCTGCTAGGTAGAGGTAGAGGGCTTCACCAGGGATTGGTTTGCTGAGGAGAGGAGGATTGGCTAGGTAAGCCTTAAGCTGGTCGAATGAATCTTGTTGCTGCTGACCCCTCTCGAAGCCTTTAGCCCCCCTGAGAGCCTTGAAGAAGGGGAGGCACTTCTCCTCTGATTTGGAAAGGAAACGCCCTATGGCTGCTCGGCGACCCGTTAGCCTTTGAACCTCTTTGACAGTCTTCAGGGGAGCCATGTCTAATATGGCTTTGATTTTCTCGGGGTTGGCCTCGATTTCTCTCTGGCTGACCATAAAGCCTAGGAATTTCCCCGACGAGACTCCGAATGCACATTTTTTCGGATTGAGCCTCATATTGTGTTTCCTGAGTACGTCGAATGCCTCCTGCAGATCGACCACATGATCGGCCCCGTGGATGCTCTTCACAAGCATATCGTCAACGTATACTTCCATATTTCGGCCGATTTGTGCTTGAAAAACATTGTTGACGAGGCGTTGATAGGTGGCACCTGCATTCTTTAAACCGAAGGGCATTACCCTGTAGCAGTAGAGGCCTTGATCGGTTATGAAGGAGGTCTTCGGGATATCCGGGGGAAACATTGAATCTGATTGTAGCCTGAGAAGGCGTCCATGAAGCTGAGGAGTTCATGGCCCGAAGTGGGGCCAGTTAAAGTATCGATGCTTGGAAGAGGGAAGGGGTCTTTGGGGCATGCCTTGTTGAGGTCGGTAAAGTCGATAAAAATCCTCTAGGTTCCATTGGACTTCTTCACCATCACTACATTCGACAGTCATTCGGGATAGTTTACCTCTTGTATGAACCGGGCCTTCAAGAGTTTGTCCACCTCCTCTTTTATAGCTAGCTGGCGCTCGGGGGCGAACTTGTGCCTCTTCTGTTGGATCGGTTTGGACCTCGGAGCAACAGTGAGGTGGTGGACTAAGAGCTCTTCGGAAATTTCGGGCATGTCTGCAGCTGACCATGCAAAGAGGTCGCGGTTCCTTCGGATGCACTGGACTATGTCAGAGCATAGGGTAGATGGGAGGGTCTTGCTAATAAAGAATTTTTGGCTTGGATCCTGCTCAGAGGAGAGCACTTCCTCCAACTCATCCACCGGCTCGGACATCGGTCGGACAGCATCTGGGGGGATTTCAAGAGTTTCGAGGGAGAGAACCGGTCCTATAGTAGAGGTCATGTAGCACTTGAGGGCTGTTTCCTGGTTGCCTTTTACTTCCCCTACTCCTGCCCGGGTGGAGAATTTCATCTTGAGGTGATAGGCAGAAGGGACAGCTTCAAGAGTAGCTAGGCCGGGCCGACCCAAAATGACATTATAAGCTGCAGGGACATCCACAACCATGAAGTCCATCGACTCCGTTCGGGTTGTAGGAGTTTTGCCAGCGGTTACGTCCAGGGTGATAACCCCTTCAATAGTCACTGGCACTCCCGTGAACCTATGGAGAGTGTAGCCGGCGGGCTTAAGTCTGTCCCGAGATAGTTTGAGGCCTTTGAAAGCGACGAGGAAGAGGATGTTAATGGAGCTTCCATTGTCCACCAGGATCCTCTCCACTTTAAAGTTCGCCATATGGAGATTGATGACTAGTGCGTCACAATGGGGAGTTCGGATACCTTCAAGGTCTTCATCTGAGAATGTGACGGGCACTCCGAGGCCTTTAGGAGGAGGCGTGGCGCGGACCGAATTAACTTCCCTAATAAACTCCTTTCGAGAGGAGTTGGAAGAGCCCCCATTGGGCCTCCATGAATGAGGTGCAGGACACGCTCCTCTTCGAAGTCGGGCGTTTCTTCGCGTTCAGGACGCTTGTTAGGCCCCCGAGGCGGGGGAGGAAGATCGGCTCGGTCATTTCTCACGAACCTGGTCAGCTGCCCTCTCTGGATGAGGGCTTCTATCTCGTTCTTCAGGGCCCGACAATCATTGGTTTCGTGGCCATGGTCCCGGTGATAACAACACCACTTCTCTTTATCCCTCTTCTTGCCAGGGGTGTTCATTTTAGGTGCAGGTGGTATCACCCCCTCCTTCTTAACTTCTATGAGAATTGTGGAGATGTTGGCGTTAAGGGGAGTAAACTTTTCAAATCTGGGAGGAAGTCGGCGCTGGCCGCCATTATCCTTCTGGAGTTTCTTGACCCCCTGTTCCCTTTCTCTTAGACCCGGAGGAAGACCTCTCCAAGTTGGGGCGGTGCTCAGCTTCTTCGGCCCGAATATACTTTTCGCTCCGGAGGAGGAGGTTAAAGAAGTTCTGTTGGGGCTTCTTGGCGAGGGAGGAGCGGAGGCTGGAGTTGAGGATATTGGATTGAAATGCAGCTGCAGCGACCGACTGGTCGAGGGATGCTATGGACTTGGCTTCCACTGTGAACCTTTTCACATAGTCTCTGAGCTTCTCACCCTTCTTCTGGTTGAGGTAGAGTAGCGAAATGCTGGTCTTCTCAGTTCGGCGGTTACTCACGAAGTGGGTGACGAAGAGGGTCTCAAATTGCTCGAAGGAGAATATCGAGGATGGGGCAAGGCGAGAGTACCATTCTCGAGCCGGACCCTTGAGAGTTGTGGGAAAGGTCTTGCATAGCAGAGCATCGGAAGCATGATGGATGAGCATGAGGGTCTTGAAGCTTTCGATGTGATCGACGGGGTCAGTCTCACCGGAATAAGTCTTGAATTGAGGAGGTTTAAAGCCAATTGGTACGGGCGCCTCCATTATAGTTCGGGAGAAAGGAGGTCGACTAGGGTGAAGGGTCCTTCCTCTAAGCTCTTCTTCTCGGTCTAACTGACCCAAGCGCCTCTCCATTTCGTAGAGACGGCGGTAGACAGCGTCATCCCTTCGACGGTAATCAACCGAGCCTCTAGACTCGTCTTCGTACGAGGGAGAGCGGGGGCTACGACGACGGTAGCTCCTGGAGCGGCGAGGATTAGGAATGTGCTGGAGGTTGCTAGGAGCTGGGGGAGGAGTTAGGGACCGTCGGCGAGGACTTCGGACTGGAGGAGGAGTGGGGATCCTTGGAGCATTGGTGTTGTTAGGTCGGAGGTTGAGAGCTTGTAGGATGGTTGCTTGGAATTGCTGGAACTCGGCACGAGTGATGGGTGCCTCATCGTTCCTTGGATGTTGCCGACTGGCAAGGGAATGGGGTCTTCTCCTGTGATGCTCGGGGGACTCTCTCCGACCCCTTCGGGTTGGGGACCTTTTATAGTCTCGGCGGTGAGGAGATCGCTCATCCGGACATTGTTGGCGGGAGGCTCCCTCTCGGGCCCGCTTTTCATCTAGACGGCGGCGAAGATCCTCATCCTTCTGCCGATTGAGGATGGTGTTGCGAAGGTCGGAAGCTCGGGGATTGTGGGAGGCCATAGAATCCGAAGAGGCATTGTGGATTGAGACGTGGTCCTGGTGGAGAGGTTGTTTCTGCGGGTTGGGATGCGAGACCCCTGCTCCGGCATTTTGAGGACCGGGGGGACCTTTAGGAGGTTGTTGATTCTGAGGAGGAGGTTGGTCCTGTTGGAGAGGGTCCTCTGCTTGAGGAGGAAGTTGCCCCTGCTGCTGAGCGGGTTGGATGGGGACTTCCTGTTGCTAATCGGGGTTGGGTCCACGGTTGGACCCTCTGGATCTTACTTTTCTAGGAGGCATGGCTGGAGAAGATCTGACCAACGGGAAGAGGGGAGGTTGCTATTCGTTTGATTCCCACAGACGACGCCAATCTGTTGTCGCTGAATCTGGTATGGGGGCAAACAGATAGTATTTGTGGATTCTTGGAAAACTTTGAATAGCAAACCTGTTACCTGTTCCGCCGGAGTTTGACCGTTGACTCCCGCTGTTCACCTGCAAAAAGTGCGAGACAACGGGGTTGATCCCGGCGACGCACCCTCCGACGCTCAAGTCAGTAATCAGGGAAGATTATGAAAGAGCGTAAATTGGCAAAATATTGATTACCTCTTAATGGAGATGGATGGGGGGGGGGGGGGGTATTTATAGCCGCCGTTGGGGTCAGATTAGGAATGTAATCCCTATGGTTAGATAAGGAATGTAATCCCTAATCCCCTGGTGAAGGGATATATGTGAGTCAAGGCCGTTGATTAGCATTAATCAGAATCCCTAATTCTATCCTGGTGGACCGGGTTTGTTGCGGGTTGAAACCCGCACCCAGTTAAGGTGGATCCGTTCGCAGGTTAATGGATTTTTGAGGAGGAGAACCAGTACTCGCTTCAGACCCATTGGTAGGTGAAATTAACATTTTACCCCTAGGCTTTAAGATTCATTCCTGATTTGGACGGTTCCGATTTAACCCCATTTTTAGCCATATTAATTCTATTTATCTATATTATAATGGGAGAAGCATGTGCGGAACACGTAAAATAATAGACTGACATTCACTGTTCATGATCATTCTCCCACGGGGCAGGTGCAGAGAGAGAGGGAGATGAAGAGGGTAGGGTTTTTGGTTTTTTTGAGAGATAGGGAGAGGGTAATAAATTTGAACGTGTATTGTACGTATTTCATTGGTTTATATTGTCGAGTTTAATTAAACGTGCGTTGCACGGGTTGGGATATGGACAAATTACACTAAGGCCTTCTCCCATTATAGTAGTAGAGATTAATAATAATTCATTCACAATCTTTTCTACGACTTAATTTTTTACAATCTTAGCTAGCACAATACTATTAAAAGATATTGTAGAGTATGTTGTTGAAACATTCAATATTATTGTCTGGGTTGGGGGAGGTTAGAGTTCAGGATTTTTTTCGCGAATCCGGATTGAGTCTATTTTAAACGGATCCGGACCCAACCGAAAACAATGAGTTCTATTTTAATGCCCGAACCCGACCCGTATTAAACCGTGTTGATTCCGGTTCAATACCGAATTCCAGTATTGGGTTTTTGTGACAGTGTTAGTTGTCATCTATTTCCCACCTCCCATATATATGTTATCAATTCTATTTTGAATTTGGTAGTTAAAGTAATAGCGGGGCCCACTTATTGAAAGAGCGGAATTAATAGGAGCGTGCAGACAGATATGTACAGACACGCACAGTCACACACCCTTATCAGTTCTCACCCTTCTCTCTATAATAACTAATAATTTACACGTGCATCATAAAAATGGTTTTTTGAAATAAAAATTTAGACATAGTATGGATTTGAACTTAGAACCTCCTTTATAATAATTATGCACATGTATTGCACGGGTTGGTAGAATGACAAAATATTTACAAATGACACTAAGGCCTTCTCCCATTATAATATTAGAATTAGATTAGATAATAATAATAATAATAATAATAATAATAATAATAATAATAATAATATATTATTATTATTATTATTATTATTATTATTATTATTATTATTATTATTATTATTATTATTATAATAAATTACAAAGAAAGCTATCAAGTGGCTCTCATTCAATCTTTCCTAAAACCAATGGTCTAAATTGATTCTCACAAAACATATTTTCCCGCCCAAAATTTCAAACTCCAAAATTAAAATTTTCCCTCCAAAACTAAAAAACTTACTTTATTACTATTTCTCTTTTCTCTCTTCTCACTTCACTTTTTCATATTTATCGTTTTCTCTCTCCCCACCTCTCTCTCCCATTCTTTCTTAACTTAATTACTTAGAAATTTAGATTTTAATATTTCAGGTTTCTAAAATTTTCAGAATTTTTATGTTTTTTTTATTGTACATGTTATATTGAAAATAGCAAATATCTCTTCAACAGTTAAATTTCATCATTTTCAACCCTTAAAGTTCTAAAAAGTTGGATTTGACACCCTCATTTATAATTATTTTTCAATATATACTAATAGAAACATAGACATTTATTTACAACTAATTATTTTCATATTATTCAAACTTGAACTACATAATTGTTGTTTTACTGTTTATAGGATTTTTCGTGTGTTGTATCGTTCCGGAGACGTGCCGTAGGCACGTGTCCACGGAAAAATCTAGTTATTGAATATAAGAGAATAAGTGACTAGGATGTCACTCTTGCTAATTTAGTTAGGGTACATCTTAAAATTCCTTATTTGCTCTCCAAAATTAAAATACACACCTTTACACCAGTGTAGGGGTATATGTACGGGCAGTGGGTGTGTGTAGGGTTGTTAATTGAATCAAACGAGCAGAGTATTGAGTTTTTCAAGGTTGTTAATTTATTTAACAGAGCCTAAGATTTTGTTCAAGGTTGATTGGTTAATTCAAATGAGCTTGAGCAAGCTTCTTACGAGCCTTAGCCAAGCTCGAGCTTTTTCAAGCCTCTTGACTTATCTAAGGTAACACTAGTAACATAGACATTTCAACAATATAATTAGCAAAAGTCAATAGTATTTATCTTAAAATAATTATACATTTATAATAATTCTCCAAATACTTTAATAGAAACTAAAATTTTCTGCAATAACTCAAATAATATCTGATGGGGGTTAAAGTTGCATTAAATTAGGACCACGCAATTCTAGCATGAATCTTGAAGCTTCTAAGGACAGAACAATAACTTTAGTAGCTACATGCTTACATGAACAATATGGGACGTTTCAGGTCCATCAACTCAACCAAACCTACAATTAGGGTCCTAATTTACAACCCAACAAGATGAGTTCTAGCTAATTAAAACTGTTAATCAAATCCTCTATCCAGAATAGAGATTAACTAACTCTATCTCCTAACAAGGGAGATCTAGGGTTTAAACACAGGAGATACTCTTTTAAGCCAATCTTTTGTAACCAACCCCTGGACCTATAAATACTCTCCACCTCTTTCGTAACCAGGTAATCGATATTTTGCCACAAGAAACTCTCTTTTATTTTTTGAGTTACTAACTTAAGCGGCGGAGGGTCTTTCACCCGGGCCAACCCCGACATTCAGACTTTGTGCATATTCATCGGCGACATCTCAACCGTCTAATCCAGATCAAAACGCTTCAATGGTTAAGATTCAGCAACACAGGGTTCTCAACCATATTGTACAGACATGATCAACGGTCAGATTTATAGTTCCTCCCTCAAAATTTGAACTCATCATCTAATTGTGCCCACACCGAAAAAGTAGCAACAATATCTATTTAGAAAATAATTATACGAAGAATCCGAGAGAGAAACTTAAGAACATACTACTCAACCAAACCTACAATTATGTAATGTGATTGTTAATTATAATCAAAGCAAGTCCAATGAGCTTTTATTGCGACCTGTGTGCTTCTCACGCTTATTTATAGCCCTAGGGGATATATTATGATATATTATATGTTTGTATATATATATTTTGTATATTAACTAAATTAAATGAACCACATAAATAAATCAACCCATTGATGGTATACCTAAACAAACTTAAATAAACACAAGCCTAAAATCAAGTCGACCATGTTCGAGCTTTAAACGAGTAGACCTTGTTCGAGCTTTAAACGAGCATGTTCGGGCTTTGAACATGAGCCAAGCTCAAATAATGTTTGTTCATGTTCGTTTAGTTATTTAAATGAGCTTAAAATCTTATTTGATGTTGTTTATTTATTACTTAAAGCAGTTTGGACAAGTTTTTATCCAGCTAGGGAATTTTTTTTAATGCCAATTTTTAAAAATATTTGCAAAAAGATGACACTTGCCAAACTATTTGCGCTCGTGGACTCAACAACTAAACTCGTAGTTCCCAACGGAGTGTTTAGTTGTTTCATTTTCGTCGTTGGGACACGGCGAGTTTAGTGCTAATTTTTTGAGAAACTCGCTGTTCCCAACAACGAGTTCAGTTCAAAATTTTCAATAAAGACTCGCCGTTCCCAACGACGGGGATATTTATACTAAACTCGCTGTTGGGAACAGCGAGGATGTACGAAATTTCACAGAGAGTGAATCGCTGTTGGACTTGGTGAATTTTCAGAAAAAACCCCAATTTTCAAATTAACTCGCCGTTCCCAATAGCGACGAGAAAAAGAGCTAAACACGATGTTGGGAACAACAAGTCTACTGAGCCACCACTTTATTCACCCGAATATAGTAACTCTATCATTTCACCAAGTCTCTTTCTGATCCTTATTCATCTCCTTTCCCTTTCCTCCAAAACCCTAGCTCTCATCTTCGGCTACTACCTCAATCATTTGTTGACAAGTTCACTTGGAGGAAACTCTAACATTCCCCAACAAATCTCTAGCCACTACAATCGTTTTTTGACAACATAAAGTTATGTTTTTACTTGACTCATACAATGTATATGGATAGGGTTAGGGTTAGGATTAGGATTATGCTTTAACTTTAAATTAAATGTAGGGTTAAGGTTAGGAATTGAAGAGGGGTTTTATTTGGTTTGAAGCTAAGGTTGGTTTTATGTTATGCACATAAAGTGTTCGATGAATTGCGTAAGTGATCGAATTCTTCGTTATGCACATTCGGTGTTCGATGTAAAGTGGTGACTTTTGAATGTAGGTACACCCCACCTTTGTTAGTGGTGACTTGTTTGCGATCAATTGCATTCGTATGTAATATTTGTACCTAAGAACTGTTTGTAGGCATAGGATAGAGAAATGCACTGTAGTTAATTTTTATCTCTAACAGTTTTTCCTGGGTCAAAATGACACGACCTAGTGGTTCTGGACGCCGTCCTCCTAGTGCAGCTGAGCGGGAGAAAGCTCTTGCAGTGGTAAGAGTTTTTTTATAGTTCCGAACTCCAGGAGATATATCTATTTCATCCAACCAGTATCAATTAACAACAACTATAATTTCTTTCGTTGCAGGATGTTACTGACACCCCTATCGATGTCCCTCAAACACCACATACACATGCAGATGCACCTCCCGGTCCCACAGACCCATCACTACTTAGGATGCAAGACTCTCACCGATCGAATTTTGTGTGGCAGGTTGAGTTGAAGGACTTGACATTTCGAAAGGATAAAACGTTTCCTCTACACGAACACATTATCCATATTTGGTGGAGGCAGGATTCTATGGATGGCCCTAATGGGGTCAGTGAAGTTGGATCAGAGTCTCCTAACTGCTCTAGTCAAGAGATAGAGACTGAAGAGTCATTCATTTTACCTACCACATGGAGAGATGACGATGACTTACAAGATGCTGCCTTAATTACTGAACTTCCGATAGATGGTGTAGCCGTGACTGGAAGTTGGGGCACCGATAAGTTTCATCTTGTACGACAATACCTTAGTCAGGATCCGACTGAACATGCTTTTATTGGTACATCTCTTAAAATTTCATGGCTAATGAAGTCGTTCGATAACTACTTGAATCCAGAGTTGACTAATTATCAAGGAGAGTGCTACACCCAAGCTTATCTTATGACGCTTTTTGGTAGTGTGATAATTTCCAACTCAACAGGCAACCAAGTGTCATTGATGTATTTGCAATTGATCGCGGACATTAGACTAGCTGGCCAGTTTAGTTGGGGTAGTGCTGCTTTAGTCGTCCTTTATAGAAATCTCTATCATGCTTCGTTGAACAATGTATCGGCGGCATGGCCGATGTTGATACTACAAATATGGAACAGGGAGCGATTCTACATTGGTTGGCCTTGTGTAAGAGTCCAACACCCGTTGTGGAGTTTGAGGGTGTTTGGAGTCAATAGGTTTGCTCCTATTGGTGTTTATTAGGCTGGCGACCACACACATTGTGATAACCCTCGTGGACCCCTCACATATTACCGAGATGAGCTCGATCAGTTGCGTATGGAATGCGTAGTGTGGAACCATACACCGACGAGAGATTGGAGAAGTTTCCACTATGTTGCACAGAACATAGCCATCTATGGTTGACAACTGCACCTCTTATCCACTTCTCCATCGTAAATCATCATCATGTAGATCGAGTACTTCAACAATTCGGTCTACAACAAGATATACCAGCTGCACAAACGTATGACACTACCTTTCATGGTGTCACAGGGATGGGTCATTTGCCCGATATCGACTGGGCTGAATATCACCGTAGTTATGTCTACTCTTGGAATGAGCGCCGGAGGGAAATTTTCATTGGCGGAATTCCTCCGTATGATGGACGAATGCATGACACATACATGACGTGGTATACTAGGATCACGTGGTTGGTAATCGCACCTCCTATCAATCCATTTGCCTCAGTGATACTTCAAATATGGGCGCGAGATAGGGGACCATCTCCCGGCCACTCATCCCAACAACCGATGTTCCAACCAAAGGCGAAGACTTTGGCAACCATGGTAAGAAAGTTTAATATCTATATGTTCATTTGTACATTTGTATCGCAAGTTGGGAACGCATCTTTTAACTATGAAATTGTTGTTTTGTTCAAATATTATATAATCTAATTTGTAGGCAGAGAACGCATGGGAGACTGCAAGAATCGTCGTTCGACGTTTGTCAAGTGCCGCATCCGATGCGACTGATGCTACGAAAGAGTTCGCACACGAGATTCTATCACCGTGTAGATGATCTCTTGATGTGGTTGGTGAAGAGCCTGCATTCGATGTATTTATGGAAGCACATCGTTTTTCAAGTCAACGTGAGAGTGCCCCTCCTCCCACCGCGCCAATACAACCTGAAGAAGAGATTCAACCGCAAGATGAGGGGCAAGGTTCCGAACGAAAAGATTACCTCAAGGCGACGAGCTTCTCGTATCCCAAATAACACAAAGAACCCCAACTCCAAAGAAGAGTACAGTTGTCGCTCACCGACAGCGTAAGAAAACAACTAGGTACACACCGAGTTAGGAAAGTTGTCAATCTTTGGTTCTATTGATGCGGTTGTGATGTTGAGTTAGTAATCTATGTTGTCTTGTTTAGTTTGTTTGTGAAGTTGTGATTTTTTTTAGTTGTTTGTGAAGTTGTGATACTTTCATTTTCTATGAAGTAGTGTTGTTTGTAGTTGTTTATTGAGTTGTGATCCTTTGATTCTAAATGAAGTTGTGATCACCGCAATTGTCTATGAAGTTGTGCTATATTGGTTCCTCACAATGAAGTAGGTGAATTGACGAAGTTTTGATGTTACAATAAGTTTATGAGAATCCGTTGTTTTGATGTTACGAAGTTTTTGGTGTTGTATGTAGCAAAGGAATTTGTTGCGATTTCACAAAATGTTTCTAGTTCTTTAGTCAGTGAACTCGCCCTTCCCAATGGCGAGTTTAGCACATTTCATCTCGCTATTGGCATGAACAAGTTTACCCGTTGTAGATGTTAGAGTATGCTTGTCTCAGTACACTTGCCTTTCCCGACACCAAGTTTAGTGCTTTCTCTATCTCTGTTGGGAATACAAATTATTCTTTAGGAGCCAACATAGATATTTTGACTTTTTGTAAAATCTAAAAAATTTCACAGTCGTTGTTCCTAATAGCGAGCTCAGTACAAAGATACGCGCTGTTGGGAACGACGTGTTCTTAAAGCAAAATTCCATTTCCCAAATGCCATTCACAATAGCAAGACTGTTTGCATTAAACGCGCTGTAACGCCCCTCCCCCTAGCTCAGACAAATTAGATACTATGTAGTACAACTGCCCACCACAGGCTGCCTCTCAATAGGTGGTTAACCGATTAGGTGACTCTTGATCATAGGCTATTATATTTATATATTATTTAATTCTTGTTAAAATCCGATATGGGACTAAATCCCTTACTCGAATCCTTTTCTCTCCTCTCATCTGTCGTAAAAAGACATGGTGGGCCCCCTTTGAATAAGCCACGTCAACTTTTGTAACTGATGCCACACACACAGAGCAGCAGCAACATTATATGCTGTTGTCTATTTCCGTGTGGGCCCTCACCACCACTACACAAATCCATTTCAAGTTATTTACATACCATGCCATGCATATATTTTTACTACTAACAGCTAACATTTCATATTATATATATATATATATATATATATATGCTGTTTGAAAATTACGGGGTGTTACACCCCCCCCCCCTAAAAAATTAGCGTCCTCACGGGCATGCACAATCTAGTGCATACCCGTACATCTGCAAGATCCATCTTAGGCATACATCTCGCCCACTCTTACCCACACTCGGTGTCGAAAGTTGGATCTGATACCATTTGTAACACCCCTGCCCCTAGCTCAGACAATTTATATAATTTAGAAGACAAATTAGATACTATGTAGTACAACTGCCCACCACAGGCTGCCTCTCAAAAGGTGGTTAACCGATTAGGTGACTCTTGATCATAGGCTATTATATTTATATATTATTTAATTCTTGTTGAAATCTGATATGGGACTAAATCCCTTACTTGAATCCTTTTCTCTCCTCTCATCTGCCCTGAGAAGACATGGTGGGCCCCCCTTGAATAAGCCACATCAGCTTTTGTAACTGACGCCACACACACAGAGCAGCAGCAGCATTATCTGCTGTTTATTTCCGTGTGGGCCCCCACCACCACTACACAAATTCTCAAGTTATTTACATACCATGCCATGCATATATTTTTACTACTAACACCCCCCGTTCAGAAATCAGTATCTTCGCTGAGACCCTGATTCTGCAGTTTCAGGCCGCCACCTCGCTCCTTTTCAGGCATACCCGTACATCAGCTAGCTCCATCTCAGGCATAAATCTCGCCTACTCTTACCCACACTCGGTGTCAAAAGTCGGCTCTGATACCAATTGTAACGCCCCTGCCCTGGCTGCCTCTCAAAAGGTGGTTAACTAATTAGGTGACTCTTGATCATAGGTTATTATATTTATATATTATTTAATTCTTGTTGAAATCAGATATGGGACTAAATCCCTTACTCGAATCCTTTTCTCTCCTCTCATCTGCCGTAAGAAGACGTGGTGGGCCCCCTTTGAATAAGCCACGTCAGCTTTTGTAACTGACGCCACACACATAGAGCAGCAGCAACAGCATTATATGCTGTTGTCTATTTCCGTGTGGGCCCCCACCACCACTACACAAATCCATTTCAAGTTATTTACATACCATGCCATGCATATATTTTTACTACTAATAGCCAACATTTCATATTATATATATATATATATATACACACTCTTTGAAAATTGCGGGGTGTTACACGCGCTGTTGGGAAGAACGACTGTGAAGTTTTTGTGATTTCACAGAGAGTCAAAATGTCTATGTTGGCTTCCAAAGAATAACTCTTTATTTCCAACAGCGAGAGAAAATGGACTAAACTTGTTGCTAGGAAAAGCGAGTGTACTGAGACAAGCATATTCTAACATCTACAAGCAGTAAACTCGCTCTTGCCAATACGAGTAACATTATACTAAACTCGTTGTTCCGAATAGCGCGTGTAATACCCCAGATCAGTCGACTGGTACTGCCAGCAGTCGACTGATAGAGGACAGTCGACTGGTACTGCCAGCAGTCGACTGGTCTGTGAGATTTGTGAAAGATAGTCCCATATTGGGAATTTGAGAGGATAATCAGAGTATAAATACTATTGCCGAGGATCAAGAGTCACCAATTCGGTTAACCACCTTTTGAGAGGCAGCCTGTGGTGGGCAGTGGAACTACATAGTATTTATGATTTGTCGGAGCATTGGGGCAGGGCGTTACAAAATGGTATCAGAGCCGACTTTCGACCCCGGGTGTAGTAGAGGGCCTACGATCCGCGGTGCGGGGAGTCATTGATCTCCAAACCGGTGTTGGTATCCGGGATCTGCGGTGTTGGGAGTGACTGATGGCCGGGATAAGGGACTGTACTACATCGGCTAGAAAGGACGGTCCTACACTGAGGTGTGCCCTGTGCTCAGCGAGGACGCTTATTCCTAAGGGGGGGTGTATGTAATACCCCAGATCAGTCGACTGGTACTGCCAGCAGTCGACTGATAGAGGACAGTCGACTGGTACTGCCAGCAGTCGACTGGTCTGTGAGATTTGTGAGAGATTTGTGAAAGATAGTCCCATATCGGGAATTTGAGAGGATAATCAGAGTATAAATACTATTGCCAAGGATCAAGAGTCACCAATTCGGTTAACCACCTTTTGAGAGGCAGCCTGTGGTGGGCAGTAGAACTACATAGTATTTATGATTTGTCGGAGCATTGGGGCGGGGCGTTACAGCGCGTCTACTGATATTTGGTAGATGTGATACACAAATCTCACTAATTGTCCTGTATACATACAAATTGAAGAACACCCAATATATACCATAATAAGTGCCTCTTCAAAATTTTAATTCAACACAACTTGGTTCAAAAGCAAAAAAAAATATTTCACCACAAACATTAACAACACATTCTTCAAATAGTTATACAAGGTTAACATACCCTTCAAATATTCGGTCCTAATTCAACAATCACAAAATATTAGCTAGCTTGAAACTTCCAACAAGCACACGATGTGTAACACCCCGACTTCCAAATAAGACCGAATTCGAGATTTCACAGGATCTTTACTTCACTTCGTACAATTTTACAAGGAAATTAAAACTTTTCAATAATACATCAGAGTTTGTTACATTTGTTACACAGCGGAAGATAAAATAAATTACAATGAAACAATTACAACATCTTTAAACCAAAACAGTATCAACATATCCACTTTATAGCTTCATGAACTTCCATTACCTAAATATAAGACTGTGGGCACGTCAGTTGATTACAACCGACGAAATATTAAACACGGCTATCCTCTATGCCGAAGACAGTATAACGATCACCATACTTTAACAAACCACAAATTTGAATGAACAATAAAGAGTCAAAAGGTATTATTCTAAACATATAAGTGTATGTCATTCCTTAATGCCTAATGCACACATTTTATACTAGGATGACACTAATGCACACTTGTTCGGATTCTATGCATCCCATACTACATAGGTCCGAGGGCAAGCGCCTAAGTACTCCACATTTAAGGGTTCGATCCCTCGCTATGAAAACTATCCAGTAATAAAACAAGGTTTAGATCATTCCATGAATATGGATCATAGCCACGGAGATCCATCACCGACTGTTATAACAGATCCCTCATCGTGCGAATCATCCCGCAAGTGCCCCTCTAACCCCAGTATACGTATATACACTAGAATACGGCAAACTATCTGCCCGACTACGCTAAGTCCCGAATTTAAAATAAAAGCTCGTCTCCATCGGAACAACCACAGTCCACCAACTGGATCTATAGCCACGGAGATCCACCGCCGACTATATAGAGGCAACCCACTTACGTTTGCCCAGGTTCACTACATCTTCACTTATGTGCCTAATTCTTATTTCAAGACATGAATAAATTTCCAAACCTAGAATTAGCCTTACCTCCTACCAGACTTAATCAACAAAATACGAGATAGCTCCATGGCCATATCTCAAAATATATCTCAACTCTTTTCAAATCAAATAGTGCCGATACCCGAGGTCTCACTAACTCTAAATCACAACTTTTTCATGTACAAGAATCATGGGTATTCATATCCTTCATCATAGCTCAAACTTAATTATTCTCATCTTATTCCACAACTTAATCATTGTCTATTCATGATTTGTTGATTCTCAAATCTTAATTCATTCAAATCTTTAAGGGCTACAATTTCCTTCACGAACATAAATTCACTACTTGAAATCTCATTAGCAATCTGAACTTATTTGAACTATCTCAAAAATATTTCTTGAACAAAAATAAGAATATCTTTCCAAGAGAATCAATTCACATAACAAATTCATCTTTCAATATTCATACTTTTGTATACGTTAATTTGAAATCCTTAACTCATTTTTATTTCAATTTTACTTTTAATCTCTAAAAGTAAACAAGAATAATTTTAGAACCATATCTAATAATTTCTATGTGATTTATAAGAACAATAACTTTTTAATCTAAACCAATATAAGAACAATAACATTTTAATCTAAACCCAATACGAAATATTCCAAAATATATTGAAACCCTCAAAATATAAAAGTTGGCTTTGGGTTTCGAACCCATGACCAACCAGACGCAGAGCCAGCGCCCAAGGTCCCCCTCCACTAGCCACTAAGTCCTTATGGACTTGGTGTCATAAACCACAAAGAAAATTCCCTTTAAACTCAAATGTGAGTTTCGGATTTATTTTAATGAATACAAAATAAAATGTGTCCAACAAGTTTTGAACCCAAGATCTCTTATAAATATCGTAATGCTCTGTGGTGTATTAGCTAGTCAAATATTCCATGTGTGATTATTGATATCGAATTATACTGCTATTCTTTTGTTCAACTTTCTGTCATTCTATTATTTTCCATAAAACTCTCTTTTTTGTTTAATCTAATCCTTCGTTAGATTGTAATTAGTTCATCTATATTAGACCTTCTCTCTAACAATAGCTTATAATCATAAAATTCCTATTTTGAAAAATCTATTAAACTCAATTTTTTATCTTCTCTTTAAAAAAAAGATTTGTTCCTTCCAATTAATCAAAATAAACAATTGTTGTTTCTTACATTCAATTTAAAATAAATCTTTTGTGTGCCAACTTAATTATAAGAACAACTACATCCTTTAAACCACAAGAGAGATTTTTCACAAATTTTCTTACAAAATGTACAAAATAACAATTATCATATTCATGACAATAACTTAATTTGTTTTTCTTCCTTATTTTTTAATCATCATGACACCAGAGCATGAACTAAAACAATATTTTTTAACAAATTTCCATACAAGAATACACATTTAACATGCACAAAATTTTACAAGCATTCTAACATGATCATGGTATTAAGTCTTTAGTCAAAATTTTCTATTATTTACTTAATCATAACAAGAATATTCTCTTTCATAGTATATTATATTAGCATGAAACTTTATCTACATATTTCATTTCAACATCCAACTTATTATACATTTATACTTTTTAGTATGAAATCTCTACAATTAGAAAGTAAGAAAATCGCCCTCTAACATAATGTTAATCTATTTACCAAACATATCATCTTTCATTACAACTAATGTATAGGTTTGTTTTACTTCATCATATCAAAATATAATACTCATTTATTACCACTAGAATGCAAAGTTCTAAAGTTGAAAGCATGAGAACACCCACCTTAATGAAGTATGAACAATGAAAGAAAAGATAGAACATCACTCCTAGCTCCAAAGCAAACTCCTAGCTCTTCTCTTCCTAGCAAGAGCCTCCAAGCACAAGAACACTCTTCTCTTCCATTTTTCTTTCTCTATGTTTGATTTGTTTTGGCGTGTGAAAATGAGGAGAGAAGGGTTGTATTTATAGGTCTAGATTTGTAACACCCCGTATTATACGATACCTGAAGATATATGTATGTATGTATATTTTCCATATGCGTGCACATGATTTCAGTATTATAGGTTGATTTTGCTATCGTGGTGTGTGGTTAGGGTTACGGGACGGTTCATGGGAGAATTGCATTGTAAAAGATGCACGAGAACGAGGTGGACCGATACTAGTATAAACACTAGTTTTCGGTACGACGCCTATGCGAATATAACACTGTATGATACTACAATGGATATATATTGCGTGCGCTCGATAAACTTCTCGTCTTGCACTCGTAGAGACACATTTAACTTAAGATGGGCAGCCAACACAACAACCACAAAACCATGGGCAAGAAGCCATGGTTTTGATCAAAACAACCTACTAGCCTACCCTACCCTACCCCCTAGCCCCAAAACCGGCCCATATCCCCTTCTCTTCTCCTTCATTTCTCCACTCCATTCCACCTCCTTGATCTGGAAATTTCAGAACTCCTCCAAGAGAGAAAAAGAAAGGAAGAAGAGAGAGAGAAGAAGAAGGTCTCAAGGAAGAATTTTCAAAGGGAAAAGCTCTAGGGGATCTATTCCTCTACAGCAACCAAGGGTGGGGAGTTACTCTAAACCTTCATTTATTGTCTTTTAATTGTTTTTCTTGCATGCATGTATGGTAGGATGTGCTAGGATGAACATCTAAGAGCTTGAATGATGAAATCAGAACTGAAACTAGAAAACTGGTTCAGAGTGCCATTTTGTAGATTTTTCCGAGAGCAAACTACAAAGAATTAGACCATGAAATTTTCATAGATTGTTCATATACATGTGTAGATAGTTAGTGATTTATTTCCGATTTTTATGAGGTTATTTGATATTTTAATAAAATCGTAAGGTGAAACTGTGTCGTAAGGCTGAATCAGTAGTTGATTAACAGAATGACTGATGTTGTAGGAATTTTCCTAATTTATTGGACCATGTTCTTGATCTGAAATTTTTACCCTATATTTCTAAATGTATCTAGATTCTATTAAAAATCAGAAAAATGTTTGGATGAATTTATAGGCTTTAGAAAAATTGATCTCTAATCAGTAGCTGAAGCTGAACTGAAAAACGTGATGACTTTCTGTGCTTGATTGAAATAGAGAGAACTCACTGTATACTTAGAGTTTTAACATTAATTCTTATGCATGTTGTTTATTATGATCTCTAGTTTCATCAATATAAATTTTGTGTCATTTGGATGAGTACGGAATTTAATATGATTTTATGAGTATGCACTGTGCTGGTTTCAGCCAGTTTTGATACCCTGTAGAGATTGGACATGTGAGGCTCATTAAGGGCACAATTTGATAACCTGATTCATTAGAGAGTTGTAGTAGACACCTAGATCTTTCCAACAAGACAAATTTGAGGCAATTCCAGTAAAGAATTGATTTACTGTGATTTTTGTAATACTGGACAGAGACCTAGAATGGATCTGAGTGCTCTGATTTAGAAAGACCTAGTGTGTGATTTGGTGCAATTGTGAGAGGTGTGTGTGTTAGGATGATCTATGGGTATAATTTGGACTCATGACCAACTAGAGAGTTATTGAGGACACCCACACCCTTCTATAGAAATTGGGTTTGTGACGTTCTGACGAACGAGTAGTATTTTGTGCTACCGGTAAGGTATAGCCCGTGTATAGGAAGCACGCAGGCTGAGACTTGAGAGGCTATGTTTGGGAGTAAGATGATCGAATTTGAGTTCATGATCAACTAGTAAGTTGTAGCCTAGGATCTTACCTTTCCGGATTGGGCTCGTACACTCCAATCGGAGTTGTATTGAGAGAGTTATGACCATTTTAAGATTCGGGCAGAAACCCCGTAGGTCGCTTAGTCTTGGTTTTGACTAGGTATTGTGAGGACATTTCCCTTGTAACTGTCAGAGTTGATGACTCTTGTCTAGGGATGGTTGATATCTATTATTGAGGTTGTTGACTCCCAGAGTGGGATGTGTGACTCGAGTTAGTCACTAGGGTAAGGAATACCCTGCATCTGTCAACCCTACATTATAAACTTCCGCCGAAGCGTAGGACATCCGAGCCGTGCCATTATTATAAGTTCACGAGGGTAAACATACATTCACAGCTGGGGCAGCGGTGAATGAAGGACGGAATGCTGGACAATTCCAAGCTGGGGAAGTGGCGAACCGGACCGGTATCGCTAGGGCCAGAGGTTGATAGGCAAGTGTGGAAGCAATTTTATCTTTATCCGAAGTAATTAGAGTAAGGCAGGGGTTAGAATAGTATATTAAGGGGTTGGAAAATTGCATTAGTCCTAGTAAACCATAGTCGGTGTTGTACCTTCCAGTCGTAGGGATACGTTTTCGATACTCATGGATGAGTCCTCGGCTCATATCTCGATCTGTTAATTCCCAAAGCTTTGCCGGAGTAAGGTATGGGAGGCTAGGAGGATTTGACCTCCCGAGGTGCTCACGTCCCTATGCGCGAGGGTTTTGTGTTTGGTATATATATAAGTTCATTACCCGATCAGGGGCGAACACGCATGCGACAGTCCATAGGTGGACATAGGAATCAATCGGTCGGGTGGCTAGATTCAACGCAGCTTTCTGAGGAGGTCCATACGCGGGTACCAAGTGGCGGCTACCACTTAGGCACTGCAGTGGCGGAACTAGACCAACCAGCTGCAACCTCCTTAGGCGACGGACAATCTATTGGGAACTGGATGAGTACAAGAGTAGGATGCATGGCGAAGGAATTGAACCCTACAATCAGGAGAGACGAACTCCTTGGAAAGTATGTAGTATGGGATGTATACGTTTCCATTGAAGTTGATTTTGGGAAAGTATGCAGTATAGGATGCATACGTTCCCAACTGAACTGCATTAGAGTAGGTGCATCATGTGCATTCTTATTTTGCACATTAGATTAGGCTATGCTTGGGTCTGGAACGCATGTAGTATGGGATGCATGCGGATCCAGATTCCGAGGTCTTGCTTGCTTTAGAATAGGTTTGTGATTGGTGCATTTAGTTGTTAGATCATGGCATCCACGAGCACTACATAATTTAGGTGGCACGTTTCTCTTTCCATTCAAGATGGTTTGTGATTGCCAGTTTGGAGGATCACTGTTATTATCAGTATTGCGTCAGTCGAAGTACTGACGTTCCCCACCTTTTAGGTACCGGTTCTACCTCTCGAGCAGGTGCAAGAGACATCAGAGTCGCGCAGCAAAAGACTCAAGCCGAGGAGCATGTCCTAGGGAAGCAGATTGACCATTCAGCAGTGCTTCGGCAGGGAGCCGTCGACTGCCATTCAGAGAGAGAGAAGTTGTTAACTTTACAGAAGGAGTGACGTATGTTGTAATAAGATGTACTAAGTTTATATAATTTGTATTCTTGTCAAGAACAAGACATTGGTTGTAATCAATGACATAATGACGTTATTTGGCAATAAAAAGTTTTTAAATTTTCGTGTTATTACTGTGTTGAGATGGATTTGAAGGCAAAGATTCTGGTGAGTGTCACGGATATCCAGTAACGGGGATCCGGGGTGCTACAGAAGTGGTTTCAGAGCTGACTTCAAATTGCAGGCTAACACAGTAGGAAATTTGACTTAAAATAATACCAAATAGCTCGGTCTAGTTTGGATTGTAGGAAGGTCAAAATCATGATTGTTCACTTTCTACTTATGTGGTGATCTTCCCTACGTCCCGAACTAACCCTGTGTGTTTTTCTTCCTTTGAAGGGTGTCCAGAAGAATCAGAAACAATCTCCGCGGAATGGCTGAGGGCGAAGGCAGTAGGACCAACGACCCAAACTTCAATGTTGAAGCAGAGTTTACCTGCATATATCAGATGATTGGAGCATTTGTGGAGGCTAGCAGGAACTAAGCACCACCACAAAGAGCACCAGGAGTTGCGGTGAACACTGATCCAGTGAAGATGGTGGAATCAATTAGGAGGGTGAAACTACCAGTCTTCGAAGGACAGGCCGATCCTACAGCTACTGACGACTGGATACGTCAAGTGGAGAAATTATTTGAGGTGCTGATGACTCCCGAAGACAGCAAGGTACGTCTCGCCACAATCTTGATAGAGAAGGATGCCGGAGTTTGGTGGCAGTCCGTGAAGCGTGGTCTTGGAGAAGGACAGATCACTTGGGAAGATTTTCTTGAGGAATTCCGACAACACTATTTTCTCACAGATGTGAGAGAAGAAAAGGCAATGGAGTTCCATAATTTGAAGCAGGAAAATATGTCTGTCAGGGAATATGAGACAAAGTTTTTTCAGCTGTCACGGTATGCACCAGAGATGGTCCAGGAGGAAGCAAAGAAAGCCCAGAGGTTTGAGCAAGGGCTTACGCCTGGACTGAGGTCGATGATGGTTCCGTTAGGCATTCGCCGATTCAACATGCTAGTAAGGCGAGCTGTGACAACAGAAATGGACATGATACAGAGTCAAGGTGAGGCTGAGATGAAGAAGAAGAGGAAAAAGGGTATTCTCACCCCTGACCATGACAAGCGAAATTCAACTCCCGAGTCCAAAAAGCTTAAAGAGCCTAGACGGATGGTGGTGTGTTACTTTTGTAAGGAACAAGGTCATTTCAAGAGTCAATGCCCAAAAAGAACCCAGACAAGCACCTGCTATAACTACGGAGAAGCCGGACACAAGAAATCGAATTGTCCACAATTACAAGGGAACCCCCAATGACCAGTTACTGAAGGTGGTTGATAAAGGGAAGAAGCCGGTTCTTCAGGGATGAACTTCAGCTTAACTGGAAGGAAGTGTGAAGTGGTGCATGGTCTAGAATAATAATATATTTTGTTAGCTGTATTTCTTGCTAGTCATAAATGGCAAACTTGTACTATGTTCTGTAGCAAGATATTATGACTTTTTATAAAGCATGAAGGTTTTCTTGGGCATTTGGTCATCTCATGTCTTGTGCTTATTTATTTTAAGTGTTTTGAATAAGGCATAAAACTGAAATTTTCGCCTTCTTCTTGGAAAGCCTCGTTTTCTTCTAAGGAGGGAGTGATCACCGACCCTCTAGCAGTGCAACTGAGAGCTAGATGATATTCTGAGAGCTTGACTTAGGCGCTAGAAAGGAGATGTGGTGAAGCAAGAACGATCATGAATAGAAAGGCTCCATAATGATCCACGAAGTGAGAGATTCCTCAGTTTTCCAGACGAGGGATGAAATATGCCCCAGAATGATCTGTGGAGTAGGAATTGGTCTCTATTATTCCGAGGACGAGAGCGATACTCATGGAAAAGTCGTGCATGTCGTTGGCTCCATAATGATCCACAGAGTGAGAAGTTCCTCAGTATTCTAGACGAGGGATGAAATATGCCCCAGAATGATCTGTGGAGTAGGGATTGGTCTCCATTATTCCAAGGATGAGAGCAGCATACACAATTAGGGTATTGGGACGTTGGCTCCAGAACAATCCACGGAGTGAGAGATTCCTCAGTGTTCCAGACGAGGGATGAAATATGCCCCAGAATGATCTGTGGAGTAGGAATTGATCTCCATTATTCCGAGGACGAGAGCAATACTCGTAGGAAAGTCGTGTGTGACGTTGACTCCAGAATGATCCATGGAGTGAGAAATTTCTCAGTATTCCAGAAGAGGGATGAAATATGTCCCATAATGATCTGTGGAGTAGGGATTGGTCTCCATTATTCCAAGGACGAGAGCAGCATACACAATTAGGATAGTGGGACGTTGACTCCAGAACAATCCAAGGAGCGAGACATTCCTCAGTATTCCAGACGAGGTATGACATATATCCCAGAATGATCTGTGGAGTAGGAATTGATCTCCATTATTCCGAGGATGAGAGTAGTACTCACGAAGAAGTTCAAGGATAAATAGGGGGCTCCAGAAGATCCGCGAAGAAAGATATTCCCCAGCATTCCAGTCGAGGTACGAAATAGGCCCCAGAGCGCTCTGTGGAGTGGGACTGATCTCCAGTAGTTCGGGACAAGAGCAAAACTCATGAAGAGTTCGTGTGGTGAGGGCTCCAGAATAATCCGTAGAGCGAGATATTCCCCAGTATTTTCGGAACGTGGGACGCAATAGACCCCAGAAAGTTTGATGAAAAGGGATTGATCTCCAGTAGTCCAGAACGAGAGCAACACACCCCAAGGTGATTCATCCCCAGTACAGTGGATACGGGATGCGGTATGCCCCAAAATGATCCACATGGTGAGATTGATCTCCAGGATGGAGTGCGTTGAGCACTTAAGGCTTGGGAGCCAATATTGAGCACTTTAAGACTGAGTTTCGAGGGTGTTCCTCAAAGAATTGGTGATGGTCCAGAAAATTATATCCTGGTCATTGATGATTGTCTGCTATTTATGCCCCTAGCGTCGTTCTGGGGACAGAACAATTCTAAAGAGGGAGTGATGTAACACCCCGTATTATGCGATACCGGAAGATATATGTATGTATGTATATTTTCCATATGCGTGCACATGATTTCAGTATTATGGGTTGATTTTGTTATCGTGGTGTGTGGTTAGGGTTACGGGACGGTTCATGGGAGGATTGCATTCGAAAAGATGCACGAGAACGAGGAGGACCGATACTAGTATAAACACTAGTTTTCGGTACGACGCCTATGCAAATATAACACTGTATGATACTATAGTGGATATATATTGCGTGCGCTTGATAAACCTCTCGTCTCGCACTCGTAGGGACACATTTAACTTAAGATGGTCAGCCAATACAATAACCACAAAACCATGGGCAAGAAGCCATCGTTTTGATCAAAACAACCTACTAGCCTACCCTATCCCCCCTAGCCCCAAAACCGGCCCATATCCCCTTCTCTTCTTCTTCATTTCTCCACTCCATTCCACCTCCTTGCTCTGAAAATTTCAGAACTCCTCCAAGAGAGAAAAAGAAAGGAAGAAGAGAGAGTGAAGAAGAAGGTCTCAAGGAAGGATTTTCAAAGGGAAAAGCTCTAGGAGATCCATTCCTCTACAGTAACCAAGGGTGGGGAGTTACTTTAAACCTTCATTTATTATCTTTTAATTGTTCTTTTTGCATGCATGTATGGTAGGATGTGCTAGGATGAACATCTAAGAGCTTGAATGATGAAATCAGAACTGAAACTAGAAAACTTGTTCACAATGCCATTTTGTAGATTTTTCCAAGAGCAAACTACAAAGAATTAGACCGTGAAATTTTCAGGGATTGTTCATATACATGTTTAGATAGTTGATGATTTATTTCCGATTTTTCTGAGGTCATTTGATATTTTAATAAAATCGTAAGGTGGAACTGTGTTGTAAGCCAGAATCAGTAGTTGATTAACAGAATGACTGATGTTAGGAATTTTACTAATTTATTGGAGCATTTTCTTGATCTGAAATTTTTACCCTATATTCTTACATACATCTAGATTCTATAAAAAAATCAGAAAAATGTTTGGATGAATTTATAGGCTTTAGAAAAATTGATCTCTAATCAGTAGCTGAAGCTGAACTGAAGAACGTGATGACTTTCTGTGCTTGATTGAATAGAGAGAACTCACAGTATACTTGTATTTTTAACATGAAGTCTTCTGCATGTTGTTTATTATGATCTCTAGTTTCATCACTATAAATTTTGTGTTATTTGGATGAGTACGGAATTTAATATGATTTTATGAGTATGCACTGTGCTGGTTTCAGCCAGTTTTGATACCCTGTAGAGATTGGACATTTGAGGCTCATTAAGAGCACAGTTTGAGAATATGATTCATTAGAGAGTTGTAATAAACACCTAGATATTTCCAACAAGACCAATTTGAGGCAATTCCAGTAAAGGGTTGATTTACTGTGATTTTTGTAATACTGGACAGAGACCTAGAATGGATTTGAGTGCTCTGATTTAGAAAGACCTAGTATGTGATTTGGTGCAATTGTGAGAGATGTGTGTGTGTTAGGATGATCTATGGGTATAATTTGGACTCATGACCAACTTGAGAGTTTTTTAGGACACCCACACCCTTCTATAGAAATTCGGTTTGTGACGTTCTGACAAACGAGTAGTGTTTTGTGCTACCGGTGAGGTACAGCCCGTGTACAGGAAGCACGCAGGCTGAGACTTGAGAGACTATTTTGGGAAGCAAGATGTTTGAATTTGAGTTCATGATCAACTAGGAAGTTTTAGCCTATGATCTTACCTTTTCGGATTGGGCTCGTACATTCCAATCGGAGTTATATTGAGAGAGTTATGACCATTTTAAGATTCGGGCAGAAACCCCGTAGGTCGCTTAGTTTTGGTTTTGACTAGGTATTGTGATGACATTTCCCTTGTGTACTATCAGAGTTGATGACTCTTGTCTAGGGATGGTTGCTATCTATTATTGAGGTTGTTGACTCCCAGAGTGGGATGTGTGACTCGAGTTAGTCACTAGGGTAAGGAATACCCTGCATCTGTCAACCCTACATTATAAACTTCCGCCGAAGCGTAGGATATCCGAGCCGTGCCATTATTATAAGTTCACGAGGGTAAAGATACATTCACAGCCGGGGCAGCGGTGAATGAAGGCTGGAATGCTGGACAATTCCAAGCAGGGGAAGTGGCGAACCGGACCGGTATCGCCAGGGCCAGAGGTTGATAGGCAAGTGTGGAAGCAGTTTTATTTTTACCCAAAGTAATTAGAGTGAGGCAGAGATTAGAATGACATATTAAGGGGTTGGGAAATTGCATTAGTCCTAGTAAACCATAGTCAGTGTTGTACCTTCCGGTCGTAGGGATACGTTTTCGGCACTCATGGATGAGTCCTCGGCTCGTATCTCGATCTGTTAATTCCCAAAGCTTTGCCGGAGTAAGGTACGGGATACTAGGAGGATTTGACCTCCCAAGGTGCTCACGTCCCTATGCACGGGGGTTTTGTGTTTGGTGTATATATATAAGTTCATAACCCGATCAGGGGTGAACACGCATGCGTCAGTCCATAGGTGGACATGGGGAATCAATCGGTCGAGTGGCCGGATTCAACGCAGCTTTCTGAGGAGGTCCGTACGCGGGTACCAAGTGGCGGCTACCACTTTGGCACTGCAGTGGCGGAACTAGACCGACCAGCTGCAACCTCCTTGGGCGACGGACAATCTATTGGGAGTTGGATGAGTAAAAGCATAGGATGCATGGCGAAGGGATTGAACCCTACAATCAGGAGAGACGAACTCCTTGGAAAGTATGTAGTATGAGATGCATACGTTTCCATCGAAGTTGATTTTGGGAAAGTATGTAGTATGGGATGCATACATTCCCAACTGAACTTCATTAGAGTAGGTGCATCGTGTGCATTCTTATTTTGCGCATTAGATTAGGCTATGCTTGGGTCTGGAATGCATGTAGTATGGGATGCATGCGGATCTAGATTCCCAAGTCTTACTTGCTTTAGAATAGGTTTGTGATTAGTGTATTTAGTTGTTAGATAATGGCATACACGAGCACTACATGATTTAGGAGGCACGTTTATCTTTCTATTCAAGATGGTTTGTGATTGCCAGTTTGGAGGATCGCTGTTATTATCAGTATTGCGTCAGTCGAAGTACTGATGTTCCCCACCTTTTAGGTACCGGTTCTACCTCTCGAGCAGGTGCAAGAGACATCAGAGTCGCGCAGCAAAAGACTCAAGCCGATGAGCAAGTCCCAGGGAAGCAGATTGACCGTTCAGCAGAGCTTCGGCAGGGAGCCATCGACTGCCATTCAGAGAGAGAGAAGTTGTTAACTTTATAGAAGGAGTGACGTATGTTGTAATAAGATGTGCTAAGTTTATGTAATTTGTATTCTTGTCAAGAACAAGACATTGGTTGTAATCAATGATGTAATGACTTTATTTGGCAATAAAAAGTTTTTAAATTTTCGTGTTATTACTGTGTTGAGATGCATCTGAAGGCAAAGATTCTGGTGAGTGTCACGGATGTTTGGTAACGGGGATTCGGGGCGCTACAAGATCAGGGTTTATATTGCAAAATTCTCAACCTAATAACTCCAATTTTTAATTCTTCATCTCTTCACTTTCTCAACTCCTCCCTCAAACTCTCCACATACTCTAACTCCCAAACTCCCAACTCTTCCTCTCCCCATTCCTCAAAACCTTAACTCCTCTCCTCTCTCTTTTCAATAACCGGCCACTTACTCAACCCCAAAAGCACAGCATGTTTCTCTGATCCGGGTGGGCCCATGGATGATGACATCGTCCTCATAAGAAACCAACGACACATTTAAATCCCGTGGGCCTCATCACATACTATTCAATTATTTACACTTTACACTGTATATGCTAATATATCAGCCCATTATACTTATCAACAGCTAACTTCCTTTTATCAAGCCGTGGGCCCCCAACACTTCTGAACACATATTTCATACTTCACCTTTCATTATTTTATACCAACCTGAACACATAATATACTATATATACTATACTATATATATTATACCCCATATATTATTAAATTACGGGATGTAAAAATTAGTTTAATTAAAAGTTTAATATTAAATGCATACACAATTTATGAAATTCATTTCGAGAAAGGATACGCCCAAATGCGGTCATCGAAACAAACACGTTCGTCGCACGTAAAATATAAAAATATGAAATTCGGTTTTATCGACTAAAAAATATTAAAGATAATGAAAACACAATATAAGAAAATATATATTTTAATTTTATATGTTCCATGACGTAATTGCTACGTACTTAGAAAACACAAAATCGATACGTGCATCAAAACACGTAAAAAGCACGTAAAAATACGAAAATTGAAATATTGCATTTGAGTTGACACAAATAAGATAAAATCAATATGAGAATGCATAAAGAGTCAGAAATCAAGATACTTGGTGAAAACACGCTACAAAAATACACGTGCGTAGCACACAAGGACAAAATTGTCATTTTCAATTTTGCGGGGTGTAACAAGATGAAATTACAATGCGATCCGATAATATTACAAAAATAAAATTTGATAAAAGTCATCATCCGGCTTGCTACGATGATGATGATGAAATATTCTGTCATCATGTTCCTTGACACAGTGATGATCATGTAAATAGGATAGGAAAATTTATGGTAATTTGAAGTAGATTATGCATATGCAATAGTATGTAAGGAACATTATAAACTAGAAATTATTTGACCTATATCCGTTCCTCGGCAACAATGTTTGTTGTGACCTTTTAAACCACATTTTGAACAAGTTATAGCTGAACTGCTCATATCATCTCTCACATCCATATCGTTGTGAATATGTTTAGTTAGGGGATGCCCTTATCTGCATCTTCTAAGACTTGCATCAACGATAAGATTCGGACAAGTTTGGATTGACCAATATGCTTCGTCGGACATAGGGTAGAAGACGGGTGCCCAAGTCAGAATTAAGTTTTTAACTAAAAAGAATTAATCTACATAAGGGCGATAATCAATAGACCTAAATGCACACGCTGCCAAAACATGGGAACATGGAAGATGGTATAGCTGAATTTTTTGACACGTACAAAAGTGAGATTCCAAATCCATCGTATGCAATTTACCACCATTTTGATGACCACGTACCTGTAGTACCCCAGATTTTTAAATAATGTTTTTAAGATTTATAAATGAATTAAAATAATTTTTGGAGATTTAATAAATATTTTTCTGAAAATTTATCTTTTTACACGTGCAAAACACGTGCAAATATTTTCTTGAGAAGTGAAAAACCAAAAATTATTTTGGGGAAAATCATTATTTATTATTAGATATTATTTTTGAATTTTCTGGATTTTTCTGATAATTATTGGACCTATTTGCAAATATTACAAGAAGATGGACTTTTGTGCAAAATTTCCACTTTGAGTGAAAACCCCAGATTTCCAGATTTTTGGGCTGGGTATGAGGCCTAGTCAACTTAGAGGTGAAGGGTTTACTTTTTGTTTTAACAAATCTGGTTTATTTTACAAGTTTTGATGAAAAATGATCTTTTTGCAAATTTGTTTTTCTGGGTTTTCAAACAATGCCGGCCGGTTGTAGGCTGGTTGTTTTTATTTTTAAAACTCAATTAAGTTAGTTTTATTTGGTTTCTAAGTATAAAGATTTATATATAGAAGGATATATTTAAAAGAGGTATTTTGCAAATCTATTTACAAAACCTAAACCTATTATTTCCGGCCTATAAAAGAGTGGGTGCAGTCGTCTCTTACTGTGCTACACAAGGAATTTATTATTTCTATTTTCTTGGAGTTTTCAAGCGAGGATTCTTGGTTTTCTTGCGAAGGAAGAATTTTCTTATTCTTTATTTCTTTCCGGTTGATTCTTCATAGAGGTGAGTGACATATTTTGTTTTGTTTTGTTTTATGTATGTTATACGTGATGATCTATCAATTAGAAAGCATGCTAGGAGTTTGTATGATGATATGTGAAGTTTTGATGAGTAGATGAATTAAAAGTGAATCTTTTTATGAAGCTATATTATTGATGATTGGAACCCTAATTTGTTGACTTGAGATTGTTAGAGAACTGAATAGAAATCATGAGTAGGATGCTTTCCTTCATATACTTGCTGTTTTAACTTTTCATGATGTGTTGTATGATGATATTACATAAAAGTGGATAAAAAGATTACTTTTACTTGTGTATAAATGCATAAACTCTATTTAGGGGCTTTTCGTTGAGTAGAAACTTGATTAGTGATTGTTATAATTGCTCAAATGCATGGACAAATTATTGCGAATGATTGTGGATGAGTTTAATGGCTATTGGATTTAAGAATCAAGTCTTGGAGTTTGAGAAAGGGGTTTAGATTTGGATCTATGCATTATGATCAATTTGGGAATTTCGTGATTTTGTGAAGTTTTTACTTGAAATTGAATTTGCTCAAATACTAAGTTTTAATCTGAATATTTTGTTATTTTTAATTGATGGATTTGCGAAGTTTTCTTGGTGTACAAACATGCACAAACATATTTATATGAATATCCTAGTTTATGGTTTTGAAGAAATTGAATCCTTATGTCTTTTATGGATTTTTATTATATCTTAACTTATTTTGGCACATTGATATGTTTTGGAACATAATACGGAGTTATTTCGATGTATAATTGATTCTTAGAAACTCTATTTTTGAAGATGTATATGTTCATATCTTATTTTCGAAGAAATTCAACAAATGGATACTTTTATTAATTTGAAGTGGGTTTAATTTGTTTTTGTGGATTCTTATATACCCTACAAGTCATATTTGACCCTATCAGAAATGTACCGTTTACATATTTCATTTTTATAAAGTACAACTTCGTATCGGTTGAAATGTGCACAAACTAAAACTGCAGCCTGTAGGTATGATAGTCGACTGGTAAGTTTTGACAGTCGACCATCGCGATCCTGGCTACAATGTTTTCTTGAGGTTTTGGAATTTTAGGCGGGACAGTCGACTGACCACCTTATACATTCGACTGTCACTGCTCAGATTTGTGCTTTCTTGATGTATTGGACTTTCATGCGGGACAGTCGACTGACCACTTTACACATTCAACTGTCACTACTCTGATTTATGTTTTCTTAAAGCTTTGGATTTTGCATGGGACAGTCGACTGGCTACAGTATGTAGCCGACTGCCATTGCACTGCTTGATATTTTCTTGAGTTTAGATTTCACGCGGGACAGTCGACCGACCACCCCATGAGTCGACTGCTACTGCTCTAACTGATGCTTTCTTGAGTTTTCTGATGCTTCTTTTGAACGATTGTTCCTTCAATATTATATGGTTTTAAAAGATATTTTGCTAGAGATTAAAAATATTTTACAGAGATTTATTTTGGAGCTTTAAATGTATTCTTTTGGACCTTATTTGAGTTATACGTGTTTTCAAAGGAATTGATGTTTTTTGATATTCTACAACTTTAAAATATGATTTTTAGTTATTTAATAAATTTAATATTTATTTGGATTCTGGAATTTTATATAAGATTTGGATTTTTTGTTGATAAGAAGTTTCTTCATATAATCGTTTTGAAGATGGATTTGTGAGTTTAATTGAAAGTTTTGGTCTTGATTGATGAGTTGTGATTTCTCTAGGAGTTGAGTGGGAGTCCTGTGAACCAGCAGATGAGATTTGTGGATTTAGACCTGCGGGGTCTTGGATTTACTTTGTGGAATTAAGTCCGGTAGGATACACTAACTCTAGAGATGAGGCTTTTTGTGTTTTAATAATAGTAACTTAAGAGCAGGCACTAGTGGAGATGTGATGGAACTTAGG
This sequence comes from Hemerocallis citrina, assembly GCA_017893485.1. Lineage (NCBI taxonomy): Eukaryota > Viridiplantae > Streptophyta > Magnoliopsida > Asparagales > Asphodelaceae > Hemerocallis > Hemerocallis citrina. The sequence continues at coordinate 241,274,624 of CM030364.1, read as the reverse complement.
AAACGTAAGTATATGCTCTTGGTTTGTTAGTCCAACAGATGCGTTCCAGAACTGTTTGTTGTCCTGTCTCGAGAGGACATTCGTATGTTTGCGTGTTGAGGGTCTGCAGGCCAATTCACAGAGCATGCAGGGTGCATTCGCGTGTCGAGGGTCGGCAGGCCTATTCACGGGATGTACTCGGTGAATCTGCACGTCGAGGGCCTTGTAAGCTATTCGTGGGGTACACAGTTGGGAGGTGATTCTCCAGTTTTAGAGCTATTCTTATATGATGCTTGCGCGTCAAGGGCTGTGGTGCCTATTCGCGGAGTATTCTGGATCTTGTTTCCATCACCGTAGTAGGATTAGTTGCATGACGAGAGATCTAACCATATAAGGTGGAGAACGATAAGGGCTTGCATCGGACCTATGTAGTATGGAATGCATAGAATCCGAAAAGTATGCATTAAAGAGTCAGCATATAGCATTGATATTTCTTGACTTGGTTTTATGCATGTTGTTTTCTGTTTTTCCTACACTTGACACTTAGTCTAGTTTCACTTGTTGTTTTCATGCTCTACTATTTGCTATCTTATATTCCTTGATGTTTTCATGCTTTAATTATTGTTATTTCTTATTTCATTTATTCTTGCTGTTAATACATGGTGTTGATGACTTTATGCCTTATGTTTTATTTGTGTTGTTTTCTTTTTATGTCACTTACACCGTTATGGCAGACCCCTGTAGTTTTGGGGATTAGGGTTATCTATAGACTCATATTTTACAGGTAGGTGCTTGTAGCTTGGGATTTGGATGCTTGTGCTAAATTGATGTTATGGCTTATGTAAAATTGTAAAAGATGTGTTGTAAAGAAAGTTTGTAATTCAAGGTGTTTTGTATTCTGCTGTGTTTTGTAAACAAGTGATGTAATAAAAGTTTGAAATAAAAATTATCTGTGTGTTTTTGGCTATGTTTACTATTGCAATTGAAGTTGATGCGGAAAATTGTGTCACATATTTCTGAGATATCATATTAGAAATTCAGGGCGCTACAGTACCTTTCTAAGTCCCGTTCTAATTTGAAACCCACCGGCTCTATGATTGAACATTATAACCTCATGCATATTCGCTCTCTCACGCCGCACATCTAGAACTCTTGAACTACGGAAGTGAATTCTTTGCCATCACTTAGAAGTTTTGAAGCTAATTGATGACATTGAGTGAAGTATAGATTGACGTGATAGAATACCATCTTGACAATTGCGGTCACCGGCAAACTACAAACACCTTTCAGAACTAAATTAAATAATTCGGATATGTTTGTAGTCATCATTCCATAATGACGTCCTCCATCTGCGCATATTAACCACTTTTCAAATGGTTTCTTCTTTAGCCAAATGACAGCTTCGGCTTTGACTTTCTCAATTTCGGCCAATTTCTTCTCAGACTTCTTTGGTTGATTTTGACATGTGACCACCTTTAGTTTTTTTTCTCAAAGCTTTATTTTGAAATTTGGTATAAAAAAAATGCAGCAAAGTATCGCATACAAAATCTATGATATGCTTGAGACTCATTCCATGCACCATTTTGTGTCTCCATCACAGACAAAATACCCGGATGACGATCGGAGATGACACACAATCCTTGTCGATCCGTTACAAATTCTCTAATACAAGACATAAACCATGACCAAGTAGCTATACTTTCTCCAACGACTAGTGCAAAAGCTAAAGGAAATAACTAATCTTGAGTCAGGATGAATGGCTATTAATAGCCATCCTTTATACTTTCCAAATAAAAAAGTGCCATCACGGCTTATAACTGGCCTACATGACTTGAACCCATCAATCGAGGGCCCAAATGCCCAAAATGCCGACTTGAATGTTTACTCACTATCCCCAGTGCTGACTTTATCCCAATGGACAACAATCCTTGGATTTGACACTTGTAGCGCTGATAAAAGAGCAGGCACTTCTCATATGCTTCTGCAAACCCTCCGTATCACCGCTCAATAGCTTTATGTTTTGCACGCCATGCCTTGCTGTTACCGCTAAATCTGGTGTGGGGGTAAACAGATGAGATTTGTGAGTTCGTGGAAAAACCTGAATAGCGGATCCAAGCCTGTTCGTCAGAATTGGGCTGCTGACTCCCGCCGCTCACCTGCAAGGAAGTGCGATACACCGGAGTTGATCCCGGCGGCGCACCCTCCGACGCTCTTGTCAGTAACCAGTGGTGATTAAGAAAGAGCTTAAGTTGGCAAAAGAGTGATTACCTGGTCACAGTGGTAGGTAAGAGGTATTTATAGTCGCCGGGGGAGTTTGATTAGGGACCTGATTTCCTGTGATACCGTTAGGAGTAAAATCCTCATAATTAGTTTAGGTAACTGATCCCTGATTCCCGATGAGAGGATAACTGCAAATCAGGCCCGTTGATTTAGTCAAATCAGTGACCCTGATTTCCTCTTGCTGGTCTGGGTTTGTCTTGGGTCGGGACCCGTACCCAGCTGGAGTGGATCCGTTTCGCGGGTTATCAGATCTGTGAAGGGAAGATCCAGTGCCCGCTTCTGGCCCATCTATATGTGAAATTACCGTTTTACCCCTGAGCTTTAAGATTCGTTCCCCATCTGGGCGATTTCGATTTAACCCCATTTTCAGCTATATCACGAGCCCCCCACTCCTAAAGACTGAGCATGATCAGCCTTTGAGGAGTAGTTTAACTGTTTCGGTGGCTAGTGGAGTTGTATCGGAGTCCGAATGGAGGGTTTTGAATCTTGAAGGAGGTAGTGAGGTGATTTTTGAAGCTGTAAGCTGTTCCGAAGCCTTGTTGAATATTCGATGGTTTTTATCTATTTTTTCGGATTATCTATTTAATTTTGCGATGTGTTAACCAATCGTTCGGGGGCCTTAACAATACATTCTAGGCAATAATTATTCGTTCAAGGGCTTAAAAATATTCCCCGAATTTATAATTATTTCCTAGAGTTTTTAGCTAATTTTTCCGAATTTTTAGCAATTTTTTCACAATTTTTAAATAAATAAAATGATTAAAATAAATAAAAACTAATTATTAATACCTATTTATGGCATGGCGCAATCTGGACCCTCGATCAGCGCCGAGCGCAATTTTCTGGGCGATCAGATGATCCGCGCTCCTCGGCAGATAGTTTCTTTATACACGAGGGTCGGTTCCTCGTCTCCTCGGCTCGGCTGCTCGGCGCCAAGCTCGGAATCAGCCGAGCTACGTGGCATGATCCTGAGCGTCCATCTCAGCGCGGATCCCCAAAAAATGCTATCTTGTCGTTTAGTGGACGTGGCGAGATCTGAGCCGTCCATCATGACGAGCGCGTTTTTTGACAAGATCCAACGGCTGAGGATGGTCGGCAGGTTTTTTCCCCATATTCGAGGGTCGGTTCCTCGTCCCCTCGGCTCGGCAGGTCGGCACACATAGTTCGGAATCAGCCGAAGTACGTGGCGTGATCCTGGGCGTCCATCTCAGTGCGGATCCCCAAAAAACACTATCTTGTCGTTTAGTGGACGTGGCGAGATCTGAGCTGTCCATCATGACGAGCGCGCTTTTTGACAAGATCCAACGGCTGAGGATGGTCGGCAGGTCTTTTCCCCATATTCGAGGGTCGGTTCCTCGTCCCCTCGGCACGGCAGGTTGGCACACATGGCCCGAAATCAGCCGAAGTACGTGGCGTGATCCTGAGCTTCCATCTCAGTGCGGATCCCCAAAAAACACTATCTTGTCGTTTAGTGGACGTGGCGAGATCTGAGCCGTCCATCATGACGAGCGTGCTTTTTGACAAGATCCAACAGTTGAGGATGGTCGGCAGGTCTTTTCTCCATATTCGAGGGTCGGTTCCTCGTCCCCTCGGTTCGGAGGTTCGGTGTCGTCAGCCGAGGTATGGAGTTAGATGTTTTGGAGAGTCTTGGCTTTGAAGGGTCGCCACCCTCCGGCCCAGTAGCTCGACTGCTTGGCCAAGCTGTTCGGTAGCTCGGTTAAGCAGGCCGGTGGCAGGCAGTTCGGAAGGTACACGTGGTCGGATCTGGAGCGTCCATCATTGCGTGAATCACGAGGACTGGGTTCAGATCACGAGAAAACGTTATCTTGTCGTTTTGTGGGTGTGGCGCAATCTGAACCGTCCATCGAGTTTTGACACAAATTTTGAAGAGATCCGACGGTGATTTCGCCTCGGAAGGATTTTTCTCTATATACGAGGGTCGGTTCCTCGTCTCCTCGGTCCGGAAGCTCGGTGCCGTTAGCCGAGGCATGGGGTTGGACGTTTTGAAGAATCTTGGCCTTGAAGCGTTGCCACCCTCTGACCCGGTAGCTCGGCTGCTTGGCCAAGCTGTTCGGTAGCTTGGCTAGGCAGTCCGGTGGCAGGCAGCTCGAAAGGTACACGTGGTCGGATCTGGAGCATCTATCATTGTGTGAATTACGAGGGCTGGGTTCAGATCACGAGAAAACATTATCTTGTCGTTTTGTGGGCGTGGCGCAATCTGAACCATCCATCGAGTTTGACACGAATTTTGAAGAGATCCGACGGTGATTTCGCCTCGGAAGGATTTTTCTCCATATACGAGGGTCGGTTCCTCTTCTCCTCGGTCCGGAAGCTCGGTGCCGTTAGCCGAGGCATGGAGTTGGACGTTTTGAAGAATATTGGCCTTGAAGCGTTGCCACCCTCTGACCCGGTAGCTCGGCTGCTTGGCCAAGCTGTTCGGTAGCTCGGCTAGGCAGTCCGGTGGCAGGCAGCTCGGAAGGTACACGTGGTTGGATCTGGAGCGTACATCATTGCGTGAATCACGAGGACTGGGTTCAGATCATGAGAAAACGTTATTTTGTCGTTTTGTGGGCGTGGCGCAATCTGAACCGTCCATCGAGTTTTGACACGAATTTTGAAGAGATCCGACGGTGATTTCGCCTCGGAAGGATTTTTCTCCATATACGAGGGTCGGTTCCTCGTCTCCTCGGTCCGGAAGCTCGGTGCCGTTAGCCGAGGCATGGAGTTAGACGTTTTTTTCTTTTGAAGCAACCTGGGTTTGAAGCGTTGTCGTCCTCCGGCTTGGTAGCTCGGCTGCTTAGTCAGGCTATTCGGTAGCTCGGCTAGGAAGACCGGTGGCCGAGTCGTGGACTTGAGCGCTGTTTGAAACTGAAACGTCGTAACGCTCCGCTTTGGCGCTTTGGCTTCTTAGTGGGCTTTTTAGATTCCCAAGGCAGCCCAAACGTTGCTTTTGGGGTTATAAGTTTCCACTCCCCCACCCCGAAGCTCATTTCTCACTTTTCACTCCAAGATTTCACTTTTACTCTCTGTGCTCTCTGCTAGCGGCGATCTTTGCTCCAAGGCGGTTGCGCTAGCTGTCGCGTGGGCCAGGCGATTTCCGGCGAGCTCATTCCGACTGTGAACGTCACTTCAAGGTCAGTCTATTTGCCTTAGCTTTTTTATAGAGATGTCAAGAGTGAACTCAGGGAGTGAGGCCTCGTCCTCGGGCGATGGTGGCGCCGAGGAGAGGAGGCGGGCGGAGATCCGAAGGAAGGGGAAGCAAGTGGCCGAGCCGTCTGTGGCCGAGGCGAGGAAGGAGAAGAAGAAGAGGAGGGTGGTGGCCCAATCTCCCGTGGTCTAGGTGATCATGTAGAACCCGAAGCAGGCCCCCGAGACGGGCCGATACCCTTGTGTACTGTCCGGGCATGCGGGGGTTAGGCAGTACGAGGGCGACCTCTTGAAGAAGGCGATCTTCGGCCAGTCGGAAGTTTACGAAGAGAATAACCCGGTTCTGACTACCGAGGCAGATGAGATTGGGTCGGTGCTATCCGAGAGGGATCTCCTTCGGATCAGAAAGGGGTTCGCCATCCCTCCGGAGTACAAGCTAATTCTCCCCGGCGCTGGGATGCGGGCGAATTCCAAGCTGTCGTCGTCGGATATGTGCATGTTCGACTACGACTCTCTGAATGCCGGACTGCATTTTCCGCTGCATCCCTTTATTTGCCAGGTCCTCGGATGGTACTACCTCGCGCCGACCCAATTTATGCCGAACACATGGCGTCATGTGAACGCCTTCCTGCTCCAGTGCCGCAACGCTGAAGTCGAGCCGGACCTGACGGTCTTCCGAAGCATGTATCGGATAAACCAGATGCACAAGACCGAGCATCGGTACTACCTGGCACCGAGGAAGGGTGTTCGGATCATAGAAAACCCGGACTCGATCAAAGGCTAGAAGGAAAAGTTCTTCATATTGAGGGGGGCATCAATACTGCAAATTCCGAGCCGGTGGAAGCCAGAGGTGCCCAAGTTTTCGAGAGCCGACCCCGAACTGACTGCGGCCGAGGAGGAGATGGCGAGGAAGATCATAGCTCTCCCGATGTTGAGTTGGAGGGAGATGACAGAGGAGGTGCTGTTTGGGTCAGGCCTTAGCCCAATCGACCCGAGTACGCTCCTGACATCTCGCTTATTTTTTTTTTCAAGTCTTTAGCTCGCCTTACTGACCCAATTTGTTCGTCGTTTGGTACAGAAGCGCCGAAGATGGACTTCAATGCCATGATGATCGATAGGGGCAAGGTGGCTGATGGTAGGAAGAGGAAGAGGCCGACCACGGCTGCCTTGTCAGGTCGGCAGCTCAAAGTTGCTTCGACTACCACTCCGCCTCCTCCGGTCACCGAGGCGCCCTCGTCGGTGGTTGTTGTCGAAGAGCCCTCGGCGCTCGTTGCTTCTGCCCCGGTTGGTGGGGCCTTCGATGTCACTGCGGCATTGTCGCTCGAGGCTCCGCCGTTGACCGCTCCGGCCGAGGAGATCTTGACCGAGCAGCACAAGCATCTGTTCGTGCCGAACTGGCGAGTGAAGAATCACGATGGATTCCTCGGAAACTCACAGATGTCGATGCAGGTCGTCAAGCACCTGGCGACCCCGAAAGATAGAGCCGCGCTGCAGGTGGGGACAGTCGGCGACGACACCTACGAAGTGGCTCGGTCGCTCGTATCGGTAAGTTTTTCTTGTGAATTTCTTCAAGTCTATTGCTCGGCCCGTATCTTGCACTCATCATTGTTTTGTCTTCACAGGCCACTTGTCACTTCAGCCATCTCCTTGAGGCGTTCGCCGAGCAGGAGAAAGAGTTGAAGGCCGCCAGTGACAAAGACAGGGCGGAAAAGGTCAAGGAGGTTCGGCAACTCGAGGCCGAGCAGAGGCGAGCCGAGGGCTTGGAGGTCCAGGTTGTCGATCTTGTGGCCGATTTGGAACGAGTTAAGGGGCGGCTCGCTGAGGAGTCTGCCAAAGCTGCAAAGGCTACTGAGGAGCTGGCTGCGTCAGCGAAGGCTCTGGCCGATGTGAAGGCGGAGAAAGAGGCCTTGGCAGCGAAGATCAAGGCGGAGGTCGAGGCCGAGGCGAAGAAGCACATGGCCTCGAACATGGAGAAGTCCTACCAGAGGGCGCTCGACCATGTTCAGGACCGCGTCCCCGGCTTCGAGCGGGTCGGCTACAGACTGTGGCCCAGATCCCCATCGGACGGCGAGGAGGAAGGAGGCGAAGGTGACGAGGTGGAGGGCGACGAGGAGGAGGAGGTTGTCGTCGATGCTTTGGAGACGAACCCCCAGGGCGAGGCGAGAAACGAGGGGGCATTTGGCGAGGCGCCTGTGGTCGAACCGGCGGCGCAGGTGGACCCCTGATCTTCTCGTCTCTTTGTAGTCTTTATTTTCTCTTTTTTAAAAATGTAATGCCTTTTTTGCGGGCTGGCCACCGCTTCTTTCAATGAATGAAAAATCTTTGTTTCAATTCAAATTTGTGCAAGTGTTTGGGTCGGTGTGTAGTTTTCCAATTGCGATGTTCTTGTATTTCAGATCCTCGAACACGCCCCAAATACCGCGGCAGCTCGGCATCGCACCGAGCTGTTTAACAAATCTCGTGAGGCTCGCCTCGTCGGTGAAATCGAGCTTACCAGGAGGTTGATGTTCAACGTGGAGAAGAAGAACAGCGAGCTTCTAGCCGAGGTGCATCATCTGCGGATAGTCGAGGAAGAACTGTCGGCGAAGGAGGCGAAGCTGGCTTCGGTGGTGGCCGAGCGAGATGAGCTCGAGAGTAAGGTCGAACAGTTGCAAAGGGTCACGGTTGATAAGAGCATCGAGGTGGCCAACCTGCGTCGTATTATATCCGACAGCACTGAGTACCCCGGTTCGGCAAAGCTCCCTCGGTTCAAGATAATGGTGAAGGATGACACTCTGAAGGATAGGATCGTCGAGCTCGAGGAGGAGGTGGCTCGACTGAAGCCTCAGCCTGTGAGAACTAATGTCCACGGCACTTCTTGCATTCGCGAGGAGAAAGAACGGGGGATCACCTTCTACGAGCTAGCGACTCGTGGCCAAGTTATTGGTCGGATAGCGGCCGACGCACAAAGCGGAGTAGCTATTAGCTTGAGCGGAGCTTCGGTCGGAGCAACCGTTAGGGTTAGTGGCGAGGCGGCGTCCCAGTTCGTCGGCCTAGAGACAAGCTCGGGGGTGAAGAGGCAGAAACCACGGTTGTCTCTGAATCGGAACGTCCCTGTTCCGAGGAGGCATTGAACGAATGGCGTCGAGCCTTTTACTTGTATTTTATTTAGTTGCTTTCCCGTTGTAATGGTTTTTCCATGTAAATTTACCAAGTGTCTTAATAAAATCAAGGTTGCTTTGTTCATAGTCGTGCCGTGGTCGCCTTATTCTTTAAGCCGAACCATAAGGACCCTTAGTTCTTCTTTGTAGGTTTTAGCCGCAGAGCTTTAGTTTTTCGCTCGGAGTATTCCGAGGTGACTGTGCGCTTCCGAGGTGCGACAGCTCGGACATCAGATTCCGGCCACGTGGCAGCATCCAAATGGTCGATCATGATCGTGGTACGTATCACGAGGTGGGAGGCACGAATTCCAAGAAAACACTATCTTGTCGTTTTGTGGATACATGGCACGATCAGATCCGTCCATCACGTTCTACCACGCATTTTGAGATGATCCGATGGCGAAATTGGTTCGGCAGAATTTTTCTCCATATACGAGGGTCGGTTCCTCGTCCGCTCGGCTCGGGGTTTCGAGTGAGCGCAGCTGAGCCGAACGATGGACTCCGAACCACCATTAGAGTTGCCCGACGGTTGTGGGAGCAATTCCGAATGGCGACCTACTTCTAGCTCACCGAGGAGCGAGCTTGCGAAGTAGATTCGAACCAAGTGTTGGACTCCGAACCATCGGTAGGGTAGTTCAACGGTCGTGGGAGCAGTTCCGAATGGCGACCTACTTCTAGCTCGCCGAGGAGCGAGCTTGCAAAGTAGATTTGAGCCAAGTGTTGGACTCCGAACCATCGGTAGATTAGTTCAACGGTTGTGGGAGCAGTTCCGAATGGCGACCTCCCTCTAGCTCGCCAAGGAGCGAGCCGGCAAAGTAGATTCGAGCCAAGTGTTGGACTCCAAACCATCGGTAGATTAGTTCAACGGTTGTGGGAGCAGTTCCGAATGGCGACCTACTTCTAGCTCGCCGAGGAGCGAGCTTGCAAAGCAGATTCGAGCCAAGTGTTGGACTCCGAACCATCGGTAGATTAGTTCAACGGTTGTAGGAGCAGTTCCGAATGGCGACCTACTTCTAGCTCGCCGAGGAGCGAGCTTGCGAAGCAGATTCGAGCCAAGTGTTAGACTCCGAACCATCGGTAGATTAGTTCAACGGTTGTGGGAGCAGTTCCGAATGGCGACCTACTTCTAGCTCGCCGAGGAGCGTGCTTACGAAGCAGATTCGAGCCAAGTGTTGGACTCCGAACCATCGGTAGATTAGTTCAACGGTTGTGGGAGCAGTTCCGAATGGCGACCTACTTCTAGCTCGCCGAGGAGCGAGCTTGCGAAGTAGATTCGAGCCAAGTGCTGGACTCCGAACCATCGGTAGAACGAAGAGTAAGGGCAGAGAGTTGCGAACAGTCTTTCCCAGTAAAATATGAGAAAGCTTTCTTTATTGATTAATGGTCGGCCGCTTCTAAAGTTGCAATCCGATATTACATACGAGAAACAATATTAGAGAAAATACAGGGGTAGGAGAGGAACGGTTCGACATCCTGAAATACTTAAAGGGGTGCCGGGGCACCTTCTTGGTACTTCAAAAGATGGCCGGCATTCCAGGTCCTAGGGATTTCTCTGCCTTCATGGTCCTCGAGACGGTCGGCTCCTGGCCGGACTACTTTCGTGATCCTGTAGGGCCCCTCCCAATTTGGGGCCAGCTTGCTCTTCTGACTAGGGAAGGAGACAGCTATCTTCCTGAGGACTAGGTCCCCCTCTTTGAAATTGGTAGGTCGGACCTTTTTGTTATACGCCAACTCGATCCTCCTTCGATAGCTCTGTTGGCGAATTGATGCTCTTTCCCTTATCTCGTTTATCAGGTCTAGGTTCACCCGGAGTTCTCTGGCGTTCTGTTCCTCGTTGTAAGCTGCGAGGCGCGGAGAAGGTATGCCGACTTCGAGGGGTATCACTGCCTCGGACCCGTAGGTGAGGTTGAACGGGACTCTCCTGTGGGGGTCCGTTTGTCGGTGTGGTAGTTCCACAGCACGTTGGGGAGTTGGTCGACCCATAAGCCTTTAGAACACTTGTCCAGTCTCTTCTTGATACCAAAGAGGATCTGCCAGTTAGCGTTCTTTGCCTGGCCATTCGACTGTGGGTAGGAGACGGAGGAGAAGCGTTGTTGGATGGCAAGGTCTTCACATAGAGATCGGAACGCGGCCCCAGTAAACTGAGTTCCGTTGTCTGTTACGAGGACACGGGGGACGCCGAATCGGCAGATGACGTTCTTCCAGAAGAATTGAAGCACCTTGTTCTCGGTGATAGTGGCTAGGGGCTCGGCCTCAATCCACTTCGAAAAGTAGTCGATGGCTACGACCAAGAACTTGAACTGGCCCGGAGCTGGAGGGAATGGCCCTAGTAAATCCATCCCCCACATTGCGAAGGGGATAGGACTTGATAGGGAGGCGAGGTTAGCTTGGGGGAGGCGACGAATGTTGGAATGTCTCTGACAAGAGCCATATTGCCGAACGTGTCGCTCGGCGTCTTGGAGGAAAGTCGGCCAGAAGTATTCGTAATTCAGAGCTTTCCGAGCCAAAGACCTAGACCCTGAATGTGCCCCGCCGATGCTTTCATGGAGCTCCTGTAAGGCATAGTCGGCCTGTTCTGGGGAAAGTCATCTCAGGTACCGTCGGCCGTCTATCTGCGAGAAGGAGCGCTTGTACAAGATCCCCTCGATCAGGATGTACCGCTCGGCCCTGGTTCTTACTCGGCGTGCTTCCTTGGGGTCCTCGGGGAGGAGTCCGTTCCTTAGGAATTCCACTAACGGTTTCCTCCAATTATCTTGCAGTAGGACCGGCAATGACTCCACTGAGTCGAGGGTCTCGTCTTCTATACTCGGTTTCAAGAGGACCTCGATCAAGACGGTCTACTCGAGACCTTGGAGGGAGGATGAAGCTAACTTGGAAAGGGCGTCGGCCTGTGAATTCTCTTCTCGAGGGACTCGTTGGATGAGTGCCTCTTCGAACCGGGCCATGAGGGTTCGAACTTTGGCGAGGTACTTCGCCATTCGTTCGTCTCGTGCCTCGTAATCGCCAAAGACTTGGTTCACAACCAGCTGAGAGTCACTATGGAATCGGAGGCACTGCGCCCCGACACTTCGGGCAAGTCTGAGGCCGGCGATTAGTGCTGCATACTCTGCTTCGTTGTTTGAGGCCTTGAAATTCATGCAGAGGGCATACTGGAGGACGAAGTCATCTGGACCCGTCAGGATGATACCGGCGCCGCTTCCCTCGTTGTAAGAGGAACCGTCCACAAAAACCGTCCAAATAGGGGGTCCGTTCGGGACATGGCTGACCTCGGGAATGGTGGTCTCGACGATGAAGTCTGCGAGGGCTTGAGCTTTGATCGCAGTTCGGGGCTGGTAGGAGATGTCATGTTGACTCAGCTCGATGGACCATTTCATAAGCCGGCCTGAGGTTTTCGGCTTGTGGAGGACCTGCTTCAGCGGTTGGTCGGTGAGGACCACAACCGAGTGGGACTGAAAGTATGGGCGGAGCTTCCTTGCCGCCATAACCAGGGCGTAGGCCATCTTTTTTATCTTCGGGTAGCGGAGCTCGGCGTCCCGAAGCACCTTGCTCACATAGTAAATGGGCCTCTGAGCCCGGTCTTCTTCCCTCACCAAGACGGCACTTAGGATCTGCTCGGAAGCAGCTAAGTAGATGAAGAGGGTTTCCCCTGGAACGAGCTTGCTGAGCAGGGGAGGATTGACCAAGTAGGCTTTCAGCTGTTTGAACGACTCCTGTTGCAGTTCGCCCCATTCGAAACCCTTGGCCCCCCTGAGAGCCTTGAAGAAAGGGAGGCACTTTTCCCCAGACTTCGAAAGGAATCGCCCAATAGCGGCGAGGCGACCCGTAAGCTTCTGCACTTCCTTGACGTCCCGGGGTGGGGCCATGTCCAGTATGGCTTTAATTTTTTCAGGATTTGCTTCGATCCCTTGCTGGCTGACCATGAAGCCGAGGAACTTTCCTGACGAGACCCCGAACGCACACTTGTTCGGATTAAGCCTCATGTTGTGCCTTCTCAGTACGCCGAATGCCTCCTGGAGGTCGGCCACGTGGTCGGTACCTCGGATGCTCTTCACGAGCATGTCGTCGACGTATACTTCCATGTTGCGGCCTATCTAGCTTTGGAAGACTTTATTGACGAGGCGCTGGTAGGTGGCTCCAGCATTCTTCAATCCGAACGGCATAACTCTATAACAGTAGAGGCCCTGGTCGGTAATGAAGGAAGTCTTCAGAATGTCCGGGGGGAACATTCGGATCTGGTTGTAGCCGGAGAAGGCGTCCATGAAGCTGAGGAGCTCATGGCCCGAGGTAGCATCAATGAGGGTGTCGATATTCGGGAGAGGGAACGGATCCTTCGGACACGCCTTATTCAAGTCTGTGAAGTCGATGCATATCCTCCAGGAACCATTGGACTTCTTAACCATGATGACATTGGAGAGCCACTCGGGGTAGTTCACCTCCTGTATGAACCGAGCTCTTAGGAGCTTGTCCACCTCCTCCTTGATGGCTTGTTGTCGCTCGGGAGCGAATTTATGCCTCTTCTGCTGAACCGGTCTGCACCACGGTTTGACGCTGAGGCGGTGCACTAGAAGCTCCTTAGAAATCCCGGGCATATCCGCGGTTGACCAAGCAAATAGGTCGCGGTTCTTCCGGATGCACTACACCAAGTCGGAACATAGGGCAGTCGGTAGGGACTTGCTGATGAGGAACTTTCGACTCGGGTCCTCGTCCGAGAAGAGCACTTCTTCCAATTCGTCCGCCGGCTCAGACGTGGGTCGGATGTTCGGCTCGGGGATCTCTAAAGTCTCGAGGGAGAGCACCGGACCCCCAGTGGAAGTCATGTAGCACTTTCGAGCCTTCTCTTGGCTGCCCTTGACTTCTCCCACTCCCGCCCGGGTGGGGAACTTCATCTTGAGGTGGTACGCCGAAGGAACGGCTTCCAGGGCAGCTAGGCCAGGTCGGCCCAAGATGACATTGTATGCAGCCGGGACATCGACGACCATAAAGTCCATCGGCTCTGTCCGGGTGGTAGGGGTCTTCCCAGCAGTTATGTTTAAGGTGATAACCCCTTCGACAGTTACTGGTACCCCCGTAAACTCGTGGAGCGTGTAGCCGGCCGGTTTGAGGCGATCCCGGGATAGTTGCAGCCCTCGGAAGGCCGAGAGGAAGAGGATGTTCATGGAGCTCCCGTTATCTACCAGGATCCTCTGCACTTTGAAGTTCGCCATGCGGAGGTCGATAACAAGTGCATCGCAGTGGGGAGTTCGGACCCCCTCGAGGTCTTCATCAGAGAAGGTTACTGGAATGCCGAGGCCTTTGGGGGGAGTGGCACCGTGAACTGAATTGACCTCTCGGACGAAGGCCTTCCGAGAGGAGTTGGAAGAGCCCCCCATGGGGCCTCCGTGGATAAGGTGCAGAACACGTTCTTCCTCGAACTCGGGGGTTTCATCGCGTCGCTCGGAGCGCTTGTTAGCCCCCCGAGGCGGAGGAGTGGTGCGATCTTCCCGATTATTTGTTCTTACAAACTTAGCAACTGCCCCCTCTGGATGAGGGCCTCTATTTCGTTCTTCAGCGCCCGGCAGTCGTTGGTGTCGTGGCCATGATCCCGGTGGTAACGGCACCACTTCTCCTTGTTCCTCTTCTTGGCCGGGGTGTTCATCCTCGGAGCGGGAGGTATAACTCCCTCCTTCTCGACTTCCATCAGGATGGTGGAGACGTTTGTAGTGAGGGGAGTAAATTTTTCGAACCTGGGAGGAGGACGGCGCTGACCGCTATTATCCTTCTGTAGCTTCTTGGCCCCTTCCTCTTCCGTTGTCTTTCTCTTTGACCCGAAAGCAGATCCTCCGAAACCCGGGGGCACTTGGCCTCCTCCGCCCGAATATATTTCTCGCATCTAAGGAGAAGGTCGGCGAAGTTGTGCGGGGGCTTTTTGGCGAGGGACGACCGAAGGTTAGAGTTGAGGACGTTGGATTGGAATGCGACGGTCGCCACAGACTGGTCAAAGGAGGCGATGGACCTGACCTCTGCAGTAAATCTCCTTACATAGTCCCTCAACTTTTCTCCCCTCTCATGTCGGAGGTGGAGTAGAGAGAGGCTGGTCTTCTCCGTTCGTCTGCTGCTCACAAAGTGGGTTATGAAGAGCGTTTCGAACTGCTCAAAAGAGAAGATGGAAGAGGGAGCGAGCCGGGAGTACCATTCCCGAGCCGAACCCTTGAGAGTGGCGGGGAAGGTTTTGCAAAGCATGGCGTCGGAAGCTTGGGGGATTAGGATTAAGGTCTTGAAGCTTTCAACATGATCAACAGGGTCCGACTCCCTCGAGTACGTTTCAAACAGCGGAGGCTTGAAACCCCTCGGGATGGGAGCCTCCATGATAGTCCGAGAGAAGGGGGGTCTGCTGGGGCGGACGGTCCTTCCTCTCGACTCCTCCTCCTTGTCCATTCGACCGATGCGCCTCTCCATCTCGTGGAGACGACGGTAGAGGGCATCGTCCCTCCGGTGGTAGTCAAACGATCCCCTGGACTCGTCTTCATAGGAAGGGGAGCGGGGACTACGGCGTCGATAGTCCTGGGATCGGTGAGGACTATGATGGTGTTGCTGGTGACTAGGAGCCGGGGGAGGACTTAGGACCCGTGGGGGTGTTGGAACCCTTTGGGCATTATTGTTGTTGGGGCGAAGGTTGAGGGCCTGCAACACCGTTGCCTGGAATTGTTGGAACTCGGCACGAGTGATGGGTGCCTCATCGTTCCTCGGATGATGTCGACCAGCAGGGGAATGTGGCCTCCTCCTACGACGCTTGGGAGATTCCCCCCGTCCTCTTCGGTCCGGAGACCTCCTGCCATCTCGGTGATGAGGAGATCGCTCACCATAATGTTGGCGGGAGACTCCCTCTCGGGCCCGCTTCTCATCTAGGCGGTTGCGAAGGTCCTCATCCTTCTGCCGATTTAGAACGGTGTTGCGGAGGTCGGAAGCTCGGGGATTATGGGAAGCCATAGAATCCGAGGAGGCATTGTGTACTGAGACATGGTCTGGGTGGAGAGGTTGCTTCTGCCTCCGCTGGTTCTGACCTGTAATACCCCGTATTTCTGAAATATATATATGGTTTGAAATATATAAAAAGGATTTGAAACTTGTCCTATAGAGATTCCTATAGGAGGGATTTATAAAGTAATTGATTTGAAAATGAAATGGTTTGTTTGTATTCGGTATTTGAAATAGGTGGGGGGGGGCCCACCGGTCGGTCTCCAGGATTCCAATGGGGTCGGTCTCCAGAATTCCAAAGACGAGAGTGACGCTCACAGAAATGCTCTACATCGGCTAGAAAGTAGATCCTGCACTAGATTGTGCATGCCCCGTGCTCATCAGCGAGGACGCTGATTTCTGAAGGGGGGGTGTATGTAATACCCCGTATTTCTGAAATATATATATGGTTTGAAATATATAAAAAGGATTTGAAACTTGTCCTATAGAGATTCCTATAGGAGGGATTTATAAAGTAATTGATTTGAAAATGAAATGGTTTGTTTGTATTCGGTATTTGAAATAGGTGGGGGGGGCCCACCGGTCTTGATGAGAAGAGAACAGCACTTATGCTGTTCTTGTATGAAGTGACGTGGCATCCTAGGGATTAATTCCCTAACGGGTGTGCACGGGTTGAGAAAAAACGGGATGGGAGAAGGAAATAATCCCATACCGTAGGTTTCAAGAAATAAAATACTATATAAATAATAATTGCCAATGATCATTAGTCACCAATTCGGTTAACCACCTTTTGAGAGGCAGCCTGTGGTGGGCAGTTGTACTACATAGTATCTAATTTGTCTATAAAATTGTATAAATTGTTCGGGCTCGGGGCAGGGGCGTTACATGACCAGTGGGACCATTAGGGGGTTGTTGATTCAGTAGAGGGGGCTGGCCCTGTTGGAAATGGTCTTGGACCGGGGGAGGAAGTTGTTCGGGCTGCGGAGTAGGATGCACGGGAACTTCCTCTTGTTGATCGGTGGGGTTGGGTCCACAGTTGGACCCCCTAGACTTGACCTTTCTGGGAGGCATGGCTGGAGAAGAGCTAGTCGACGGGAAGGAGGCGGGGACTATTCGTATGGTTTCCCATAGACGGCGGTAATCTGTTACCGCTAAATCTGGTGTGGGGGTAAACAGATGAGATTTGTGAGTTTGTGGAAAAACCTGAATAGCGGATCCAAGCCTGTTCGTCAGAATTGGGCTGCTGACTCCCGCCGCTCACCTGCAAGAAAGTGCGATACACCGGGGTTGATCCCGGCGACGCACCCTCCGACGCTCTTGTCAGTAACCAATGGTGATTAAGAAAAAGCTTAAGTTGGCAAAAGAGTGATTACCTGGTCACAGTGGTAGGTAGGAGGTATTTATAGTCGCCAGGGGAGTTTGATTAGGGACCTGATTTCCTGTGATACCGTTAGGAGTAAAATCCTCATAATTAGTTTAGGTAACTGATCCCTGATTCCCGGTGAGAGGATAACTGCAAATCAGGCTCGTTGATTTAATCAAATCAGTGACCTTGATTTCTTCTTGCTGGTCTGGGTTTGTCTTGGGTCGGGACCCGTACCCAGCTGGAGTGGATCCGTTTCGCGGGTTATCGGATCTGTGAAGGGAAGATCCAGTGCCCGCTTCTGGCCCATTTATATGTGAAATTACCGTTTTACCCCTGAGCTTTAAGATTCGTTCGCCATCTGGGCGGTTCCGATTTAACCCCATTTTCAGCCATATCACTTGCTATATGAAATTTGATAATTGAATCGAAGTTTAACAATCTCATATATTACCTTCGGGGTTATTCCAGTTTGTGCCTTCACAACTTGCAAGATCAAACCCGAAACTAGCTTATAATTTTGAGTGGTCTTGATTCATTGATGGATTAACACATGTATCTGGCCCGTCTATCATCTTGACAATAAAGTATGTTTCCCCTTTCGGAACAACTACACGAAATCTCAATCCACAACCTGCGCTGCTAAATCTCCCAAGTTCTGGATTTAGTGCCCTCTCTGCTTTTGTGTACAACTTTGGTGCCATTTTACATTTCATATTATACACGGTGGTCGACAATTTCACTATTACGAATTCGGCGGTGTTGATTTATTGAAAATATTTTCACCGCATATTAGACATCTTCTTTTGTTTCAAACATTTGCCCAATGTATAAAGCATTTTTTTCTGGCATCGGGAATTGAAGGGCCTTCAGGTTGATGGACAACTGCATTATTAACACAGTGAACCATTTCAGGCTCCACTGAATGTGCAATAAACCATTGTTCAGAAAAGGAGCCCCTTCGACCATGATTGGACTGGACATCTTCACAATTGCCTTGTGAAGCACCACAAACATTAGCTACATTAGCTTCTTCATCTTCTTCATCTTCTTCACCCGTATCATCTACATCACCTTCTTCTTCCTCATCGACATCTAATAAATCATTGTTCATACATGCATGATTGAATTCATCACTCATATTTTCATTGTTTACTAAATCACGTATGAATTGAGAAGGACAAGACAACTCGTCTGCCGTGTTATTTGGTACAGTTGGGATTGAGGATGTATCTTCGATGTTCCTCAAATCTTCACGGGTATTCGTCAACCCAATGACGATGTTCCTCGATTCTTGAGTCGGGACTTCACCTAATGTGCTTGGAGTACGAAGAACATTGTACTGACGAATTAGCATTGGAATTTTCTCAAGGTAAAGCTCTTCAGCCGTCCAATTAGAGTTTGGATCTAGCAACCGCCCAATCACTGCAGCAAGAGCATCATCATCGATTATGGGAACCGCGATGAAATATTGTCCTTCACCTTTTGACGCAGAGTCGACATTAGATTTTAATCATCCATTCAACTCGATCCAGCTAGTAATTTCATATATCTTATTCACTTGTTCATGTTTTCTAATGTTACGATCAACCCAAATTACTTTTGGTTCACCATCTATATAACTGTATCCCACTTTCGGGTCACGAAAACTTTCTTCCCCGTAATAACACCAAACAGGAATTTTGTATTCCATATCTACACGTAAATAAATAAAATAATTTTTATGATGATCATCAATACACACTCAATTGAACATTTCGTACGACACTATGTGGGCATCCGAAATATCACCAAAACCAACACAGTTAACACATAATTTTTAACGATAAGTAACTAATTTCATATTTCTCAATCCTAACCATTCAATTTGAAGCAATAGAAACATAAATTATGTTTCATATTTTACAATTACAAACAATAGAAATAAGTTTTGAACAATATAAACAATATCTTTATGGAGATGATATTCTTTATTCCGAGAAGGAGTGAAGAATGAATGTGCTTGGGAATCTATGAAAACATTCACCACATCTCTATGAATGCTAGGAAGAAGGAAGATAGGGTTTTGGGTTTATGTGGAGAATGGGTAGAGAGATTGAGATAGAGAGAAATGAGAGAAGAGTTGAGTTGAGTCGGGTAAGTGAAGTAGGGACCCAGTATACTCGCTATTCCTAACAGCGAGTGTAGTATATTTGTCCTCACTGTTGGAAATAGCAAGCTATTCTATGGAGTTCATTTGGAAATTTCACCAAGTCTAACAGAGAGTTTTCGCTCTCTCGGAAATGTGAAAAAACTTCGCAGTCGCCGTTCTCAACAGCGAGTTTAGTATAAAGATTATCGCTATTTGGAACGGCGAGTTAATTTGGATTTTTTAAAACTAAACTCTCCGTTGAGAACAACGAGTAGCTAATAAAATTAGAACTATGAAGTTTTTTCCCCGAAAATTCACCAAGTCCAAGTGTTTCACTCTCTGTGAAATTTTCTACATCCTCACTGTTCCCAATGGCGAGTTTAGTATAAATATCCTGGCCGTTGGGAATAGCAAGTTTTTATTGAAAAATTTGAACCGAACTCGCCGTTGGGAACGACGAGTTTCTCAAAAAATTAGCAGTAAACTCGCCGTGTCCCATTGGCGAGAATGAAACAACTAAACTCGTCTCGGAACGGCGAGTTTAGTTATCGAGTCCACGAGCGCAAATAGATTGACAACTGTAATATTTTTGCAAATATTTTTAAAAATTGGCACAATTTTTTTTTGCAAGCTAGGTGTGTGCCCACTGTTGAAAAAAAAGAAAAAGAAAAAAAAAAAGGCAAAGGACAATGTTATTTCTGTAAAGTTTTTCAAAGACCAATTTCATCATTCTCTCTTGGCCTGCACTTTCTCAAAGATTCAAATCCTGCCCCAAAAGCAAAGCAAAGAACCCTCTGTACCTCCCTTGTCATCTTGTACCACACCTTCTCCCTTTTCCTCCTATTTACATACATCAACAACAACACCCATGGCTGCTCCATCTCTCTCTCACAATTCACAACATGACCGAGGAAATTTCAGTATTGCTCCATGGCGATCTCCACCTCTCCATCCTAGGTGCCCGCAACCTTCCCAACATGGATGTCTTCACCGATCGCCTCCGCCGCTGCTTCGCCCCCTGCTTCAACATCCCCATCACCACCACCTCCAGAACCACCCCCAGTCCTGACTCCGTCTCCTACCACCACCACCCCTCCCTCCACCCATCCAACGTCATCACAAGCGACCCTTACGTCACCCTCACAATCGCTAACGACACTGTCGCCCGCACCGTCGTCATCCCAAACAGCCAATCCCCTAAGTGGAACCAGCACTTCACCATCCCCCTCGCCCACTTCGCTTCCCACCTATACTTCCACGTCAAAGACAACGACGTCCTTGGATCCGAAGTCATCGGCACAGTAGCCATAATCGCATCCGATATTGCTGATGGGAAATCCATCGAGGATTGGTTTCCTATCCGTGACAGCTCGGGAAATCAACCAAAACCAGAGTGTGAATTGCACCTGAAAATGCAGCTGACAACTGTGGATAGAATGCACAGAAAGTTTGGAGTTGAGAGGGCATATTTTAAAGAATGCACGAGGGGGATGGTGACATTGTATCAGGATGCACATGTGAGGGATGGGGAGCTTCCTGAGATTGAGTTGGAGGAAGGGAGGGTTTTCAAACAGGGTAAGTGTTGGCAGGAGATATGCCAAGCCATTCTTGATGCGCATAATCTTATTTATATTGCTGGGTGGTCGATTTACGATAAGGTCAGATTGGTGAGGAAGGAGGATCAGGAGGAGTTAGGGAGGAGGATGAGACATTTTGAGGGAGAGACATTGGGGGAGTTACTCAAATACAAGTCGCAGGAGGGTGTGCGAATTTTGTTGCTTGTTTGGGACGATAAGACTTCACATGATAATCTTCTATTTAAATCAGTAAGTAATTAATTAAGCCTCTTTCTTCTTCTTCTTCTTCTTTAGTAAAACTTTTTTTTTTTTTAAATTTTTTTATTTAATAAATTTTGGCATGCCGTTAATCTCTACTGTTTTAACGGAAGAATTTGTCACCAAATAAATTCCATTTCCATTTGTAACTAAACAAATACGTGCATTATAATCAAACAAACACGTGCAATGCATATGTATAACTAATATAAAGAACGTCTTAGGTTCGATGCTAGATAAGGACGGATTTTTAAAAAATATATATATATTTATAAAGACATGCACCGCACATGTAAATTACTAGTATATATGGTTAAGGGCATGCTTTGTTAATTTGTCTATGTTCATAGTAAAGCACTAATAACAGTCAGTCCAACACACTTTTTTAGCTCCTTTAATTGAAATTTCTAGCTATAGTGTGTGTGATACATACCATTGCATGTACGGGAAAAAAAATTCTTGATACTTGGAAATGAAAAAAAAAAGGTACTTTAAGCTATTCAAATTTTTTAACTCCCGAAGAAACTTCATTGAATCTAGCAAATAGGATGTTATCTCACATTCACAAAGACACTATCATTTTGTGTGTTTGTGAATGATTAAGTGTCCAAAATAGATAATTTTAAAACAATATCACAATATCACATGGTCATGACAGCACTAAGATGTACTGCCATATGAGAAATTTACTCCGACAAGTGATCTTAATAAATCAATGGATGAGCTCAAATTAGTCTCCATACTATAAAACACGTACAGATATATATAGAATAATCATATTGTTCGGCAATTTCTCAATTATGCATCAAGTGTTGTAGTGAAATGGACAATTTTATAACAATAGCAGTTATTGTATTTGGTAAGTGTGAATTTTGTAGCTGTTGTATTTGACCACTCATTTGTCTTTGATATAAAAAGTTTCTAGGTTTATTATTTTCAGTTTATTTTATAGTTGTTAAAGCAAAATTTCTATGTACCTATAAGTGTCGATTTTTCTTAATATTGCTTTTTTTTTAGAGAGGTATGATGCAAACTCATGATGAAGACACTCGCAAGTTCTTCAAAAATTCGTCTGTCGTATGCGTGTTATCTCCTCGTTATGCAAGCAAAGACCTCAGCATTGTGAAGCAACAGGCAAGCTTTACACATTATACATTCACATATACACATACATGCACATGTGCCCACACATATTTATTGAAATGCATAACTATTTAGCTTAAACAACTAAAAATTATGTTTAACATTTTGGGTTTTTGAACAGCTATATGTGTAAATGTTAAAGCCATTGCAAAGAAAAATCCCTGTCTTTGTCAGTTATACATCTATTGTAATTTAAAGAAAATAAATTAAAATGAAAATTCAAGCAAATTTTTATTTTACCCAACCACAAGAAGTTTTTTAAAAGATAAGCACAACAGCAGCTTAGCAGCTACGACCATGATATTTAAGTATTTATATTAAAAATGTTGTTGACACTGATATCATTAAATACAATTACATAACAACACCACATAAATTTCTTTTCCTGTGGAAAGATTGAACAGTGAGCTTCTATATTAACTATTCGATTTAATTAGTTAGCACTAAGACTTAATTTGTAATTGTTAAGGTCAATAGAAAGATTGAAAAATGTTATTGGATTATTTGATTGATTATAATTGAGTACAATATCTCTTATATATAAGAGGAAACCAAATACTAAACTAATACATAATCCGATATGAGACTAAACATAATATCTAACGCCCCCTATCAAACTCACGGTGGGTCGAGTAGTGTGAGTTTGTCCACTAAGTATCGAAATCTCTGAAAAGTGTGGAATTTGGTGAAAAAGTTTGCTATCTGCTGTGAAGAGGTAACATAATGAAGTGCAATGGTCACTGCTTCAAAACGCTCACGAATATAGTGTCAATCAATTTTTATGTGCTTTGTTCGCTCATGAAAGACCAGATTGCTTGCAATATGCAATGTACTCCGGTTACAATAAAAAGGAGTAACTCCTGTAAGAGTGTCACCCATATCTGACAACAGCCAACGAACATGAACAAGCTCTCTAGTAGTAGCTGTCATCGCTCTGTACTCAGCTTATATAGAAGAACATGGAACAACTACTTGTTTCTTGCTTCGCTATGAAATCAATGAGTCACCAAGAAATAGATAAAAACCTGTGGTAGACTGTCTAGTAGTAGGATTACCCGTCCAATCTGAATCAGAATATGCACTAAGCTCAAGTTTAGATGTAGAAGACATGAATAATGAGCAAGTGATAGTATCTCGAAGATATCTGATGATCCGAAGAAGAGTACTGTAGTGAACTGATATATGCGCGGAAATAAATTAACTGCATGAGCAATATCTGGTCCGGTCCTGCTTAAGTAGACAAGCTGCCTAATAATATGTCTGTATCTAGTGGGATCGAGAAGGAGCTCACAATCTATGGGACGAAGCTTCACGTGAAGCTCTAAGGAAGTATCGGCTGATCAACTGTCAGAGAGACATGCAGCGTAGATAATGTCTGATGTGTACTTCTGTTGAGAAATGAGTATCTCCCGAGATCCATGGGCAATCTCTAGACCCAGAAAGTAGTGTAGTCTGCCAAGGTCTTTCATATGGAACTACTGGCGAAGGTATTTCTGGGTGGATGCAATGCATGCGAAGTCATCCCCACTAATAATCATATCATCAACATATAGTACGAGAAATACCCTCCCCTGCGGTGTTGACCTCATAAACATAAAATGATCCTGGGAACTCTGACTCAAATCGGCCTGTGTGATGACGCGGCAAAAACACTCAAACCAGGCTCGATAGGCATGTTTCAGACCATATATAGCTCGACGTAGACGACAAACATAACGAGGAGGTGTGGTAAAGCCATGCGAGGGATGCATGTAAACAACTTAAGATAAGGTACCATGAGAAAATGTATTCTTCACGTCCATCTGGTATAACGGCTACTGACGGATGGCGGCAATGGCAAGGAGAGTGCAAATTGTAGTCATCTGTGCAACTAGAGCAAAAGTTTCATCATAATCAATGCCATATTCCTAAGTAAATCTTCGGATAACTAGACGAGCCTTGTGCCGCTCAATGGAGTCATCAGCAATAAGAGGGAGAGGTAGGGTTAGGGTTAGGGTAGGGTAAAGTTGGGGTTAGGAGCTCGGGTTTGGATTTGTAATGGGTTAGGATTTCGGGTGCGGGTTTGGGTTGAAGTTTTATTATTATTATTATTATTATTATTATTATTATTATTATTATTATTATTATTATTATTATTATTTTGTATTTATTTTTTAAAAATAAATTTTAAATGATGTAAAATGGGTTTGGCTGGCTGGGTCAGGTTTTGGGTTTGGTTTTGATTTCGGGTGTGGTGTGGGATAGGAATATATGGTTAGGATTAGGTTTGGGAGAGGGGTATGGATGTGGAAGTGGGTAGGGATGCAAGGGAGAGGGGATTTGGAGGTCAACGCGGTTCGGGAAGATGAAGTTCGACGGGATGGGTTTTCAGGGGTGGGTGTTCGGGGATGTGTTTTCGAGATGGAGGAGGTTGACGAGGAGAGGGGAGTTCACGCTGTTGTTGACAGGGATAGGTGTTGTTCTTGTTGTCGATTGAGATGTTGCCATAATGGTGGTTGGAGATGTTGTTGATGTTTCAGTTGATGTTGCCGCCAAGTTGGTGGCTGGAGTTGAAGTTGCTGCCGATGAAGAAGACAGCGAAGTTGGAGTTGGATTTGAGATAGAGTAATTAGGGTTAGGGATTAGGGATGGGAAGAAAGACCAGGGTTAGGGATTACTGCTTTGATACCATGTTAAGGTTAACAGAGAGATTGAAAAATATTATTGGATTGATTATAATTGAGTACAATATCTCCTATATATAGGAGGAAACTAAAAACTAAACTAATACATAATCTGATATGGGACTAAACATAATATCTAACAATCATAGATTCAAGTAACAATGATAGCTTAGCTCATATACAATGACATGCACAATATTGGGTTCTAGAGGTAGCAATGAGGTGAATTTTTTGCCGTACTGACCCACTTTTGGAAAATATTGAGCGATCTGACCCACTTTCGAAAATTTTTACCCAACTGACCCAGTTTTGGACACGTCAGTATTAACCGTTATTGGAAATAATGGCATAGGTTATTTATATACCATTATTTCCAATAGCAGCATCTGTTAAATTTTTTTGCATGCTGCTATTTGGAGTAACGACATCGGTTAACTTATTCCCAATCGTGTACTCTCTCTGACTTGGAAAAAAATGCAAGTGTGAAAAAATCTTATACCTGATGTCGTTGTTTGGAACAACGACAGCAACATTATAGATATCGTTATTAGGAATAACGACATCAGTTATAATATTCATTGCTAGGGATAACTAATGTCATTGTTTAGAACAACGACAACAGCTCATTTTATTACTTATACTTGGCTAATTTATTTTTATGAACTGTTGTCGCTGTTTCTAAGAACGACAACAGTTATCTCATGTCGTTATTAGAAGAACGATTGTGGAAGAAAAGAGTTTAATGAGTATTATAACTGATGTCGTTATCTCCAACAACGACATCAGTAATGCTAATGTCGTTCTTGGGAATAAGGACATTATTTATAAGTTGTTTCAGCACTTGGAATATTTTTCAAGTCAGAAGGTTCACACTCGTATAAGAAATGTACTGATGCCCTTTTTTTAAATAACGACATGTTAAAAAAAAATAAACTGATGCCACTTTTTGGAAGAACGACATGGTATTAACCTATGCTGTTATTTCCAATAACGGTTCATGCTGACGTGTCCAAAATTGGATCAGTTGGATAAATATTTTCGAAAGTGGGTCAGATCGCTCAATATTTTCAAAAAGTGGGTTAGTACGGAAAAAAATTCCAATGAGGTCCTCATTCAGAGTTACTTTGAAGGGATATTAATTTGAGAAAAAAGTATAAATTTTGAAGAAAATATTATAGTATGCTGGGGCAAATTAAGAACTTTCGGCATGTACAGATCAAAGATGTAGTATTCGGCTATTCACCCTAATATTTCAAAAAATATTTTCCACTAGGGAAAATGAAAGTACGTCGCATTATTGTTTAAGGTTATTTAGTTTGGGAAGTCTTCCGTTGTGCACCATCTATGGTGCACACAACGTGTGCACTCGGCCCTCCTGCCTTCGTATCGACGATCCGAACAGTTCACATTGATCTATACTTCTAAATTAGTCTAAATATGTAAAATCAAATCATTTGAAATTCATTTGCCCATCCATTGAAGTGTTGCAAAATTGTATGGCTAAAAATTATTGTTTTTATAGTCACGTGATGGATGGGCAAATGAATTTCAAATGATTTGATTTTATATATTTAGACTAATTTAGATGTGTAGATCAATGTGAATAGTTCGGATCATCGATATGAAGGCGGGAAGGCCGAATACACACGAGTGCACACGGAAGGGTGGTGCACAATGGAAGATTTTCCTTTTTAATTTTTAGCAATATCTTTAATTATGTAATTACTTTCTTTCTTTTTTTTAGAAAATTTTATTTAGTTTCTTTAC
Organism: Hemerocallis citrina; assembly: GCA_017893485.1. NCBI lineage: Eukaryota > Viridiplantae > Streptophyta > Magnoliopsida > Asparagales > Asphodelaceae > Hemerocallis > Hemerocallis citrina. The sequence continues at coordinate 241,248,222 of CM030364.1, read as the reverse complement.
TGCAAGTTAGCTAGCCTAGTAAGGGTTATTAGGGTGTTTCCTTACTATTAGCTTTTGATTGTTATTTTGAAATAAGAGTTTTTCTTCTCTTCTATCTGTTCTTGTGGATTCAAGGAACCATAAGCTTGAATGAGATCAAGCTTTCATTCTGTTGCTGCTTTTTTCGGTGTAGGAGCAAACAAATAGTGAGTTAATAATGGATGGAAACTACTAAAAGTCAAACATGTGCATTGGCCGTTAAAAGACATTAGAGCTCCTGAGATTGAATCTGGATCGTTGATTGACCTCCTGTGATCTGAAATCGAAGGTTGTTGATGCGGCCGATGGACCTGCAAAATGTCTGAAACACCGGGGGGTGGCCCCCGGCGATAGACCCTCCGACGCTCAAGTCAGAACCAGAAAGAGAGAGAGAGAGTAAAAACTGGTGAATTGTTGATTACCTAGAGATTGAGGAGGGGAGGAGTATTTATAGGCCTGAGAGACATTCTAGAAGCCGAATCGTGACAGTCGAATCTTTCATGTCTCCCCCCTGAAGAGATAAGATATCCCTGTGAGGGGATGAGAGATTTGACTCCTAACCATCATGGGCTGGGTGTCTCTTTTAGTGGGCCTAGTCTGTCACTTTTTATGGGCTTGATAGAAGCCCATATCTTAGAGTGGGCTCAGGCCTGTAAAATAGGCCTGTGATGGCTAATCTGCCTGTAGATGCTTTGAGATCCGTGCAGGGATCGTACGGCTCTGTTTTGCTGCGATTTTTACCATCATCATAAGCCCCCCACTCCCGGAAGGTGATTTTCATGGCTTTCGGGAAGTAGTACGTCTTATTTTTAGAATCTGGCGAATAATCTTAGTAGTCGGAGTGTTCGGAGATACCTGGAACCGATCTGTGGCTTCTGGAGGCAGTGAATATATTCCTGGATTTTTCCATACTTTTTTGGATTTTTCCGAATTTTCTGGAAATTTCTAAAAATTTTTCCATAGTTCTTCGAATTTCTCTAAATTTTATGGAATGCTCTACAATCTCAAAATCACTCTTTCGAATTTTATAATTAATAAATTCAATTTTAATTATTTTTTTAGATTATTTAATTATTTTTCCGAATTTAAATAATTATTTTTTGAATTTTTGAATTTATTTTTCGAATAAAAAATGATTTTAAAAATATTTTCTGGATTTATCAGATCCGTTTCGCTTTTTAAAGCGATCTGAGGTGCAGATCGAAGCCTTGCTCGTGCACTGAGGAGATCCGACCGCTGAGACGTTCTTTCTGATCTTGGGCGAAAATCCTGAAGCTCTTGATCAAGAGCTGGCGCGAAGATCATGGAGATCAGACGGATCCCAATCGTCTTCTTCACCCCTAGCTCGGCCGACAAAATTACCGAGCAATTTTTCTCTCCTTCGATTCATAGCTTGGCGACGGTTTTGTCAGGAGCCAGCGGAGCTATGGGGCGGCCTTGGAGCAGTGGCGAGGTGACGTTGTCGAGTCTGTGTGATCGAGCTACAGGATTTAAGCGCCGTTTCAGATTTCGAAGCGCTGTCACTCGCTCGAACTTCGACTTCGAAGCTCCATCGACCTATGGAGTGTCAAATGAGCTCCTCTTGGTCGAGTTGCGGTACTTGGAGTCCTCGCCGAGCTACGGAGCAATGGGTTTCACCAAGCTATGGGTTCCGTGCTTTCGCCGAGCTATGGAGTCGCTGGTTTTGCCGAGCTATGGAGCTCAAGCTCTCGCCGAGCTATGAATTCGCTAAGCTATGGGAATAGCCACCTCGCCAAACTATGGAGGTTTCGCCGAGCTATGAGCTTTTGTCGAGCTATGGGGTTCGAACTCTTGCTGAGCGATGATAGCTCGTTTCGCCGAGCTATGGAGGCTGTAGAGGCGCTCACCGAGCTATGGACTTAGGCTCTTTGGGGCCAAATAACTCTGTTTTTGGCGTGCATGGCAGCGTCCTTGTTCGGCGCTTTCGTCGATGGTGGCGACGTGCTCTGGCCAGGAATAAGGTTTGAACTCGTTGTCGGAGTTGGAGTGAGGAGGAGAGGCGAGTCGACGAGCCTTCGTTCTTGGTTTTTGACGAAGTGATTCGAAGGGTTCTTTTGGCGGGAACTCGAGGAAGAGGAAGAAGAAGGATAGTGAAAGGCGGAGCGGTTTGGTTGTTTTAGGGTTTGGATCCGCAACCTGTTATACACCCCCTTTGCTTTCTGCCTATTTATGAGCGGGTTTTGGGTCTCGGATCCGACCCGTTAGCACCCTTAGTTGATTATTCCTCCTCTTGCGAAAACAGTGAGATCTTTTGTTTTTGAGGATTTTTGAAGTTTTTTGAGAGCGAGTTTTGCATACAAAAATATTTATACGTATATGTTTCGTGTATAGGCAACAAATACATATACATACATCTTCATATGTGTATACCCATCTTCTAGTTTTTCAAAAAATCTTGCTTTTGCTTGGAGTTGGAAGTGTCTTCTCGTTGAGGTAGGAGCAATATCGTGCTTGGATTGTTGAGTTTTTTTTTTTGAGCTCGGGTTTGCATATAAATTTTTATATATGTATATATGGTCGTGTATATGCAACAACTCATATATATTTATATATAATTACTTATATGTGTATACCCAGTTTTTTACTCCATCACCGTCGATTGGTGGATCTTGTACGTATACCCATAGCTGTGCTAGGAGAGCTGTTTGCAGGCTTGCTGTTTGATCCCAACAAGTCGTTGTGGCATATCCGGGACAGATTTGAACGTTTTGAGCTTGTTGTTTCCGCCCGAAAAGTGTGTAGAGAATTCTTCGACGGAATTGAATGCTGAGCTTACCGTTTGATCCTAGCAAGTTTGGAGTGAGTTCTGAGTAGAGTCGATGTAGAAACTGCCGTTTGATCTCGGCGAGTTTGGAGACGACTCTGAGATAGAGTTGAACGTTCAAGCTCGCTGTTTGTGCCCGGCAAGTTTGGAGGGACAACTCTTTGACTGAGTTGACGTAGAGCTTGATGTTTGTTCCCAACAAGTTTGGAGAGAACTCAGTGGCAGAATTGAGTGCTGGACTTGTTGTTTGCGCCCAGCAAGCGTGTAGAGGACTCTGTGATAGAGGTGAACGTTCAGGCCTGCCATTCGTGCCTGACAAGCTTAGAGGGTCATTGCACCTGCTGTTTGTGCCCAGCAAGCGTGTAGAGACAACTCTGAAATAGAGTTGGTGTAGGAACTGCCGTTTGATCCCGGTGAGTTCGTAGAGGACTCTATGACAGAGTTGGATTTTGGACTTGTTGTTTGTCCCCAACAAGCTTAGAGAGAACTTTATGACAGAGTTGGATGTCGCACCTGCCGTTTGCGCCCAACAAGCGTATGGAGACAACTCTGAGATAGAGTTGATGTAGGAGCTGCTGTTTGATCCCGGCGAGTTCGTAGAGGAATCTATGAGAGAGTTGGATGTTGGACTTGTTGTTTGTCCCCAACAAGCTTGGAGAGAACTCTATGATAGAGTTGGCTGTTGTACCTACTATTTGTGCCAAGCAAGCGTGTAGAGACAACTCCTTGATAGAGTTGGTCTAGAAACTGCCATTTGACTCCGGTGAGCTTGGAGACGACTCTGAGGTAGAGTTGAACGTTCAGACTTTCTATTTGCGCCCGACAAGCTTAGAGGGACATTGAACCTACTATTTGCGCTCAGCAAGCGTGTAGGGTCAACTCATTGATTGAGTTGGTTGTTGCACTTACTGTTTGCACCTAGCAAGCGTGTAGGGTCAACTCTGAGGCAGAGTTGAACGTTCAAGCTCGCCGTTAGCACCCGATGGGTTTGTAGGGGTAACTTGTGGCTGAGCTGTGTGTTGAACTTGTTGTTTGTTTCCAGCAAGCTTAGAGAGGACTATGATGTCGCACCTGCTGTTTGCGCCCAACAAGCGTGTAGAGACAACTCTTTGATTGAGTTGGTCTAGAAACTGCTGTTTGACTTTGGCAGGTTTAGAGGCGACTCTGAGATAGAGCTAATGTAGAAACTGTCGTTTGATCCCGGCGAGTTTATAAGGAAAAGCTATGAGATGAACTTTAGCTTGGACTTGTTGTTGGGCCTTATCAAGTTGTTAATGGTGCTTGGGCGAAGACCGAGGCATCAAACTCATTGTTTGGAACCAACATGTTGACGGAGCTCAAGTGGCAATCAGAGCACAAAACTCGCCATTTGGAGTCAACGGGCTATTTGGTGAAGCTTGAGCGAAGAACAAGGCATTGAACTCGTTGTTTGAGCCAACGAGCTTGTCACGCCCTGCTTCCCAAAATACGGAATACGAGTGCATGATGAAGCCCAGCGAATGATCTTAACATCATTCATAAGCTGTAGGATCGACTCAGCATCAGAACAAGAATATAACAAGAGAGATATACATAACCAAGCATGCATGAATAATTTATTAGCAACAGAAACAACTGAAATATAATAAAACATCCAAATAGTTTCAAGTCTGGATCAAGTTAAAACTCGGGAACATCAGCCCGTTACAAGTTCTTAAATTTGCAAGAGATAATAGTTCAAGAAAACAAATAATGCAGAAAGTAAATATTCTAATCAAGTTCTTCTCCACTTGAAGGCTAAAACCTTTGCTCACCAATTCCAGCAGGTAGCTCGTCTCCAAAGTCTGCTTAATAAATATTAAAAAAAGGAGAACAGGGAAAAACAAGAGAAAATGCCCTTAGTGCAAGCTAAGGCCACAAATAGTAAAAACGAGTACAAGTATGGGGAACAGGAATCAAGAATGTAACAGGGATATAACAAGTAATGGAAGAACCAAGAACTAGCTAACAAGAAGGATAACTCAAGTAAATAGGCTGGATAACAAATACTAGTGGTAAAAACAAGTAACAAGTGAACACATAGGGTATCTAACCTTAAGTGACACGCATCTAGTTCAAGTGTCAGGTATCTAGTCTCAAATCTAGTGTCAAGTTGTCAGGTCACAAGTATCAAGTTATAAATGTCAAGTGTTATTATTCAAGTATCAAGTCTCATGTAACAAGTCATCAAGGTTCAAGTAAACATGTATCAAGTTCAAGTTTCAGGTTTCAAGTCTCATGTATCATGTTTCATGTATCATATCATCATGTATCAAGTAACAGGTGTCATGTTCAAGTTTCATGTTCAAGTATTGTAGTTATTACTATCTAGGTAGCACTTCATGCATCCATACTTTTACTACATGGTTGCTACAGTCAAATCAGTTACGTTTAGACTAGTAATGGAGTCCATAGGGCGGCGTACTCAGGTATCAAGTATCAAGCAAGTGATCAATCATGTACTCTAGAGGTGGCCCCCGTAGACTCTAGAGGTCGCTCCCGTCACCCATGACGTGGCACTTAGTTCTACATGGCACTTAGTTCCATGTGATCTCAACTATATATCATGTAATCATATAATGGACTGTAGAGGTGGCCCCCGTAGACTCTAGAGGTGGCCCCCGTCACCCATGACGTGACACTTAGTTCTACGTGGCTCTTAGTTCCATTTAACATACAACATTGGGAAACATGGGCCCCCTTCCGAGTACACTTACCTATGTTGTCCACTCTATAGTCCTTCCTTCAAACCCCGGCTTGTTACATTTGTTCAGGCAGAATTGTGTATTTGAGTTTATACATGTGAAACAGGGTTGAAATAATGAGAATTAATTCTAAGAAAAATTGAAGATATCTTATAGGGTGTCCAGCAACTACATATAAAATTTTGAGTCAAACGCTCGCTGGTTATGTAGCTAAATTAATGCGTAAAGTAATTATGTGCAGCAGTTTTGCAAATCTGCGTCCACCGACACAGCTACAGTAAAACTGCCACAACTCCTAGACTATAACTCCGAATTCAGAACTTTCGGAAGTTATCGATATCTACACATCCAGATCTACAATTTCTATTCAGGGCTCGGGCCCAGATTCAAATGATAAGGGGGTCGAAACAGCGAAAGGAAATTCAGGACAGCAACTCGTAGAAATAATTTACTAGCGTAGGTTACATGGGAAAATGTTATTTGGTGTCTAAGTCATTATGTGGCATCAATACATGATAATGGAGGTCAAACAGCAAATAATAAATGCTTTTCAAGTTATAGGGTTGCAAGTTCCTCAAAAATTGAATGTGACATGTATCTACAAATTTAGGGCTCCTTAATTCATATGTCTAAGTGTTCATGTGTTCAAGGGTGAAAGAGTTCAATAATTATAAATTAAATACAAGGAAATTTTGTGACTCTTAGAATTGTCAATTTGGAGGTTCAATATTGATCTACAACGAATTTCAAGGAGGAGTCACAATTTAACTATTTGTAGTATTTCAAGGGTGCTTGTACTAGAACAATAAAATGTACAAGGATACTTGCCTTAATTTGACGATGATTAGATCCACTTATTGTAGAAAATTGGGTTGAAAAATCCCGGAAGAAGTCCTCCAAAAGCACGTGCAAAAATCACTGTAGATCGAGTTTACCCCACACCGGATCCAAGCCCAAACAGCAAACAGCGAGCGGGATCAGGCGTGCCAAAACACGGGATAGCAAATCCCACCAATCGGATTTATTCCGCACACCGGATTGGGGCCGAACAGCGTACAGCGGTTCTGGGATTCGTGTGGGCGAACACCGAACAACGATCACGGGCGCGGATCTTGGCGCGATCCAACGGTCGAGATTTGATCCTGCCCTTCTCCCCTTTCTTCTTCTTCTTCGTTCGCTGCTTCGAAACAGAGTGCGAGAGGGAGAGGGGTGACAGCGACGCACGGCGGTGGCTTCGACGGTGACGCTACGTCGAGGAGCGACGCGGCGACTGTGGCACTGGCGGAGGCACGAGTGTGACGGGAGGCGACGACGGTAGGTGCCTTCTGTTCGGTTCAAGGAACAGGGGAGGAGTTAGGGGAGTGGGTGTTGGGGTTCAGCGGCGTGTGGCGGAGGTGACGGTGATGGAGGTTGTAGTGATGCTGTGGGGTCGACGGGGTGAAGGTCGAAGGTGGGCGAGGCGAGTGAAAGGGGATCGGAGTTTTGGGTTCGAAGGATGGAGAGATGGCGGTGGGGTTCTGTGGTGGTGGTGGCGAAGCGGAGATGTAGAGGTGGTCGAGGGGTTGGTGTTGGAGGCGGCGATGATGGTGCAGTGGTCGGAGGGGGGGAGAGACGATCGGAGAGGCGATCGAAAGTGGGTTGGGAACGATGGAGAAGGAGACGGAATGAAGGAGGAGAAAAGCGGCTGGGTATTGGGGGTTTAACAGTATAGGTTAGGGTTAGGGGATTGAGGTTTATATAGTAGGGGTTGTGGGTTCGCGGGTTTTGGGTTTCCGTTTCAAAAAGAACCCAACAAGAGAAATGGTCAAAATGCACTAAAATGTGGATTAAAGAGATAAATGAGAAGAATTTGTCCATTTTTCATGAAGAATGATACAAATGGCACCCAAATGAATTTGATAAAAGGACCCAAAATTTGAGTTGAGACGAAAATAACGATTTTATTCAATCTGAACAAAATACATGATCTCAAATAGACGAGGGAGTACAATGAGGCACAAAACAGTATAAAATATAAATACGGGGAAATAGGAGTTACAGAGCTATGGATAGAGTTCAAGCATAGAGCAAGGCGTCGAACTCGTTGTTTGGAGCTAACAACCTATTTGGGAGAGCTTGAGCGAAGAGCAGAATATTGAACCCGTTGTTCGGAGCCAACGAGCTATTGATGAGACTTAAGCAAAGACCAAGGCATTGAACTCGTTGTTGGGAGCCAACAAGTTGTTGATGAAGCTCAAGCAAAGAGTAGAGCGCTGAACTCGTTGTTTGGAACCAACGAGCTATTGATGGAGCTTAAGCGGCGAGCTGAGCACTGAACTCATTGTTTGGAACTAACGAGCTATTGATGGAGCTCAAGCGGCGAGCGGAGCTTTGAACTTGTTGTTTGGGACCAATGAGTTATTGATGGGGCTCAAGCGGCGAGCAGAGCACTGAACTCGTTGTTTGGGACTAACGAGCTATTGATGGAGCTCAAGCAGCGAGCAAAGCTTTGAACTCGTTGTTTGGGACCAACGAGTTATTGATGGAGCTCAAGTGGAGAACAGAGCACTAAACTCGTTGTTTGGGACCAACGAGTTGTTGATGGAGCTCAAGCGGCGAGCGAAGCACTGAACTCGTTGTTTGGAACCAACGAGCTATTGATGGAGCTCAAGCGGCGAGCGAAGCGCTTAACTCGTTGTTTGGAGCCAACGAGCTATGGACGGAGCTCAAGCATAGAGCAAGGCGTCGAACTCGTTGTTTGGAGCCAACGAGCTATTGGTGGAGCTTAAGCGGCGAGCAGAGCTATGAACTCGTTGTTTGGGACCAACGAGTTATTGATGGAGCTCAAGCGGCGAACAGAGCGCTGAACTCGTTGTTTGAGACCAACGAGTTTTTGATGGAGCTCAAGCGGCGAGCAGAGCGCTGAACTCGTTGTTTGGAACCAACGAGCTATTGATGGAGCTCAAGCGGCGAGTGGAGCGCTTAACTCGTTATTTGGAGCCAACGAGCTATGGACGGAGCTCAAGCATAGAGCAAGGCGTCGAACTCGTTTGGAGCCAACGAGCTATTTATGGAGCTCAAGTGGCGAGCGGGGCGCTGAACTCGTTATTTGGGACCAACGAGCTATTTGGTGGAGCTTGAGCGAAGACCAAGACATTGAACTCGTTGTTTGGAGTTAACAAGTTGTTGATGGAGCTCAAGCTGAACTCGTTGTTTGGAGCCAACGAGCTATTGATGGACTCAAGCGGCGAGCAGAGCGCTGAACTCGTTGTTCGGAGCCAACGATCTGTTGATGGAGCTCAAGCGGCAAGCAGAGCGCTGAACTCATTGTTTGGGACCAACTAGTTGTTGATGGAGCTCAAGCAATGAGCAGAGCGCTAAACTCGTTGTTTGGGACCAACGAGTTTTTGATGGAGCTTAAGTGGCGAGCAGAGCGCTGAACTCGTTGTTTGGGACCAACGAGTTGTTGATGGAGCTCAAGCGGCGAGCAGAGCGTTGAACTCGTTGTTTGGGACCAACGAGCTATTGATGGAGTTCAAGCGGCGAGCCGAGCACTGAACTCGTTGTTCGACGTTGATGAATAGTTGACCGGAGGAACCCAAATGGCATGCATAGCACCGAACTCATTGTTAGAGCGAATGAGTTGTGGGTATTCTGAATCTTCTTAGTGTGGAAGTGAAGTCACTCGTGTTTGATCAGCGTTGAGGTGATTCCATTATTCTCTTTACTGACAAGTGGTTGCGTACATCGAATGAAGTTCCCCCGGACACTGAGCTTGCCTTCCTTCGTGATATGCTGTGCTTGACGGAGTTGGAACTCTCTCGTTTGCACGGTGCTTCAAGCGAGATGGAGTTGGAGCTTGCATAAGTGAAGGTGGTCGAATAAACTTGGAGTTTGCTCAACTAAGGAAGGCTTGTCTTGAACATCATCATCAAGAGTTGAGGCAGCCTTATGGAGCTGTTAGCTGGTAGGAGGCCGATGAGGAGATTTGTTTCCCTTAGGCAGAGCATCTCTCCAGTGTGTATAGCTGGAAGAACAGCTTACATGACAGTTTGTTGTACAGTGTCCGCGGGATTTTTGGCAGCAATTTCTAGACGTGAAACGTGGAGTCATTGTAACTTTGCTGTTGTAATGGAACTTGTAGTTTGTGGAATAAGAAGTCTTCTACATGTTTGTGTCTTGTCCTGTGATACATCGTCTTGGAGGTTGGCTAGTCGTATGAGCTGATCTTGGGAGAGTTGGATTTTGGACTAGTCGTTTTGTATTTGCAGATGTCTGTAGTGTTACTGGATCTGAACATATGAGTTTAACGATAGTTCTGTGATTTGAAGGATTCCTTTCATATGCTTGATCCTTACTGTCATGGTTGAGGTGTCATCGACAGGTTCTCTGTCGCTAAATAACATGGCCTCAAGTCTATTGTGTATAGCTTAGAGAGCTCTCAACGGTGTATGACGGAGTTTAGTATTGCTCCGTCTTGAACCCAGCTAGTTGTAGGGACAACTCTGAAGAGGAGTTGTTTTCCAAACTTGTTGTATGGGGCCTCTGACAGATTGTGAGAGTCGCATCGAATAGAGAGTTGAACTCCAAGTGTTGCTTTTTACAAGTGTTGCTAGAGTAACTTTGATCCATGATTTTGGACCTCTTAATCTGTTGTTGAGGAAATTTAACTAGTTGTAGGAACAGATCGAATGGCGAGTTGAACTCTGAACGTGTGTAATTACACGTTGCGAGAGTAACTCTGAATCATGAATATGGATTTTGAACTTGTTAGTTTAAGTATTAACAGGATGCAGGAGCAGCTCGAATGGCAAAGTGCACTCTGAACTTGCTTCTTTGCAAATTGACAGAGTCTCTTTTGAACCATGAACTGGACTCCGAACTGGTTGTCGAGGTGTTGACGGATTGCAGGAGCAGATCGAATAGCGAAGTGCACTGTGAATTTGGGTTATTGCAAATTGTTTAGAGTCCCTGTCGAGCCATGGGTATGGACTCCGAATCCGTCTTACGGGGAGACTCGCAACGAGTGTTTGGTGCTGCTTAAGTTTTTAAGTGTGGCACTCAACTTGTTGTTTCCGAGCCTCCAAGGAAGTTCAACTTTTTGCAGGAACAGATCGATCGGTGAGTTGTGTTCTAAGCGTGCGAGGTTGCATGCCGCAACTCCCGAGTTCTGGATTCCGAACTTGCGTTGTAGAAAGCTTATAACGAGTGTTTAGCACCACTTTAAATATGGGTTGGGCATTTTTAGCTCGTTGTTTGCTGTGATGAATTAATAGGTTGTAGGAGTAGATCGAATGGCGAAGCACTCTGAACTTGTTTCATTGTAAATTGCTGTAGTAACTTCGCACTATGGACGTGGGCTCCGAACCCGTCTCGTAGGAAGCTTTTAACGATTTTGGTGCCGTTTTTGTGTACAAGTTTGGCACCAAAATCGTTGTACTTCACAAGGTGCTCTAATTTCCAAGTCCCTGCTGATATCTCCTTGCCTCCTGGGTTTTCAAGTTGATGAGCCATCAGGCGAACAACTTGGTAGACCTTGCCTGGACTTGCCTGTTTTGGAGGGAGCCCCCCATTGCTTCGCATAGTGAAAGACGAATCGTCGGATGCACCAATGTGTTTTAGGCATGACTATTTGTTTCCGTTGAACAAGTGGAGTGGCTTCGGGCGAGATATTCGGGTTTATTACTGTGTCATGATGAGAACTAGTTTGGACCCAGCGAGAGATGGTGTCAGGTTTGGAAGTTCTTGGTAGAGTTGGTTTTGGCAGAGGCTTCAAGCTCGTTTGCAGTTTTCGAGTTATTGTGACTATTTTCTGGCGGTAATTCTATGGTGTCGAGGGGGAGAATGGAGCCCCCCATTGTAGCAGTGTAGCATGCTCGCGCTGCCTGTTGGCTTCCTATAGCTTGGCCTACGCTAGCTGTTGTTGGGAACTTCATTTTTGCATGAAATGCGAAGGCAATTGCATGGAATGTTGCCCTGCCTGGACGGCAGAATATGGTATTGTATGCAGCTTTGACATCGACTACCATAGAGTCCAGTGCTTCCGTTTGAATAGTAGGGGCTTTCCCTACTGTTATGTCGAGTGCGACAATTCCCTCGACTTAGACAAGTGTACCAGAGAAGTCATGAAGTGTATAACCGGCTGGCTTGAGTCGGTCTCGGGAGAGCTTGAGAGCCTCGAATGTGGCCCTGAAGAGGATGTTTACTGAGCTGCCATTGTCCACCGGGATGCGGCGTGCCTTGTGATTTAGCATGCAATGGTTTATGACCAATGCGTCGCAATAAGGTGTTTGGACGCCTTATAAGTCCTTGTTTGAGAAAGATGTCAGGACCCCAGCGTGTTTGGCAGGCAGAGTATTATCTATGAAATTGACTTTGCTGACGAAATCTTTGTGGGAGGAGTTAGAATCTCCCCCCATCGGGTCTTCATGAATGGAGTGGATGACGGTCATGTGTTCAAAGTCTTGCAACTCGCATGACCTCTGCCGACGCTTATTAGCCCCCGGGACGGAGGGTTTTCGACGTCGTTGTCTTTCTGAACGCAGTTGGAGAGATAGCCCCTGCGAATCAGGGCTTTCAGTTCTTCATTAAGAGCTCGACAGTTGTCAGTGGTGTGTCCATGATTTCTGTGAAATGTGCACCACTTGTTTTTGTCTCTTCTGCTGCTATACGTTGACATCGTGGGGGAGGGCGGATTATTCCGTACTTCTCCACGTCCATGAAGATGGCTGATACGCTTGCATTGAGAAGAGTGAATCTGTCGAAGTGTGGCGCTTGAGTTGGACAGCGTGAACTTGCACCGTTTCTCTAAAACTTCATGAGTTCTTTCTCGCTTGTGTTTTTTCGTTTGTTCCCGGAAGATGAATCATTCTCGCCTTGAGGATAGAGAGCTTCCTTGACCCTGGTGTATCTGTCACTTCTTTCCAGGAGCTTAGTGACACCTTTGTGAGGCCTTTTGGCGAGACAGGTTTTCAGGTCTTTGTTAGTGACGCTGTGGCGGAAAGCTGTATTGCGACTGAAGTGTTCAAGGCAGAAATTAACCTTGCTTAAGTTGTAAAATGCTTGGCAAAGTCCTATAGTAGTTTTCCATCTTTTTGCTTCAGTTCTAGCAGGGAGACGCTCGTATTTTTAGCTCTCTGACTAGTAACGAAGTGTGTAATGGAGAGTTCCTCTAGCTGATCAAAAGAAAATGTGGATTCAGGTTTCAGACGTGAATACCATTCCCTAACTGATCCTTTCAGTGTAGCGGGAAATGTCCGACAAATGAGTGCATCGGTGACGTTAAAGAACATCATAAGTGTTTTAAAGCTCTCGATGTGGTCCGTCGGGTCTGATTCCCCGTTGTAGGACTCGAATTGAGGAGCTTTGAAATTCCTTGGAACGGGTGCATCGAGGATGGTTTTGCTGAAGGGATGTTGATTTGGGCGGTAGGCCCTGTTGGAGCAGTTTCTCTCATTCTCCATTTGTTTTAGACGGTCTTCTACTTCTTGGATAGGGCGAAGGACTTGGTCGTCCTTCTTTTGGGATCCAGTTGAAGCATTGTGGATTGAGATGCTGTTCAGGACGGTTTTGTCGGGAGCCCCCCGGTGCCTCTCCGTTGGAAGGAGCGTGATTAGGCTGTCGGGGTGACTGTTGAGGAGGCGTCTGATTTTTCATAGGAGGAGCTGGTTGACGAAGAGAGGTAGTGCGACGGCTGGAGGCCGCCCCTTTACCTCTTAGTCTTTGTGGCATGGTGATAGATCTTACTTGTGTAGTTTCCCACAGATGGCGCCAATCTGTTGTTGCTTTCTTCGGTGTGGGAGCAAACAGATAGTGAGTTTATAATGGATGGAAACTACTAAAAGTAAAACCTGTGCCTTGGCCGTTAAAAGACGTTAGAGCTCCTGAGATTGAATCTGGATCGTTGATTAACCTCCTGTGATCTGAAATTGACGGTTGTTGATGCGGCCGATGGACTTGCAAAACGTCTGAAACACCACGGGGTGGCCCCTGGCGACAAACCCTCCGACGCTCAAGTCAGAACCAGAAAGAGAGAGAGGGAGAGAGTAAAAACTAGTGAATTGTTGATTATTTGGAGACTGAGGAGGAGGAGTATTTATAGGCCTGAGAGACATTCTAGAAGCCGAATCGTGAACGTCGGATCTTTCATGTCTTCCTCCCTGAAGAGATAAGATATCCCTGTGAGGGGATAAGAGATTTGACTCCTAACCATCGTGGGCTGGGTGTCTCACTTAGTGAGCCTAGTCTGTCACTTTTTATGGACTTGAGAGAAGCTCATATCTTGGAGTGGGCTCAGGCCTGTGAAATAGGCCTGTGATGGCTAATATGCCTGTAGACGCTTTGAGATCCATGCAGGGATCGTACGGCTCTGATTTGCTGCGATTTTTACCATCATCACATTATCTTCCGTATTGCGTCATATAGCTCTAATAACTTCTGAATTTACCCCCTCACCCTATGAGTATCAAACTACACTTTCTTCCTCTCGGAATTCTTGCTTATTTTAGCAAAGGAGGAAAGAGAGGGTTTTGAAGCATTAGATAAATTTCGAAGAAAGAAACTAGAGTTTAAAACCGACTTAATTTAGGCGATTTGTTTCACCATTTTCATATTTTAGGTATATATAGAAAAAGGATTTAGAGAAAGGTTTGTGTTGGTGCTTCTTAGTGTTCAGGGGATGGTGCTACCGCTGTTTTGACTCATATATACCTAAAATGACATTGACTTGCATTACCCCCCTACAGAAGAATGCATTGGTGAATATCAATCAATGAGGTTAATGTAAGGATTGAACTGCAATTTTACTGTAACCTCCTTTTCATATATATTAATTTCTAGTAAGCACCCATGGACAATCCAGAGAAATCACCATGCTAGAAATGTTGTAATGGATGTGTGATGGGCCATTTTAGACTCGTCTTACCCATCCATCATCAAATTTCTTCTCTAATAGAAACGCCTTCGCTGCTCCTGTGAGTACTATACGTTGTAAAATTCAACTATTTTTCCTCGCTGTTCAGATAGAAATATGGCTAGTTTCTGTGAGATTGTGGTCTTGTCACAGAGGCTAATGCTCACCTTAATGACATCTTATTGACATGAAAATAAATTATATACATTCACTCATCTTTAATGACCTTTTTGTCTCGTGTGTTCACAACAATCGTTGTTTATTCACACTTGTTTATAATTATGTAGCACCATAATCATGGCCAGAAGCATCACTGAGAAATAAAATTAAATCGTAGTAGGATAACTAGCTTTGTCTTTCTTAACCCGACATGGTGTAATCTACATTGTGATTTCAGTCTTTATGATATACATATGAAAGTCATATATATTGATATATATATCTAATTATATGTATTTCCAGATCGATGGGACCCTATATACACATCACCAAAAATGTTTGCTAGTTGATACACCAGCTTCGGAAAATTATCGGAAGATCACAGCTTTTATAGGAGGTCTTGATCTTTGTGATGGACGTTATGATACACCAGAACATAGAATGTTCGCTGATCTTGATACAGTATTCGCTAATGATTTTCACAATCCCACATTTTCTGTGAGTATAGTTCGCTTTATTCCTATTTGTTTGTTGTTAATTTGGCGTGCAAGTGTAGCTGAGACATACTCTTTGAGTTCTAAATTAGCTAGCTTGCTTCAAAGATCTTCAATAAATATTTAGTATTCTTATTTTAAAAGACCAAAATTACCAAAGCAGATAATTATCATATGCAGTTGCTGGAAACTGATAAAATACCTAATATTAGGTAACAGTGTTTCTTTGATTGTAATCTTTTATAGGCAATGGGATTAATTAGGCATCGGGTATCAAGAGAATGCTTTTCATATTCTTCAGTTTTTTCCCCTATTTTCATCACTGGCTCAGATACTGTGCTGTTCAGATTGTGCTGGATTTATGTCTCACATTTGAAAGCAATTAATTGGTGATCTCAAAAGCCTTGAAGATATTAGTGGTGAAACAAGGGGGCTTAAGACAACTAAATCTGTTGACTTGAGCAAGGGTTCACGTTAGATCCCTGGCATCCTTGGAGATCACCATGTGTACATTAAAGTTAGTTTCTAATTTGATGCTTAGCACTGTTAGAGACCAGTTACAGACAGATTAAACTAAAGCTGAACTAATATTAATGTCAGCTATACATGCCTTGGTTGGAATTAAATCGGACCAATTATGCCCTCTAAATTCAGGTTAAGCCCTATGAGTTTTGCCAAGGGAAATTCCAAAAGGAAGAAACATCTATACTGAAAAGTCAAGACTTTAAGAAGCTCTTTGTGGTTGTGGCCAGGGACAAGATATTACATATTCATTCATGGTCATTCATTGAAATCTTCTAAATGCTTTTTCTGTAAACCACCGTAGAACGTGCAAACTAGAGGAAGTTTGTGAAATAACAAACCTTAACAATACATTCAACTAGCATTTATTGTTGATAATTAGGAGATAATAAGAAAAGATAAATTAGGATTATTGTTTAATATCCCTAGTGCTTGAGATATTATTGCATGATTATCAAAATTGTAATGATGTCACGTACTATCTCAAGACCAGTATATATGAGATAAAACTAGGTTTTGGGTATTGGGCTCTTGGCCCATTCAACACAGTCCAATAACTTACAGATAACATGTGCAACTCACGTGTTACCTCATACAATATTATACACAATAATATTTTATATATATTGAGAATATACCTATATATATCCAATATTTATCAACTCATCGTTGAAAGAACTTAAGAATATGCAGTGTCAAGACGTGAAACATACGGTTCTATGGAGTTAAAAATACTGGGATTTAGCATGTGCGATGCACATTTTAATCAATATATAGTTTTTAAAGTAATATAATATAACATGTGTGAGACACGTGTGATACACGTATGGTGATAGATTTACAAATAATAGCTCATTTTCTCTCCCCCATTATAATATTATTAGAGATTAGAGATTTCTCTAAGCTGTTCATCACTAAATTTTTTGAACAAATTATATCACTGAATTGCTAAAGTGGATAGGGGGAGATACCCAAATGAGGTTGGTTTGGATCTAGATTGGATAATTGGTTCGATTTAGTTCCAACCAAGGAATGTATACCCAACATACTTAATTTTGATTTCTAAATCATTCTTACTTTAATAGTATTTTCAACTGGTCTTTAATGGTGTTAATTAGGGGTGTAAAATTCCGGCTCGAGAAATGGTCCGACCGTGGACCGTCCTAACTGTTATACGAACCGATCCTGAACAAATTATTCGGTCCGATTCTTTACCGAACTTGAGCCAGACATAAGTCTGTTCGAATATTATTGCGGTTTGATGCTTTACTGAACCGAGTCCGGACTATAAAAATTTTGTCCGACCTAGACCGAACTGGACATAAGCCCGTCCGAGCAGAATTTCGGTCCGATCTCTAAGGGTGCCAAGTGATAAATATACATATTCATAGTAGATGAAAAAATAAAATCAAGAGAACAGAGAGAAGAAGAAGTTCAAGGTTCTCTCATATTTTGGGGCTACATTGTGTACAAGAGTTGAATACAAGAGATAGATTAAGAGAGTTTTAAAGGCTCAAATAGCAAAAGACTAAACTACCCCTACATAAGAGCATCCACTATCGTTTTTTATGTCCATTGCTAAATATAGCATTTAGAAATAGCAATAGAAGAAACACGCTGCAGTCGTCCAAGTCTAAAAATAGAAGCGACGGAAGATCATCTCCGGTCTTTGTATTTTTTTATTTTTTTTGGTATTCGGTAAAAAAAAAAAAATCAAAATAAGCCACAAACACACTGATATGGCTAAAAATGGGGTTTAATCGGAGCTGTCCAAATCAGGCACGAATCTTGATGTCCAGGGGTAAAACGGTAATTTCTCCTACCAATGGGTCTGAAGCGGGTACTGGGTCTCCTCCTCGAAAACCCGCTAACCCGCAAACGGATCCACCTCAATCGGGTGTGGGTTTCAACCAGCAGAAAGCCCGATCCAGAGGGATAGAATTAGGGTTTCTGATTAGATCCTAATCAACGGCCCTGATTCATGCCTATCCCTTCACCGGGAATTAGGGATGACATCCCTAATCTGTTTACAAGGAGAATATTCCTTATCAAATCACGGGGATTACATTCCTAATTCAATCCCTAAGATGCCTATAAATACCCCCCATCCATCTCCATTAAGAGGTAATCAATCTTTCTCCAGTTTTTGCGCTCTTTCTTAATCATCCCTGATTACTGACTTGAGCGTCAGAGGGTGCGTCGCCGGGAACAACCCCGGTGTCTCGCACTTTTTGCAGGTATACGGCGGGAGTTAGCGTCAAACACCGACGGAACAGGTACACAGGTTTGCTATTCAGTTTTCCTAAGAATCCACAAATACTATCTGTTTGCCTCCACACCAAATTTAGCGACAACAGATTGGCGCCGTCTGTGGGAAACTAACGAATAGCAACCTCCCCTCTTCCCGTTGGACAGATCTCTCCAGCCATGCCTCCTAGGAAAGTCAGATCCAGAGGGTCCAACCGAGGACCCAATCCCGAGAAGCAGCAGGAAGTTCCCCCTCAGCCCGCTCAATAGCAGGGGCAACTTCCTCCTCCGGCTGAAGACCCACTCCAACAGGACCTGCCTCCTCCGCAGAACCAACAACCTCCTCCTAAGGGTCCTAATCCGCAAAACCAGCCCCTCCATCCGGACCACGTCTCCATCCACAACGCTTCTTCGGACTCTATGGCCTCCCATCATCCCCGAGCCTCCGATCACCGCAACACCGTCCTCAACCGGTAGAAGGACGAGGACCTTCGCCGCCATCTGGATGAAAAGCGGGCCCGAAAGGGAACCTCCTGCCAACACCGTCCGGATGAGCGATCTTCTCGCCACCGAGAATACAGAAGGACCCCTACCTGAAGGGGGCGGAGAGAGTCCCCCGAGCATTACAGAAGAAGGCCGCACTCCCCTGCAGGTCGGCAACAGCCTAGGAACGATGAGGCACCCATCACCCGTGCCGAGTTCCAGCAGTTCCAAGCGACCGTCCTACAAGCTCTCAATCTCCGTCCCAATACCAATGCTCCCAAGATCCCCTCTCCTCCTCCGGTTCGAAGTCTAGAGGCTCGCCCGATTACCGTCGAAGGGATGACGCTGTATACTGCCATCTCCACGAGATGGAGAGGCGCTTGGGCCAGTTAGACCGAGAAGAAGAGCTCAGAGGAAGGACTCTCCGTCCTAGCAGACCTCCTTTTTTCCGAACCATAATGGATGCACCTGTGCCAGTCGGCTTCAAGCCTCCTCAGTTCGAGACCTATTCTGGGGAGACCGACCCCGTTGATCACATCGAGAGCTTCAAGACCCTAATGCTCATCCATCAAGCTTCCGACGCTCTACTCTGTAAAACCTTCCCCGCAACTCTCAAGGGTCCGGCTCGAGAATGGTACTCTCGCCTTGCCCCATCCTCAATATTCTCCTTCGAGCAATTCGAGACCCTCTTCGTCACCCATTTTGTAAGTAGCTGTAGAACTGAGAAGACCAGCATCTCGCTACTGTACCTCCACCAGAAGAAGGGTGAGAAGTTGAGAGACTATGTGAAGAGGTTCACAGCTGAAGCCAGGTCCATAGCATCCCTCGACCAGTCGGTCGCTGCAGCAGCATTTCAGTCCAATGTCCTCAATGCCAACCTCCGCTCCTCCCTCGCCAAGAAGCCCCCACAGAATTTCTCTGACCTCCTCCTCCGAAGTGAAAAGTACATTCGGGCCGAAGAAGCCGAGCACCGCCCCAACTTGGAGGGGTCTTCCTCCGGGTTTAAGAGAAAGGGAACAGAAGAGGAAGGAGCCAAGAAGCTCCAGAAGGATAATACCGGCCAGCGCCGACCTCCCCCCAGATTCGAGAAGTTTACTCTCCTCACCACTAATGTCTCTACCATTCTGATGGAAGTTGAGAAGGAAGGGATCATACCTCCTACTCCGAGGATGAACACCCCTGCCAAGAAAAGGGATAAAGAGAAGTGGGGCCGTTATCACTGGGACCACGGCCACAACACGAATGATTGTCGGGCCTTGAAGAATGAGATAGAAGCCCTCATCCAGAGGGGGCAGCTGACCAGGTTCGTAAGAAAGGACCGAGCCGAACTTCCTCCCCCGCCTCGGGGGGCTAATAAGCCTCCGGAACGCGATGAAACGCCCGACTTCGAGGAGGAGCGTGTCCTTCACCTCATCCATGGGGGCCCAATGGGGGGCTCCTCAAACTCCTCTCGAAAGGCATTTATAAGAGAAGTCAACTCGGTTCGCGCCAACCCTCCTCCTAAGGGCCTCGGAGTGCCCGTCACATTCTCAGATGAAGACCTTGAGGGTGTCCGAACGCCCCATTGTGACGCACTCGTTATCAGTCTCCACATGGCAAACTTCAAAGTGGAGAGGATCCTAGTGGACAATGGTAGCTCCGTTAACATCCTCTTCCTCGCCGCTTTCAAAGGCCTCAAAACTCTCCCGAGATAGACTCAAGCCCGCCGGCTACACGCTCCATGGGTTCACGGGAGTACCAGTGACTATCGAAGGGGAGATCACCCTCGATGTAACCGCTGGCCAAACTCCTACCACCCGAACGGAGCCGATGGACTTCATGGTTGTGGATGTCCCTGCAGCTTACAATGTCATTGTAACACCCCGAATTTTTAAATAAGGATAAATTCGAGATTTCACAGGATCTTTACTTCACTTCGTACAATTTTACAAGGAAAATTTAAAACTTTTTCAATAGTACATCAGAGTTCAATTACATCTTAACTTTACACAGCGGAATAATGAAATTTACAAAAGATCATTTACAACATCTTTAAAATAAAAGTAGCATCAGCATATCCACTTCATAGCTTCGTGTATGGTCCTTTACCTGCATGTTAATCTGTGGGCTCGTCAGTTACTTACAACTGACGAAATGTTATACACGGCTATTCTCTCTATGCCGGGAATAGTATAACGATCTCATACTTTAACAATCACAAAAAAAAGATTGAATGAACAAGTAAAGTGTCAAAAGTGATTATTCTAAACATAAGTGTATGTCATGCCTTAATGCCTAATGCACACAAGTCTTCCCTAGGATGACACTAATGCACACTTGTTCAGATTCTATGCATCCCATACTATATAGGTCTGAGGGCAAGTGCCTACGTACTCCATATTGAAGGGTTCGATCCCTCGCCATGAGACTACCCAGTAATTAAACAAGTTTTAGAGTTATTTCACAGATACGGATCTCAGCCTCCCTGGCTAGCCTTCCTGGCTATAATAACAGATCCCAGCCTCCCTGGCTATTATATCGTGAGAATAATCCCGTAAATGCCCCTCTAGCCCCGGTATATACATTTTCTTTGGAGTATGGTAAACATCCGCTGACTACCCTAAGTCTCGGATAAAATACAGTCCATCTCCTACGGAGCAACCACAGTCCACCAACTGGGTCTATAGTCTTGGAGTCCACCGCCGACTATATAGAAGCACCCATTTACGTTTGCACAAGTCTATTACATCTTCACCTATGTGCCTAAATTTTCTTAAGTTCAAGACATGAATGTACTATCATTTCTAGAATCAGTTTTACTTCCTACCGGACTTGTTCACAAAATACAAGATCGCCCCACGGAAATATCTCAAAATCATATCAATTCTTTCTTTCATTTTTGCCGGTAACCGAAGTCTTACTAATTCTTAATCATGATCTTTCATGTACAAGAAAATATGGGTACACATACCCTTTAATAACCATGTCTTAACTCAAAGTATTCTTAAACAATTATCCATGTTTCATCTTAGAACTTATTCATGCATTTCACTCTAACATAGAACAAATAGTTCCTTTCTTGACAAAAGATTCAACATTATAAATTTCTACTGGCAAGTTATACAAATCCACATTACCCAAATAATACTTTTTGGGGTTAAAACTCATGTACTAATTTATATTTTATTTTCCTCAAAATATGCAATAAAGTTATGATTAACTTTAATATTTATTACTTCATTTTATATGAAGAAAGTATGAGTTTTAATCAAAAGCCCCCTTTTTAAAGTCTCATTTTTACTTTCTTAAAATAGACAATAAAATTTCCATAACAATCTCTAATAGCTTCCATTTTATCTTATAACCATAATAGGAATTTATTCATACTAAAAAAAAACATCTTATTCTATTAAAACCAATCAAAATATAAAAGATGGCTATCTAGATTTGAACCCAAGATCTCTTATAAGAGGTGCTCACTGACTGACCAGTAAGTCCTAGTGTGCTTTTTGTTTAAAAGTTGTATTCATATACTTTTGTTCACACTTTTCTGAAATTGTTTCTTTTTAACAAAACTTGTTTACCCAATAATCCAATCCTTTAGGATATTGGAATAAACTTCTCTTTGGACTAAAAGGAAATCTTAAATAGTAATCAACAAGTCCAAACTTATTTTAGCATATATCTCATTTTTAAAAAAAAAAAGATTTTCCTTTCTTTACAAAATTTACATTTCTTTTCAAACTCGAAAATTAAAATCATGCTTTTCGAAAAACTAGTTTATGCCCCACATCTTAAAAATAAAAATTTGTGTTAAGAATCAAAAATATTTTTTTAATCGATTATGGGTGTCCCAAAGAAATTCCTTTCATACAAAAATTGTATTTTTGACATATGTCAACATACTTCATAAAAAAAGAATTTATTTCCTTCTCTTTTCTTTTTCATCATATCTCTAATCATATGTCGAAATATAGCATTCTTTAACAATTTCTCCTACATATCACACATTTGACAAATCACAAATTTGCAAACACTCTAACATGGTTCATAGAATTAATCCTTTAGTTGCACTCTTCTTTTCAACTAGCATGGCAACAATCAAAACAAGTTTATGGTATTCAATTAACTTTACAAAAATATTTTTGCAAAAGAATGTATTCCCAACATTTTTCATACAATCAATTATATCTTCATTCATGCATACTAATTCATGACAAAACAAATCAACATTTCTTTCTCATTACTAATTAACATAAGTTGGGTTTGTTTACTCAATAAAGCAATATTTGATTACATCCAATGCATAGGTTTGTCCTATTTTATCAAATCAAATTCTATATTACTCATTCATTTCTATTAACATGCACATTCAAAAAAAATTAGAAAGTAGGAGACACCCACCTTATTGAAGCTTGAACGATTGAAGGGAAGGATGAGATACTTCTTCTAGCTCCAAGACAAACTCCTAGAAATGGCTCCTCCTCCTAGCAAAGCTCCCTCTCCTTTGCAAAGGCTTCCTTTCTCTAGAAATTCCCCCAAACAAAAGGACCCTCACTCTCTTTCTTTTTCTTCCTTTCTTTCTTTTTCTTACACTTATTTTGATATTGATTTTGGTGCAAGAGAAATGTAGGAAATGGGAGTCTATTTATAGGATTTTGGAAGGGTCTAAAGTGCAAAAATCTCACCCTAATAATTCTTCAAATTTATTTTACAACTCTCCACTTTCCTAACTCCTAAAACCTCCATCTCTTCATCTCCCCACTCTCCACTAACTCAACCTACCAACTCTTCTCCTCCCCTTGCCCAAAAAATGGTCCAAATACATTTGTGTATGCATGCACACATGCATAAACAAATATGAACACATTTCTATAACTCTAAATGTGTACTAATATGTGTAACTTGTCATGTATTAGTACATGTTTAACTAAAAATGTGATTTTAATAGTGAGCTTGCTACATGGGCTCATTACTAATTAATTTATTTAATTATCTAGTGGGCTTGCTACATGGGCTCATTACTAATTAGTTTATTTAATTATCTAGTAGGCTCCTCTCCTAATGCATGCTAAAAATTTGTAATTGAGAATAACAAATGAGAATAAAATTTGCACGTGCATCATACGTGCAAAAATAAAAATGCATTTTAATCAAAACAAGGGGAAAATAAATTTTCATTTTATAAAATAGATTTAAATACATAAAAATAAATAATTTAAACGTATAGAAAATATTGTGCGTAGTGGTGGAAACACGTGCATCAAAACACGTAAAAAGCACGTAAATCCTAGGGATTGAAATATTATATTTTAGTTGACTGAAATCAATACAGAAAATGTATAAATAGTACGAATCCAAAATATGTAGTGAAACGCATTACAAAATATACGTGCGTAACACCGAGGGGCAAAATTGTAATTTCTAATTTTGCGGGGTGTTACACTCTCCCCCCCTTAGAGTAGTTCCGTCCCCGGAACTCGCTAGGGTGAAGGTTGTATTTTGTACACGCCAAAGAAAATATTATTCTTGTATTTAAGAAACTGCAAACTTTAAAATATGCAACGAGAAAAATATGATAAACTCTATATAGGAAAATTATGAATATTCAAATGTTACAAGACAGAAAAAGAAAAATAGGAAAATGGCATAAGAATTGAAACCTGACAAGGGATAGAATAGTTTGAGAGAAACTTTCGTACACAAATAGTATTAGGTAAGCTATTAGATAAAAGGATAAAGTCAATTAAGTCGTTACCTTCGAAATAGTTCGGAAAACAATGTGGCGAGGAAAACATGGTTAGTAGGTAATTTAGAAAAATTTATCAATGTAATAAACGGTAGAAAATTTGCAAGATTTGCTATTTAAAACATGACCATTGAATAAGATTTTGGAAAAATAAATGGGAATAAGACTTTGTTGAAAGTATTAATAACATAAAATGACTTTGTATACCAATTAATAAAATAGTTTGTAAGGTAACTATAACAATTATACACACAATTTGAAAAAAATAAAAGGCATACGTCGAAATACTTTTGAATATACAAAATTTTGTAGTGATGAAAATATTTTATAACATTAAGACAAAATAGTGTAAAGCACATACACGAGATGAAAACACAATTGAAAACAATAACTATATAGTGTAGCAAATTAGGACAATAGACATAAACAAGTATATGCAAAAATATTAATGTAGTAATTAAATGAGGGTAGAATGGTATGTATAATAAGAATATTGAAATATATGATATATATATAGAGATCATTGGAAGAATATAAGTAATAACTAAGAGTGTAAAGACAGTTAACATTTGATAAAAGATAATGTATAAATAGTGAGTATATACAGTGCAAAACTATAAAAGTAATGAGTAGCGATTAATAGTAAAAATGAATATATCAAAACAAATATGCAATAATAGTACCGAATGTAAACAAATAAAACAAATAGTAGGTCACATTTATATAGGTAGAAAATTTCAATTTAGTTTAAAATATATAGGATAAGGTAATATAGTATCACAGAAATCAACATCAAATAAAATGAGTGCACCTAAGAAAATTTCATAAGAAAAATTCAAAATAATAAATGAAGAAAATAGTGATTGCAATATTATTTTAATAAACGACAATTTAAAGCTTGACAAAATACGTAAAGTAATAGTAGATATAAACGGGTAAACATAAAGTGACGTAAATACATGAAAGACGAAATTTTAAGTTTGAAAAACAAGTTTAAAATATCAAGACTAAGGAAGATAGACAAGTAAATATTCAAATGATTTAATAACATAAGAAAATATTTATTTGAAAAAAAAAATATGGAGAAAGTACCATGATAAAAATCTACAAAAATAATTTGAGAGGGAAGTGTGTAAGGTATCATGAATGACGGTCCAAGCCAACCACGCTTCCACTGCGCCACTCTGATACCCAGGGAAAAATGTGCTCGCATACACTCTCATATTAATGTATACGAGGAGAACATCATGAATGAAAGTCAATAACTACTGCATTCACGACTCCAGCCATCCAAAAGAAAAAGAAAATATCAGTGCATAGAGCAACACAAATGTAAATCACTTACATTTAAATCTCTATAGACTGAAACTCACACTCTAGTGTCTGCAGGAATAATATTGTAACTACTCAATAAGGTGTCACGGGTTCTAGTCTATAGTTAATGATCTTACTACTCTTCCTAAACAAATCTTTAGTCTATCAAGTTCTGATTTACTTGGGTTAGCCGTAAGAGTTGGTTCCCAGCTAGCGGTGGTCCGAAGACGCTTAAATACCGTGTCGCTTAGGGCTGTTTACACCCGGTTGACAGAAGGACTCCTTTAGCTTGTTCCCAAATTTATCGTCCCTTTTTATCGTTCCTTATAAACTTGTACTACTTGTGAAGCATGCTCTGATACCATCTGTAACACCCCAAATTTTTAAATAAGGATAAATTTGAGATTTCATAGGATCTTTACTTCACTTCATACAATTTTACAAGGAAAATCTAAAACTTTTTCAATAGTACATCAGAGTTCAATTACATCTTAACTTTACACAGCAGAATAATGAAATTTACAAAAGATCATTTACAACATCTTTAAAATAAAAGTAGCATCAGCATATCCACTTCATAGCTTCGTGTATGGTCCTTTACCTGCATGTTAATCTGTGGGCTCGTCAGTTCACGGCTATCCTCTCTATGCCGGGAATAGTATAACGATCTCATACTTTAACAATCACAAAAAAAAGATTGAATGAACAAGTAAAGTGTCAAAAGTGATTATTCTAAACATAAGTGTATGTCATGCCTTAATGCCTAATGCACACAAGTCTTCCCTAGGATGACACTAATGCACACTTGTTCAGATTCTATGCATCCCATACTATATAGTCTGAGGGCAAGTGCCTACGTACTCCATATTGAAGGGTTCGATCCCTCGCCATGAGACTACCCAGTAATTAAACGAGTTTTAAAGTTATTTCACAGATACGGATCTCAGCCTCCCTGGCTAGCCTCCCTGGCTATAATAACAGATCCCAGCCTCCCTGGCTATTATATCGTGAGAATAATCCCGTAAATGCCCCTCTAGCCCCGGTATATACATTTTCTTTGGAGTATGGTAAACATCCGCTGACTACCCTAAGTCTCGGATAAAATACAGTCCATCTCCTACGGAGCAATCACAGTCCACCAACTGGGTCTATAGTCTTGGAGTCCACCGCCGACTATATAGAAGCACCCATTTACGTTTGCACAAATCTATTACATCTTCACCTATGTGCCTAAATTTTCTTAAGTTCAAGACATGAATGTACTATCATTTCTAGAATCAGTTTTACTTCCTACCGGACTTGTTCACAAAATACGAGATCGCCCCACGGCAATATCTCAAAATCATATCAATTCTTTCTTTCATTTTTGCCGGTAACGGAAGTCTTACTAATTCTTAATCATAATCTTTCATGTACAAGAAAATATGGGTACACATACCCTTTAATAACCATGTCTTAACTCAAAGTATTCTTAAACAATTATCCATGTTTCATCTTAGAACTTATTCATGCATTTCACTCTAACATAGAACAAATAGTTCCTTTCTTGACAAAAGATTCAACATTATAAATTTGTACTGGCAAGTTATACAAATCCACATTACCCAAATAATACTTTTTGGGGTTAAAACTCATGTACTAATTTATATTTTATTTTCCTCAAAATATGCAATAAAGTTATGATTAACTTTAATATTTATTACTTCATTTTATATGAAGAAAGTATGAGTTTTAATCAAAAGCCCCCTTTTTAAAGTTTCATTTTTACTTTCTTAAAATAGACAATAAAATTTCCATAACAATCTCTAATAGCTTCCATTCTATCTTATAACCATAATAGGAATTTATTGATACTAAAAAAAAAACATCTTATTCTATTAAAACCAATCAAAATATAAAAGATGGCTATCAAGATTTGAACCCAAGATCTCTTATAAGAGGTGCTCACTGACTAACCAGTAAGTCCTAGTGTGCTTTTTGTTTAGAAGTTGTATTCATATACTTTTGTTCACACTTTTCTGAAATTGTTTCTTTTTAACAAAACTTGTTTACCCAATAATCCAATCCTTTAGGATATTGGAATAAACTTCTCTTTGGACTAAAAGGAAATCTTAAATAGTAATCAACAAGTCCAAACTTATTTTAGCATATATCTCATTTTAAAAAAAAAAAAAGATTTTCCTTTCTTTACAAAATTTACATTTCTTATCAAACTCGAAAATTAAAATCATGCTTTTCTAAAAACTAGTTTATGCCCCACATCTTACAAATAAAAATTTGTGTTAAGAATCAAAAATATTTTTTTAATCGATTATGGGTGTCCCAAAGAAATTCCTTTCATACAAAAATTGTATTTTTGACATATGTCAACATACTTCATAAAAAAAGAATTTATTTCCTTCTCTTTTCTTTTTCATCATATCTCTAATCATATGTCGAAATATAGCATTCTTTAACAATTTCTCCTACATATCACACATTTGACAAATCACAAATTTGCAAACACTCTAACATGGTTCATAGAATTAATCCTTTAGTTGCACTCTTCTTTTCAACTAGCATGGCAACAATCAAAACAAGTTTATGGTATTCAATTAACTTTACAAAAATATTTTTGCAAAAGAATGTATTCCCAATATTTTTCATACAATCAATTATATCTTCATTCATGCATACTAATTCATGACAAAACAAATCAACATTTCTTTCTCATTACTAATTAACATAAGTTGGGTTTGTTTACTCAATAAAGCAATATTTGATTACATCCAATGCATAGGTTTGTCCTATTTTATCAAATCAAATTCTATATTACTCATTCATTTCTATTAACATGCACATTCAAAAAAAATTAGAAAGTAGGAGACACCCACCTTATTGAAGCTTGAACGATTGAAGGGAAGGATGAGATACTTCTTCTAGCTCCAAGACAAACTCCTAGCAATGACTCCTCCTCCTAGCAAAGCTCCCTCTCCTTAGCAAAGGCTTCCTTTCTCTAGAAATTCCCCCAAACAAAAGGACCCTCACTCTCTTTCTTTTTCTTCCTTTCTTTTTTTTTCTTACACTTATTTTGATATTGATTTTGGTGCAAGAGAAATGTAGGAAATGGGACTCTATTTATAGGATTTTGGAAGGGTCTAAAGTGCAAAAATCTCACCCTAATAACTCTTCAAATTTATTTTACAACTCTCCACTTTCCTAACTCCTAAAACCTCCATCTCTTCATCTCCCTACTCTCCACTAACTCAACCTACCAACTCTTCTCCTCCCCTTGCCCAAAAAATGGTCCAAATACATTTGTGTATGCATGCACACATGCATAAACAAATATGAACACATTTCTATAACTCTAAATGTGTACTAATATGTGTAACTTGTCATGTATTAGTACATGTTTAACTAAAAATGTGATTTTAATAGTGGGCTTGCTACATGGGCTCATTACTAATTAATTTATTTAATTATCTAGTGGGCTTGCTACATGGGCTCATTACTAATTAATTTATTTAATTATCTAGTAGGCTCCTCTCCTAATGGGCTACATTTTAGTTTATAGGTTCATGGATCAAAAGAAGGCTTAATTAAAACTTATGCATGCTAAAAATTTGTAATTGAGAATAACAAATGAGAATAAAATTTGCACGTGCATCATACGTGCAAAAATAAAAATGCATTTTAATCAAAACAAGGGGAAAATAAATTTTCATTTTATAAAATAGATTTAAATACATAAAAATAAATAATTTAAACCTATAGAAAACATTGTGCGTAGTGGTGGAAACACGTGCATCAAAACACGTAAAAAGCACGTAAATCCTAGGGATTGAAATATTATATTTTAGTTGACTGAAATCAATACGGAAAATGTATAAATAGTACGAATCCAAAATATGTAGTGAAACGCATTACAAAATATACGTGCGTAACACCCAGAGGCAAAATTGTAATTTCCAATTTTGCAGGGTGTTACAGTCATCCTAGGCCGACCCGGTCTAGCAGCTCTCGAAGCCGTTCCTTCGGCGTACCATCTGAAGATGAAATTTCCCACCCGGGCCGGAGTAGGGGAAGTAAGGGGCAATCAGAAAACGGCACGTAAGTGTTACATGACCTCTACCATCGGTCCAGTCCTTTCCCTAGAAACTCTGGAAATACCTCAAGACGCTGCCCGGCCAACATCCGAGCCGGCGGATGAGTTGGAGGAAGTGCTCTTCTCTGAGCAGGATCCAACTCGAAAGTTCTTTGTTAGCAAGAACCTCCCGTCCGCCCTATGCTCGGACATTGTACAGTGCATCCGAAGGAACCGAGACCTCTTTGCTTGGTCAGCTGCGGACATGCCCGGAATTTCCGAAGAACTCTTGGTACACCACCTCAGCATTGTACCGGGGTCCAAACCGGTTCAACAGAAAAGATGCAAGTTCGCCCCCGAGCGACAGCTAGCTATAAAAGAGGTGGACAAACTCTTGAAGGCCCGTTTCATACAAGAAGTGAACTATCCCGAGTGGTTGTCGAATGTAGTAATGGTAAAGAAGTCCAATGGGACTTAGAGGATCTGCATCGACTTCACCGACCTCAACAAGGCCTGCCCCAAGGATCCCTTCCCTCTTCCAAGTATTGACACTCTGATTGATGCCACCTCGGGACATGAACTCCTCAGCTTCATGGATGCCTTCTCAAGCTACAATCAGATCCGGATGTTCCCTCCGGACATCCCGAAGACCTCGTTCGTGACCGACCAGGGCCTCTATTGCTACAGAGTCATGCCCTTCGGTTCGAAGAATGCCGAAGCCACATACCAACGCCTCGTCAACAAGGTTTTCCAAGCTCAAATCGGCCGTAATATGGAAGTGTATGTTGACGACATGCTTGTAAAAAGCATCCGAGGTCCTGACCATGTAACCGACCTCCAAGAGGCATTTGATGTTCTGAGAAAGCACAGCATGAGACTTAATCCGAACAAATGTGCGTTCGGAGTCTCGTCAGGAAAGTTCCTCGGCTTCATGGCTAGCCAACGAGGAATTGAAGCAAATCCTGAGAAATTCAAGGTCATATTAGACATGGCCCCTCCCAAGAATGTTAAGGAAGTTCAGAGGTTAACAGGCCGCTTGGCAGCCATAGGGCGTTTTCTCTCGAAGTCCGGGGAGAAATGCCTCCCCTTCTTTAAGGCCCTCAGGGGGGCTAAAGGTTTTGAATGGGGACAACAGCAACAGGAGTCCTTCGACCAGCTCAAGGCTTACCTCGTCAATCCTCCCCTCCTCAGCAAACCAATTCCTGGCGAACCCCTCTACCTCTACCTGGCAGCCTCCGAGCAGACCCTCAGTGCTGTTTTAGTAAGGGAAGAAGATCGGGCTCAAAAGCCCATATACTATGTGAGCAAAGTACTTCGGGATGCCGAGCTCCGCTACCCGAAGATAGAAAAGATGGCTTACGCCCTGGTGATGGCCGTGAGAAAGCTTTGCCCGTACTTTCAGTCCCATTCGGTAGTCGTCCTTACCGACCAACCGCTGAAGCAGGTCCTCCACAAGCCAGAGACCTCGGGCCGCCTTATGAAGTGGTCTATCGAGCTGAGCCAGCATGATATAACTTATCAGCCTCGGACCGCGATCAAGACTCAGGCCTTAGCAGAATTCATAGTTGAAAGTACCATCCCCGAGTTCAGTCAAGCGATGGAGGGGCCACCTATCTGGTCGGTTTATGTGGACGGATCCTCCTGCAACGAGGGCAGCGGAGCAGGGGTCATTCTGGCAGGCCCAGATGACTTCATCCTCCAATACTCCCTTCGTATAAACTTCAAGGCCTCGAACAACGAAGCAGAATACGAGGCACTCATAGCCGGCCTTGGAATGGCTCGAAATGCAGGGGCGCAACGCCTCCGGATCTTCAGTGACTCTCAGCTAGTCGTAAATCAGGTTCTCGGCGAGTATGAAGCACGTGATGACAGGATGGTCAAATACTTAGCCAAGGTCAGGAGCCTCATGACACTGTTTGAAGAAGCCCTCATCCAAAGAATACCCCGAGAAGAAAATGCTCAGGCCGACGCCCTCTCCAAACTAGCCTCATCCTCCCTTCAAGGTCTCGAGCAGACCGTCTTGATAGAGGTTCTTCTGAGGCCAAGTATTGAGGATGAAACCCCCGACTCTCTAGAGTCGCTGCTCGTCCTGCTTGAGGATAACTGGATGAAGCCCCTCGTCGAATTTTTAAGGGATGGACTCCTCCCCGAGGATCCCAAGGAAGCTCGAAGGGTCAGAACCCGAGCGAAGCGCTACACACTAATCGGAGGTATCCTATATAAATGCTCTTTCACACAGGTAGACGGCAGGCCGTACCTGAGATGCCTCTCCCCGGGGCAAGCCGACTACGCCCTGCAAGAACTTCATGAGGGCATCGGCGGGGCACATTCGGGGTCCAGAGCTCTTGCCCGCAAAGTGTTGAATTACGGATATTTCTGGCCCACTCTCTTACGAGATGCCGAACGACACGTTTGGTAATGCAGCTCCTGTCAGAAGTACTCCGACATCCGACGCCTCCCATAAGTTCCACTAACTTTCCTATCAAGTCCAGTCCCTTTTGCAATGTGGGGGATGGATTTACTAGGGCCATTTCCACCAGCTCCCGGACAATTCAAATTCTTAGTCGTGGCGATCGACTACTTTTCAAAATGGATAGAAGCCGAGCCCCTAGCCACGATCACCGAGAACAAGGTTGTTCAGTTCATTTGGAAGAGCGTGATCTGCCGATTCGGCGTCCCTAGGGTCCTGATAACAGACAACGGAACCCAGTTCACCGGGGCTGTATTCCGAGCTCTATGCGAAGACCTTGCCATCCAACACCGGTTCTCCTCCGTTTCTCATCCCCAATCGAATGGCCAAGCCGAAAATTCTAACCGTCAGATCCTCTCCGGCATTAAGAAGAGGTTGGATAAATGTTCCAAAGGCTTATGGGTCGATCAGCTTCCCAACGTGCTGTGGAACTACCGCACCACAAAACGGACCCCTACAGGAGAGAGCCCATTCAATCTCACCTATGGGTCCGAGGCCATCATCCCCCTAGAAGTCGGAATACCTTCTCCTCGTCTAATAGCTTATGAAGAAGAGCAAAATGCCAGAGAGCTCCGAGCAAGTCTAGACCTGATAGATGAGATCCGAGAAAGAGCTGCCATTCGTCAACAAAGCTACCGAAGAAGGATCGAGTTGGCATACAACAAGAAAGTCCGCCTTACGGACCTCAAGGAAGGGGACCTGGTCCTCAGGAAGTTAGCCATCTCATTCCCAGGTCAGAAGAGCAAATTGGCCCCAAATTGGGAGGGACCTTACAAGATCTCCAAAGTAGTCCGCCCCGGCACATACAGACTAGAAGATCTCGAAGGCAGGGAGATCCCCAGGACTTGGAATGCCGACCATCTCTTAAAATACCAAGAGAGAGCACCAATGCCTCTCTAAGTATTTCGAGATGTCGAACCATTCCACTCCTATTACTTGGAATGATTTTCTTTCATTTTTCCCTTGTAATAACGGCTAGCAACTTTAGAAGTAGCTGACTATTAGTCATTAATAAAGAAAGCTTTTTCATATTCTACTCTTGTCTACATCTCTCTGCTTTTAACTTAGGTTATCGATTCTACTTTGCGAGTTCGCTTCTAAGCGAGCTAGAAGCAGCTCGCCAGTTCGCGAGAGTGAGTGACCGAAGAGCAGTGCGGCACCGCCGGCCCAACGCTCATGTCGCCGACCCCCACATGAGCAAAAGACTAACTCAGGGACCTCGGCACTATGAACACAGTCACAAACGAAACAACTACACAAAGCTACAAGAAGCACGCGAGTTTGAGAAAGAAATATTATTAATAATTGGGACGCCGTACAAAGCGACTCTTCCATACAACAAAGATTACAAAGGCGTTGAAAAGCAAAAGTTACAATGCCGACTTATTACACTTAGGCTAAATACAAGAGCTCCCAAAAACAAGATCTTCAATGCTTCCGTGGCACCGGGGCATTCCGCTTCAAGGACACTCGAGGGCGGCGACGTTTATCTCCAGAGCTCGACCCCAAGCCGGCAAATTGAGACGTGTCCTCGGCGCCGCTCCTAGCAGCCGCTCCGACGGATGCACCGCTCGACGAAATGGCCACAGCACTTTGCACGTCCCCCGGACTAGGATGGCCGATGCGCTGACGGGTCGCGAGCTCATAAAACGTGATGCCTCGATCGCTCTCCGCACGAGTACACGAAGTGCTCCTGACGTTGATTGGCCCCGAGCGCGGTTTCAGGCGAGCGACCTCCGCCTCTAGCTCGGAAATCCGCTCCCTCAGAGAGTCGTCTTTTACGTCGACCTCGAAGCGAGGGGGTATCGCGGAGTCCGGCACACCAAAGCGACTGGCTATGAGACGGCGAAGATGAGTGACTTCGATGCTTTTGTCAACTGTAGCCCTCTTCAATGCGTCGACCTCAGCTGTCAGCTCGTCCCGTTCAGTTGTCAGCTTGGCCACTTCGGCCGTCAGCCCCTCTCCCTCTGTCCGAAGCTTCGTCTCTACAGTCTGCAGGTGGTAGATCTCGGAAAGCAGGTCATCCCTCTCCGCCGTTATTTTTGACAAATTGTGCCGAATGCACTGGATCCGAAGACCGTTGCTGAAGGCGGTCGGCGAACCTTCGTCCTCTCCTATGGGGGTCATCTCGGCGATCCTGTTCTCCAGACGCCGGATCTCGATGTCTCGCCGACCTAGGACGAGCTGAAGATGGTTCCGCTCGCTTTCGGCTCGGCGCAATCCGAGCTCGACTTCATAGAGCCGTTCTCGGCACCTCGCCAGGCACAGCCTCGTCGCCCCTAAGCCAGCCTCGGCTCGAGCATTGTCATCCGAGCGAGTGGGCTCGACGTCTTGAGCTACCACCATGAGCTGAAAGGAAATCGAGACAAACAGCAAAATTTCAAACACTGCCGAAGTCCAACCCTTCAGAAATTTTCAAACAAACTTTCAGCAATTGGTGAGAAAAGACAAAGACACAGAGCCGAACTCCAACACTTCAAAAATTTTTCATTCATTTCAAAACAGCGGTGGCCAGTCCGCGATTAGGCATTACAAAAACCAAAAAAGAAGAACAGAAGTAACGGGGTCAAGGCACGACCTCTTTCCCGGAGCGACGAGAGGGGGTTGGGGTCGACTTCTCCGAGGGGGGCACCACCGCCAGCGGGGTAACCGTGGTGTTCGGAACCTCACCGGTGACTTCGACTTCGGTCTCGGGTTCGTCCTCCCCTTCTTCTTCTTCCCCCTCGGACTCGGGATCGAAGCCCTCAACGTGTCCCGGGAATAGTCTCCATCCCGAGCAATCCATGTCGGGGTACGTCTCCGTCACCCGGGCGATGGCTTGGGCATAAGCCTTGGCCATGTTTTGGGCGAGGTAACCCTGCGCCTTCGCCAAGGTCGCGTCCTCTGCCGCTTTCACCGCCGCCGCCTTCGCCTCCTCAGCCTCGGCCAGTTGCTTGGTCGCCTCCTCCTTCTGACGAAGGAGATCGCTCTCCAGCTTCGCGACCTGCGCCTTGAGGTACTCGACCCTCACCGACTTCGCCTCGAACCCGACTGTGAGTTTGTCGAGCTCGTTCCCCATCCGAGCCGCCTCCTTCCGAGCCTGGTCAGACTCCTGCTTCAGCTCCTTCTCCAGAGCTGTTAACCTCTCAGTGAGGTGTCCGAAGTGGACGACGATCTGCGACAAGGAGAGAAGAACTTAGAGAGTTGGAAAAATTTCAACTGAAAAAATCCGACAACGGCAAAAATCCAACACTTACCGAGACCGCCGAACGAGCAATCTCGATGACGTCGTCCCCTTCCCACCCGGCATCCATGGCGGCCCGGTCCTTCGGTGTGGCGAGGTGCTTGACGGCCTGTATGCTCGCCAAGGTGTTGCCGAGGAATCCATCGTGCTTCCGAACTTGCCAGTCCGGAATATGGATCCTCCGGTGCTCCTCTGTCAGGAGCTCCTCAGCCGCCACTGTTAGCGGCGGCGGCGTCTTCCCGAGGGCTGCGGCGATGGGGAACTCGCCGACCCCCGTGGACGTTGAGGCACCTGCACCGACGACGACCGGGCTATCGAGGGTCTCCACCTCGACCGAAGCAGTGACTCACGGAGTCTTCGGGGTCGGCAACTTGGTGGCCACCCTCTTGCGCTTCTTCGGCGCCTTACTGGCAAGGCCTGCCCTCAAAGCTAGCACCGCGTCATAGTCCATCGTCTCTGCATTAAAAACAAAGTTCGTCAGAACAACGGAACTCATGCAAAATAAAATATGAAAAACAAAGAAAAAAAGAAGCCGCGTACTGGGATCTATGCGGCAGAGCCCCCCTTGAACAGGACGTCCTCGGTCAGCTCCTTCGAATCGTACTTCGGCCGATCGAGAAGTGTCCGGACTGCCTCTTCTTCCTCGGGACGAAGCTTGGGCGGCGCCCTCGTCCTCTTCGGCACCCCTTCCACCCAACCGGAGGGGATCGGCCAGGCCTCCGGACTCCGCACTATCAAGAACTTGTCATGCCAGTGCTTGATGGAGTCGGGGCATATGACGAGCCTACCGCCGTGCCTCGGAGTCAAATAGTATCGGTACTCCGACTTGTTCCCCTGGTGTAGCCGATAGAATGTCTGAAGCACGTTCAGCTCCGGCTCGATCCCCGCAGCTTGGCAGTGTAGTACGAAGCCATTTATCACTCTCCATGCGTTCGGCAGGAGTTGGATGGGGCTGACCCCGAACCAACTCAGCATGGTAACAGCGAACGTATGGAGAGGTAGCCGAGCCCCGGCGATGAAGGCGTCGACCGGCTAGCAACACATGGTCACTGGCAGCGGCGAGTTGGCCCTGACCCCGGGACCCGGCAACATGAGCTCATACTCATCCGGGATCTGGAAACAGTCCCGGATCACTCCCAAGTCCTCTTCGCGAAGGATCGACACCGTCTCGTCCGCCTCTGTCGTCTCCCTCGCTGCATTCTCCTCGAAGGACCTCCCCCCTCCCATGAACAATTCGCTCGGCTTGATCCTTCGGGAGCTCCCGAACTCTGTGAAGCCCTGTCAGCTGCCCCGGCAATCTTCCGAACTCCCCCATACGCTTCGGATCCTCCACAATCGAATCTTTGCCGAACACCTTCTTAACCTTGGTCGGAGTACGATATTCGACAACTTCAAGGGAGGGCTCGGACCAAGAGGTCGACTCGGAGACAGAAGCAAGAGACATAGTCTATGAAGTAAACTAAGGATAAGTTACCTAGAAAAATTAGCTGCCGGAAACTTCGCCAGAAAACGAACGTCGACCACCGGAAACACTCGCCTAGCACAATAGATCGCCTGAGCAAAAGAGAAGAGAAGTGAAAAATGAGAGGGGGGTGAGGTTTTATAGAGAGAGACGCGCCTAACGAGGTTAATGGGCCTGTACTACCGGCCCATTCACACCAAACGACAAAAGCGACCTCAATCGTCGGCTTGTTTACCACGCCAAGCCGTACACGGCATTAATTACTGTCCCATCTGACAGAAGCTCAGAGGTCACAGCATTAAATGAACGTCTCATCTGTCAGGGCTGTCAGAAGTTCAGAAGGCGCGCAGCAGCCACTAATTCCTACGCCAAAAATGACAGGTTACGGACCTCGGCACCAGCTGCCGAGCGCTCTTGACACCGACCCCGTTACGGGGAAAAATAGGGGTTCGACACCAGCTGCCGAGCGCTCTTGACACCGACCCGTTATGGGGAAAAATTGAGGTTCGGCACCAGCTGCCGAGCACTCTTGACATCGACCCCGTTACGGGGAAAAATAGGGGTTCGGCACCAGCTGCCGAACGCTCTTGACACCGACCCCGTTATTGGGAAAAAATCGGGGTTCGGCACCAGCTGCCGAGCGCTCTTGACACCGACCCCGTTACGGGGAAAAATAGGCATTCGGCACCAGCTGCCGAGCGCTCTTGACACCAACCCCGTTACGGGGAAAAAGAGGGGTTCGGCACCAGCTGCCGAGTGCTCTTGACACCGACCCCGTTACGGGGAAAAATAGGGGTTCGGCACTAGCTGCCGAGCGTTCTTGACACCGACCCCATTATGGGGGAAAAATCGGGGTTCGGCACCAGTTGCCGAGCGCTCTTGACACCGACCCCGTTACGGGAAAAAATAGGCGTTCGGTACCAGCTGCCGAGCGCTCTTGACACCGACCCCGTTACGAGGAAAAATAGGGGTTCGGCACCAACTGCCGAGCGCTCTTGACACCGACCCTGTTATGGGAGAAAATTGGGGTTCGGCACTAGCTGCCGAGCACTCTTGGCACCGACCCTATTACGTGGAAAGATTGGACCTCAGACTTCGCCGAACTCCCTCTCAGCACTCACAACCTAGCCGAGGTCCCTCTCCTCTTCGGCAAGAGGTGTCGAACCACCTACAGACCTCGGCCTCCTCGGCAGCGAGCGCTGGAAGGGGTCGGAAGTGCGAAACAAGCATGTAGGCCACACAACGAAGGAAAACGACCGAGCCGTCCACCAAGAGGTCGCGAAAAAACAATTAAAAATTCGGGAAATTAAGGAAGAACTCCTGGAAAGCAATTGTAGAGGTGGGGAGGCATTTTCTAGTCCCCAAACAAGCGATTATTGCCACGGACAATCTTCGAAGACCCCCGAACGACGAATTGACACCTCGCAAAGTTAAAGGGATATTCCTACGAGAACACCATACGACCATGAGAGCTCAGGAGTGACTCAGAGTTCAATCCACTCAAAATCACCTCACTACCTCCTTCAAGATTCAAAGCCTTCCATTTGGGCTCCGATGCAACTCTACTAGCCATTAAAACAGTAACACTACTCCTCTAAGGCTGATCAAGCTCAGTCTTCGAGAGTGGGGGGCTCGTGATATGGCTAAAAATGGGATTTAATCGGAGCCGTCCAAATCAGGCACGAATCTTGATGTCCAGGGGTAAAACGGTAATTTCTCCTACCAATGGGTCTGAAGCGGGTACTGGTTCTCCTCGAAAACCCGCTAACCCACAAACGGATCCACCTCAATCGGGTGCGGGTTTCAACCAGCAGAAAACCCGATCCAGAGGGATAGAATTAGGGTTTCTGATTAGATCCTAATCAACGGCCCTGATTCATGCCTATCCCTCCACCGGGAATTAGGGATTACATCCCTAATCTGTTTACAAGGAGAATATTCCTTATCAGATCACAGGGATTACATTCCTAATTCAATTCCTAAGACGCCTATAAATATCCCCCATCCATCTCCATTAAGAGGTAATCAATCTTTCGCCAGTTTTGCGCTCTTTCTTAATCATCCCTGATTACTGACTTGAGCGTCGGAGGGTGCGTCGCCGGGAACAACCCCGGTGTCTCGCACTTTTTGCAGGTATACGGCGGGAGTCAGCGTCAAATACCGACGGAACAGGTACACAGGTTTGCTATTCAGTTTTCCTAAGAATCCACAAATTCTATCTGTTTGCCCCCACACCAAATTTAGCGGCAACACACACCAAGACGATCATGAAAAAATAATAAAAAAATAAAAAAAAAACAAAAAAAACACACCAAACGGATGAACACCATCTGTCTGGGTGTTTTTCGATTTTTTTTTAAAAAAAATAAAAATAAAAAAAACACACCAGGCGGTACACCTTCATCCGTCTGGCGTGTTTTCAGTATTTAAAAAAAAATTGTTTTCACCAAGCGACGGAAGATCTTCAACCGTCTCTCATTTTTTAAAAAAATTCAACCAGACGGCATATCTTCATCTGTCTCTTTCGTCAAACGGATGAACATCGTCCGTCTCCTATATTTAGCAATTGTCTAAAGGCACTGCTAAGTTTAGCAGCCTACTGTTCATTTCTATCCTAAATTTTGAGTTTTTAGCAAACGACTGCAAGACATTTTCCTAAATCTATTTCTAATTTTTGAGTTTTTAGCCAACGACAGTGGATGCTCTAATACATATAATTACTTTAACATCCCCCTCAAACTCACGATGCGACTGCAATAAATATCGAGAGTTTGCCAACAAGAAAACGAAAATAAAAAAACTTTTAAATTGCAAATCATCCTATGAGACTGCGGATCATCTGCCAAATTGCTGAATGCAAATAGACTTTCAAATTGCCAATGCAAACAAACTTCCATCCTGCAAATTCTAACACACCTCCAAATTATTACTTCCAGATTGTGGCTCTCCTGTAAATTGTTGTTCTACTCCGTGCAAATTGTTACTCCGTGGAAATTGTTGTTCTCTTGCAAATTGTTGTTCCCAAATGACTTCCAAATGACTTCAGCTTGTTTTCAACTTATCAAATCACTTCTCAAATGCAAATAAACTTCATGCAATTTGCTTCATGCAAATAAACTCAAAACTCCTCAAAAGAATGGGTTCACTGCCACTTCAATTCAAATCTTCTAATTTCCCCTTTCTTCTTCTTCTTCTTCTCTTCTTATTATCACTAATTCCACTCAACCCAAATCAAACCATCCAAAACAGCAATCCACTCAACTATTTCTTCTTATTCACTAATTCTTCTTCTTCTTCAGCACAAATATAACAGAACCCTACGAATTCCATCAACAGTGCCTTTCAAAGCAAACCCAACATACTGAAGCAGCAACAAAAATCATAACCTAAACCAGCAGAATCAAACCCCCCTCACTTAGCTCTAGACTTCTTCTTCTTCTACTTCTTCTCACTAAATCCACTCCCAAATTAGATCATAACCCATAAACTCAACAAATCACAACCTTCCAATTACCAAGGAACCTTAAACGAACAACAAAGATCCAAGATCTGAGAGAGTGCATTCCCTTCGATGCAGATGACGACAGCTTGGGCAGTGTCGGCCATGGTTGGAGCTCCGGTATGGAGGCGGCGGCAGCGTCGTACAGCGACGAGGAGCAATAGCAATCAAAATCCGACAGCAACAAACTCAAGTAACCCACTATGATACCATGTAGAAACTAAAATAAAAATAGCTCTGATACCATGTTAAATACAACATCCAAAACAAAGGGCCAAAGTGTGAAGCCACAACAACAACAACAAGAACCCCAAATTATATCAACATTCCAAATTCAAAGGCAAATAACCCAAACTTGACCAACAAAAGACAAAATTTACGGGTGCCATTCTGGCCTAGCGGGCTGGGCCGGGTCGAAAATCAGCGGGTTTTGACCCGGGCGGGGCTTTCGCAAGCCGAGCTGGGAGGAGTGGCGGGCCTGGCCGGGCCGGGGCTCGGCGGGGAAATGTTGGCCAGGACCTGGCCTTGTTGAAGAATCTACCACTATTCGTAGTGCTAATAGCAGAAATACACCACAAGCAATAGAAACTCCCATGACTTAGATGAACCAAGAACAAGCCACCACAATATATGTAAGATCTCACAAGAACACAATCAATATGCAGAGATAACCAATACTTCTTATTCCCCAAGAAATACAAAGATTACAACTCTCAATCTCTCTCCCTCTCACACCTTTAAAACACTCGACACAATTCCCTCTTGAAGTTGAACAATGATAACGGCTCACCTCCTGATTACACAAAATTGATTCTAACCCTAGAGTCTATAGCCATATATATAGCCTCCAAGTAAACCCTAAAAGATAAACACAAATCCAGCAATTGGGCCTTAAACTCATCAGCCCAAAAAACAATCAGTGCCAAAGTCAGTCGACCATCACCCCCTCTGTTGGACCCTGTACACTCGAAGAACTTTCAGCAGTTTGAGTCGGTCGACTGCACCCCCTGTAACACCCCGAATTCCAAATAAGCATGAATTCGAAGTTCCACAGGATCTTTACACTTCACTTCGTACAATTTTACAAGGAATTTTAAAACTTTTATGCAACATTGTTTACATTAACGTAGCGGAAGCAAAATACAACATAATACACAATTAAAATAACAGTTGAAATATTTCTTTAAGCAGCATTCCTTCTTTAGTCTTTTCATTCATTTTATTCTGCATAGAAACTGTGGGCACATCAGTTGCATACAACTGACACTAGGATATAATACATCA
This sequence comes from Hemerocallis citrina, assembly GCA_017893485.1. Lineage (NCBI taxonomy): Eukaryota > Viridiplantae > Streptophyta > Magnoliopsida > Asparagales > Asphodelaceae > Hemerocallis > Hemerocallis citrina. The sequence continues at coordinate 241,206,855 of CM030364.1, read as the reverse complement.
ATTTCTCTTACTTAGAAAGCACAAACTTGATCACAAACGAAGCTAAGGAGAGACTATCTTATTGATGTCATGTGTGCTTATGCACTTAGCCTTAATGCAGTTATTTATATTTCATGACACTAATGCACACTTGTTTGAACCTATGTATCCCATTCTACATAGATTCAAGGGCAAGCTCTTAACCGTACTTCATTTTGTAGGGTTGAATCATTTGTTATGAGTTTAACTACTACGATAACTACGGTAAGTTCTTAGATGTCTTATGAGTTACGAGCCCATGTCTAGACAGCCTGGAGGGGAACCTCATGTTATGACATGATGCATCATGTAGACAGCCTATGGACAATTCACCTCCGTCATGGGACGATGACACTACGTAGACACCAAGCACCCCACAAGCGTCGCCACGATCCCGATAATTTCGGAGATGAATTCACGTTATGACATGACGCATCATGTAAACAGTCTGTGAAAACTCTTACACCGTGAATCCGAGACCCTCATACTTGTGTTTTTCTCTTACTTTTATCACATCTTCACTATAGTGTTGTCCTTAGGTATTCGAATCATGAGTAAATTAACACCCTAGAGTTAGCATTTTCTCTACACCGGTCTTAAACATCAATTGATAACAACGACCCATTCTTGATCTTTTTCTACAACATTTATCTTCAAAAATTTATTCACGCCGGTGTAAGGAACTAGCTATACTCTAGATTTTAACCACTTTTTATGTTCACCAAAAATTGAGTGTTTATACTCACAAATTTTATAATCCATCATGATCTTTTTATTTTATTTTCCATGCACACTTGCATATATTAAAACACCAAATTTCATTGATTAACTTACTCAAATCTTCCGCGTCGAAGTCTCATAATTTGATCTCTACACAAACTCTTTATGTTCAAAATTTCTTCTTTCTTTAATTATACAAAAGTCATATTTTAAGAAGGATTATCAAGTTCTTGATCCCATTGTTTTTAATATATAAAAATCACTTCCAATTCTCACAAAATATGTCAAAATATTGTGAAAATATTTTTTATAAAATCTAAATAATTTTAGAGAATAATAGATTTTTTTCAATTTTTATTGCTCTTTAAAAGTCAAGAATATGCCCAAAAAATCGAAATATATTAAAAAGTCAGGTGCCAGGTTCGAACCCACGACCCCCGCCCATGCTACAATGACCAACTCAGAGCGCACCCGAAGACCAGAAAGCCCAACAGCGGCTAGCGATAGAAGCTCTCTTAAATGTTTTAAGTATATACTGTACTGTATTTTGAGAATATCAAAATTTAACAAAAACAGAGCATCTTCAAGAGTCGAACCCAAGACCATAAACACTGTTCACAGCGCTCTAACCTCACACCGAAAGCCAATACTCCAAACCCATTCTCTGTTGTAATTATAAGTTAGAATTTCTTTATTCTACTGGTCTGTTTATAACTCTTTCTTTACAATTTCGATTTCTCAATAAATTTGTATCTTTCAAATCAAAACTTCTTCCAGAATATTTTCTTTAAAAATACAGTATAGCAGCAAATAGTAAATTTTATAAAACTTTTATCTTTTTGACAATGTAATAAACTTTCTTTCCAATTTGCATTTAAAGAATTCCTTATCGACTTTGAAATAAAACTATGGTTCCGCCTAAAAAACACCAATATAAATTTCTTTATGTCAATAAAATACACGTTTGTGGAACTATTTCCTTATCTCTCTACTATACTAACATCTTAAAACTTTTTCATACACATTGCATTAATTTGACTATTATGTGAACATCCTCACATGCATCAATTAAAAGATTGCTTTTCCCACAACCCACTAAATGTATGTTCTTGTTCTCTTTCAATTCCACATGAGTTCTAGCATTCATTCTTTTTTTTTCTATCACATCATCACTACATAATTGAAAAAACAACTAAGCCATTTAGCAACTAACATATATCTATATTAATTCATCTCAATCAACAACTAAGCCATTCACTAAGCAAAATTATCAAATTAGCATGGTTCATTAAAATAGATATTCTATCATGAAATATATTGATATGACACAATAATAAATTTTAATTCACTAATCTCAATTCCATTCTACGAATCTTCTTATATTGACCAACAAGATTTTCTCTTTTTCCCTACTAGTCTCTTTAAGCAATCACATGACAAATTTTATTATTTACTCTAGCATATTCACTAATCTCAATTCACTAATCTCAATTCACATGACACAATAATAAATTTTAATTCACTAATCTCAATTCCATTCTACGAATCTTCTTATATTGACCAACAAGATTTTCTCTTTTTCCCTACTAGTCTCTTTAAGCAATCACATGACAAATTTTATTATTTACTCTAGCATATTCATAAACTTATTCTACTAACATGATATCTAAATTAGAAGTAGAGAAATTGCCCACCTCTTGAAAAACGAATTGAGAGTTCTTAAAGAAAAACTCCTCAAAAGCATGATTGCCTTCTCTTCTCCTTGATCCTAGCCGCGAGCCTTCTCCTCCAAGGTGTGCAAAATCCGAGACTTACCTCATCTAAGCTTGGCCGACCTCCACTAAGAAAAAACACACACTCTCAATCTTTTCTAACACAATTTCTTCTGTCTCTCTAAAATTCTTAGGTGCAAAGGATAAAGAATGGCAAAGAGAACTATTTATACACAATTCATGGTCAAATGAAGGGTTGAGATGTGTTTAGATGAATGGCTAAGATGCATTTGGGAGTTAGAAAAACCACCCATTAGCACATAACCACCTCCCACTTTTCCACTCTTCCAAGTTGGCCGGCCCCCTTCTTCTCCATTTGCACATGCATGTGCAATGCACGTGCCCCACATGCACACCTATAATTATTTGTTCACTAATTTGTTATACTAATTTATTACATGACAAAGTCTACCATACAAGTTGTTTAATTAGTGGGCTAGCTAGGTGGGCTAATTCTATGGGCTTTTAATTAATTAATTTAATTTATTTTGGGTGGGGTAGAATTAAGTTATTAGGCCTAGGACTCTATAATAATTAATAATTGGCTTTTAAAAGAGAAATGAAATATTTGTTCATGACATTAAAAAATAGTTTTAAGGCCAATGCACACATTAATTTGCACGTGCGAAACACGTGAAATCAAATGAAAAAGTTTATTTTTAATTATATGAAAATTCAGGATGTTACACCCCAGTTCGGTCGCCCGCAACTCTCCAGACTATACTTCTTCTACTTGCTGTTGTCTTCTCTTGCTGTGTTTGTCTCTTCATCTCTTCCAACTTCAAGTACTCAGTGCCTACGTGTATTTGAGGCCAAAACCCTAACAGGCCCCTGGCTTGGGGACTGGGCCGGTGCGGGCCGAGGCCAGGGTAAATTTTTTTAAAATTTTTTTCAAAGACAAAGGAGAATGAAAATTGTTCATAATTGTCAAGAACATATAAATAAAAGAGATATTCATAAATTAAATTATTTTTATGAATTACAAAGTTTAATATATAATCAAATAGATTAGTAACATTTTATACAAATTTTATCAAATTACAATATGAAAGAAATATTTTTATTTAGAGATCGAGATGACCTCTATTTAGATTGAAGAGAAGGCAGTGGACTATTGTCGTGCACTTCTACTTAACCTAAATATAGAATCTCATCCCCCCTAAATTTTTCAATTATTTACAATACATTATCCAAACTTAATTGTACTAGATGTTCCTTCGTCGCGACTTGTTGAGCCATTGTTTGCTTCATGTAAATCTTGGATCCTCTCTGCTGCTTTCATAGAATTTTTGGCGCATACTAACATTTTCAAATTCTTTAATGTCAAGCGATTCCTATTCGGGCTCATAATCCTGCCACCAAGAGAAAAAATACTTTCCAATGCAACGGTTGACACCGGTATAGTTAGCAAATCTTTAGTCATACGAGAAAAAATTGTAAAAATATTTTTATTGTTTTTTCAAAAATAAAACACATCTACTACATCAATGGGAGGTTGTGCATTATACCAATTCAACTCATTTGCTGAATTGGTTCTTGGTTTTTTTGATTTTATAGGATTTAAAACACTACTAGTTGTAAGACCCTTTCCCTTTGATAATATAGAAGAAAAAGAAGAATTAACATTTTGAGCTTGTGTAGTGTTAGATGAATAAAGTCTATCGTAACTATCATATAAACAAGTCAAAACATTCACAAAATTTATAGTAAATACAACATCATCAAAATTTTGTATTCATCGTGTGGAGCATAAGTCACATTATCATTCTACCAAGTCTTGTCATTGTTAAACACCTTGAATTACAATTTCTTTCTTTTACAACACATTTTTTTACAATTTACATAAGCCACATTATCATTCTACCACATGCATCTAAATTCCATGCTATAGGTACCTACCTGTAAAACATGAGGATAGAGATAACCATAACTCCCAAAACTACGGGGTCAGCCATAACGGTGTGAGTGACATAGAAAGAAATACAACATGAGTAAAACATAAAGAATAACGTCATAAACAACATATATCAACAGTAATAACAACGGAAAATGAAATAACAAATAAATCATGAAAACATCGAGTGAAACTAGACTAAGTGTCAAGTGTAGGAAAACAGAAAAACATCATGCATAAAACCAAGTCAAGAAAACACAAATACAATATGATGACTTTCTAAAGCATACTTATCGGATTCTATGCATTCCATACTATATAGGTCCGGTGCAAGCCCTTATCGTTTTTCACTTTATAGGGTTAAATCCCTCGTTATGCTACTAATCTTACTACGATGACTATTACGAGATTTAGATAAACTGTAAGTTTCCAGTTCATGCCCCGATAATTCCGGAGGTCAATCTCTATCCACAGATAATTTCGGAGACTATTTTACTCACACCTGAGAATTTTCGAGAATACCCCACACCGCAATCTATGGCGCCTCATCACGCGAATATCCCACGAGCGTCGCCTCGACCCCGATAATTCCGGAGATCAATCCCACACCGCAAGTAATTCAGGAGACTATTTCACTCACACGATAATTCTGGGGATTATCTCACACCGCTGATCATACTGAGGTCCATAACCTATGTTTGCACTTATTTCATCTTATCACCATCTAGTGCCTGTCCTTATCTTGTTAAGTTAATTAATAGATTACGAATATCCTAGAGTTGGTGTACCCTGCCGGACTTAGCTTAACTGATCAACAACAAAGTCACAACTGTCCAAACCACAAAAATCTTAACTGCCGGTGTACTAGTGTCCCACTCACCCTCTAGAGACTCACAACTCAACCAACAACACAAAATCTTTCATTAAAGCTCTTAATTCCATTATCAATACTCTCATATTAAGAAAACTTCTTAAAAATCAACGAATCCAAATTCATTTAAAATACTCACAAATTCCAGAATTGAAATAAAGTATTAAATTTATTAAGTAACTGAAAATCATATTTTGAAGTCGTAGAATATCAAAACACCAATTCCTTCGAAAACCATATATCTTTCATTTAATAAAGTCATAGAAATTCAATTTAAATTCGATTATAATCAAAACATAACTCTCTGTAAAATACTGTAATCTGTAGTAAAAACATCATCTAAAACAGTAGATCAATAATCCATAATATCGCAGAAATAATCGTTCAAGAAAAACGAAGAAAACTCAACAAAACCAATCAACCAAGACACTGACAGTCGACTGTCAAACTAGTTCAAAAGCGAACGGTCAACTGTTAAGACAAAATAAAAAAAATTAGGAATTGACAGTCGACTGTCATTTTTAGTTCAAAAACGAAGCGGTCGACTGTCATATTCGAAAATTGACAGCTTTGAAATTCGTGCACCTTTTTACTAATACTTCGTTAAACCTTTATAAAATCATAAATTTGGAAAATAAAATTCCTGAGATGGTCAAATACAACTTTTTTAACATAATGGAGTTTACAAAACGAATCAAAACTTCATCAAATTCACAAAAGAGTAATTTTTCATCAAATTCTTCAAAATAGTAAATATATATATATATATATATATATATATATATATATATATATATATATATATATATATAAGGGTATATATGTTGTGTGTGTGCATCAGTAAAACATCAAAATTTCATCAATTAGAAGTAGTACAAATTTCAAATCAAACTCAGTATCAAAAAACTCAGATCTCAATCAAAATTTTCACAAGAAGCAACAAAAATAATTTTCGGCCTGCACAGACCCGAAGACAAAGCCCCCTTTCCACTTCAAGAATTGAACTTTTGATCCAATAACCCCTCTACAACTTGTTATACACACACCCCAACTGATTACAATGGTTTACCCATGAATATATGCAATTATAACAAGTCAATAATCAAGTTTCATCCATCAAAACATCAAGAACAGATCATGTGTATACATATACAGTAAAGACTAGGTTTTTATTCACTTTTTGCAATAATCATCATACAACTCAATATGAACAATCAATATAGCAAGAATATGAAAGAAAGCAACCTACTCATGATTTCTATTAGGTTCTTTAACAATCTCAAGTCATCTTTATGTAATTTTAATCATCAATAGCATAGTTTCATGATTGATTCAATCTTTATTCATACATATCTTAATAAACTCATTATATCATCATACAATCATCCATCATGCATTCTAATAGACAATTCATCACATACAACATGCATAGAACAACTGGAAATTAAATACATGTCACTCACCTTATTGAAGAATTAACCGAAATAATAAAGAGAATAATAAAAGTCCTTCCTTTCGCAAGAAAACCAAGCTTCTCGCTTCGAAACTTCAAGAAATCAATAATAAAGAAAACCCTTTGTGTAGTGCAGCAAAGAGACGGCTGCACTCTCTTTATATTAGGCCGGAAATCAGGTTATTAGGGTTTTGAGTAGATTTTGCAAAATATCCCTTTTGAATATATCTTTACATATATAAATCTTTATACAAGGAAATTAGATTAACCAATTCAATTTAGATTTAAAATCAAAATAACTGATCAAATCTTGGCCGACATTGTTTGTAAACCCAGAAAACGATATTTGTAATTTTGGCCTCTAAGTGGCAATTTTGCAAAAAAGATCATTCTTTAAGAAATTTGCGATATAAACCATATCTATTAAAACAAAAAGTAAATTTTTTTACCTCTGAGTTGGCTAGGCATCATGATCAACCAAAAAATCCGAAAATCTGGAGTTTTTACTACAAGTGGTAATTTTGCGCAAAAGCCCATCTTTTTGTAATATTTGCAAATAAGCCAAATAAATATCAGAAAATCCAGAAAATTCATAAATAATCCCTACTAATAAATAATAGGTTTTCCCAAAATAATTTCTGACTTTGAACTTCCCAAGAAAATATTTGCATGTGTTTTGCACGTGTAAAAATATAAGTTTCAGAAAATGTTTATTAAATCACCAAAAATCATTTTAATTCATTTATAAATCTCAAAAACATTATTTAAAAATTTAGGGTGTTACAGGTCTTGACCGACTCCATAAATATTTCTTCATTTAGTACGTTCTCTTTCAAGAAATCATGATGTACTTCTATATGCTTTGTTCTTGCGTGAAATATTGGATTTTCTGCCAATTTGATAGCTGATAAATTATGACAGTATAGGCTCACCGAGTAATCTATCGACTGTTGTAGACTTTTTATCAATTGCATCAGCCATGAGCTTTCTTGAGCTACCATTTTCACTGATCGATACTCTGCTTCTGTGGTTGACAGCGACACTGCAGATTTTCTCTTGCTATACCATGAAACAACAGTCAACCCTAGACTAAAGGTGTAGCTGGTTGTAAATCTTTGGGTGTCGTGATCTCCAGCATAGTCAGCATCGCAATAACCGACTACTTCACATTCATTGTCTTTCCTGTACATGAGACCAAAGTCAAATGTTTCTTTCACATACCTTAAGATATGCGGAACTGCTTCCAAGTGAGGCTTCTTTGGGTGTTACCTGAATCGACTCACTGCAACCGCGAAGGCGATAACCAGTCTTGTCATTGTTAAATATATAAGACTTCCAACAAGTTGTCGATACATTGTATGGTCTTCTAAATCTTTTCCTTCGTGTGTACATAGATTGACGTTGGTCTCCATAGGTGTAGAGATTGGCATGTAGTTGAACATCCCGTACCTGGACAATAGATCCTTTGCATATTTATGCTGGCAGAGAAGTATTCCCTCTCTTGTACGGTCAACCTGAGCCCAAGAAAATGCTTAAGTTCTCTGAGCCCCTTCACCTGAAACCGAATAGAGAGATTCTCCCTGGTCCTTTGAATTTTTGCCTCATCATCTCTGGTGATGATCAAGTCATCAACGTAGACTAGCACTATTGCTATCTTACCACCTTGATTCTTCACGAACAAGCTCGAGTCTGATGGATCTAGGGAGTAACCACATTGGACAAGGAACTCTGCTATCTTACTGTGCCATGCCCTAGGTGCCTGCTTGAGCCCATATATAGCCTTTCTTAACTTGCAAACGTACTCCGACTTTTCTTTACTCACGAATCCCGTGACCTTCTCCACATATATATCTCGATCAACTTCTCCATGTAAAAAGGCATTCTTCACATCCATTTGCCATAACATCCATGCTTTACTTGCTGCTAGAGCAATCAACACTCGGCCCTTCGTGATCTTTGCCACTGGACTGAATGTCTCATCATAATCCAGTCCAAACTATTGAGAGAATCCTCGAGCTAACAATCTTGCCTTGAGTCTCTCAATCGAACCATTCGGCTTAGTCTTCACTTTGTAAACCCACTTATAAGAAATGAGCTTTAATCCTTAGGCAGTGGAACTAGCTCCCAAATATGATTTTTTTTCCAGGGTTTTAATCTCATCCTCCATAGCCTTGATCCACTCATCTCTTTGACACGTCTCTTCGTAGGTGGATGACTCCTTCACTTCTTCAAGCACTGCAGCATTAAGCGTACTACGGATTTGGTTTTTCTTTGTTTAATCGACCTCTGAAACCGTGGACTTGGTTATTCTCCGATTGCTTCTATTTGGCTTGGACGCTCCTCCTCGGTTACTTGTTAGTGAACACCACTTTGCCACGGGCTATGCTCTTTTGCTCATCCCGATACTCTTTCTACTTTAGTTTGTCGCTAGGCTCCTCCAGCTTCTCATGTATCTTCTCTTCTAAATCTATAGTATCTGGAAAAAACACCTCTTGAGGAGCCCACCATATTGATGCTTCGTCAAACATGACATTTCGTCATGTATGACACTTCCCGGTTGTCAGATTGCAACATCTCCATCTTTTTTTTTCGTTGTCGTATCCCACAAAGATGCAGCGGATAGCCTTCTTATCGAACTTGCTGCATAGAAGATCTGGTACAAATACATAACATACACAACCAAAAACTTGAAAATGACCCACAGTTGGCTTGATCCTCCATAGTTTATGGAAGGGTGATACAAACCCCAACTTTGGTGTTGGTAGTCTATTGATCACGTGCGCAACTGTCTTCATACATTTTCCCCAGAAGAGTCTTGGGACATTCTTTGCATGCAACATGCTTCTACAAATCTCCGTCAGGTGTCGATTTTTTCTTTCAACGACACCGTTTTGTTGTGGAATATGCGGACATGTCAATTGCCTCCGTATCTTATGGGTTTAAATGTAGTCACATAACTTCTTCGAGGGACATGTCAATTGCCTCTATATCTTATGGGTCTGCATGTAGTCACAGAACTTTCCCCCGTTGTCGGTACGTAGACATCGAATCTTCTTCCGACTTCTGGCTCGACCCTTTGCCGGAACTCCTTGAACTTGAATAGTACTTCAGATTTTTCTTTTAAAAAGTAAACTTATATGTACCTCAAGCAGTCGTCGATGAAAGTAAGCATATATCTCATCCCACTGATGGAAGGTTGCTTAACTGGGCCGAACATATCCGAATGAACCACCTCTAATAGTTCCTTCGCTTTGAACTTGGACTATAGATAGGGAAGTTGACGTGCCTAGCCATATTGATAACCTGTGCATATAGTGTCACCTCGGATCTCCAATTGCTGTAGGCCCTTGACCATAGATCGCTCCACCATCACCTTGAGCTTGTGGTAGCAGTCCGTCATCTCATTTCTTTAAGTTTTTTCTATGTATCCCGATTGAGCCGACATTACATAGATAGAATCTAACTTGTGCCCTTCTTGGATCGGCTTTCCATCGATCTTGAAATTTTTGACGTCCTCCCCTCCGAACACTACATAATTTCCTCCTGATGTTAGTTGAGAGATGGACAAGAGATTTTTCTTCATCCCTGGCACATGATAAACATTTTGTAATTTCACACTCTATGGATTGAAGCGTGGAACGATCATTATCTCCCCAGTGTGCGTAATAGGTAGTCTGGAGTTGTTAGCAATGACTACCTTGTGCTCTCCTTTGTACTCAGACATACTGACCAGCTTTTCCTTATCTCTAGTCATGTGGTTGGAGCACCCTGAGTCAATAACCCAATCCTCATCGTAGTTGACTGCTATTGGCTTCAATACTGCTGCAAGTGCCGATTCTTCTTCTACCATCGTTGAGGTCAAAGTCATATCAATGACCTCTTCTTGGACAACTGGTTTCTCCTTCATGATGGCTATGAATGCTTGTGGGTTCCATTCATCTCCACTATCATCTTTGTGATTGCTGGAGGTTGCTGCATTACTCTCTACTGATGTCTTCTTTTACTGACAGTCCCATGCGAAGTGTCCCTTCCTTCCGCAATTGTAGCATCCTCTTTCAAGCCGTCTAAATTGTCGATGACCGCCTTGAACACCCTGTCGTATCTCAACAGTGTGTGCACTCTTTTCCTGACACCTCCATGCATCGCCCTTTCTTGATCGTCCGATGGTTTGGCCTTGTACTCTGTGACTTCCTTTGCTGCTGAAGAGAGCCTCATCTTCGCTTCTCTTAGAAACTCCGCCTATTTATTGCAACAGAGTTTCTTGTGTCACCAACAATCCTTCCAACTCTAAAAGAGAATGTTGGGTTGGCCAACCACGAATAGCAATAACATACCCATTATATTCGGGTCTTAGGCCATGGATGATAATTCTCCTAATGCGTTCCTCTGAAATCTTTGAATCATCCTCTAATTGGGCCATTTCCTGACATAATGATTTGACTTTAGTAAAATACTGGGCGATAGACAACTCACCTTACGTGATAGCTAACAATTGATTCTCTAGAAATTGGAGGTGTGCATCGTTAGATTGTGAGAAGAGTGCATCGAAGGCATCCCATGCCTGCTTCGGGATAGTGATGTCTTTAATGTGCTGTAACAAGCCTTCTATTGTTGTCTTCAAGACAAACATGGCTTTTCCAGCCATAATCTTCCATTTTCTTAGTGCCTCTCATGCATCTTATGGATCAGTCGTCTCACCTCCACCAACGATCTCCAATAGATCATGTCCTTGTAGGTAGGACTCCATGTAGGACTTCCAGTTGATATAGTTGTGCCTATTCAGTTTCTTGATGACACCGACAGCGTTCGCCAAATTCGCCATAGTGACGTGGTACGCTTCCTTGAACTATCCACACAATTCTGATATTTAAACAATTGACTTCACAGTCCCAGACTGTGTACTAACTCTGGCCTCCACGAACAATGTTGACAAGAATGCTCCTACGAATAAAGTCGGTCCGGACCATCGGCTCTGATACCACTTGTTGGATTTGAAAAGCTTAAAATATAAACTTCGAGTGGAAGAAAACACTACAGAATACACTTATATTTTTTGATCACTTACTATTGTATTTTACAACAATAGGACCCTTTGTATTTCTCACTCAGAGCACATGTACTTACTACCCCACTAACTCACGTAACTCTCACTCCACTACTTTCTCACTATACTAACTGATGTAAAACTAACCCTAAATAAAGAATTTTCAAGAATCTTAAAGGATTAATTTTACCAACATGTAGTGGGGATCAAAGTTAGAATTTTTAAACAATTAATTGGTGTGATGGATTTTCAAGAACTGAATCACGTTTAACAATCCCAATTAATAATTCAACTCTACAATCAATAATTAAATTCCTAAGCATTCTTAGTAAGTAAAAGATTCAATACTAAGTCGTACTCTAATCTAGCAAGTGGAACGCTCAACCTCAATATTTGTGGACGACAGAATATCAAATAATATAGTAGAGAGGATAAGGCAGTATAACAAAAATATTTAAAAAGTGGAAAGAGTATACCGAGGGTTCGAAAAACTCAGCGTAGATCTCGGATTTGAACAGCAATGAAGAGCACAGCACTCAAAGAACAGTAATTGCAGCAACACGTCAAGAGTAATGGCAGCAATCAGCTTCAAGTTGAATGGTAGCAATCGGTAGTGGTGGGGGACCACGGGATCTGGCCGACGTGGCTCGACGGTGGGAGGGCATCGATCGGCGAAGGCGGCGGCGTGAGTTGACGCGCTGCGGCGTCGGGTGCAGCTGGTCGACTGGAGGGGATGAAGACGGGGTTTCGAACTGGTATGAGATGCTGGGTCGACGGGAGGGGAGTGGTCGACTGGTGGGTTGACGGGGAATGAAGAAGCGACAGGGTCTGGGGCGAAGGGGCGATGGGGATCTGGATCATAGGGGCGATGGGAATATGGATCGAAGGGGCGACGAGGGAGGAGGAAGAGGATCGGGTATGGGTTCTGAAGGAGGGCTAGGGTTTTGGTCGGGATTGGGGTAGGAGGAAGAAGACGGCTGAGTAGGGTTAGTGTTGATTTTGTGATTTGGGAAATTAGGGTTAGGGATTTGTATTTGGGGTAGATTTTAGAGTTTATCACAAACCCTAAAATTTGATTAGGATTTTTCACAAACCCTAATTACTTGATCTCAATTGCATCACACAAGAGAGGGAGGAAGAGCAAAATTCAACACAATAATTTTTAATCAAGAGTGACATTCTTTCTTATTAATCTCAAGGCCTTTATATAGGCTCAAAACAAATCAAGATACAAATCTCAGAATATTCTCAAAATCTCAAAAATATTCTAACGCATAAAAAAAGATTACATATGGCTATAATTGCTAAAAACAAATATGGTACTGAAATAAAATATTAAACTAATCAGAGTAGATGTCCTCATCACTAACTCTAGCACATGGAGACTTGGGCTTTATTTTTGCTTGATCATACAAATCAGAAGGGTGTTATTTTTACAGAGACTAGGTAGGTAAGGTGGGTGAGCTCTCCAGATCAGTTCATTAAAAAAAGTCCAATAACCTTGACAAACCACCGACCTTGACTTATAGTGCGGCTTCTATATTTTGGTGGATATTTCTGGACTTATGTTTGGTGAGGACATTCATTAACATCCATCCTATACAACTACGAATAATCATAGTAGAAATATCCCAAAAGATACAAACAGGGGCGGATCCAGGATTGAAAAGGGAGGGCGGCTGGGGAAAAAAAATCCACATAAGATAACATTCAAAATATATGTAAAGTTGTTATAGATACCAGAGAGGTATATTAAATTCTCCACCTTTCTCAAAATATACATTCTTGAGTCATTTTAGTTGCACCCGGCGATGTTTGATAGAGTAAAATTCATCAACAACTACATCAAAATCAATGTCTTCAACAAAATCTCTCTTAATAAAGATTGTCAAATAATTTGTAAGAAAATCATCTTCCATCTTGCTCCGAATTGGCTGAAATCAAAACTAATCTAAGAAACCCTACATTTACTAAAATCAAAACTATTATAAGACATTCATTTGATATAATATAATGGTCAAAATCAACATACATATATGTAGACTGAAGAAACCCTACATATACATCTATAATCTATTGAAGTTAAGTAAACAAAAATAAGTCATTTTCTTTGTAGCAATTTATTACACACCTTATGTTCCACTTCAATAACGATTAAATTCAGTGAAAGCTTACATTTGTTTATCCGTTCAAGGAGATGATAGTGGTGCTGTCGGGAGGGATGGGTTGGGGGTCGGAACTCGGGAGGAATTATAACATAAAACTCAACATTTTCAAAAGGCTATGAATATAACAAAATTTGTTCAAGGTTGTATATTTTGTATATAAATCAATATATGTGAAAGCTAATAAGAAATTGAATCTAAAACATATAAGAGACAAAAGAGTTGGACTTACTTGAGTTTCTTGAGATGGGTTTAAATTGAATCAAATCAATAGGTCACAAAGTGAGAGCCGGGAGAGAGAAGTCAGAGCTGATGGAGAAAGGAGAAGAAGGGAAAATGGAGAGTTTGGTTGGAAATAGAACTTAGAATGAAGGGATAAATTTGGGATTCAGCTACAAAAAAAATAAATAGAAAGCCCATTGTATTTGGGGTGGGCTTAAAAAGTTTTTTAGGGGGGCTGAAATCCATCACCCATTAATATTCCCAAAATAATTTTTTTTTGAAGTGTTGCCAAAAGCTTGGGGGGATGTAGCATACCCCCCCACCCCTGGATACAAAGACACCCCAAAGCTCACGAAGGGTCTCCTCGGCAAACAGCCCCAAAAGAAAGTCCTCTACTAACCAGAAAGATCAATAGATTGCTGATGAGAGAGTTATTGAACCTCTTGTATCATCATCATCTCTTGCTAAATAAAATGTAACACCCTGAATTCCATTTATATGTAATTCGTAGCTCAACATGATCTTTTACATCAAATTCGTACAATTTTATAAGAAAATATTTATTATACAATACGAGTCTTTACATCAACATAGCGGAAATTACAACAAAGAAATATACAACTTAAACATCAACAACTTAAATTTGAAGATAATCTTTAGCATCAATTCATCTTTAAGTCCTTGCCAATCCAAGCCCTGCACTAAAAAGTCTGTGGGCACGTCAATTGCTTACAACCAATGCAATGTTATAAAACAACGATCTTTACTATGTCGTAATATAATGATTCTCTTACTTTAGCAAACACAAACTTCAATGTAAAACATAGTGTGAAAAGTGACTATTCTAAACATGTATGTGTATCCAATGACTTAATACCTAATGCAGATGTTATACTACAATGATACTAATGTATACTTGTTCGGATTCTATGCATCTCATTCTACATAGGTCCGAGGGCAAGCACCTACGTACTCCACTTTAAAGGGTTTAATCCCTCGTCATGCATCCTACTACTATGACTACTACAAGATTTAGACACTGCGAATATTGTTTCTCGCCCCGGAATACTGGAGATCAATTCCGCTCCGTGGATCATTCTGTGGCCCTTTCGTCCATCGTCCCAGAATACTGGGGATTGTCTCTCTCCGCGAGTCATTCTAGAACCCTCATCGAACAAATGCCCCATGAGCGTCGCTCTCGTCCTAGAATATTGGAGATAATTCCCGCTCCGTGGATCATTCTGTGGCCCTTACGTCTATCGTCCCGGAATACTGAGGACTGTCTCTCTCCAAGGATCATTCTGGAGTTCATAACTCACGTTTACTCTTGTTTCATCATGTCACCAACTAGTGTCTGTCCTTAAGTTTGAAACATGAATAAAAATACCACCTAGAGCTAGCTTACCCTCCTACCGGTCTTACATAAATATATACCAAGAACGTCGGCCAATATTGGCTACTGCTCAAAATCAATAAACATTATCATTACTTTTGCCGGTACCTGGGTCTCACTAATCCTCTAGAATCAACATCTCTATATGTTCAACATCATGTGTCATTCATACCCTTATTATTCATATTCTCAATTTCATGTATTCGTATTTCATTCAATTCCTTCATTTATTCTTAGTTATCAATCATGAAGTAACACTTCTTGGTTGGACACACACACAACCAACAATTCACTTTAATAAGCTGCAAAGTTTCTTCGATTAAATAAACCCTTTTCATATTCATCTATATTTCAATTATAAATCTCAATTCTATTCAAAAGATAGATTTATTAGTTTCATAAAAGAGTTTACTATATCTTTGTAGTTAAGATCACCTAAAATCATTCTCAATTACTTCGTTTAAATTCATTTGCAAAACAGTAAGTTCAAAATCAGAAAATTGCAGCTCATGCTATTTATAAAAATCATAGAAAATTATATACTTCATGAAAATTTGTGTTCTTTAGATCAAAATAAAGGTATACAAGTCTATTACAATTTCTTAGTTATAAGTTTCTCCAAAATACTGTATCTGTAACCCTGAATTCTTCGAAATCTACAGTAGGATCGAAATATTGAAATATTGCAACTTGTTCAGTCTTGTAAAATTCATTATAAATTCAGTTCTCTGTGAAAATTTGATTTCTTAGACTTTACAGAAAGGTTAACGAGTCTACTTCAAGTTCTTAGTTTTGACTTTGCCCAAATTACTTCATCTAAGATATTGAAATGATCAAAATCCGAAATGTGTCAAATTTCCAGCAACTAGTCAACTACCAACCAGTCCTAAGTTTGGATTTTATTAAAACCGTAAAAGACATCCAAAAAATAAGAAATTTTAAAGAGATGTTCCTATAAAAGTTTTAGCTCTAGGTTCCATCTGGTTTATTAGACATGATTTTCCGAAGTGCAACTAAAACTTATAACAACAACTTTCTTTGCATAAATTAACAACTTTGTGTACAAATTTAAACCAAATTCATTTAATCTAAATATGATATACTAGTATGCACCCAATACTACTATAACAACCCAATCTAAAATTTCAATTTGTTAATCATGACAATTTTATAATAAATCTTTTAACTAGCATGCATTTATTTTCGTATCTCACTTTTAATTATCAATACAACATGCAACATATCAAATTAGAAATTTAAAGAACACATGTCACATTTTCAATCATAAAACAATTAGACATACATACTACAATATCTAGAAAGCAAAAGAAATCACACACCTTGTTTTTGATGCAATGAAATAGACTCCTATAGGGATTGTTCTAATGCTCAAACCAAGCAAGCCTTCACCTCTTAGCAATTTGCCAACATCAAAAGCTCATCTCTTTCTTTCTATTCTCTCTTTCTTTTGTTTCTTTTAGTGTACATTGTTCATGAATGAGAGAGACTTTTGTATGGCTAAATGGGTGAATGAAGGGATATCCACTACCCAAAATAAATACCCATTATCCAAAATAAATACCCACTCACCATTTACTCCCACAAACCCCCCATCTCTTCAAATTCTTGGCCGGCCAAAACCCCTTGGTGTGCACACACGTGAACGTGCACTCTACGGGCACACACTTCTCATTCTTTTAGTTATTTGTTATTAGTCCATTTGTGTGTTTGCTACATGAAAAGTGTATAGGATTAAAAAGTGTTCATTTGAAGAGTAGAATTAGTTATGGGCTTTTCTTTTAAATAAATCTTCTAGTGGGCTTTAAGATCGACTTTAAGCCTATGAGTTTTAATAAAAAAATAAATAATACATTTGTAACAAATAAAATGAGAATAAAAATGTACATCACTTTGGAAAATTTTAGAGACTAAAATACATAAAATTTTACGTGCAATGCACGCATAAAAACAAATATTCAAATACGAAATAGATTTGAGTAACGTGGAAATGTTTATAAATAATCGGAATATAACATACGAAAAATATTTATTTTGATAATGTTACGGATATTTCACGTAACGGAAAATATACGTAATCGACACGTGTATTGAAAGCACGTGCAATGTACATAAAAACATAAAGATTGAAAATTAATATTTGAGTTGGCACAAACAGGATAAGAACGAATTTTGAGAAATGAAAAATGTATAGATTGATGAAATACAGAAATACGTAGGAAAATACGTTACGACTATTACTCGTAACAATACGAAATACAAGTGCGTAACACACGTGAAACAAAATTGTCATAACTCAATTTTGCGGAGTGTTACATAAAATCTCATCATTTCTTCCCCATATTAGGTTCCTCGAACCTGCAAAAATTCATGTGTTTCAACTTGGTCAGTTGTTCTTGTTTTCTTCTGCTGCGTTGCATCATCGAATTTCCTGACAAATTCTAGTTTTATTTTTCTCTTCCCATTTCCTTTCCAGATGAAGAATATTATACTAATATTTGTTGCCAAATGTTACTAGAATTGCGATAACTACATATTTTGAATGAATTCATGGGACTTCCCTTACGAAGAAGTGTCCCTTTGTATAGGGTACAACTTACTAGATCCATTATTAGTTAGTGTAGCTTAGATCCATTATTTGTGGCCACTAACCTTAGTGGAAAGTGTTATGCTTTCGAGGGTCTGGACTAATTTAACAAACCATCCATCTCTCCCCTTTTTTCTTTAATCTATAATGTGTGGTCTATCATTTGAATCACAACTATAACAATCTCCACTTTGTCTTGAATTTGGGAGTTGCAACAGAAGACCTTAACCTTAGAGATTAATATCAGTCTCCACGTTAAAATGTATTCTTTAACCCTCAACAAATGTTTTTGACCTGACCTTTTTACTGATTAGTCACAACTATGTCTCTACCGGCCCTTTTGACTTGACAATACTTCTGATCCATGTCGACTTAGCACAATTATGCTTCTGTCGAGCCATTCTCTTGACAATGATTTCACCTTTTGTCGACTCCTCAAAACCATGCCAATGCTAACTGTTTGACAATGATATTCTAATCCTGTTGTCGTATCCTCGTTATCAAAAAGATAATCAATGCATCACTGACTCCACATCCCATAATCATATACTTTGTTGGCATACATTCCCCCGAAAATTACCTCTTAAAAGTTATGCTGGTGGTGCCCTATAGGTTCTTGATTTTTGGGAAGGCATTTGCTTATCTTGTTTATTCACAGGAAGTAACAAGTGGCCCTAGACAACCATGGCATGACCTGCACTGCAAAATTGAAGGGCCTGCTGCATACGATGTTCTTACAAATTTTGAGCAGCGCTGGAGAAAGGCAACAAAATTTTGGGACTTTAAACATATAAAAAAGGCATCTAGTTGGAGAAGCAATGAACTATTAAAACTGGAACGTATATCATGGATTCTCAGCCGTTCATCTGTCCTCAACCATGATCTACCTCAGGAAAATGATTCCGAAAACTGTCATATACAGGTTAAGATTTCAGTTAGTCACACCAGTAACTTTTGCATAATATGCAGATTTTGATGTTTTCAGAATTTCAGATTCTTAGGTCTATTGACTCTGGTTCAGTTAAAGGATTTCCAGATAAAGTGCAAGAAGCTCAGGAGCAGGTTCGCTTATGCATTTACTATCTTCAACAGTTCACCCAATAAGCAGAGATTTTTACTCTGGTTTTGGTGTTTAAATGACTCGTGAATATTTGTATTATATATTTCATGATGAACATTTGATTCATTTTTTTTCACTTTCTAACTTTTTAATGAACCACTGCAGAATCTTGTATTTATAAAGAATCTAGTGGTTGACAAGAGCATCCACACTGCATATGTAAATGCTATTAGATCCGCAGAGCACTTCATATATATTGAAAACCAATATTTCATTGGTTCATCTTATGGTTGGCCGTCATACAGAAGTGCAGGTCAGAATTAGATTTTTATCAAAAATATTTTTCATGAGTCAAATTCATTTATTTTTTCTTATTCAGTTGTGAATACTATATGATGAACATCTTCCTTGCTGCCACTTGTGTCTGGATGCTTTTTATATGCTTAGAGGCGGATTTGGGCCCAAGCAGCACAAGCAACTGCTTTGGGCCCCCAATTTTATAGGACCCCGTATTTTTTAAGTATTTACAATGTTAAAAAGTAAAAAGTAATATTTTATGATATAATTACACTGTATTAACAGTTGCTTATTAGCTCAGTTAGTTAGTGTGTTGTGCTAATAATGTAAAGGTTGCAAGTTTGAAACTTGTATGGGCCAATTAATTTTTCAATCATTTTTATTTTTAAAACTAATTATTTTTCCCATAGCCATACATGCCATTTTACAATTTTATGAATTTAATATTATTTTTCACTTAGCCTATATATGTTACATTGTTATTCTATTATATTTTTTCAATATTCTATGGTATATCATATTTACCTGTTTATGATAAATTTCTAACTAAATCTTCAAGTGCATATGGTTGTTCTACATTTTAAGCTTCCAACTAGTATTCTCATATACATATATTCGTCATTTCATTCTGATCGTGTAGTCTAATATATCATATTTACTTCTTTGAGATGACATATTTCGTTTTTGTTGTTAGAGTTTGTCCGAATTTCTTTTTGCCACGAGACATTTCATATAAAAAGTGTACGTTATCAATTTTTTTTTTTTGAAAGTATATATCTAAATTTGTTTTCATTTAAATAGTTTGTTCTCCAATGCTCCAAGTTTGTTTGCATTTAAATAATTGTCATTTTTATTTTGTCAACTTGCAAAATGCCCAATTTGAGAACTTGCTTAGGGCCCCTGAAACTCAGATACGCCCCTGTATATGCTTTATAAATTGACATAGTTATTCAAATTTATCTAGTTTTAACAGAGTTTCACTTTTCCCAAAATACTTCAGAGTTGTTATATTATTTGGAATATGTTTAAAGGTGCTTAGAGTTGTTCAAAATTAGCTCTAGTACAAAAAGAATAGAAAATAAAATAAAATAAAAAGATAAGTGTAAATAGTGAGACGGAATGTGGTTGTCTCTGATGTCTCTAAGATTTATGTTGCAACTTTGTCAAAGCAAGCAACCTTGATAGGGAGAACAATAAATGACCCAAGGTTTTTACTTGTGATTTAACTTTTTATGTTTGTGTCATTTTCCTTGGTACTTCTGGAAAAGTTGCAGGACTATTCAGTTAAGAAATTATGCAAGTTGAATGAAAATTTCGATACAACTTCTTGTTTCTAGCAATGAATGCTTTTTTGTCTCATGCCATTTGCAAGTGAAACAAGTTATAATTTAGGGGGAAAAAAGAGGAAAAAAAAGAAAGAATTGGAGCTTGAACCATTTCCTTTTTAGTCTGTTTCCCTTTGATTTTCTTATTTTGTAAACTTTCAGTAGATATCAAAACTTAATTCAACAAGACTGAAATTGCTGTTCTAGACAATGTTACCTTATGAGAGTCTTAACTCTGAACTCCTAAACTGACATCAGAACCAGGTTAAACTTTTCCTTGACACAGTTTCCATTAACAATTGATTCTTTATTAATTGATTATGATCATGTGTATTTCCGGAAACCTTAGTCAGGCAGCTGTCCTCTCCTCATCAACTAAGATAATATTGATCAGTAATTTAGATTGCTTTAATTTGAGAAGCAGTATATAATGTTTCTTTTAAAAAAAAGATCTTGTATCTTCTCAGCATATTAAGTACTAATTCCATCTCCACTGCTTGTTTGAGTGATGTTTGCTGGACTTTGTCCGGTGCTTACTAAATATTCAATGTTGTAATGCTTGGTCTCTTTCAAGGTTTGTGTGTCATAAGTAGCTGAAAAAATGTTGATTCTGCTCGGTTTCAGTCCGGGTCAGTGCATAACTAGTCGGAAAGCGATTTATTCTAATGTGAATAATTCTTCTGCATATTCTGAACTTTATGTCCCTTTGTTAATTTTTCTTGCTTTTATCACTTCAACTCTAGGCATACTTACAAAATGTTGAATCTTTTACTGTAATGTTTTACATAATTGTTGTTTGTACAGTCCTATGTTTTTCTTACCTTCTGCATAATTGGAGAGCATAAATATATTTGCATCAGAAATTGAAGTCTGAGTATGTTATGTTGAAGAATCTATCACAACTCGTAGTGCTAATAGCGAAAGTATACCACAAGCAATAGAAACTATCAAGACTTACATGAACCAAAAACAAGCCACCACGATATATGCAAGATCTCACAAGAACACAATCAATATGCAGAGATAACCAATACTTCTTATTCCCCAAGAAATACAAAGATTACAAAGAGATTACAACTTTCAATCTCTCTCCCTCACCTTTAAAACACTCGGCACAATTCCCTCTTGAAGTTGAACAATGATAACGGCTCACCTCTTGATCTCAAAGATACAAACCCTAAAGTCTACAGCCATATATATAACCCCCAAGTAAACCCTAAAAGATAAACACAAATCCAGCTTATTGGACCTTAAACTTGTCATCTCAAAACACGTAGGGCCGCTGTCGGTAGACCGTACCCCCAGGTCGGTCGACCGCAACGTGTAAAGTCTACACCCGAGGCATGACCGGTCGACTGTACGGTCGACCGTCTCCTTCTCTGTTGAACCTTGTACACTCAAAGATACCTAGCAGTCTGGTTGCGGTCGGGTGGTCG
Source organism: Hemerocallis citrina (assembly GCA_017893485.1). Classification (NCBI taxonomy): domain Eukaryota; kingdom Viridiplantae; phylum Streptophyta; class Magnoliopsida; order Asparagales; family Asphodelaceae; genus Hemerocallis; species Hemerocallis citrina. The sequence goes on along the minus strand of CM030364.1, from coordinate 241,184,580 downwards.
GTCGACCGCACCACAGGACAGTCGACTGCAACTCTCCAGAATGCACATCTTCTACTTGCTGTTGTCTTCTCTTGCTGTATTCATCTCTTCTTCTTCTCCTCCAACTTCAAATACTCCGTGCCTAAGTGTATTTGAGGCACAGTCCTGGCATGTTACACCTAAGATTGCTTAATATTTCTTTTCGTAAGATCGATCCATTTTAACTCCTATTTTTGAACTTTGTCTTCATTGCTTTTCCTCACAACTTTGCATTAGCCAAAATAAATTTTGTTCATATCTTCTCCTCTGTTCCATAATTATCCAATAACTCGTTCATACCAAGCATGCTTTTTTGACATACATATGATAACAATATTCATTCTTCCATTCCCCATTTCAAAATTTTCCAGTTGGAGGGGTTCGTGAATTTTAGGGATGCTGTGTACTTCACAAACCATGCGCCATTTATTCAAGCTTCATTTTACTTTGGGAAGCTTCAGGTGGCACTTAGATTTTGGATTGAGCTAGTTAAGGCATTTTCACGTTTGACCTTTTATGATTAGACAAGACTTGCCAAAGCTTTAACTTGTTTTAAGTTTCTTGGTTAAAGCAGATGAGTTTTCTTTAGCTTCAGGTGCCGGCTCACAATACAGGAACTCATTTTTATTTTATTTGGTCACCCGCGTTTTTTTTGTGGACTCTAGGCATATGTTAGTATGAATTTATGGGAGTAAGTGATCTAGCCCTTTTTATTTTATTTTATTTTTTATTTTTTTAATTTAATTTTTTAGAGGTCTAGCTTTAATAGTAATGTTTTTCAAGTAGATGTTATAGGTTTGAGTCAGGGAAATAGCTCCCCCTCTGCACCATGGGAAAAAAAAAGAGGGGGGGGGGGGGGGGGGGGGGGGGGATACAAAATGTCTGCCCCCTTCCAATCTATCATTCAAAACCGTAATTGCAGGAGAGACTCATGAGTCAGCTGCCCCTTTCCGTTTTAGCAGAATATAGTGTAAGCTCCGTGCTAGATATCTCAAGCTCAGCTTGTTAAAGCTTGATGGCTTAAAGTAAATCTTCAGCTGGCATGCACTGAATGAGCTGAATAAGTTATTAAGCTCAATTCTCGGCCAACAGCTTTCTAGATACAGTCCTCATTATGTGGCATTCTTATTTACTGCTGGCAGATTGCATGTTCTCTTTCCTCATATAAATACTGCATATATATAAGATTTTTTATTTTTTTTATTTTGTTCTTCTCTTTTTAAGACTGTTCCAAGTGTATGAGAGTGCATCTGGAAGAACCATCTTACTTGACGTTGCATATAAACCAAACTTCTTCATTGCAGAATTGTATTCCTCCTTTCATATTAGAAGTGTTTTCTCAGTTGATGTAGCTGATGACGGAAACTGTCTTTAAACCAAATAATGAACTCTGATGTGTAAGACTTATTAGTGTCATCTGCAAAGTGGGAATAAGTAAAGTATTTAAATTTTTACAGTATGGTGTGCAATTAGTTCGTTCTTTCAAAATTCCACTCTTTGTCTACTTGTATGTATGACCATTCTCGACAGAAATATTTATTGGCCCTTCTACAATAATTTATTGTAATATAAGTTTATATTTGATCTGAATTTATAATTTTGTAACAGAAGCAGATAATCTGATTCCAATGGAATTGGCACTGAAAATTGCAAGCAAAATTAGAGCTGGAAAGCAATTTGCTGTATATATAATCATACCAATGTGGCCAGAGAGGGGTTACCAGATTCTGCCCCTGTCCTAGAAATTCTTTTTTGGCAGGTACTGAGTGATATGATCTTTATTACTTTATTTATGATCAAAATGAATCATCAAACAACTTTGCAGCATCTAGCAGTAAATAAGAGTAATTTTCGATTACACTAGATCTATTTCTTATACTTCCTAATTTGCTGTCGATCTCTACTATATTGGTATTCTTAATTTCTTATGGCTTTTAACGTAGGGGCATTGCAATTTTATTTTTCCAGAGTCAAACCATGGAGATGATGTATAAAATAATTGCGCAGGAGCTTAAATCCAATAACTTGGCTGATAGACATCCACAAGATTATCTAAATTTCTACTGTCTGGGAAATCGGGAATTATTTACCAAGCAAACTTCACAGCCGATTGCTCAACCTTCAGATAAAAGTTCTGCAGTTAGTTCTCTCACCTTTCTAAGCATTTGTCACTGTTCTCTACTTTCTACTTCATGTAAACTTCATACAACAGAAAATTACAGAGCTACAAAACTCAGCTGAGTTGTTTCATGAATATGATTACAATGATCAGTTGATTCAGTTTATTGGAAAGATGAGTACTAAAGTATAGGTGCTAACTCTTTTATTCTCATATGTTCTATATATACGTGCACAAGTGTTTAACAGTTTCATCTCATAAACTTATGTTACAGTTTTTGTGCCAAAAGTTTCGGCGCTTCATGGTGTATGTTCATTCCAAAGGGTTGATAGTAGATGATGAATATGTGATACTAGGCTCTGCTAATATTAACCAAAGATCCTTGGATGGTTCAAGAGATACCGAATTAGCTATGGGTGCATACCAACCCCATTATACCTGGGACAAGAAAGGATCGCATCCTCAGGGTCAGGTAAGTGGCTGTGCTCTCGTCTTTGCTTAATTGAAAATAAATGTTATATAGGTCACACTTGGTAAGGGAGCTGTGTCACAAAGGCTAAAGAAAAGAAAAGAAAAAAAGAAAAAAAAAGTACCACATACTTTCAATGTTTTTTTTATTATTTAAAGTATCAAAAACTTTCTGATTTTTGGAAAAAATACTACAAATAATCTTCCATTATCGCAAATAAACATACTACCAGTCCTCTAGAACTACATTTACGATTTACATATTTGACTCATTTTCTTCTTTCCTCTTTCTATTTCCTAATAACCCATGCACATTTTGAATGGACAGGCCTAAACAGATCCAGGAAGAAGATGCGTTCGGGAGAGGGGACAGAGTAGCCTGCTAGCAGGGAGTGGCCTATGTTTTGGTTGTAGTTTCAGATGTTTTTTTTTTTTTTTTTTTTTTTTTTTGATAAAAGATGGAGTAATCCATCGTTTCATTAACGAACGATTAAGGAAACAAAGTAGTACAACACCTGAATATTACAATACCGAATTAAAGATAAAGCTACAACATTCCAAAAACTAAACATCCTGCCAACATTCCAAAAGTCCCTTAACAGTTGGCGACAAAAACCACTCCATATGATCGTCAGCGAACTCCACCATGCTTGCAATAGAATGAGTCTACGCTGAGATCCTCAGTCAGGCTACTCCCTTTCTGTGATCCTTGGTTTCTTCCTTGCCTCCTGAGCACCTGCTAGTAGTTTCAGATGTTGGCATGATGTTTTAGATGCTTTGCTTTATTGTATTTGGTTTTTTTGGTTGATGTCCGGGATGTTTGCCTGGATTAGACTTTTGGGTATTGTGGCCTACGGGCACTATGTATTTCATATTCCTGTTTCGTTAAGTCCTTTTAATGAAGCGATGACCGCGGTCATCTTTTAATCAAAAAAAAAAAAAAAAAAAAATAACCCATGCACATATGTGGTTCTAAAAAATTTTCCTCTATGAAAAATTAATCTAGGATTTGTTCTATTAATTAGTCTATCTCTCATATTGAGTATCTCATCTTCGATCTCATCACTTTCTCCATCCAATTAATCTAGGTTTCCTCATCTTTGATTCTTTTTCTATATCTTCATGGCCAAAATGATGGGTTTTGGTGTTTAATATGTGGGCTTCTCCGCTCATCCGCTCAACATCCCTTGTTATAAGCACTTGGTATATTTTAATTTTTTGCATGCTAAAAAAAAAACAGACAAAAAAATTCACCCATAAATAGCAAGAACCTACGGTCCATTTAATTTTACTAGTAATCTGCACGCACGTCTTTTTTTCTTTTTAAAATAAATACCAAGACATAATCTGCTTTCGAACCTAAGACCTCCCTTAACTTATCACATACTTTATAAATCAACTTTTATTTTATATGAGTGACACTTTTTTAAATAATTATGTCGTAAATAAATTTGAACATTGAGGGTATTATGGTAATTAACAATAGTTGAGTAAATGAATGGTTAATATAACTCTCACTTCAAAATAAATGATTGAGATTAGATGGTTAGTTGTCTACAAATTACAGGTTGCCTATAAATGACAACTCCAACTCTCTCATTATAATATTGACTAGTAATTTACACGTGCGATGCACGTTTTAATAATTTCAAAAATTAAAAAAAAAAACTCTGACGTAGGGAGGATTTGAATCGGAAACCAGCTTTATATTAGTTATGTATATGCGTTGCACATGTTGGTAAAATGACAAAATGACAAATGACACTAAGGCCTTCTCCTATTATAAGATTAGAGATGATTAGAGATAATTTCAAAAAACTTTAAGATGTAATCCATTAATAGACATGAAAATTTAAAATATTAAATAAGTATGAAAAATTAATATTGGGTTTTAAAAATATTCAAGGGTAGTACTGGGTTTACTGATATCTTAAAACATTCTTGGGTTTAAAAATAAACGATGTTTAAACTTTTGGGTCATTTCCCCTAACTTCACTGAACTTTTCTTTCTCCAATTAATTTTGGTATCATAAATTGCGGTAAGGATGTTAGTTAAATGGATCTTAAATTCGTATTCTAAATCACTCATTTCACCGTGTGATTCTCAAATCAGGATAAAATGACAAATTTAGTAATTTTCATGTTTCTATAACAATAAAATAATAAAAATAAATTACTGGGTATTAGTGGGAGAGAATTTGAAATGCACACTTTGAGAGTCACTATGTTTTCTAAAGTTTGGTGTTAGTGGGAAATGATTTACATATGAGATTTCAAAGTTGGATGTTAGTCAAAAATAATTTCATAAACACTGATTTTGATGAGATTCGATTTCTGTGAAATTATAAAACTACTAGTATAATGGACGTGCGATGTACGCCTAAAAAAAATAAAGTCATCAAATTAAATAAATATATATTGAATAAGAAAAAAATAGTTTATATTTGAATGTTTGATTTGTGCTACTCGTGCAGTGCACATTTATATTTGTTGGATATAATTTAGACGTGTATTATACGAGTTTATATAGTTACAAAGTTATAATTTATTTGTTACAAATCCCAACTCTCTAGTTAAAATAGTAGAGATATGATTTTGGTGTTGGTGGCTTGTGATATTTTTCGTTAAAAAGAAAAAAATTGTAGTATCTTCTTCTCAAAAAAATTGTAAACTCTCGATTATATATTAGATTGTATGGCTGGAGCTTTCGGGCTCTATCCGTTTCACTCAAAAAAAAAAATATAAAACTGTATGCTATTCTTTTTTCAATCTAGCACGTCCTTGTAAAGTACAAGTTAAACACCATATGTACCAGCTGTTTAGTATTTTACTTCCAGATTGAGTTATTACTATCTTTCAGAAGTATACATTCTTGAGCAGGAAAAGGAAGAAATTGTTGAGCATTGACCAATAAATAATAAGAGCAATAGAAGAATTATGGTTGCTAGGTTTGTTTAAAATATTATATCCTAAGTATCAGATTGGAATGCATAGACTCCTATGCCTAGCTAATATATATAGATAAACTACTTTTGGATATTGTATTTAGGCCAAATAGTTTAAAACTGATATCTGTTCAAGTAACAAGTACAAAACAGTAACAAGTACAAAACAGGTATTACTCATGTATTACTCATAGAAATATAAACAAATTCATACATATATACTAGTAATTTACACGTGTGATGCACGTTCTAATTATTTTTTTTTATAGTAAATAATAAGATATAATCTGAGATCGAACATGAGACCTCCCTTTACTCATCGCATACTCTTTACAAATTACCCATAGTGGCATTTTTGTAAAATAATTATGCCATAAATAAATATGAACTTTGTGAGCATTATAGTAACTAACAACAGTTGAGTAAATGAAAGGTTAATATAATTTTCATTTGAAAATGATGGGTCAAGATTAAATGATTGAATGAATGTCTACAAATTACAAATTGTCTATAAATGACAACTCCAACTCTTCCATTATAATATTAGAGATTAGAGATGAGAATAAACCTACATATCCTATAAAAAAAAGTAATCCTAAAAATAAGGGACATGCATGTATATATATACTATTGAGATCTCATTTAATGTGGTCAGATTATATGTATATATATAGTCCAGAGAGCTATTGACATCAGTGATGATCCAATAGGCTTGATTCTTTAGCTGACTTTCCATACGAAATCCTATCTTATAGCTAAATGAAATTAGAGGAGTTTCATTCAAAGGCGCCCTTATAGGCTTATACATAATCGAATGCCTAAATTATTTATTAGGAAAGAGCCCAAATTATCCGTACTATTTCTTCTGTGCGTGTTTTACTTATGTATCAAGTATTATTTTTTCAATGTTGAAAATTATCCATTTTATAAGTACATAATGAATGTACAATATACGTTCAAACCTCATAATTTTATGTAGTCATAGATTTTATGACATGTTGATCACATTAAACGCTGTATTCGGAGAAGTAATGTGTGTCAAATGAGTGATACTCTAAGAAGATTTCCTAGAGTGTTACTCTAGGTTCTTATTCTTCAATACAAATTGTAACAAGTACACAAGAATTTCAACTTCCGGATCCTTGATTATATCGTAGATAGACCCATACAAATATAAATCATAAATTAAAAATATAAGTACACAAATGTTCAAAAAACTCTGTATCCTTGATTTGTGCATGTCAAACTATATTGGTGCCCAAGCAAATTATATTTTCTTGTAAATTATAAGGAATCAAAAAAAGTAAAAAAAAATCAAAGGAATCTGCATGAAAATCAGAAAAAACTTGACTCTTTCTCTAGAACCACCCAGTACATGAATTTCATTTTTCATTTTTCATTCTTATATCTTTTTCTTACCCTTCCAAATTACTTATAATTTCAAATTTCATTTTAGTTATTTGATTGCTCCAGAAGTGGTATGACATGTTTCAATTAATGTTCAAAATTTAATTTTTTTGGTTGTGTTTGTGACATGTGCATTTTTAGACGTGCATTTTGTTGGGGTGTGGTGATAGGGAGAGAAATCTCACCACAACTGTTGTTGAGAAATTTCGTCGAACACTGGTGGTATAGCGGAACTAATTAGAGCAATGAGTAAGACGAGGTAGATGAGATGAATCAATCGAAGTATCGAACAACCAAACAAATAGATCCACCAATCCAATACAAATACACTATGATTTATCCCGGTTAGCTTTCGCTTAATCTGGAGGGAAGTATAGGGAGATATGATATTCAACTAGAGAAGATTACAAGCAGTTATAGATTCACTCAATATAAGGAATTAAACTGACGCCCCAAGAACTATCCTCAATCCTCACTTGCAACGGAGAAAATATCAATGAAGTAGTTGACCTATCATATTGGAGGCCGTTACAATAAATAGAAGAAGAATAAAGAGAACCCTATGTTAATCTTGGTATCTCAGTCGTCTGATATATCATGTAGAAGAAGACACTGAATATAAGTCGTACGATATGACTTAGAGTTGAAGATATTAGCCCAAAATATCACCAAGCTAAAAGTCCAAAATAACGTTGCAGCCGCGGGCGGTCGACTACACCTAAGTGTGATCGACCACAACTCTTCCATCCCAGACCCGAGGGGTGTGCATTCGACTGCACAGTCTTCTGTAGTTGCTGTTGCTTTGTTTACAACTTCTCCTCTGTTCGGCGCTTCGACCTCCGTGCTTCGTCGTTTCTTCTTCTAATTGAACAATGAGTATACAAGACATAATCCTAACAACCTCATTTTTAGATTGTATGCGAGTGCTATCAACATGATGTGATTCTTCATCATTGAACTCTACTAAACTCTTCTTGCGAACATACTTGGAACGATATTTTGTTCAGCTAGTTGAACAAATCATCTACCTAATCTCGCTGATCAGTATACCCCTTCAAGGGTACACCTCAGTAGGCGTTAACATGGAGTTGTCAACCTCCGCACGAACTCCACATACCCCGAGGCACTCTCCACCTCTTGACGATATTCAAACGCCGTGTTCTCTTGTTGAATATGCTAGTTGTGGCAGACCAGATGAACTTATGGGAATATCGAGAAAAGAAGCAACACCAGCATAGGTATTTCGGATCCCCTAAAGCTTGTAGAGATTGTGTTGGCTTGGCCCAATAACTCTCTTACCTCTAATTACCTTACGATGACCATGAAAACATACAGAACTCCACCTCGAGTTATGTACCAACAACCACGTGCTTCAAGAGTTCCCAAGGAAATCAGATTCCGTTTCAGTTGAGGAAAATACAAGACTTCCCTTGGGGTGCACCTGTTGCTATTGGGGTTTGTGGACCCAATATACGATAATAGGTTGAAGAAGATTGACGAGCAGAAGAGTCGAAATGGGAGTAAGCAGCTCAACAGCAGCCAGTAGCTATAGGCAGAAGTTGCAGTAAACCGCACAGGCGACTGCATAGGCAACCGGTTGTTCAAGCTCTCAAGTCGAGAACTGTACAGTCAACGTACATTCGACCATCTCGCTCTTTTTTGAAACCCTGTATACTTAAAGGAATGACCAGTCAACCGTCCCGCTCTCTGTTGGAACTCTGTACACTTAAAGGACAGTTGCGGTCAACCGTCCAAGTTTATGGTCGACCGCGGTGCTTTTTGATCTGTGGCTGAAATTTAATCTGATGTATATCAATATATGTTGTATTTAGTACGATTTTAGGGTTGAGAAAAAGAGATCTATCAGCCATTAGAGAGGGAGAGAGGAAAATAGAGAAACACCACACCTTGGGGTGAGTTATTGAGAGATTTGTAAACTTATTCTTCATATTTCTAGTGGAAACCTCGGGAGTGCCTCTGCGCAGGGAAGTATGCATTGCATTAGGTGAACCTCGAATAAATCTTGTGTTGACTTTTGATTGCTTTTGTTCTCTTGCTTTTGATTTTATTGTTTTGCATCTCATTTGTGAGTTATTTCATAGTTAGAATTCAACAAAGTGGTTACAGAGCACCAGGTTGGTACAGTTGATTGAGATGGGGGACAAGGGTAGAGTCAAGGAGTTCGATGGTACAAATTTCACAGTGTGGAAGATCTAGATGATAGCATATCTTCGACAAAAGGATCTAGATGATCCATTATCAGGCATGAAGCTGGAAGGGGCGGAGGAAGGTCCGGCTGTATTGGCGGTTTGGAATAGATTGGATCAAAAAGCACTTAGATATATTCAGTTTTCGCTGAGTAGGAAGTCACTATTTCATATTGAGAAGGCAAAGACCACGAAGGAGGCAATGGAGATCCTAACAGATATGTTTGAGAAATCGAATGTAGCGAACCAAATATTTCATCTGTAGAAGTTGGTCAACATGAAGTTGTCGAAAAAGAGTTTGATTGCGGAACACATCAACAATTTCTGTATAGTTTACAATCAGTTGGTACCGTCGGGTTTAAAATTTGAGGAAAGGGGACAATCATTGTTATTGCTATCTAGTCTTACCGATAGCTACGACACAGTAGAACAAATTATTACAAGCATTATGAATAATGCGACAACCCTAAAGGATGTCATAGTCGGCATCATGAATGAGGATGCAAATGGTAGTAACAACAACAAAGGTAAGTCTCAAAGCAGAAATCACATGTCCAAGTCAAGAGCAGGACATCGTAAAGGTGAGTGTTGGCACTGTAAGAAGCCGGGATATAAGAGAAACCAATGCGAAGAGTATAAGAAAGTGCAAACAGCATTATAGGTAGCCAATGTGGTAAGTATCGAACTCCGTATAGATGAATTGTGTATATCTGCGGGATTTGATATTACGCAAGATGATGGGTGCATAGACTCAGGTGCTTCTTATCCTTGTACACTCATGAGGGATGCTTTTGAGGATTACAGGACATGTGATTTTGGTGCAGTTACAGTTGACAATGGACAAATATGTCCAGTTGTAGGTAGAGACACAGTGAGAGTGAAGGCTCATAATGGCGGCCAATTGGTTTTGAATGACACAAGGCACATTTCGGGCTTGAGGAAAAATTTAATCTCGACTAGTAAACTAGACAAAGAAGGATTCGGGACAACCTTTGGATGTGGATTATGGAAGGTTACTATAGGTGCCAAGTTGGTGGCAAAAGAAAAGCGTGGTGATACGTACTTACTCAGATGAGGTGATTTAGGTGATATCATTGCTATAGCATCGGCAGGTAGTTCCTCTTCAATTCTATGGTATGTCAAGTTGGGGCACCTTGGCAAGAAGAGTGTCAAGGAGCTTTGTTATAGGGATATTTTGTCGGGGCTTTAAAACGTTGAAATGGAATTTTGTGTGAATTGTGTGATGGGTAAATAGAAGAAAAAGTTGGCTTTCAGTTGAATGGGCATGAGAAATGACTTAGGAAGCTAGAGTTGGTACATATAGATGTGTGGGGTCCAGCTCAGGAATTCTCTTATGGTGGTAAAGGATACTTTGTCACATTCATCGACGATGCTACAAGGAAAGTTTGGGTTCATGCAATTTGCAAAAAATCAGAGATGGTTGAGGCATTCAAAGCTTGGATGGCCAGGGTTGGGAATGAGACAGGTTGCAAGGTGAAAGCATTCAAATCAGATAATGGTGGTGAGTATTCAGGTAAAGAGTTTGTTGACTATCTGGCAAATGAAGGTATCCAAGAAATCAGGACAGTTCTCAGGACTCTGCAGAAGAATGGAGTAGCAGAAACAATGAACCGCACGATACTCGAAATGGCGAGATTCATGAGACTTCAAGTGGCTCTTCCTGTCCATCTTTGGGATGGTACAGTGGATACAACAGTGTACTTGATTAACCTGTGTCCATCTAGTACCCTTGATGGGGCCAATCCACAAGAACTATGGTCAGGCAAACCTATCAGTTATTCACTTTTGAATGTTTTTTGTTGTATTGCATATTCACTAATTGATAGGGAAGAAAGAAAGAAACTGGATTCTAAATCCATAAAGTGTGTATTCATTGTCTACGATGAAAATCAGTATGGTTACAAACTTTGAGATTTTATGGATAACAAGGTCATTCGCAGCAGGAATGTAATGTTCAATGAAGAGGTTGTGTACAACGACATACACACAGGTCAAGGGAATACAACTAGTACAGATTTAGATTCAGGATCAGACTCAGATTCAGATTCAAATTCTGAAGGCGGCCCTAGTGGTGGGGGCCCTACAGTGCAGCAGCAGGTATAAGTATTATAGGCATCATGGGAGGTTCATGATGACCCTATTGGGAATGAGCATATTATCCAAGATGAAAAGGTACAACCAGAGCAGTTCGGAGAACCGAAACCGGTCGGTGAACTGGAACCCACATTGAGGAGTTCGACACGAGAGAGAAGGCCAACAAAGATATTTGATCCATTAGCTAGTGTTGTTCAGTAGCATGTTTTGTACACTGATTCAGGAAAGCTAGAGACTCATGAGAAGGCTTTGAAAGATAAGACTCGAATTCAGTGAGAGTTAGCCATGAGGGACGAGATGAACTCCTTGGAACAGAACCAAACTTGGGAGTTAACCAAGTTACCTGCAGGGAAACACGCTCTTATAAACAAATGGATTTTCAAAGTCAAGAATGAGGCAGACGACAGTAAGAGGTATAAGGCAAGGCTTGTTGTGAAAGGGTTTTACCAAAGAGAAGGTGTTAAATACAGTGAAATCTTTGCACCGGTAGTGAAGATGGCTTCAATCAGGCTTTTACTTAGTATTGTAGTAGTTGAAGATTTGCACTTAGAGCAGTTGGATGTGAAAACAACAATTCTCCATGGTGATTGGGAAGCTGTACATGAGGCAACTCACAGGTTTTGAAGCAAAAGGGAAAGAAGACATGCTGTCTCAACTGAAGAAGAGTCTTTACGGGCTCAAATAAACACCACGGCTTATATAGGCATATATCAAACATGTACATTCACCACGAAATGAATTATAACGACTGGAGATCACATTTATCAGGATCTGCAAGATTCACCACAATGTAGATTGTTTATGAAGTATGATATAGATTGTCTATGGTGTGGCCTGCTGAGTGATCATACGTAACCACACTGAGAAAATTTGCTAACCACTGATCAATTTGAGAAATTTTGCTGATACAGATTTGAAAGTCCCTTTCTCTTTACTTGTATAAACGACATATGGGAACATTTATATTTGCTATGAATAAATGGTCGTTTTTCTTTTAGGTCTATGGATACAGGATGTCTCTGTGGCGTGAACATCTCGGGGCCCTCCATGAAAGTTTTAAGGAGCCTAACAGTCCGGATTGCGTTAAGATTGTGAATGAGATTGCTGTTAAGAACTGGACAACATACACGGGGGAGGAAATAAAACCATTGAAAGGGCATCTTCTCAAGTACCCTATTGTGGTAGATGGTGATGTTCACGTTGCGCCATTGCCTGGTTATCAGTCCTTTCCAGATGTAGGGGGCAAGGTTTTAGGTGAGGCTACTAAAGGCATTCCAGACAACTTGACCATGTAAAGAAGCTTGAATAGTTGAATATATTCAATTCGTTTGATTCCTTTATTTAAGTTTATTGATGTATACATTACAAACAATATACAGTAAAAAAATTGTTATAATGTAAGATGTGTCGTATCATTGACTTGATTACTTGTGTTTATAATGCCTGGAGTTATAATGGAGTGGCAAGTGTTCTTTGAGGGCATACTTGGCAATAAAATTTGGAGAAAGCAGAAAACTCGATTTAATCTCAAATCAAACTCTCATGGCTTCACTGTTAAGGATTCTAAAAGTTTTCCACTATTGCTTGCCAAAGATACCTTTAAGAAGGCAACCTAAACAAATAAGACCTTTAACAACTTGCAATGGTAAGTCATTTTCGGCCAAGTGCCCAGCTTTAGGGATGACAACGGATTAGGATTTGCCCTAGCTGCCTTGAACGTGGCTCTAGAAAAAGCTCGATATGATCTTGATTCTAATGGGTAGGGTACAACCTTCAAATGAGGCTCATTTGCAGGGATGGCAAACAGGCCGTTCGGAAAACTAGACCGGACCGGCCTGTTTTGTAGCTCAGACTGGACCGCTAATGTAGCGGTCTGGTCCTTCATTTTTGGGACCGCGGTCCGTAACCCGCAGGGTAGTGAACCGGACCAGCCCAGATTGTATCTGTAATCGGGCGATCCAGCACGGCTGGCCGACCGTTTCTACTTTAGTTTTAGTTTTAGTTTTAGTTTTAGTTTTGTGTGTGTGTGTGTATTTAGGGTTAATAAATGTTGTTTTTACCCTTCCCAATGACTACAAACAACTAGTTTCGGGGGGGGGGGGGGGGGGGGGGAGAGTAAAATAGGAAACACAAAAGATATGAAATTATATAAATATAGAAGCCTTCCAAACCATTTTCTTCACACCAAAAATTTCAAACAATTCTCTCAACTCTCTCAATTTATGCAATTTGTGGAATCTCAAAGTTTGAAGAAGTGAAGAATGCAATCTTGAAGTTATTTTGGAATCAATCAACATTCAAGAAGCATTCACAATACAACTTTGAGATTTATTGTAGCGCGGTATCTTTATTATAATTCAATACTTGTTACTTGTTTAATATTATTTTTATACTTTTCATACAATTATGGCATCATCATGTAGTCAAAGTGGAGAAGAGTTTACCAATACATCTCGCCATGTTTATTTTATAAATTTAGATACCCATAAGGTTGAGAGTTTAATACCACAAACATTCCCGATTTTGATCATTTCGGCCTTCCCCCACAATGATGATGAAATTCATGTAAACACAATGAAACACAATAAGATCTTACCCAACAAAAAATAAACTCCAAGACCAGTCAAGTAGATAGTTATAATTATGATCATGAAATTAGACGTAGGAAAATGATTAAACTCGTTATTAAGGATGTGTTACTATTTACTTATTCAGAAAGTAAGAACCTAGAAATGGTTAACCAACTCACTATAAACATCCATTTCAAAAGAATTCATAGAAACACAGTTAAATCCAATTGTATCAAAATATGTAATGAGCTTATCGATACTTTAGTTGCTACTTTATCTTCTTTACCTTGTAAAGTTGCATTAATTAGTGATTACCGGAAATGTTGTAATGTTATTTTCGTTGTGTGCACTACTTGTCATTAGATTGATAGTGATTGGATCCTTTTAAAAATGATCATACAATTTGTTTATTTGATGTATCATCATAATGGTGCGACTATTGCATCACAAGTTAGAGAAGCATGTAATAATTTTGGTACTGAAGAAAAAATTATTTCTATTAGCCATGATAATGCCGCCAATAACAAAAAAAGTGGTTCCTTCATTGGAGGAAGCGTTTATACCTCCATTGCTTAAAGTATTTTATATTATATGTCACATATCCTCAACTTGTGTGTGCAAGACGTTTTGAAGCTAACCGAACCTTATGTTAATGCAATAAGATATCGTGTGCATTTTATTGATTTGAGTGATCCTAATCTTCAAGAATTCGAACAATGGTGTCATCTTAAAGGAATAAAATTTAAAAAATTCCTTAAAGATATTAAAATAATATGGAATTCTGCTTATAAATTTATTATAATTTTTAGTAAATATAAATCAGTTAAAAATAATTTTTGTATTGCAAAACACATAGAAAACTTTTGCATGAATCAAGAGTGTTGGGAATATGCCGAAAGTTTGTTAAAATTTTTAAAACATTTTAAAGATGCAACTCTTCAATTTTCAAGTTCTTATGAGTCAACTTCTAGTTATGTTTTATTTACTGTAAAATTTTCAAAGAAATGAAATTTGACCATTTGATTAGCACAGTTGTTATTCCCGCTTAAGCAAAATTCATGAAATATTTTCATCATCTGCCTATGTTATATTGTGTTGCAAGTGTTATTGATCCTCGTATCAAATTAGATGGTGCAAAGGGTTTTATTGTTTTGTTTTATAGTATGTTTGAAGATTTAAATTATGATTATGATAAATATGTAGTGCAATTTGGGTCAACATTATATACTTTAAATGATACTTATGTTGGGTTTATGTCTTGCATACTATGGTTCGATGCGAAGAGAAGACGATGAAGAAAAAGTGGTTCGAATTGTCATTGGAAGAAGAAGAAGAAGTAATTGTGCATGCTGGAAATGAATTGACAATCGACTGCGATATTGCGCAATCGATTGTCTCGGCTCCTCGGGAGTGGAATCGACTTATTGCAGTCGACCGACAACGACAGTTTTGGGCTTGGGTCTGGGTGATCTGTTGAAGCATATCTTCTTCTCTAGGTATGTCCAGACTTAGGAGGCTGGGTGGGAATAGGATTAAGGAAAGGCGAATTTTCCCATCCACTTTGGCATTGGGGGTATCGTCCTTAGCTTTAAATTTGATATCTTACTTGCGTAAATGAATTCATTGGGGAATTATTACTATCTTTCCGAATCAAACTCTGAATAGATGACTAGATCCAAACGATTACAGTAGTTATGGCCCTAACATATCTTCCTCCATAGCAACATTTTGGATAGAACTCCAATCAATCCAAACACAATGGCAGATCCTTGGGTTGTAGGGGGGTGAGGACTTTAATGTTACAAGATTCGCAATTGAGCATCGTTGTAGAGGGTTTAGCGATGTAGACAGAGAATAATTCAATTGGGTTATCACGGAGTTGGAACTGGTTGGCATCTCAGTCCCGTATAAGTTCTTCACCTGGTCGAATATACAACCGATCCCTATAATGGCAGAATTGGATAAAGTCCTAGTCTCACTGAATTGGTAGACTAAATTACCCCCGGCTTGTGCCAAATCCCTCCACAAACCTACATCTAATCATGTACTCATAGTGCTCTCGTCCGGTGAATTGAATTCTAGGAAACCATCTAAATTCAGGTTCGAGAAGGCTTGGTTGGATATCCAAGGAATCCACTACATGATTATGGAAAGTTGGACCCTCCCAACACGCAGAACAAAAGCGCGGTGGTTTGGTGCAAAAAAAACATGCAGACTTCGTTCCAAGCTAAGGAAATGGAACCAGACTAGATTTTCGATGATTTGGAGAGCTAAAGAGTCGATCCTACAGGGTGTAAATGTTCTAGAAAGATTGGAGGAGACTGGAGACCTCTCTCAAGATGAGAGAAATAGTTTGTTAAAGCTAAGAGATGATATCGCCCATTTGTACAAACTAAAGGAAGTCGCATGACAACAAAGATCCAGGTTTTCCTAGCTCAAAGAGAGAGACACGAATATTGTCTTCTTTCACTAAGCTGCCAGTGCACACCGTAGGTCAAACCTTATCCTCTTGGTCCAGATAAAATGGGACGATACAAGAAGATGAGGAGATAAAACACATTTTCTATACTTACTATAAAAGAGAATTTAGGTCCTCGCTCAAAACAAATTTCTGGCATGAGAACTGTGAAGATCTCACACAGGCACTACGATCCATTGAAGCCTCATTCTTGGAGGAGGAGGTCAAGGAGGTTATCTCACAGATGGGAAGAGAGAAGGCGCCAGGTCCAGACGGGTTCCCGATTATAATTTACCACACATTCTGGGATGAAATCAAAGACGATCTCTTGGCAGCACTGGCAGAATACTTTCGCCCTATCAGGCTCCTTATCTGTTTTGTCAAGATAATTACCAGGATACTCGCTAACAGATTAGGAAGGGTGATGAAAAAAAATTTCAATCAGGAGCAGACTGGTTTCATCAAAGGTAGGTGCATCCTGGACTGTGTGGCGACAGCGGAAGAACCAATCATCAGTATCATATCTCGAATGACAGGAGGTAGTCGATTGGGAATGTCTAATGGAAGCTGTCGAAGGAAGAGGCTTTGGAGACAAGTAGATTCGACACTACCTCACCATTAGCAGGATAGCCATCCTGGTGAATGGTGCAGCCGGCCAATCGTCCTCGTGCAGAAGAGAGCTAAGACAAGGGGACCCATTGTCCCCGCTTTTATTTAATATTGTTGCGGATGTCCTTAAGACCACGATGGATTGTCCAAGTAGCCAGTGGAAGGAACTGCCCCAAATGCACTATCCGATAATATGCGGATGATACTTTATTGTTTGGAAATAGAGACCCTGGGAAAACTATTACATTCAAAGAAGCAATATACAGTTTCGAAGCCTGGTCTGGATTACGAGTCAACTTCCATAAAAGTGCTCTAGTAGCTATCACTGTGTATATGGAGGAGGCGAAGGAACATGTGCTCATCCTAAATTACAAAACTGAGAGTTTCCCTATCAAGTATCTTAGGTTACCAGTTAGACCATGCAAGATAATGAAATCATACTGGTTCCCTATCAATGATCATGTAGAAACTATGTTAGCAGGGTAGAAATGTAAGTCTTTATCCCTGGGCGTGAGAGTGACCCTTATCAACTCGGTATCTTCTAATCTACCAAACTATTCATGTCCTTCTTTGAACTTTCAAGATGGGTTATCCATTGGATTGACTGAATCCGAAAGTGATTCCTGTGGCAAGGTGATGATATGGATAAGGGAGGCTACCACCTTATCCAATGGGAAAAATGCTTGTAACTCCTATTTTCCTGTATTTGTATTTTTATACTGTATTTTGTCCCATTGTACTCTTTCATCTATTTGAGATCCTGTATTTTGTTTCAGATTGAATAAAACCATTAATTTATTTTCGACTCAATTTTTGGTCCTTTCATCTAATTCAATTGTATGTGCTCCTTGTGTCGTTCATCATGAAGAATTGGCTGTTTCTTCTTATTCATCTCTTTATTTCCATTTTAATACATTTTGACTAATTCTCCAATTGGATCCCACTCGAAATGGATACCCTAATACCCATAACCCAAAACCCCTATATATAAACCATAATCTAACCCTAACCCTAACCTACCCCAATTACTGTTAAACCCCCTAATCAACCGCCGCCTCCTTTCTTCCTCCCATCTCCATCTCCTTCACCTATCGAAACCATCGCCCCCCCCCCCCCCCCCCCGTCATCTCCATTCGCTTCGCCTCCTGTAATACCCCGCAAAATAGCATATGGCTGTTTTGCACTATAACTCGTGCATTGACTAAATATTGCACACGATTACATTTTTCCTAGAAATTATTAGTTAAGTTGAGGAATTTCAGACATATGAGCTGTTCTGAACCCGATGAGATAAACTCGGGATATCTTCTCAATTAAACTGTAGTTTCATCCCGATTGTTTCGACCAGACAATTATCGGGAGGAAGCTATAATTTCTACAAAACCTATATTTTATAGATTTTAATATATGGGTTACTTTCAATTAAGGCTAGTGTTTGGATTAAATGCGGATTGTATTTGTGCACTAGGGTTAGAATGGGAATAAGATGACCTAGGGTTCCTTGACCTAACCTAGGGTTAGGAACCCTAGCATCACATCATGGCTTAGATCTTGATGAGATCCAATGGTGGGATTAATTCACCATGTGTAGGTTGACCATGAGAATGGGAAGCTTCCATGAAGTTTCCAAGGAAGCTTCCACGAAGCTTCCACATGATGTGTTGGCACTCAATCCACCCTTCATTCCTCCACCCATCCCACCGTCCATCTCATCCCTACACCTCACCACACTCCAACCCACACCCACCCCTCCAAGGCCGGCCATATAACTCCCCTCCCATCTCACTTCACTCCATTTTTCCCAAAGCTCCATTCACACTCCTCCTTAGCTTTCTCCATTCCTCCTTGTTCAAAAATAAATAAATACATGTATATGTAGGAAAAAGGAAGAAGTCTATTAGAATAGAAGGAGTAGTAGGGAAGGAGAAGAAGAAGTGTAGGAGAAGGTGTTGGCCATGGTACACAAGCACAAGGAGCAAAGACAAGCAAGCAAGCAAAGCTAGGAGCCAAGCTACAAGGAGATCTTGCAACTTCAAGTGGGTGATCTTTTGAACTCTTTGGTATTAATTTTGTTTTGGTATGAATGGATGTGTAGTAGTGATAGGTATGATTTTTTTACCATGTTTGAGTATGAGAAGTACTAGGGAAAGATAAATTGTAGGGTAGAGAATTACTCTTTTGAGTTTTGGTTAAGTAGCATGATTGTGAAGGTATGTTGGGGAATTTCTTACGCCCAAACGGTTTGGTATCTTGAACTAAAATTTTAGAAAGTTGTTCTTCTATGTACGTAGAGTATCCATGATTTTTTTCATAATATTTGGATGCATTTTAGTAGCCCAAACAGCGGGTCCAAGTTCGGACAGTAAGCAGCCAGAATGGCTGCTGGCTGTGATGATTTTTTGTGTCTTTCCGATTTTATATCTCGGAAATGACAGGGAATTTTGAGCTGGAAATGTTTGTGGACGCTGTTGTATGTATCTAAAACCATAGTCTTAAATTTCGTAATTTTCCGAGGTCGTTTGATGCCCCGAAAAAATAGTAGAATGCGACTGGTCCGTAGGTGTCGGCTGAAGCCGACTGTGCTTTGTGCTGAAGTTCAAAAGCCATAACTTCGTGTACGTTTATTATTTTGCTACGAAATTTTGGGAGTAGCTTGGGGTATGAGTCTATTTGATGAATCTCAAATTTTAGAATTTTTAGAAGTCATTTGATGAGGTTTCAAGGGTAATTAGTGAGGGGCAGTAAACACCCTGCTGGAAATAAACAGCTGAAATGTAGTTATGTTTGAGGAGTCGTAGATCGTTGTGTGAAATGAATTTGAATGTGAATTTTGGACACGATGAAATGGTATATGTGTAGATAGGGAATCTCAAATTTCATGATCGTTGGACTTAGGGATGATTTACTATTGAATTTAAAAGTAAGGTACGTTCAGCCTAGTACGAGTTGTCTAGTTCGTGGAGATAGATATTCCTAGACTTATCGGTTAAGAATTTGGGCGACTGGCCAACTAGAAACTGGCATTAGGGAATCATAGCCTTCTAACCCAACTGGGATTTTGAAATTCCAGGTTGTAGTTTGGAAGTTATGATTTTCCAAAGTGGGACAAATTTGGCCTTGTCGAGGAAATGTTTACTAGAGATATAAACTTTTCCCTTGTTATGCGCCCAATGAAAATTGGTATCTTTGAGAACATTAAGAATTGAATCTGAGGACGTGTCCAAATAGGAAGTTAAAGTAGACAATCACACCTTCCCATAGGACCCGGAATCGAGTAATTTCGATAACTAAGTAAACTCTTATGATATCGGACAAGTGCAGCAAGTGTGAAAAGGAACGTACTACTAAGAGTATATAAGGGTTATTGGATGACAGGACAATTGAATTTGAGGAAATAGTCATCTGGAAAGTTATAGACTAGGGTCTTACCTTTCCAGAATGGGTGATACCAAGTAATTCTGACTTGTGTGCTAGGAAATTATGGACATGATGAGTTTAGCAACCTATTGTGTAGACTGACTTCAAGCTTTGAGTTAACCCGGGGACTTGAGTCCCTTAAAAGGAAGTTGAGGGAATCATCGACTAGAGGATGGCAACGGATCTCCTCACCTTCTAGGAAATTCTGAGCGTATTGGTTTCCGATGAGTGTAGCTGGGATCACAGCTACTGGTATTTCTTGATTGTTCCATCGGACAATTGATGAGGAACCCTCTACCTACCGCAATATGGTGATCGTGAGCTATCAGATTTAAAAGATGGGGTTTTAGCATTAGGCAAGTTCCTGTGCATGTACTCATGGTGGACATGAGTGAGTTGGGATATAGCTCTGTTGGATTGTATTGGGTGTCTCGATGCCTGAGTCTGTCAATAGTCAAGAATGGATAATTATGTGCGTACTTACCTTCACTAAATTGTATTACACCATCAGGGCGCCGTTAGACCACTCGCTGAGGGTCACGGGCCGGGATTATTTTGGGTCGCTGACCTATGAAGGTATTGGGAATCGGTGGATGTGATTCCGGGATAGTTGTTACCTTGACAGACCAGTCAGGCTCGACTTTGTCGATCGACACCGAATGTGGTTTGAATAACAACATATTTTCAGTAAACTGGATTGATTAGGTTTTTCTTTTATTGTTTCGCTCGAAGTCTGAATTGGTATTAGGGGTGATTCCCTATAATCCAACTCGTTCTGAGAGTTAGCACTAGGTGATGATACTGGTTGTCTCTTCCTGTCATTAGGGATACGCACTGCGGTACGTATCTTGCACTGTTATTTCCTGAAGTACCATGGTAAGAACGGGATGCTGATATCCTGGCAGATCGGGGGTACCAAGGTCGTCATGTTCGATGTTGGTGGACACGAATGGATCATAAAGGATCTTTGCGCAATGGATATACTGCAGTATATCTGTAAGTTCGTCACAGCTTTCGAGGATGGTTCGATGCAGTAATTATTGGTGACTTCGGGGTAGCGCCCTACATTATTTCTTTTATTTTATTTTCACCTCCTCAACCATGTCATACTATCAAGAATAGGAAGTAGACCAAATTAGAATGCATTGCATAGCGAGGGTTCTAATCCCTAAACATGGAGACAACGGCTTGATTTGGAAAGTATGTAGTATGGGATGCATACATTTTCAAAGTCTCGCTTGCATTAGACTAAGTACGTTGGCTTGACCGGGGTCACATGTAGTATGAGATGCATGTGCATCCAGAGTCTTGCTGACATTAGATTAAGTGCATCTGTTCTATACTCTGTATTGTTGCATTTGACTCAGGTCATGACATACACGAACACTAGGAAATCAGGATGCACGTTGAATTTTCCATTCAA
Organism: Hemerocallis citrina; assembly: GCA_017893485.1. NCBI lineage: Eukaryota > Viridiplantae > Streptophyta > Magnoliopsida > Asparagales > Asphodelaceae > Hemerocallis > Hemerocallis citrina. The sequence goes on along the minus strand of CM030364.1, from coordinate 241,162,824 downwards.
GATGAATTTGTGAGTGTGATAGTTTGAGGATCGCTGTTTCCTTATCAGCATTGCGTCAGTAGAATTACTGACGTACCCCACCTTTTAGGTACATGGATATCAGGTCACGAGTATAGGAGAGCCCAAGATCAGCAGGGCATCCAAGTAGTGGCAATATGCACATCTACCCTTCGAGCGGGTGCAGAATTATCAGGGTCGCATATCAGAAGGCTCAAGCCGAGGGGCAAGTCTCAGGAGGGGCAGATAGACCACTCCACAGAGTTTCGGCAGTGACCAAGGGATTGCTGATCTGGAAGACAGCCGATGGCTTCACAAGAAAAGTTTAAATATTCTTGTAATCAGTTGTAATAAGTTATGTAATTTGTATTCCTGGTCCAAGGAAAATTTGATATTTGTAATTATTAATGTAACAACTCTGATGGCAATAAAAATGTTTAATTTTCCACGTTATTTACTGTGTTGAGATGCATTTGAAGGCAATGATCTTGGTGATGTCACGGATGTCCGATAATGGGGATCCGGGGCGTTACACCTCCCTCTCGTCTTCACCACTCCGACCACCACCTAGTCGCTTCTCGCCCTTGTCAACCGCCACTGAACCACCCATCCACCATCGTCCCTGTCTTCCTGTCCACACCCGAACCCAATCCACCTTCGACATTATTCTGCAACCCATATCACCATTGCCGCTGATCACCAGTGCCAACATCATCTCGCCTCCTCCACCCTCACATCACCTTCCCACTCCGATCATCTTCGCCATTCACACAGAACCACCCATCCATCACCACACCGCCATCACCATTCACCATTACCCAAACTCCCGTCCTCTTCAACCTCGCAACCCATCACCCAAACCCATATCTCCATCCCACTACCTCGCCGCACCCCTCATTGCCTCGCTGTCGCCTCCTCAATCCGACCTCCGTTCGCACTGTCGACACCTCGAACCACCACAGACTTTTCCGCCGCTCTCCTCCCCTATTTCGAACTCGAGAACAGAGGATCGCCTCGTAGTCGCTGCTGTCGCTTTCTGCCACAGTCGCACCACCGCCAGCGTCGCGAGCCTCGCCTCGTCACCGTCGAAGCCATCGCCGCGGCCGGTCGCCGCCGCTCCCTCCTTCTCCCTCGCTCTCTGCCGATCGAAAGAAGGAAGAAGAAGTAGTTGGTGCCATTTGAGTTCGGCCGTTGGATCGCTTCAAGATCCGTGCAACTCAAGCCTGATCTGATCGCTATCCCCTGTTCTGCCACGGCAAATCCAGAGTCACTGTTCCGCTGTTCGGCCAGATCCGCTATGCGGGAGTAATCTTATTCGCTGATTTCGCTGTTTTGCTGTTTTGCCGCGCCGGATCGAGAGTCGCTGCACGCTGTTTTGGCTGATCTGGTGTGGGAAAATTCGCTCTACTGTTGGATTTTAGCACGTGCTTTTGGGAGACTTCGCCCGGGAATTTTCAATCCTGTTTTCTTCAACAATCGGATCTATTCATCGTCAATCAAGGCAAGTATTCCTCTTGTACACATTTTTGTTCAGTACAAGCATTCCTTGAAAATACTACAAATAGTTAGAAATTGTGACTCCTCCTTGACTATCGTTGTTGATCAAATATTAAACCTCCTCAATTTTATAATCTTAAGAGTCACAATAATTCCGTTGTATTATATTATAACTACTTGGACTCATTTTACTCCCTGAACACATGGACACATGAATTAAGGAACCCCAGATGTGTAGACATATGTTATATCTTGTACTTGATGGTCATATAACCATTTCGGCTTGAAAAACAATTATTACTTGCTGTTTTGATAACCATTTCCCTGTATTTATATCACACATTAACCTCGACGCCTAATAACAAATTTCATGTAATCTATACTAGTAAGATATTCCCATATGTTGCTGTCCTGAATCTTGTTATGCTGTTTTGACCCCTTTAACATCAGAATCTGAACCCGAGCCCTGAATAGAAAATGTAGCTCTAGATGTCTAGATGTCGATAGCCTCCGGAATTTTCGAATTTGGAGTTGCGGTTTAGGAGTTATTGTAGTTTTACTGCAGCTGTGTTGGTAGACGCAGATTCGCAAAACTGCTGCACACCTTTACTTTGTGAATTAATTTAACTATGTTAACAGCAAGCGTTTGAATTGAAATTTTATATACGGTTACTGGACACCCTATAGAACATCCCCAATTTTTCTTAGAATTAATTAATGATATTTCGACCCTGTTTCATATGTTTAAACTTCGATTCATAAATTCTGTCTGAACACATTAACTATGTAATTCGCTGGACACATGTTCCCACCACTTTCTCGTACCTTGTTTCACACACCTGCATGCTTGCTTGATAAGAATTAATAAAAGTAAAAAGCCGGGGTTTAAGGGAAAGACCATAGTGGTGGACAATATAGGTAAGTGTACTCGGAAGGGGGCCCGTGTTTTCCAGTACTCGGTTCATGAACCTGTTGCACTTGATGTATTCATGGAGTCAGTTACTTGGCTCATGAACCTGTTGTATTCATGAACCCACTGTGTGGATCATGAACCTGTTAGTATTCACGAACTTGCTTCGTGAACTTGTTATTTATTTTCGTATTCATGAACCGTACCTGCTTGATACTTGATACCTGAGTACACCGCCCTATAGACTCCATTACTAGGTTTAAACGAAATTGCATTGTCTGTAGCAACTATGTAATAAAAAGATGGATGCATGAAGTGCTACCTAGATAGTAATAACTACAAGACTTGATTACATGAAACTTGAACATGACACCTGTTACTTGATACTTGATGATATGATACATGAAACATGATACATGAGACTTTTTTTGATGATACGGATAGAGTCAAAAGACTCCAACCAGCAATTAATAATATATAACAATCAAAAAGTTACAAGAGAGGTTTTACAAGCGGTAAAACGATGCAAAAGCTAAAAGATATACAGATGCAGGGGGCAAAAAGGCCATCCCCTAACAGAAACAATGCTACATAAATAAAACAACTATACATACAGAACTGAACATGCAGCATCCTCAGAAGAAGGAGCCAACACCACCAGCGGTGTAGCAGAAGACAGTACCGGAGCTTCGGCGAGTTTAGTGGGGATCATCTCAGAAAAAAAACGAACAAACTCCAAAATGGGTTACTAAGCCGTAAGCCAGGAAGATTGGGAATGAAACGGAGCGCCCTGACGCTCCCAATAGGACTACAACCTCCCACTCCGGCTCGCTACCTCAAGGCACAATGATCTGTCACTAGTAAGAAGTGGAGTCACGGAGCACCGCTCTCTCACAAAGTAGGGGAGGGAGTGACTCAAAATTGTAGAAGCTGAGGATCGGAAATAGATGCTGCTTTCCTAGCCAGAATACGAGCGCTCACCCGATTCTGCAAATTACAATAGACTTTCTTATTGTATTTCCGCTTGACGGTGGAAGGGATTTCCTTCACCAATGGGGGCAAATCTGCATCAGGGTTTGACCTGCTAGGTACATCTTGGATGATGCGATAAGATGAAAATAGCATATTGGAATCAACTAAAGATGCTATAGGGCTGGGTTTAGAAAGGTAGGGAAAGCGGGAGAAAGAAAAGTAAACAAGTAAAGGCGAAAGCTTGGGGGGAAGAGATTGCAGGTTGTGCAAAACCTCCATTATGAGGTGATTGATCCAAGTTTGAACCCCTAAAACTTGATACAACGAAACGATGCATCCCGGAAAATGAAAAGAGAATGTCGACAGTTTGGGAGAAGAAAACATCATAGAACGAGGATAATTATAATAAATTGAAGGAGCCTTAGAAGAAAGATTCGCCTTGATAGTATGCATCTGAGGGCCTGAAATGCGACGTTGCATAGCGTGCCCAAACATACTTCGAGACCAAGAACGACAAGTGACAAAGGATTTAAATAAACCTTCGTGATTAAACAAATTCAAACTCAGTGAAGGCGCCACTGAAGAACATGGGCCACGAACCTTGTAATGACCCAACCGAGGGAAGGAGACCAGTTGCGAAAACACCTTACGGTCCCTAAAAAGGTTAGCAATATTAGGATGCCGAAGATTGGCAATAGAATCACAATAGGCAGTGGAAGAGATGGTGGAGTTCATAGCTGGTAAAGGGACAACTGCCAAGGAGTTGAGTTCCTTTCCAGGAACAATACTAAACTTCCTAGCCAAGCTAGCAAGGTACTTGCGCTTTAAAAGGGGGTAGTTTAGAAAGGAGAGAAGTTTGGCCGGAAGGAGATGACCTTTAGGGAAACCAAGGAGTTTTTGAAGAGAAAAACATCTACTGCGCGAATGACCAAACTTATCGCAGAAAATGCACCTAATTTTATTCATGCACTCGCGTTTGAAATGCCCGGGAAGAAGGCATCTGAAGCAAACCACAAGAGGGTCGACCCTACAAGAGGAAGGGGAGATAGTGGAGATTGCAGAGCACTGAGAAAGATATGAGATAACAGGTCGAGGAGAATACAAATCCCTTTGCGATACTAAAACCGGCACTAAATTTTTAGACTTGGCATCATGCTCGGCGAGATGCATTGTAGGAACCAGACCAACAATGCCTTACAAGTTCACCAGCAAAGAAGGACACTGTACAAAAAAGGGGGGACAGTACAGTTCCAAATGCACCAAAATAGCACCACCAAGGAAGTAAACCGTGGAGCACGATGGGGGCTAAAAACTCCCTCAAAATAGAGAGAAAAGAATCGATAAGGGAAGAATAATAGACGTAACTGATCTTGAGCGAACTGTTGCTCAGGGCTCAGCAAAACGCTGAAACCAAATACTAATGGAACGGAGCCACCGGGGGAAGAGAAGAAAAGTTGTGATAAATAACACTAGATCCACAAGCAATGCCACAGCAATGAAAAATCGAAATCGTACACTATCTAAATAAACGTTTAGATATCTCAACACACTAGAGACAGAGAAGCTCTACCAAAGACCAACACTACACACAGCACCCAAATATTGCAGTATACTCACAGTGGGGATACGGTGGCACCACCGGGAATACACTCACAGACCAAGGATGAGACGGAGAACCACTAGAGAATGGGATCCACCGGAAGGAGTCACTAAGCAGGGGGGACTGCCGGATGAAACGCGCGACAGAGAAAGGCCCTGGAAGCACCACCGCAGGAAGCAATCGAGAAGGGCGCGATCTCCTCCGGGGTCGGGTGAGAACACTCCGAGCGAAACGACGATAGTGGGATGGAGTTGAGAGAACCGGGGGAGAGAGTGGGTCGACAATCGAGGCGAAGGAGAGAGGCTAAAATAAGGAGATGGGTCGAGAGAAGAGAGAGAGCTGACCAAGTTTAATGAAGGGGAGGAGGGTCGAAAGGGTGAGCAGCCGCCGAATCTGGCTGGTGAAAGCCGGAGAAGAAGCAGTTGAGAGCAGCCGCATGATACATGAGACTAGAAACATGAAACTTGAACTTGACAACTTGTTACCTCATACTCGACAACTTGTTACTTGAGACTTGACACTTAAAATAAAATTTTGACACTAGACTTAGCACTTGTTACATGATACTAGACTTGAGACTTGTCACTTGATGTTAGATACCCCTACAGGTTTACTTGTCATGTGTTTTACCATTAGCAATTATTATCCAGCCCGTTTACTAAGATGTCCCTCTTGCTAGCTAGTTCTTGGTTTTTCCATTACTTGTTGTATCCCTGTTACATTCTTAATTCCAATTCTTATTCCCCATTACTTGTACTCGTTTTTACTATTTGTGGCCCTAGCTTGCACTAAGGGCATTTTCTCTTGTTTTCCCTATTTTTTCCTTTTTATTTATTAAGCAGACTTTGGAGACGAGCTACCTGCTGGGATTGGTGAGCAGAAATTTTAGCTTTCAAGTGGAGGCAGGACTTGTTTAGATTAATTGTTTTTCTTGAATTATTTATTCTTGCTACTTAAGACTTGTGACGGGCTACGTTCCCGAGTTTTACATTTGATCCAGACTTGAAAACTATGTGGACATTATTATTTGTTTTCAATTGTTTTCTGTTGCTTAATAAATTATTCATGCATGCTTGGTTGCATATATATCTTGTTATATTCTTGTTGTGATGCTGAGTCGATCCTACAGCTTATGAATGATGTTAAGATCATTCGCTGGGCTTCGTCACACACTCGTATTCTGTGTTTTTGGGAAGCGGGGCGTGACAACGCTTGTATGAAGAAAATACACGGGAGTGGGCATTACTGACCTGAGAGATATGAACTTGGCCCTCCTTGGAAAGTGGTGGTGGAAAGTATTCCACCATAACAGGGAAGGGTGGCATGACTTCATTCAGTCTTATCTACAAGGAAAAGGGACGTGAAGCATGGGTTTTAGAATTGGGCCCAAAGTCCCATGGTTTTGAAGAGGGGTGTCTGAAGCCTACAACCCTTTTAATAGTTGTGTTATGTCGTTCATAGGAAACAAATGCTTGACCAATTCTCGTAGGATAAATGGTGTGGAGTGCACACCTTCAAAGAATTGTTCTAAGATCTTTATGAGCAAGAAAGACAGCCACACAACACGGTTGCCAAGACATAGAAAAGATGTTCATGGAGGCCTACCTTTAGATAACAACTTAGCCAAGAGTCCCAATTTAGATTAGGGGGACTTCAATTTCACACAGCCCAGTCTGGGGTGAAATGCACTCATGGCCCAGACCGGAAAGCCTGGGGGCCGAAAAAGGATGGTGCCTTTATGGTGCGATCTTATTACAACTGCATACATTTTAGAGGGTACATACGAAGATGGCCAGCAATAATTTGGAAGCCAAAAGCGCCCCTAAAAGTTAAGGTTTTCCTTTGGCTAGTACTCAATGATGCGATCTTGACAAGGGAGAGTCTGGTCAAAAGGCAATCGAACATCGTGACAACCTACGACTTTTGCAACGTAACCATTGAGACTAGAGACCACCTATATATCAAATGTCATAGAAGCAAAGTAGTACTGGTTGAGGTTCTAAGGACCCTTAGTACAAACGATTATCCTTTAATCTATGAGGATCTATGGATAGGCCCCAAAATCGCTAAGGAAAGATGTGAGATGGAAAAAGCATGGTATATCGTAATTGTCGCAAGGACCTGAATTTTATGGCTGGATAGAAGAAAAAATTTACTTTCGTGCAACCAGTAATAGTATTTCTGGTAATTTAACTTATATTATGCATCTTATATCTTTTTGGGTCAGAGCAGTTGCGATGGGACTGAGAGGGAGGACATCCATAGCCTTCCAGGTCAAGGAGTATGATGGTGAGGAGACAGAGATTAGACCAAAACTGGATTGGAGAGCGTCATTAGCTGGAATCCCACCCTCCAGGCTTTGTTAGAGGGATCTCTTTTGTTATGCATGTGCTCGATATGTTATTTATGTTTTCATTTGTCCCACCCTCCTAGCGCAACCTCTACAAGCTTTTTGGAAATGAAAAATCTTATGCAAGTGTTTCCAGGCCCTGCATTCCTAAAGAAGTATCTAGTTTGCCGCCACTAGAATCATCGAAGCGAGACACGATGTTCGAATATCGTCGGGAGGTGGAGAATGCCTCGGGGTAGGTGGAGTTTGTACGGAGGTTGGCGCATTCATGTTGATGCCTACTGGGGTATGCCCTTGAAGGGTCATACGATTGGAGAAATAACATGTGGAGGTAGATTCGACTAGCGCAAGAAACCACTGAACCAGCTTATTTACAAGAGGAGAAAGAAAGAGTCTACAGATTAATCACACAAGTGTGGATGCTATATAGTAGGTTCGATGTGAAGAGAACGGAACAAAGAGAGAACATGATTGAAGGGCTTTGTTGGAGGGATCTTTTTTATTATGCATGTATTCGATGTGTTGTTTATATTTTTATTTGTCCACCCTCTCAAGTTTGCTGGAGGAGTTATATTTTTTTTCTTCAGATCTGTAGTGTTTCTATCACTTTGTATATTTGCCCAGAGTTCTAAGGTTGTTTTATTAACATCTTATTAATGAAATATGGTGGCTATACTCCACATTTTCCTTCAAAAAAAAAAACCTCATATGGTGTCTCGGTTTGATAAGCTTATGTTGTACGCTTTATATAGACTTCTCATAGTGATACTTTCAACGTTACATTAATGCGACGAACCATTGAATTCACACATATTTTCACTCATATTTTCTGATAGTATATTAATGCGAAAGTTTGAGAGAAGCTTGAATTAATTTTTTTTTCTTCTACCAAGTAATTAATTTTGAAGCTTTATGTTGGTAAGTAAACTGCTCATTTCACACATATTTTCAGCATGTACATGAATGTGAAGGTTCAACAGATGATCATATTATTATTATTTTTTCCCGGAATAATAAATTGTGAAGCTTTCAAATGGTAAATGAATCGTTCGATTCACATATATTTTTGACAAGTATATCAATGCGAAGTTTCAAGAGAATTCAAATTAATATCTTTTTGTCTCTGATTAATTGGTGGATTTTGGAGATGGTAACTGAATTGTACAATTCACACATTTTTCAGCATGTACAGAAACTGAAGGTTTGATACAAAGTTTGAATTGATTGCTTTCTATCTTGAGCAATTGTGAAACTTAGTGATGGTAAGAGAACTACCGAATTCACATATACCATTAACATACACGTAAATGCGAAGCTTCGAGTGATAGTTCAAATTCATTTGTTATGTCTTTGGTGACTGAGATTTTTTGCTTGTGTTGTTTACTCTTGAGAGTTGTGGGACCCCAAATACCTTACGACACCAAAAGCATACTAATCCGCAAGGACAAGAATAACTTAATCACACAGAAAGACAACGTATGAGGAAGATGGGAGGAGACTTAACTGATTCTTGAGAAAGTTTACAACTTTATACACGTACATATATAGGATAAATTACAAAAACCATCACTAAACTATACCCCACTTCTTATTAATGAAACAGAGTGGCATTATCCCATCTTTTACCTCAAAAAAAAAAAAAAATACCCCACTTGCAAAAAACCGCATTGAACTTTTTTTTGCGCAAAAAACTTTCGTGAACTATGTTTTCAAAAAACTCAAGGCGACGGCGTCAGCGTCAACTTCCGTTGCCTTTTTTTATATGTGCACTGCACGTAACATATTTTTCTACAGAATTGCCCTTGTCTGAACATTATCATAAAATCTAACTCATCTATTTAGGTTTTACTAAAAAATATCATTCATCTTTCCAAGTTTCTTCACAAAACCTCACTCATCTACTCGTTTAAAAAAACCTCATTTCCCCCTCAAATCAACTTAACCCTTAATTGTATTCCCAATTTCTCCCTTAAGACCTTGATCGACCAAAGAGTAATCCTTCGCAATATCCTCATGGCTTCCCCTCAATTCCTATTCTCATCCATACACTCAATAGCAAACAATCGCTTCCCCTTTCTTCTTCTTCTTCTTCTCTCCGGCAAGTAGGACCCAACTTCTTCTTCTTCTTCTTCTCCTCCTCCTCTCAGGCAAGTAGGACCCATCAGTTTTCCCACACCACTAAACTTGCCTGAGATACTAAACTTGCCTGAGATAAGAAGAAGAAGAAGAAGAAGAAGAAGAAGAAGAAGAAGAAGAAGAAGAAGAAGAAGAAGTGGGGAAGCGATTGTTAGCTATTGAGAACATAAATTAAGGGGAAGCCATGAGGATTTGGCGAATGATTACTTTTTGATCGAATGATTACTTTTTGATCGATCAAGGGAGAAATTAGTAATATGATTAAGGGTTATGTTGATTTTGGGGGGAAATGAGGTTTTTTAAAACAACATAAGTAGATGTGTAAGATTTTGTTTTAAAAAATAAAAAGGAAAGATAAATGAGGTTTTTTTAGTACAATCTGAGTAGATGCGTGAGGTTTTTTGATAATATTCAGACAATGACAATTCTGTCCGAAATATGTCATGTATGGTGTACATGTCACAAAAGATAATGAAAGTTGATGTCATCGCCTTGGGTTTTTTAAAACTTAGTTCACGGAAGTATTTTGCGCAAAAAAATCATTGTAATTTTTTGCAACGAAGGATATAGTACAGTGAGATTTTTTTTGATATCCACATGTATGCAATCAGAGATCTCATCATAGATCTTGATCTCCCCCAAAGCCGCCGTCTGAGATAACACCTAAGAATAGGGTCTTGATCTCCACCTCAATGCCCTCTGGAATCTTGCCATCTCATGAACATCATGAGAGGGTCTTGATCCCCTTCTTCTCGTTCAAGAAAACCCCAGTCCTCCCTTTCTTGGGAGAGTAGAATAACCCTCACAGATTAGCTTCTTTTATGGCATAGAAACCCTAGCAGTTCGCAGCCCCTCATCCCCAAGAAAACCCACGAAAAATAGCTCAAAACCCATTTATAGACACAAACCCATCCAGATAGCATCATAGAACGCTTTTTCTGTCCTTAATGTTTTGTTGCTGCAGCTACTCTTTTTCTTGTTTTTTGAATGCAGGCCATTCCTACTCCCTATCATTTTTCTTGTCAGGATCTGGAAACCCATCAAATGTAGAGGAAATGTGGGCGAGCTTAGTTACCCGGTGGCTCACTTATACTTCCAAAATGATCGATTCAACAAAAGGAGTGATGATTTGACAGAATCATGGTGAAAGTCTGGATACAAACTGGCCCATGCCGGAAAAGTGACCATTCTTTTAGTTCTTAGCAAACAAGGCTCACAGAAGGAGTATAGATTGACTAGAGAGACTCATAAATTAGGTATGGATGATATGGGACAATCAACAACACTTACGAGCAACAACACATCCTTTCATTTTGCTAATCGGAAATTCGGGAGGGGCAAGCAAGCCGATACAACTTTTCAAGAAAGCTGCTCGCTAACAACCCTCAACACTTCCAAATATCGTAAACAAAGTCTCAAATCTTCTTTACTAGCCAATCAACAATCAATTACACTCCAAGAACATATAGGAATCAAATGAGATCAAGGGAAAAGAAGAAGAAAGTATCAGATTCAAGAACCAGAGGAAGAGGAGAAGAAATGAGGTTGAAGATACAATTTCAATTCCCCTTTTCACTCTTATATTCATCCTTTATTTATACTAAACATTTACACCCCAAATTGGCCCCACCAACTACAGACTGCCAGTTGTTCCCCTTTCTTAACTGCCTAACCGAATTATGTTATACTTCCTTTTCCATTAGTGCGCAGAGCTCGTGCATTTGCTCTTAGTCCAATAGCCTGCTGGGTTTGGTCTTCACTCGCTGCCACCTTCTCACTGATGGACCTGGCTCCCCTTCCTTCAGACCTGCATCATTGCCACCTCATTGAAACTGACCTTGACCTCAAGGTCAAAGGAAGGATAAGATTTTGCCATAACTATAACATTCTCCTATGTCGCTTCATTAACAAGTAATCCCTCCCACAAAACTAACACTTCATCCACAAATGTCCCCCCATGTTTAATATTTCTAGCCTGTATAACAGCTATCGGAGCTAAAGCAGGAAATGGAGATTGCATATCAGTCAATCGATTGCTTGTTACTTCTGAAGGATCACCTCTACACTTCCTCAATAAAGCGAAGCATGGAACACTTAGTGGAATTTGGACTCCGAAGGCAAACTCAACTTGTAAGCTACTGGCCATACTCTCTTGAGAATCTGAAATGGCCTATGAAACCTTTTGGCAAGCTTATGAGAACTCCGTTGAGCTACTGATATTTGTCTATAAGGCTGTAACTTGACGAATACACAATCTCCTTCATCAAATTGCTGATCAGAGCGATGTTTATCTACAGCTCTCTTCATCCTTGCTTGAGCTTTCTCCAAATTAACTTTAAGTTGCCGCAGGAGTTGTTGCTTCTTCACAAGTGCTGTATCCACTTCAAAATTAGTATAAACTCCCTCCATATAAGAAGATATTGCAGGAGCTTTTTGACAATACACCACCTCAAACGGAGTAACACCAATTGCAGATTGATAAGAAGTATTATACCAATACTCAGCTAAAAATAGATACCTGCACCAGTGCCTTGGCTCCTCACTCACGAAATACTTCAAATACAGCTCCAAGCATCGATTTAAAACCTCTGTTTGCTCATCCGTCTGAAGATGATAAGCACTAAACATCCTCAACGTAGTCCCCACTTGTGCACATATCTCCTTCCAAAAATTACTCAGAAACAAAGGATCTTTATCACTGACAATTGACTTAGGCAAGCCATGGAGCTTAACAACATGAGTAGCAAACTCGAATGCCGCTTTTGATGCCGTAAAATGTACAGACAAAGCAATAAATTGCCCATACTTTGATAACCTGTCTACCACTACTAATATAGCGGATTTACCATGAGAAGGAGGCAATCCCACTATAAAATCAATCGTTATAACTGTTGGAATTAATTTTTGCAGTTTTTCGGACTGGATTCCGGTAGGCTCCGGCCACCGGTGGTGCCGGAAAATGAGTGGATTGCGATCCTCTCGACGAGTACTATTCCGTAATGTACTCACTTGCCTAAAATGAATTCCGTATGAATGAGAAATGTTGGTCCGAAGTTGGGTACTTGAAATGTACTAACTTGGCAACTTGGAGAAAATGGATAGTCCCATATCAAAAATTGGGAAAGATTTTTACTAGTATATATACTAGAAAACTGGACTAAAGGGCGTGGCCAGGGGGTTACCACTAACGTGTAGTGGAGAGAAGACTTAGCCAAAATGACAAACACACACGCGCGCACGCGCGCGCCCGGCCTAGCCCGGCCCCGGCTTGGTCTGGTCTGGTCTGGTTTAATTTTTTTTTTGCCCAGACAAAAACTTTTCCCCTACTGAACTGATAAAGCTTTTCAGATTCGGTAACTGGTAACCATTACTCTGTAATAGCAGAGTAATGGCTCACCAGTTATGAATCTAAAGAGTCTCCATTATTCTGCTGTTACAGAGTAATGGCCTATGAAAAGTCTCCAGTCTCCATTTGTCTTTTATAAAAGACTACTGAATCCAGACAGAGTCTTTGAAAACAGTTAGAGTTTCATTCTTCTTCTTCTTCTTCTCCTCTGTGTCAACTGAGAGTGCATCACACAAACAGCAGTTCGCTGAATCTCTGAAGCAAGGGTGTTGCTCTTCAGAGAAGGTACAGTTGTATCCTGGAAAGCAATTCGCCAGCCACCGTCACACTACGGGGCGAATTTTGCTTTAAGGAGAGAGATTCTCAATCTCGACTCTGTGCAAAGTCTTTCGTTTCCTGTTTTTAGTTTCTGTATTTCAGTTCTTCGCAATCGTTGTTGAGATTTTTCATATTTATAAAATCGGGTTCTAACAATCTTAAAGCAGAATTTTTTCCTCACTGATTTTAACAGTTTTTGTGAAGTCTATTTACAGGTGTTGTTATCGATTCGGAAAAAACAACTAACAAGTTCTGTTTCAAACTATTTTAGATAAGAACATGGAAAACACACCAAGTGATATGGCCATTGGGTTCAGTACTGAAACACCGGTGACCCAAAATGTGACTGCACAATCGGTTGCGGCACATTCGGTCGTTCTGCCCACTCACATAACCGTGGAAGAAAAACCGAAGAAGTTCAATGGAACTGGATTCAAGAAGTGGCAAGGGAAAATGCAGTTCTACCTGACCACATTGAAGCTGGACAGATTCCTCACTGAATCTGCCCCGATGCTGGCACCGATGGATGCACACTCCGTTGCTGCAGTTGATGCGTGGACTCAGGGTGACTACTTCTGCAGGAACTACATCCTGAATGGCTTGGTAGACCCCCTGTACAACGTCTTCTGTGTCTTCAAGACATCCAAACTCCTGTGGGGGTCCTCGAAAAAGAAGTACAAAACAGAAGACGTCGGGTCCAAGAAATTTGTAGTCGGGAAATTTCTGGACTACAAGGTGATTGACTCCAAAACTGTTGCGAGTCAAGTCCAAGAACTGCAGGTTATAATGCACGACATTGTTGCAGAGAACATGATGCTGTGCGAACCATTCCAGGTTGCAGTGTTCATTGAAAAACTTCCACCTGGATGGAAAGACTTCAAGAACTACCTCAAACACAAGTGAAAGGAGATGTCTCTTGAAGACCTAATTGTCAGGTTGCGGATCGAAGAGGAGAATCGCAAGACTGACAGGTCCTATGGAAATCAGTCCATAGAAAAGGCCAACGTGGTGGAGTACGAACAGAAGGGCAAGAAGAGAAAGTTTCTGCCACAGGCCTCAAACAAAAAACCACTTGCAAAGAGGTTTTCTGGGAAATGCCACAAGTGTGGTAAGTTGGGGCACAAAATTTCTGAGTGCCGCAGCAAGGACAGTAATCGTTCAGGAACAGGACATGTAAAAGGGAATGAAAAATCCCACGCACACATAGCTGAGAACTTGTCCACTGGGCTCTCTGACCTGGACCTCTGTGCTGTAGTATCAGAGGTAAATCTTGTGGGGAGCAATCCTCGTGAATTGTGGTACGATACTGGGGCCACCAAGCATATCTGCTCGGACAAGGAAATGTTCACTTCATACCAGAAGTGCAACAAAGATGAACAGTTGTTCATGGAAAACTCTTCCACCTCCAAAATTGAAGGAACAGGGAAGATAGTGCTGAAAATGACTTCAAGCAAAGAACTAACACTCACAAATGTGCTGCATGTTCCAGATATTAGAAAGAACTTGATATCAGGTTCTTTGCTAAGCAAGAATGGGTTTAAGGTTGTTCTTGTTTCTGATAATTTTGTATTGTCTAAGAATGGGGTATACTTGGGTAAAGGATATGTAAAGGATGGACTGTTCAAGTTTAATGTAATGACAGTCATCTCTAAAACTATTGTTCTTGTTGTTCCCAATGTTTATGAAATAACTCCTATTGCCTATGTTGTTGAGTCTTCCTCTATTTGGCATGAAAGACTCTGCCATGTTAATATCAATTCTATGCGTAGATTAATTAACATGAATTTGCTACCAAAATTTAAGGTAGATCACTCCGAAAAATGTGAAGTTTGCACGGAGGCCAAACTCACTAAAACTCCATCACGTTCTGTAGAAAGAAACACAGAAACTCTAGGTCTAATTCACACGGATCTATGTGATTTAAAATATATGCAGACCAGAGGTGGTAAAAAGTACTTTATGACATTCATAGATGATTGCACAAAATTCTATTATATATATTTGTTACATAGCAAAAATGAGGCTTTGGATAAATTCAAAGAATATAAACTTAAGGTTGAGAATCAACTTGGCAAAACGATTAAAATCGTTAGAAGTGATAGAGGTGGAGAATATGATGCACCATTTAACATGTTCTGCTCAGAACATGAAATAGTTCATCAGTTGCTCCTTACTCACCCGAATCAAACGGTACTGCCGAGCGCAAGAACCGAACTCTAAAGGAGATGATGAATGCCTTGTTGTTGAATTCTGGCTTACCCGAAAACATGTGGGGGGAAGCGTTGCTGACTGCCAACTACATTCTCAATAAAATAGCTCACAAGAAAACCGGCAAGACACCATATGAACTGTGGAAAGGTAACTTACCTTCGTATAAATACCTCAAAGTGTGGGGGTGTCTAGCAAAAGTGGCAGTACCTAACCCGAAACAGGTCACCATCGGACCTAAGACGATTGATTGCATATTCATAGGCTATGCACACAACAGTAGTGCATATCGGTTCTTGGTATACAAATTAGATATACCGGATATCCATGTGAATACAATAATGGAATCAAGGAATGCTTCCGTCTTTGAACACGTGTTTCCGTGCAAGGATACTACGTACCCCAAACGTACACGTGAACAAGGGAATGCAAGCACTTCAGTTGATGAACCAGAACATGATACTG
This sequence comes from Hemerocallis citrina, assembly GCA_017893485.1. Classification (NCBI taxonomy): domain Eukaryota; kingdom Viridiplantae; phylum Streptophyta; class Magnoliopsida; order Asparagales; family Asphodelaceae; genus Hemerocallis; species Hemerocallis citrina. The sequence continues at coordinate 241,147,025 of CM030364.1, read as the reverse complement.
ATGAGCCTAGACGAAGTAAACGGGCTAGAATATCAAAATCATTTGGTCCTGACTTTGTGATGGCCTTTCTGTTAGAGAATGAGCCCAGAACTTTCAAGAAAGCCATGTCTATGCCTGATGCTCCTATATGGAAGGAAGCAGTCAAAAGTGAAATAGACTGCAAAATCATACATGGGAGTTAGTCGACTTGCCTTCTGGATGTAAAGCTCTAGGATGCAAATGGATTTTCAAACAAAAATTGAAACCAGATGTTTCAATAGAGAAGCATAAGGCAAGACTTGTGGTACAAGGATTTAGGCAAAAGGAAGGCCTAGATTTCTTTGATACATATTTTCCAGTTACAAGAATAACATCCATAAGAATTTTGATAGCCATTGCAGCTCTACATAACCTGGAAATACATCAAATGGATGTTAAAACTGCATTCTTAAATGCGAACTTAAAAGAAGAAATATACATGAAACAACCTGAGGGTTACGTAGTTGCTGGACAGGAAAATAAGGTGTGCAGGCTTGTAAAATCTTTGTACGGCCTGAAACAAGCTCCAAAGTAGTGGCATGCAAAATTTGATAATGTTATGATGTTAAATGGTTTCAAAATAAATGAATGTGACAAGTGTATCTACATCAAAGATACTCCAAATGGATACATTCTGGTCTGTCTGTATGTAGACGACATGCTCATTATTGGAAGCAATAACGACATTATCAAACAAACTAAGAGCATGCTTAGTGGCAAGTTTGACATGAAAGATTTGGGAGTTGCAGATGTCATACTAGGAATCAAAGTTTCGAGGATGTTGATTCTTGATTTTGATGATTACAACACAATGCAAAATGTGTCTGTGCTATGCTGTATATAATTGCAGGTTGTATCCAAAGTCATCATATATGATACACAAAGGCCTCAAAGCTAATTGATCAAGCAAGTCACAATATTCTAAAGCTGAACAAATGATCAAGCACAGCTCCAGATAAAGACAAAGGCTAAAAGCTTCACTCAAGATTCAAGACTCAAGTCAAGACCAAAGCTTCTATGATTTTTGTGTATCTTGTAAACAATGTAATTCCTTCTTTAATTGAGTCTTAGAATGATGTACAGCCTTGTCACACACACATACACTCACATATAACTTTTTATAACTATGTGTTTACAAATCCAAAGGTCGAAACAGATTGAACTAGATCAACTGTTGAGTACCAGTCGACTGCTCTTTAGAACCAATCGACTGAGTCTGTACAAAACTGCCTGATCTTATTCAAACTCTGATCAGTCAACTCATAGAGGCAACCCAGTCGACTGTTCAAGTGATTTCGACAGTTTTCTGATTTCAAAAGCTGTTTTTCTAATTTAAAACTTTTATTCGTTATTTATCCGTTGATTAAACGGTTATGAGTAACTGCTCTTAACGGCCAGGGATTCTAGTCTATAAATATAGCCTAAGAATCACCTTTAAAAAGTCCAAGCATGTTTTTGAGAAAAATCTAAGTATTTTGCATTCAAGAGAAAAGCTTTCAAAACTCACTTAAGTCTTGGTTCTCTGTCTTCAGTCCAGCATAACATTGAATTCATTTTGGACTGAATTTAGAAGTCAACCATTTAGCCACGTACAATATCACAATCACAACAAGGCTATAGGTTGATTGTAAACAATTTTATTATTTTTTCTTTTTCCTCTCGGTTGGAGAGTAGGACTCTAAGGTGTAGAGTCAGGTTTGTCACTCTTGGTAGAAGAGTGGGTTGCTTTCTCTGGTTGAGAGAAAGGACTACGGGTCGGACAAGGTTGTTGTCTAAACGCCGTAGGGTATTCTTGTAATCTTTTTCAAGAATAGTGAAAAATCTCAAGTGGCTTGCTTGGGGACTGGATGCAGGTCGGGAGGACCGAAGCAGGATACATCGTGTGCACTCTGTGGTTGTATCTCTCTACTTGCATTTCAACTCTCTCAGTTTATATTTTTACCGTGAAACTTGTCTGAACAGTCGACTGTGTACTCCTATAAGTCGACTGGTCAGACTCGTACTACTCTGAGTTATTTGTGTGACAAGTCGACTCTCTCATCTCTAAGTCGACTTCTCAGACTTCTTTAAAATACTTTTCTTTTGTCGCTTCAGTCGACTGGTTTATTCCTTCAAGTCGACTGAACAGAAGAAATTCTCAATTCCGCTTTTTAAATTTTTATAAAACACTATTCACCCCCCCTCTAATATTTCTTGCCTTGCCTACAGGATCCAACACTTGGTATCAGAGCCTGATTGAGTGCAATGGCAACTACTTCAAATGCAAACCAGTACCATGAAGGCCAATCTACACAAAGGCCACCTCTCTTCGATGGAACAAATTACAATTATTGGAAGTGTAGAATGAAGATCTACCTACAATCTATCAACTATGAAATATGGAACATGACGAAAACAGAGTACACCGCTCCTACTATTCCATATGCACAATGGAACGATGACATGAAGAACCAAACAATGAACAATGCAAAAGCAATGAATGCATTATTCTGTGCTCTCACAAAGGAGGAGTTCAACCGTGTGTCGAACGCAACAACCGCACATCAAATATGGCACACACTCGAGGTAACTCATGAAGGAACGAACAAAGTAAAAGAATCTAAAATATCTTTTCTTGTTCACAGGTTTGAAATGTTCCGCATGAAGGAGAATGAGAGTGTGTCCGAGATGATTACTAGATTTACAGATATTACAAACTCTCTTGTAGCACTTGGGAAGATATACACTCAAGCAGAGATGGTGAGAAAAGTACTCTATGCACTTATCCCCGAATGAAAAAAGAAGACCACTGCCATAGAAGAGGCCAATGATTTATCATAACTTTCTCTTGAGAATCTTGTGGAAAATCTAATGGCTTATGAGGTACAAATTGAAGAACGCAAGAAGGATGCCGAACCACAACAGTCAAAGAAGAAAACATTAGCATTCAAAGCCATGTCAGACTCCGAAGATGAAGAAGAAGATGAGGAGGAGATTGCCATGTTCACAAGGAGATTCAAAAAATTCCTAAGTAAAGGTAAGTTTAATTCAAAATTTAAAGATTCTAATGATCCTCCAACTTATTTCAGGTGTAACAAAGCAGGCCATATGAAGAAGGATTGTCCACTAGAGAACACAAAGTCTAAGGGAAAGACATCCAACTTCAAGAAGGATAAGTACACAAAGAACAAGTTCGCCAAAAACAAAAAGGCATATCAAGCAACTTGGGATGACAGCGATTCCTCTTCAGAAGAAGAAATTGATGAGACCAACGAGGTTGCAAACGTGTGATTCATGGCATCATAGAATCAAGTAAGTAATGAGTATGATTCAAATGATTTACTTGATGCATTCAATGAAATTTTTCAAGAACTAAAAAAGGAAAAGATTAGAGTTAAGAACTTAGAGAAAGTTAATCAAACACTTTCTCAAGAGAATCTTAACCTTGATAGAGAAGTAAAATCTTTAAATTCTCGTATTTCAAGTTTAGATATGGATCTTGAATCTCTGAAAAAGAATTATGAAGAGATATCCAAGAACATATCTAAGTTTAATAAAGGAAAAGAGAATTTAAATGATGTTCTTCAAAATCAAGTAAAATCTAGTCAAAAGTTTGGACTTGGTTTTAAAAAATCTCTTGAAAAAGAAAATTCTTCTAAGAACACTAGTATAAATAAACCTATATCTATTTCTAGTGTTAGACATAAATTGTATGAGTTCTTTGAAAAACCTAAGTTTGTAAGTTCTATTGATAAAAGCAAGTCTAAAGTTCAGTCCAGTCGACTGTATCCATCCACCAGTCGCTTGTCCAGAGGTACTGAGTCTTATTCAACAAGACCAAAACCTCATATAAGTCGACCTATATTATCATCCAGTCGACTGACATATAGTAAAAGTCGACTGGACAGAGCAAACATGTATGGGTTCTAGCCAACTTGAGTTCGAAAGATAGAATTGCTTATATAAACTCATATATGCTGAATGTATGTAATTCTGCTAATTTCATTCCTGCTTATGGTGGAAAATCAAACTCATCATGGGTTTGGTTTTCCACAAACTAATATTTTTTGGACCCAATGAAAAGGGTACCATATTCACATTGAATATTTTATAGGTACCAAAGAAAGATCGTTGGATACTTGATAGCGGATGTTCTAAGCATATGACTGGTCATGCCAACCTCCTATCTACCATACAAAGCATTGATGGAGGAACAGTTACTTTTGGTGATAACAATAAAGGAAAAGTCATAGGAATCGGCATGCTCGGTAAGGACACTAACCCTTCTATGGAAAATGTTTTATTAGTTAGTGGACTTAAACATAATCTGTTAAGTATTAGTCAACTGTGCAATAAAGGTTATAAAATTGTGTTTGAAAAAGGTTCTTGCTTAATTTATGATTCCACTATGCAAAACATTATTTTTCAAGGGTTTAGGAAAAATAACATTTATGAATTGTGTTTGAAAGCATATGAGTTTTCGAATGATTTTTGCTTAGTAGCTTCTAATAATGATTCTTGGTTTTGGCATAGACATTTTGGTCATGTGAATATGAGAAATCTCTCTAAATTATCTAAGTACAACCTAGTTAAAGGGCTGCCAAGATTATCCTTTAAAAAGGATAAGTTATGTGATGCATGTCAACTAGGTAAACAAATTAAATCGACTTTTAAAACAAAAAAAGTAATTTCTACTAGTAGGCCGCTCGAATTAATTCACATGGATTTATTTGGCCCTACTAGAGTTGTTTCTTTAAATAAAAGTAGGTATGTATTTGTTTTAGTAGATGATTTTTCACGATTCACTTGGACTTTCTGTTTAAAACATAAAAATGATGCTTTTGAAGAATTTACAAATTTTTGTAAACGAATTCAAAATCAAAAGTCTCTAACCATAGTCACTATTAGAAGTGATCATGGTGGAGAATTTGAAATTGAAACATTTGCAGAATATTACAACAAGAATAGTATAACTCATTCATTTGCATTTCCTAGAGCTTCACCACAAAATGGAGTGGTTAAAAGGAAGAATAGGACTTTGCAAGAATGTGCACGTACCATGCTTGTTGAAAGCAATTTACCTAAGTATTTTTGGGCTGAAGCTGTTGCTACAGTTTGTTATGTTTTAAACAGAATTTTGATAAGGCCTAAGCTAAAGAGGACTTGTTATGAGTTATTTTTAAATAAAATTCCTAAGGTCTCTTACTTTAAGACATTTGGTTGTAAGTATTTTTGTCACGCCCCGCTTCCCACTATATGAAAATACAAGCACGCAACTGAGGTCCAGCGAATGATATACATCATCCATAAGCTGTGCAATTATAAGCTCAACAAGATATTTATAATACATTTACGCAGACAAATATAATGATCACATGATCTGAAAATAAAATAACCATCATCCAGATAATACATCAACATCGGGTCAAAATGCCCGGGAATACAAGGTGCCATAATTAAAATAATATAATAAGCAGTTCGCTATAACAACTAGATAAAATAGCGACTGAAAGAAAAACAACATGAAGTAGTAACAAAGCAGCAACGATCATCTAGAGAGTCTGCTCATCTGGTCCATCAGTACCTGTATAATCATTAACTCAAAGAAAAATAGAAAAGTTCCCGTTAGAGCAAGTTTCGGGCAGCAAGTAGCAACAAGCAGAAAAATGGGTAATATAACAAGATATAACATGGAAGAAACAAGAAGTAGAAGTACAAATACAATATGGAAGTAAGCAAGGAACTGGGACAATATGATCATGTAAGTAATAACGGTAACTAGTGTATTCTAGACTTCAACATATAAGCAATTGATAACCTAGGCTCAGTTAATCGATAATCATGTAATCAAGGATCGAGAGTCATGTAATCAGGAGTCATGTAATCAAGAGTCATGTAATCAAGAATCAAGAGTCATGTAACGAAGAGTCATGTAATCAAGAATCATGCTTAGTGAAGATCTCGGGTTTATCTGTTTTATTAACTTATCTAATGCACGCAATCCTGTGTCCCATACCACAAGTTCGGTGCATATCAATCATGTGACGTTTAGACTTAAGTAGTGAATTCTATAGGATTATGTACTCGGGTCTTCCAGTGATAGTATCAAGACATGTAATCATGAATCATGTAATCGAGAATTATGTAATCAAGAATTGTGTAATCAAGAATCAAGAATCAAGAATCAAGAATCAAGAATCAGGAATCACTATTTCGGGAAACACGGGCCCCCTTCCGAGTATACTCCCCTATATTGTCCACTATTAAGCCGTACCCTTATAACCCCGGCTTGTTATTCTTTTATAATTAATTATGAATATGCAGTTGGTACGACTAGTGGAACGGTGTAATCAAATAGTTTAATCAAGAAAAATATCAGGGGCAGTAATCATGGACATGAGACGTAAAACGAGTACATGTATCGAGAGTAATTATTATGGAATTATCAAGTGGTATAAAATACATTCTATCAACTTATTATATCTATGCAAGTTATTATTACAAGAACAATAATACATTCAGTTCATTAATTATGAAAAATAAAGGGTTTATATGCAAAAATGTATAGATGAATTTTTAGACAACTTGACATATCTGCATTCAAATTCACTTTTCCGTTGTTACAGAAAAGCAAATCCAATTCCGTCAGAGATTCTAGAAAGTAGACTCTCTTCCGGTTCTAACGCATATTCACACGATACATTCTAAAGACATTAGCGATGCGTACAAATTCATTCTTCGCTGGTTTCGATGTTTCGCGCACATTCTGGAAATTCGGAGTCACAATACTAAAACTGTGATATCTCACAATCTATACATCGGATTGAGAAACTTTTGGATGTTTCGGATATCTAGACTCGAAGGGATACAATTTTCATGTAGAAAGTTTTTCGATCCAGTGTCGGGAACATGGTCAAATTCTCAGTACGAGATGCCGGTTAGTAATCCCGTGCAGGTTCAGGAATTCGTGATATGTCAGTACTAAAATCGCGATATCTCACAATCTATACATTCGATTGAGAAACCGTCAGATGTTCTGGATTCAGGACTCGATGGGCTACGATTTCCACGTAGTAAATCTTCAATCTAGTATTGGGAACATGGTCGAATTTTTAGTGCAAGGTCAAGAAATTTTAGAGATAGTAAGGTTGAATATTCGATATTCGATAACACGATTCGAAATGTGTTAACGGTTCACTCTTGAGTTGATATAACACGGAACAAGTGACTAGAACAGATTTTGACAATAAAATATGGTGATGACTAGACTACTTGCCACGAGTCAAAGAAAAATACTTGTACGAGAACAAAAAGAGTGTACAAGGTACTTGCCTTATAACGTGACGATTTCAGTTGTAGTGTTAACCACGGAAAGAAGCGACGTCGGCAACGGACAGCGGCACAACGGCGGTAAGAATGGTGGCAAGACGGTAGCTAACGGTTGCAACGATGAGCGACGACAACAACAAGGTGGCGCGGCATCGGTTTATTTTTCGGGGTTCACGGGATCGTAGAAGCGGAGTCGTTGGCTCGAAGGTGGAATGTGAAGTGGAGCTTGGGCGTTGCTTGCTCTCGCGTATGAAGGAGGCAGAGGAAGAGAAGAAGGGAATATGAAGATAAGAGAAGAGAAGAAGAAGTGGGAGCTCTGCATGTGTGTGTGTGTATATATATAGAAAGGAAGTGATAGGGGGTGTAGAAAAATCAAAGGGGTTAGGTGTGGAAAAAAATGAACAAGGAGGAGAAGTCAAGAGTTAGGTGTAGAAAAATGTGGTGGTGGAAAATAAGGTGTAGGGTTAGGCAGGATTAGGATTAGGATTAGGATTAGGATTAGTATTAGGATTAGGATTAATCACGGTTTAAAATTTGTATTTAAACTCTAATCGAAAAATCACAAAATTATAGAATTGATCAGAAAAATATTCTGGCTTTAGATAAAGAGTCCAAAGAGAAAAATAAAACTGATCTGAAAATTGAAGTAAAAATTTACTTAGTAAAATACGTACAACTGGGACAGGGAGTTACAGTTTTATTCTAAACACTAAAAATAATTTAGATAAATTTGATCCTAGATCTAATGAGGGTATCTTTGTTGGATACTCAAATAGGAGTAAAGCATATAGAATCTTCAATAAGTCAACAATGACTGTTGAATAATCCATGCATGTTACATTTGATGAATCTCTGCCTTCATCGAATTTAATTGAAGATAATGAAACTAATTCATCACCTTTAAATAAAGTAATTATATCTTTAGAACAAACTAGTCTCGTGGATAAGTCGACCGATAAGGAAGTCAAGTCGACTGATGTAAAACAGTCGACTGAGGAACCTGTCAAGTCGACTGATCCTGTTGTGATATCTCAAACTTTACTAAAATCTTTTGTTGAAGTTAGAGATCATCCTCATGACTTAATAATTGGTGACATCTCACATGTTATTCAGACAAGATCACATATTAATATGATATCACACACAGCTTTCTTGTCGGATTTTGAACCGAAGAATATACAAGAAGCATGTGAGAATGAATTTTGGATGAATGCCATGCAAGATGAGTTAAACCAATTTATAAGGAATGATGTATGGGATTTAGTTCCACGACCTCCTGATCATACTATTATTGTTACTAAGTGGGTATTCAAAAATAAGTTAGATGAATCAGGACAAGTTGTTAGGAACAAAGCTAGACTTGTTGCTCAAGGATATAATCAAGAAGAAGGCATAGATTTTGATGAAACATATGCTCCTGTTGCTAGATAAGAATCAATTCGTATTTTATTATCTTTTGCTTGTTTTATGAATTTCACACTTTATCAAATGGATGTTAAAAGTGCATTCCTTAATGGGTTTATTAAGGAGGATGTTTATTTTAAACAACCACCAGGTTTTGAACATGAACAATTCCCAAACCATGTTTTTAAATTGAAAAAGGCTTTATACGGTCTTAAACAAGCACATCGTGCCTGGTATGATCGACTGAAGACTTTTCTTTTAGAAACAGGTTTTGAAATAGGTAAAGTAGATACTACTTTATTTATTAGGAGAATTAAGAATGATATTTTAATCATACAAATATATGTTGACGATATAATTTTTGGCTCTACTAATAGTAATCTATGTCAAGAGTTTGCTAACACCATGAAAAACGAGTTTGAGATGAGTCACATGGGTGAACTCAATTATTTTCTTGGACTACAAATTAAGCAGTCACAAAATGGCATATTCATTAATCAAGGAAAATATGCAAAGAAATTACTCAAACGTTTTAACATGGATAGCACAAGTAGTAAGGCCACACTTATGGCTACTAACACTATCCTTGACAAATATATATTAGGTAAGAGTGTCGATCAGAAACTCTATCGAGGTATGATAGGCTCACTCTTATATATAACTGCTAGTAGACCAGACATTATGTTCGGTGTATGTTTGTGCGCTAGATTTCAGTCAAGTCCTAAAGAATCTCATTTGAAAGCTGTGAAATTAATTTTAAGATATATTAAAGGCACATCTGATTATGGTTCATTCTATCCACGCACCGATAATTTTCAACTTTTGTCGTATAATGTTGTTGATTTTGTCAGCAGTAAAACTGACCGCAAGAGCACTAGTGGGACATGTCACTTTTTGGGACATTCACTAGTCTCTTGGTGCAGTAAGAAGCAAAATTCGGTATCCCTATCTACTACAGAAGCTGAATATATTGCTGCAAGTTTTGCTTGCGCCCAAATTTTGTGGATGAAACAAACCCTATTAGATTATGGTATTTCTTTTAAAAGACCTTCAATAATGTGTGATAATACCAGTGCCATTAACTTATCTAAAAATTCGGTTCAACATTCACGTACGAAACATATTGATATTCGACATCATTTTCTACGTGATAATGTTTTAAAAGGAGACATCTCTTTAGACTTTATTTCTACTGATAAACAAGTAGCTGATATCTTTACCAAACCCCTTAAAGAAGACACATTTATAACTTTAAGAAGAGAACTAGGAATTTGTGATTTTCTTGATATTTATTGAATTTTCTTTTTGTAAGTCGACTTACACATATTGTTCAGTCGACTTTCACATATTGTCTTCTCTAATTTTTTTTCTCTGAACAGTCGACTGAGATGTTCAACCATTCGACTGACCAGTTGTGATAATTATATATGGATTTCTTTTTCTCTCGACTAAGTCGACTGCATACTAAGAACAGTCGACTGTCGCGACTAATTATGTCTTCCTTATCGAATCGTCGCACAGGTTTTGAAATGTCTATTCATCTTTTGACTCGCCCTTGACCATTCTCGGCTATTGATTTGATTCTATCTTTGATCTCAGCCGTTACCCTCTAGTTAAAACCCTAAAACCCTACCTTCCTTCTTTTCACTTTTACCCCAAAATTTTTTACCCAGATCTGGAGAACAGGAAGAGAAGAGCAGAAAAGAGAAGAAGTCAATTCCTGTGTTGCTGCTGTCTTGAGAAGATCTCATCCAGTGCTTTCTAGTCGATTTCTTGTTCCCTTGCTGATTGATTCTTTGCATTTTCTGTTGGTATACTTTCATTCACCTCCACTTTTATATTATGGCACCCAAAAGATCAAAAACCTCTCATGTTGATGAGGGTTCTAAGGACTACACTCAATATCTTAGAAGCCTCGATCTCATAGAAAAATGGTTTATCATTTGTACCATGGTTATTTTTCCGGGTAGATTTGTTAATTTTAATGATCTTGATAGATTTAACCTTGTGTCTCTATTCCAACATTGTAGTCTTTATGATTTCTTGTTCTTAGAAAATCAACCCCATTATTACCCTCAACTTATTTATCTATTTTATACAAATATGAGGGTGGTTCAATCGGATGATGGTGAAGTAATAATCTACTCTTCTGTCAAACATAAGAAGATGAAACTCACATCCGAGAGAATTAATCTGATTATGGGTATAGATGATGAAGGACTTGATTTAGGAGAAAGCATGATGGATGATGCCTCCATATTATCTAAAATCTATTTGCCCAACCATGGACCCCCTATGACTAATAAATCAATTACCCCTATTGCAAAACTTGTTGCACGGATACTGTCATATAATATTATCCCTAAAACAGGGAGTTATGATAAGTAATCCATTGAATTACAACAAGATGTTTATGCAATTTTTGGTAAAATAAATCTCAATTGGGGTCGTATCATCTTTCCTAGACTTCATAAGTCTCATTCCACTTTTCTTCCTTTTGGTGCCTTACTTACCCGTGTTTTCTGTGCTTACGATGTCGATCTCGACTCAGAGACAAATGTTGTCAAGCACTATGAATGCTTTGATCGTGCAAGTTTAGCACACATGAAGCTTCTTGGTTCTCCACCTAGGTCAACCACTAGGACTTCCCCCCAAACCCAAGTTTCTTTAGCTACTTCGGCTCGACCATCTTCAGCTTCTAGCTCTTCTCGCCGCCGAGCTGATTTTGATGATCCACGCAGTATTTATAATGCTGTTAACTATCTCATGGATCGTCAAGATGCTCTTGAATCCCAAATTTCCCATCTGACTCATCTTTTCACTTCTCAATTTCCTTCTCCCTCTAAAGCTGACGAAGATGACGACGATGAAGACTGATGAGTTTTTACTTTTATTTACTATTTTTTATTATTTCTTGTTGCACTTTAGTATTTTGGTATTTTGTACTAGTTCTAAAGACTCAGTTGTTATGAATTAATTTTGGTTGTGTGTTATTTTGTTTAAGTGAAATATTCTTTTTCCCATTTTTTGTCTTTTTTGTTGATGACAAAGGGGGAGAGAACACTAGTATTAATCTTTATTGTTAATTTTATTAATCTCTATTGTTAATTTTTGTGATAATTTATGCATTCCTCTAGTTTTGTGAAAATATATGCATGATGTATTTTTGATAGGGGGAGCATATGAATGCTTGTATTTTTCTATCTTCTTTTATTTCAGCTATTGTGTTGTCATCATCAAAAAGGGGGAGAATATTGATTCTTGATTTTGATGATTACAACACAATGCAAAATGTGTCTGTGCTATGCTATATATAATTGCAGGTTGTATCCAAAGTCATCATATATGATACACAAAGGCCTCAAAGCTAATTGATCAAGCAAGTCACAATATTCTAAAGCTGAACAAATGATCAAGCACAGCTCCAGATAAAGACAAAGGCTAAAAGCTTCACTCAAGATTCAAGACTCAAGTCAAGACCAAAGCTTCTATGATTTTTGTGTGTCTTGTAAACAATGTAATTCCTTCTTTAATTGAGTCTTAGAATGATGTACAGCCTTGTCATACACACATACACTCACATATAACTTTTTATAACTATGTGTTTACAAATCCAAAGGTCAAAATAGCTTGAACTAGATCAACTGTTGAGTACCAGTCGACTGCTTTTTAGAACCAGTCGACTGAGTCTATACAAAACTACCTGATCTTATTCAAACTCAGATCAGTCGACTCACAGAGGCAACCCAGTCGACTGTTCAAGTGATTTCGATAGTTTTCTGATTTCAAAAGCTGTTTTTCTAATTTAAAACTTTTATCAGTTATTTATCCTTTGATTAAACGGTTATGAGTAACTGCATTTAACGGCCAGGGATTCTAGTCTATAAATATAGCCTAAGAATCACCTTTAAAAAGTCCAAGCATGTTTTTGAGAAAAATCTAAGTATTGTGCATTCAAGAGAAAAGCTTTCGAAACTCACTTACGTCTTGGTTCTCTATCTTTAGTCCAGCATAACATTGAATTCGTTTTGGACTGAATTTAGAAGTCAACCATTTAGTCACGTACAATATCACAATCACAACAAGGCTATAGGTTGATTGTAAACAATTTTATTGTTTTTTCTTTTTCCTCTCGGTTGGAGAATAGGACTCTAGGGTGTAGAGTCAGGTTTGTCACTCTTGGGGGAAGAGTGGGTTGTTTTCTCTGGTTGAGAGAAAGGACTACGGGTTGGACAAGGTTGTTGTCTAAACGCCGTAGGGTATTCTTGTAATCTTTTTCAAGAATAGTGAAAAATCTCAAGTGGGTTGCTTGGGGACTGGATGTAGGTCGGGAGGACCGAACCAGGATACATCGTGTCCACTCTGTGGTTGTATCTCTCTACTTGCATTTCAACTCTCTCAGTTTATATTTTTATTGTGAAACTTGTCTGAACAGTCGATTGTGTACTCCTATAAGTCGACTGGTCAGACTCGTACTACTCTGAGTTATTTTTGTGACAAGTCGACTCTCTCATCTCTAAGTCGACTTCTCAGACTTCTTTAAAATACTTTTCTTTTGTCGCTTCAGTCGACTGGTTTATTCCTTCAAGTCGACTGAACAGAAGAAATTCTCAATTCCACTTTTTAAATTTTTATAAAACACTATTCACCCCCCTCTAATATTTCTTGCCTTGCCTACAGGATCCAACACAGGACACCTGAGGGAATTACTTTGTCTCAAGCCCATTATGCTGAGAAAGTACTTGAAAGATTCAAGAATTACTACAATGGGACAGCAAAAAGTCCAGTCGATCCCAGTCTTCACTTGTTCAAAAATACAGGCGAAAGCATATCACAATTGAAATATGCACGTGTAATCGGTAGTCTGATGTACCTAACAAATTGTACAAGACCGGACCTAGCACATTCGGTAAATGTACTGAGCCGATACACGAGTAATCCAGGACGAAGTCACTGGAAAGGAATAACTAGAATATTGAACTACTTGCGACATACTCAGAGTTATACACTGCATTACACCAGATATTCAGCAGTATTAGAAGGCTACAGTGATGCCAACTGGATATCGGACTCCAAGAACTCAAAATCCACAAGTGGATATGTCTTCACACTTGGTGGTGCAGCTGTGTCATGGAAATCCTCTAAACAAACGCTATTGGCCAGATCCACCATGGAATCTGAGTTTATTGCTTTAGACAAAGCGGCAGAGGAAGCAGAATGGCTTCGAAACTTTTTAGAGGATATTTCTATGTGGGAAAAACCAGTGCCTGCTTTATGTATACACTGTGACAGCCAATCGGCTATAGCACGGGCACTGAGTTGTATGTATAATGGTAAGTCTCGTCAAATCAGAAGGCGACACAAAACCATTAGATAACTGCTCTCAAATGGAGTAATCTCTATAGAATATATAAAATCGGCCGACAACCTAGCGGATCCATTTACTAAAGGTCTGCCGCGAGAGCAGGTTGTGAGATCATCAAGAGGAATGGGTTTAAAGCCTATGACGAAAGAGGATACTTGATGGAAACCCTACCTAGGAATTGGAGATCCCAAGATCTAGGTTCAAAGGGACAACTAAATCTTGTTGAATCGACGAGAGCGCTGAGAGATTAAAATCTCATACCCACTCTTAAGATGATAAAATAGTGTTGCTTGCAAAGAGTTAGGATAAGCTTGGCTTTTAATGATTCCCATAGCTTTGAAATAAAAGTGGGGTATAACAGGATACTCTTTATGGACAATCACCTTGTGAGTGTGAAATAGGGTCGTTTCTAGGAGAATGAAGAGGCTACATTCTCCAAGTTCACTCACGATTAACCAGGGATGTTCAAGGCCAAAATGTACACAATAAGAGAACTTAGTTCTGTGAGGAGATGAAACTGTGTGATAGTTATTTTCTAGCTTCACATCAAAGCCCGGGTAGTTCAAGACATCATGATCACTACCTGGTCAAGTGAATCCGATAGCTAATTACTAAGGGTGGTTCAAAGTTGAAAAATTACTACCATTCCTGATGCAGTGATTTTTCGATTGTACTCTCAGAATTTTTCTGTCATATTTTTTTGTTTTTTCTGTCGTGTCTGGATTACATGGTCTGGTAATTTCCATTCATGTGGGGGATTGTTGGAATTAATTTTTGCAGTTTTTTGTACCGGATTCCGGCAGGCTTCGGCCACCGGCGGCGTCAGAAAATGAGTGAATTGCGATCCTCTCGACGAGTACTATTCCGTAGTATACTCACTTGCCAAAAATGAATACCGTATGAATGAGAAATGTTGGTCTGGAGTTGGGTACTTGAAATGTACTAACTTGGCAACTTGGAGAAAATGGATAGTCCCATATCGGAAATTGGGAAAGATTTTTACTAGTATATATACTAGAAAACTGGACTAAAGGGCGTGGCCCGAGGATTACAACTAACGTGTAGTGAAGAGAGGACTTAGCCAAAATGACAAACACACGCGCCCGGCCTGGCCCGGCCCGGCCCGGCTCCGGCTCCGGCCCCGGCTTCGACTTCGGCTCGACTCGGCTCGGCTCGGTTTGGTCTGGTCTGGCTTAAATTTTTTTTTTTGCCCAGACAAAAACTTTTACCCTACTGAACTGATAAGGCTTTTCAGAATCGGTAACTGGTACCCATTACTCTGCAACAGCAGAGTAATGGCTTACCAGTTATGAATCTGAAGAGTCTCCATTACTCTGCGTTACAGTGTAATGGCCTATGAAAAGTCTCCAGTCTCCATTTGTCTTTTATAAAAGACTACTGAATCCAGACAGAGTCTTTGAAAACAGTCAGAGTTTCATTCTTCTTCTTCTTCTCCTCTGTGTCAACTGAGAGTGCATCACACAGACAACAGTGCGCTGAATCTCTGAAGCAAGGGTGCTGCTCTTCAGAGAAGGTACAGTTATATCCTGGGAAGCAATTCGCCAGCCACCGTCACACTGCGGGGCAAATTCTGCTTTAAGGAGAGAGATTCTCAATCTCGACTCTGTGCAAAGTCTTTCGTTTCCTGTTTTTAGTTTCTGTATTTCAGT
Organism: Hemerocallis citrina; assembly: GCA_017893485.1. NCBI lineage: Eukaryota > Viridiplantae > Streptophyta > Magnoliopsida > Asparagales > Asphodelaceae > Hemerocallis > Hemerocallis citrina. The sequence goes on along the minus strand of CM030364.1, from coordinate 241,131,260 downwards.
TCTTCGCAATCGCTGTTGAGATTTTTCATATTTATAAAATCGGGTTCTAACAATAACTTCCCTAATCTGATTAGGCATAGGCAATGGGTGTAAAAGTCTTGCAGGGGCTTTATTATCAAATTTGATTTGCTGTCACACCATGCATTCTCGCACAAACTGCTTTACTCTGCAGCCATATTATCCCAGTGGAATTGTTCTTTAATCCTGCACAAGGTTCTTTGAATACCTGGATGATCCCCAATAGGACTAGAATGATATTCATGAAGAATTTGTTTTCGCAGAGATGAAGGAATGATAATACACTTCTTATAAAGGAATATACCATCCTTATACTCATACTCCTGAGTATTCACATTTTCCTTATTAATTGCCTGGAGTAGATCACTCCATTTACTGCCCTTCACATACTCTGACCTCAATTCATCAAGTAACAAAAAATTTGGATAAGAAATTGTAGTGAAGCTTTGTAATTCATCTGAGAATTATCTTTATAGCCCATTTGCAGCACCATTATCCTTCCCAAGTTTGTACACCACCTTAAAGTTGTAGCCAGCTAGTTTATGGACCCATTTTTGCTGCTCAGGGGTCTACACAACTTGTGTTATCAAATGATGAAGACTTTTGTGATTAGTTAACACCACAAATTCTCTGCCAAGAACATACTGTCTCCATTTCTTCACCGATTCCATAACAACAAGCATCTCACGCACATAAGCAGATGCAACTTGCATTCTCGGGGACATTTTCTTACTGAAAAAAGCCGCTGGATGCTTGTTCTGAGATAAGACTGCCCCAATTCCTAACCCTGAAGCATTCGTCTCAATTATGAATGTCTGATTAAGATCAGGTAATGCAAGTACTGGAGTTGAGGACATAGCTTTCTTTAAGGTTTGAAAAGCAACCTCAGCCTCATCATTCCAGTGAAATGAATCTTCCTTCAAAAAATCAGTAAGAGGACAGGCTATAGTTGCATACCCCTGCACAAATCTTCAATAGTATCTGTTAAGCCTAAGAAGGCTCGTAGCTGCTAAGCCTAAGAAGGCTCGTAGCTGCTTGATTGACTTGGGTATAGGCCACTGCAAAATAGCTTGGACCTTGTCTTTATCTACACTCACTCCATTGCCAGAAATAAAGTGGCCTAGATTGCCAATGGTAGTTTGTCCAATTGCACATTTATACAATTTGACAAAGAAATGGTTTTGCTCCAAAGTCCTCAAGACTGTCGAAACATGTACATGAGAATCCCAATCTTTGCTTGATTGACTTGGGTATAGGCCACTGCAAAATAGCTTGGACCTTGTCTTTATCTACACTCACTCCATTGCCAGAAATAAAGTAGCCTAGATTGCCAATGGTAGTTTGTCCAATCGCACATTTATACAATTTGACAAAGAAATGGTTTTGCTCCAAAGTCCTCAAGACTGTCGAAACATGTACATGAGAATCCCAATCTTTGCTATATATCAAAATGTCATAAAAAAATACCAAGACAAATTTTCTTAGAAATGGCTATAAAATGTCATTCATGGCAGCTTGGAAAGTCGAAGGTGCGTTTGTTAAACCAAACGGAATAACAAGAAATTCATAATGACCTTCGTGTGTATGAAATACAGTCTTGCTCACATTCCTAAACGCAACCCGTATTTGATGATACCCCCCCTTAAATCCAACTTGGAAAAATACTTTGCACCATGCAATTCATCAAATAACTCATCCACGGTAGGGATTGGGAACTTATCCTTTATAGTTATAGCATTTAACGCTCGATAATCCACACAAAATTGCCAACTGCCGTCTTTCTTCTTAACTAACAGTACTGGGGAACAGAAAGGGTTGTGACTCTGTTGGATAATACCCTCCCTTAACATTTGTACCGCCTGGTTCTCTATATCTGATTTTTAAAAATGGGGGTCGTACATTTGTTGGTCTGGACCCAGGCAACAAGTGCAACTGATGATCATATGGTCTTGATGGGGGTAACCAAGTTGGTTCCTTAAAAACACAATCATAGGCCTTTAGAACCTTAGCTAAGTCCTCTAGAATCTTATCATTATCAGTGCTCACTTTCTACAATTCCAGATGAAAAAATAGAGATATAGAAGCTGTAGATATCTGCCTATGCAACTGATGTAGCTGCAGCTGAGCTATACCTGGCATTACACCTCCCTGCAATAAAATTTGTTGCCCTCCATACATGAAGGTGACAGTCATTTTTGCATAATCAAATGTTACTAGACCCAATAGCTGCAGCCACTGAACCCCCAACACAGTTTCAGCACCTTGTATAGGTAATATGTAAAAATCTATGAAACCTTGTATCAAGACAGGCCCACTACGACACACCCCTTGACACTGCAGTGTTGCTCCATTGCCAACAGTCACCATGAAATTTGAAGTTTCATGTATAGGAAATTGCAAATGCTTGGCCACTCTTTCTTGCAAAAAATTATGTGTACTTCCCCCATCTATAAAAACCTGCACCACCCTTTGGCCTATCATACTTGAAATGCACAGTATTCTTGGTGATAATTGCCCTGATAATGCCTGATAAGAAATTTCAAATGGCATATTTGCATCCTGAAATGACTAAATCCCCTGCTCTTCTAACACTTCCCCCTCCTCAATAGCATCCTCATTTTCATCAACCAAGAGGAGTAAAAATTTCTTTCCCTTACAAACATGACCCAAAGTAAATTTTTCATCACAATTAAAACATAATCCCTTCCCCTTCCTAGCTTGCAATTCAAGACTTAACATTCTGCGAATAGGATATCTTGGAGAATGCAACGGACTTACAGAAGCAGATCTTCGTGCCTGAACAGGTGGGCTTGTTAAAAGAGGAGGTAAGGAATTAACAGGTGGTGGCCAATTTTGTTTATACTAAGCATTTCGAAACCCCACTCTTCTACTATCCAAATATGACTCTTCTTGTAATCTTGCCAACCCCATTGCCTCAGCCATAGATTTGGGCTGATGAGAAATTATTGATCGCTTAATATCAGGCTTTAAACCCCAAGTTTAACAACTCAGTAAAAATGACTCGCTAAGTCCCTTTGTTTTATTCATAAGCCTTTCAAATTCTTCATGATATTCATCCAAAAATCCTGTCTGCACTAATTTAGATAAGGCACCTTGATGATCTACAAAAATCGAAGGTCCAAATCTAACATCTAATTCCCTCACAAAACTCTCCCAATTAACTCCATTATCAAATTTCTATTGAAACCAAGCTAACGCCCTCCCTTCCATGTGAAAAGATGCAATCAGTAATTTCTGATCACCAAGTGTTCAATAATAGTCAAAAAATTGATTAGATTTGAATAACCAACCAGTTGGATCTCCTCCTTCAAAACGAGGAAAATCTAATTGAGGCATCTTCATATTACAAAAATTTACGGAGTTTGAAGATCTTACCCATGTTGGAGACTCTTCATGATTTTGGCCTCTCGACTGATTAAGCTGCTGATCCAATTTCCCATCAATCAATGCTAGCTTATTGAATAAATGCGATAATAGGACCTTATGCTCGTCTACAGTGGAACTGAGTTCCTGAAACTGCGTTGCCTGATGTTGCTGTAGATCGCCATGCTTCTTTGCCACTTCTTTCAATTGCGAAATTGCCTCCTCAACTTGTTGAGTATTACGAAGATGAGTACCTTCCGCCATTAAAGTCCAAATGAAAGCACCAATGATACAACTCTTCAGAAAGCTGCTCGCTAACAACCCTCAACACTTCCAAATATCAAAAACAGAGTCTCAAATCTTCTTTACTAGCCAATCAACAATCAATTACACTCCAAGAACATACAGGAACCAAACGAGATCAAGGGAAAAGAAAAAGGAAGTATCAGATTCAAGAACCAGAGGAAGAGGAGAAGAAATGAGGTTGAAGATACAATTTCAATTCCCCTTTTCACTCTTACATCCAGCATTTATACTAAAAATTTACACCCCAAATTGGCCCCACCAACTACAGACTGCTAGTTATTCCCCTTTCTTAACTGCCTAACTGAATTCTGTTATACTTTCTTGTCCATTAGTGCACAGAGCCCGTGCATTTGCTCTTAGTCTAATAGCCTGCTGGGTCTGGTCTTCATTCGCTGCGACCTTCTCACCGATGGACCCGAGTCCCCTTCCTTCAGACCTGCGTCACAAGCCCTCATTCGGCCCTAATGGCGGACCGGTTTTTCAACTCGTTTGGTGCCTTGGTTTGTTAAGCTTCTCAGTTGTACACCATTTATAGACACAACGAGGAGATATTTTCAGCATTACATTAACTGCGAAGGTTCGAGAGAAAGTTTGAATTAATTATGAGGTATTTTTAGCATTACATTAATGCAAAGGTTCGAGAGAGTGTTTGAATTAGATTTCTTTTTCTCTGAGTAATTTTGAAGCTTCGAGATGGTAAGCGAACCATTGAATTCCCACATATTTTCCAACTTTTACATGAATGTGAAGTTTTGAGAGAAAAACTCACATTATTTTACTTTTTTTAACACTAGTATTATACACATGCATTGCACGTGGGTAAAATGGAGAGGGGAATGAAAAGGAAAAAAAAAATCTACTACTGCACGTGTTGACAAAATGACACAATGACAAATGATACTAAGCCCTTCTCCCATTATAATATTAGAGATGAATGTGATTTTCCCATAAAGGGTGCGTGTTTGGATTTGCTTTATTGGGAAAATTTTGACACAATTGCAAATTTTGGGCTATTTGCGTCTCCACCCAATTCCCAAATATGAGGAGTTGCAATTCTGACAGCCTCTAATTGCAAAATTTGCTGATGTGGAATAGTGGATGTGGGAGCCATAACAGTTTTGCAACAAAAAATAAAATTAAAATTAAATAAAAATAAAAATAAAAATAAAAATAAAAATAAAAATAAAAACAAAAATTGCAAAAGCCAAAGGCATTTGGGAATTTGATGCATAAATAGATGAGAATTTGTATTTTTTCCGAATTTCAAAAACTTTTCAAATCCAACAGCTCAGTGTTTCTTGTTGGTGTTCCTTCCAACACAGTTTCGTTTTTTATTTTTAATTTTAAGAAAGGGTCTATCACGTTTTCTATTCTTTGCGATAAATTGTTGATGGACTATAAATTATGGTAAAATGATCTGTGCATAAGGTTTTGTATAAATTTTACTTCATAAAGTGTGTAGTAAAAAAGTATTGGTCGATTACATCACTTTATAGAGTAAAACTTATATAAAAATATATCGTCTACGTCGACTTTTAGAATTTTTTGTCCATAAATTATCATTATTTTTTTATAATGGCATGATGCAGGGGCAAATGAATCTCAAATGACTTGATTTGTCATCCATTGACTAATTTGGCCATGTTAAATAATGTGAATGGTTCAGATCATCCATAAGATAGATAGACACACAACACACACACACACACACACACACACACACATATATATATATGGTAAATTTTAGATAACCCTACTGAGTTTTACGGTTTTGGTAGATAACCATACAAAAAAAGGCAAAATTCCTACTAAACTTTGTTTTCCGATATGAGTCCATGACGCCATTATTTTTAGCATGAAATGACTAAAATACCCCTTAGTTACAGATCACAGTGTTAAGTGGTAAAGTAAAGGGGGGGAAACCCCATTTCTTCTCTCTCTATCTTTCTCCATTCTCCCAATTCCTTCTCCGTCTCCTTTGATGTCGCCTTCATCGCCTGCACCTGCAATGACCAGATCAGTCAAACAATGCATACTTTCAGCGGCGACGAAATTGCCCCCTTCTTCAGAATCCTCGCCGTCGCCGCCGCCCTCGTCTTCTCTTGTAAGTCCCTTTCCCCCAAATCCTAGGGTTTCCAAATTCTTCCATTTTCTTCATAAATTTCCCTCCTTTATTCCAATTTCTTCATAAAGTTCCCTCCTTTCTTCAAATTACCATCTTTTGTTTCTATTACAGGTATAGGAGTGGCGTACGGAACGGCGAAGAGCGGTGTGGGAGTGGCGTCAATGGGGGTGATGCGGCCGGAGCTGGTGATGAAGTCGATAGTGTTTGTGGTTGTGGCGTGAGTATTCGGGATTTATGGTTTGATTATTGCGATGATTATCAGCACTAGGATTAATCCTAAGGCAAAATCATATTAATTTCATCGTTTGTTATTAATTGATTTTTAGTGCTTTGCATTGGCATAAATGGGAAAATAACATATGTCACTGTATACTTAATATCATAGAATATGCCCCTGGGCCTTTTTTCGTGCCAGCTACACCATATTCAATTTTGTGCAGTTGAACTGACTTTAGGAATATATCTTCAGATTGGTTTGAAATGGAAAATAGAAAAGGAAGTCATATCATGGAATGGTGATGGATAAGACTTTAACCTCCTCCTGCTTGTAAATGGGGGATTTTGTTTTAGTGAAAAGGGTGACTAATCTTTATACTTGTATATTTAGATGCATTCGTATTTCTTTCCTGCCTAATTATTGTCTTATGCTGAAATCTATCCACACAACCAAAAAGACACATTTATCATTAGTTACATTGTGAGTACATGTCCTAATTTAGCTCATTTAATAAATTCTTCATTTGAGGTTGTGAAGGCCTTACTTTATTTTATTTTTTCTTCTCATACATTCTTTGTGAAGGCCTTACTTTATTTTATTTTTTCTTCTCATACATTCTTATATAGGAGCAAATGCTTTAAGCCTTTCAAAAATTATTGTGCTTATTGAAATTTTTTATAGAAAACTTAATGTAGGCTAGGATATCAGCATGCTACTAGAACCTAATTACTATGGACTGTAGGAGGTGGTACATTTGTTTAATGTGAGGCATTATTTTTGCCCTCTCTATGAGTAGTTCCATTGTTTAGTGTTCAGCTTGTAGGCTTAAGAAGTGCGCAAACCCATTTAGAATATCTCATTTCTTGTAACTCATCAACTTGGCATTGGATCTGATAACATTAACTTCAATTTCAACTTAAGGTATTCAATGACAGAAACATGATTTAAATTGTATACAAACTATGCGTATTCACCCACTTATATTATCTGCAGTATGAATTTCAAATTAGCCAAGTAATCGCTAGTTCCAAATGTTCTTACCAAAATATCCAGAACTTCATTTTTGTTGAGGATGAGAAATGGCAAAACACCATTATAATAATGTCATGTATAATATTCCAATTCCAGTTACTTATTTCCTATTATCTTTTAATTCCGTTATCCATTTGGTTTTTCAAGAATATTTAGTATCCGCTCAGTTTCATATCAGAAGTCTCCAGATTTTTTGGTGAGCTTTCAAATGGAATTAGCTGCAATGCGACATATGTGGTTAACTAGTCAGTTATATATCATATCTAAGATAAATAATTCATAAAATTTAATGCTTTTGATTTAGAGATATAAACTATCATTTACTGTAGGAAACTTATTCGCAAGATTGCCTTCCTTATGATATATCACCATGTATTCTATCATGTTACGAGTTATAGAATGATTTAATCTTGTGTGACAGGGCAGTTTGTTTGTGGGAACAAAGAATGCAATGCGAAAGGGGACCTAGGAAGTTAGGAGGTATGTTTCGGACTATAGTGAAATTGGTTGCGTGTAAGAGGTTAGTTATTGATAAGGTTAACAGAGAGATTTGGAAAAGATTATTGAATTGTTGGATTCACGATAACTGAGTACAATGAATCCTATATATAGAAGGAAACTAAATACTAAACTGATACATAACTCGATATAGGACTAAATATATAATACAATATCTAACACCCCCTCTCAAACTCATAGTGGGTCGAACAGTGAGAGTTTGCCCACCAAGTAATGAAATCTCTGAACATTATGGAATTGGTGAAGAATTCGGTTGTCTACTGTGAAGATATAACAGAATGAAGGAAAATAGTCCCTGCTTCAAAGTGCTCACGAACATAGTGGCCATCTATCTTTATGTGCTTTGTTCGCTCATGAAAAACCGGGTTGCTTGCAATATGCAATGCACTCCGGTTATCACAATGAAGATGAGTAGCTCATTTGATAGTGACACCAATATCTGATAACAGCCAACGAACATAAACAATCTCTCTAGTAGTAGCCGTCATTGCTCTGTACTTAGCTTTGGTGGAAGAACTTGCAACGCCTACATGTTTCTTACTTCGCCATGAGATAAGAGAATCACCAAGAAATAGACAGAAACCTGTGGTAGACCGTCTGGTAGTAGGATCACCTGCCTAGTCTGAATCAGAATATGCACTGAGCTCCAGTTTGGATGTAGAAGCCATGAATAATAAGAGAGTGATAGTGTCTCGAAGATATCTGAGGATCAGAAGAAGAGCACTGTAGTGAACTGATGTAGGAGCAGAAATAAATTGACTAATAACAGTGGCTATATGAGCAATATCGAATCTGGTTATGCATAAGTAGACAAGCTGTCCAACAATCTGCCTATATCTAGTAGGATCGGGAAGGAGCTCACCATCTGTGGGACGAAGCTTCACATGATGCTCTAAGGGAGTATCGGCTAATCAACTGTCAGAGAGACATGCAATGGAGATAATATCTGATGTGTATTTTTGTTGAGAAATGAGTATGCCCTGAGATCTATGGGTTATTTCTAGACCCAAAAAGTAGTGTATTCTACCAAAATCTTTCATATGGCTGGTGAAGGTAGTTTTGGGTGGATGCAATGCCTGAGGAGGCATTCCCAGTAATAATCATATCATCAACATATAATAGTAGAAGTACCCTCCCCTGTGGTGATGACCGCATAAACATAGAGTGGTCTTGTGAACTCTGACTAAAACAAGCATGGGTGATAAACACTCAAACCAGGCTCGAGGGGCCTGTTTCAAGCCATATATAGCTTGACAGAGATGGCAAACATGACGAGGAGTGGTAAGGCCAGACAAAGGATGCATGTAAACAGCTTCAGATAATGTATCATGAAGAAATGCATTCTTCACGTCCATCTAGTATAACGACCACTAACAAACTAAGGCAATGGCAAGGAGAGTGCGAATTGTAGTCATCTGTGCAACTGAGGTAAAAGTCTCATTATAATCAATATTATGCTCCTAAGTAAATCCTCGAGCAACTAGATGAGTCTTGTGTCGCTTAATGGAGCCACCAGGTTGATATTTGACCTTGAAGATCCACTTGCAGCTAACAAACTGAACGCCCACAGGCAGTGGAACAACATCCCAAGTGTCAATCTGATCAAATACACAGAACTCCTCTGCAATAGCTTCCCGCCACTTAGAAAATTGAATAGCTTCCTGATAGGTTCTGGGCTCACGTGTAGAGTGTATAGCAGTGAGATATGCATAAAACTATGGTGATTAAGAGGCAAGGGTGGAAAAACCAAACTGGTCAGAGGGACCAGTGGCATCAGGTGTGTAACGAGCCGGTGGGAAGCCTGAGGTAGAGCGTGTAGATTAACAGACCAATGGTGGATGGTCAATGTATGGAGGTAAGATAGGTGGAATGTGTGCATGCAGCTGTGGTGATGCATGTGGTGATGGTGTAGGATGTTGTGGGGATGTAGGTGGTGGCTCTCTAACAAAAATAATATGTGGAACATCCGTATAAGATGGGAAATGAGCCAAAGGAGTGGGATCATGTGGAATGCGGGAAGGTAAGGTCGGGGAGATAGGCCCGAAAACAGGGAAATCGAGAAAACCAGCATCCTCAGGAGAAGTCAAGTAGTAGGGAGAGTCTTCCACAAAGGAGACATGTCAGAAAATACGAACACGACATGTTACAGGATTAGATCAACGATATCCTTTATTATCTGGACTGAAATCTAGATGAATACACTTAGTAGCTCGAGCGGTAAGCTTCGTGCGCTCAGTAGGAGAGAGAAGGACATAACAGGTGCACCCAAAAGTACGGATCATACTATAGTCAGGCGGTGAGTGACGAAGAGCCTCATAAGGTGATCTACCGATAGGATAGACGAGGAAGTGATGTTAATGAGACTGACAGACGTCATGACAGCTTCAACCCAGAAAGAATAAGGAACAGAAGATGCGAGCAGAAGAGCATGAGCGGTCTCAAGGATGTGATGATGCTTGCGTTCAGCTACATCATTATGCTCATGTGTGTGAGGGCATGACTGCTGAAAGAGTGTACCATGAGATTGAAGGATTGATCTCATAGTAATGGAAGTGTACTTACAAGCACCATTTGAGCGAAACATTTTGATATGCACACCAAACTGAGTGTGAACCATGGTCATAAAGAACTGATAATTGTCAGGTATTTCAGAGCGTTGGCGCATAAGAAACACCTGTGTATCTAGTAAAGTCATCGATGAAACTAACATAATAGAGATAACCTTTGTGAGAAGGTCTTGGAGATGATCCTCATATGTCAGAGTGAATAAGTTGAAAATAATGGGTGGTTTGAGAAGTTCTTTTGTTATTAAAAGGGAGTGTTATGTGTTTCGCCAAATGACAACCCTGACAATCAGACAAATGAATAAAAGAAAGAGGACCAAGGGTACCACTACAGGCTAAAGTTTTGAGTCGAGACTCACTAATATGTCCTAAACGTCGGTGCCACATATCAGCATCAAAGAGCATAACACTAGCAAAATGAGGATGAGAATTATGTGCATGAAGAAAATCTAAATGATATAGACGATTCTGTCGACTAGCACGCCCAAACTCCTGACCAGTGCGAGAATCGGTAATAGAACAATCTAAAGAATCAAATGTAACAACAAGACTACTATCGCATAACGCACTAATAAAAATAAAGTTCATGGATAAATAAGGAGCACAAAGAAAATAAGGCAATGTGAGAGTGGGAGCTAATAGTCCCTGAGTGTGTAGTGAGAAGGTGTGAGCCATCGGTAGTGTGTAGGGATGGAGAGTGAGAGGGAAGTACAGTGTTGGTGGTTAGCAGTGAATAATTACTAGTAAGATGATTTGATGCACAAAAATCTAAAATTAAGAAGAATTCATACCGGAAGTAATAGAAAATGCAGGGGCAGAGGAGCTAGCAGTGATAAACTGATCCAAGAGCTGGAGTTCTAGCTGAGAGAGGCGATGTTGGAGATTAGCTCAATCAGTAGGAGTCGACAAGGCTGGTGTAATGGTCTTGGCCGAGGATGGAAGGGAAGAAGTGTCGCGAGAAGTAATGAGACTGGTGTTGCTGAGACAATCGAAGGGAGAATGGGAATGTTGTTGTTGTTGGGAGTCAGATAGGGGGCTGGATGGTAGTAATGGTGTCGGAAGAAGGGGTGGAGCAAGGTTAGTAATGGTGCTAAGCGGAGGAAGGAGACCATAATCAGGATGATGCGTTGCTGCTTCTGTCTGAATCTGGATGGAGATCGAGATGTGAGGGAAAGCGAAGAGGAAGATGAAGCAGCGGGGAAGTCGGTGGAAACTGAAAGAGACTGAAGTTCCATTGAAGTAGTTCTAGTACCTACAAAAATTGTTTTTTTCAAATTTTTTTTTTATTATTTTTTTTTGAAATTTTTTTTGACTTTTTTTATTTATTCATTTATTTTTAAATTTTTTTTTAACGATAGCAACGTCGAATGCGACGGTCAACAACAACAATGATTAGCAGCAACAGTAGTAGAAAAGGGAGAGTAGAGAGTAGGATGGTTAAAGGTAATAGGTGTTCTGAATTAGATGTGAATTGAATTGGGTATGGTTAGGGTTTGGGTAAGGTGCGGGTATGGGCCTGATGTGGATTGGGTAGGGTTAAGGTTTGGAAGATTTTTTTTTTTTGGATAAACATAAACGGGTACAGGTCGGGGTTAGGTGTAGTTGGATACGGGTATGGGATATTGGGTTAAACCGGTCGGGTTTTAAGAAAGTGGGTCGTGTTGATGGTTGGGTTTGGAAGAAAATGAACAGAGGTCGGGTAGGATAGGATTAGAGATGGCTGCTAGGGTTTGATGGAGTTTGAGGGAAGGTGAGTAGGGTAGTGGCTAGGGGAGTAGAAGGACGGGGTTTGGCGGAGGATGGAGATTGGGGAGTTCAGGGTCGTTCAGGTCTGTCATTCGGTATGGGTGGAGATGGTTGGGTGGAGTCGGAGTGGGCAGCTAGAGTTCTGAGAGGCAGTGGAGACTGGGTCGGTTAAGGAGAGGTGCAGAGTTGTTGACTGAGGGAAGAGTTTCCGGAGTTGTGCTCTGACAGATGTTGGGTTTCGATGGGGTGTGTTGACGATGGGTGTTGACGATGACGATGATGATGTTGACGATGACGATGTTGACGGTGACTGTTGCTGCTGCTGAGACTTGAAGGTGATGGTTGTTCGGGGATGATGATGATGTTGACAATGATGATGATGACAGTTGATGTCGTTCGGAAACTTGAAGCTCAGATCTGAAGTAGGCAGTTGTTGTTGGGTGTTGCCGGAGTTGTTGTTGAGAATGGAACTTGTGTGATTAGGGTTAGGGATTAGTGAGTAAGAAAGAAACTTAGGGAACCTGGCTCTGATAGCATGATAAGGTTAACAGAGATATTTGAAAAAGATTATTGAGTTTTGCCAGCGGTTACGTCCAGGGTGATAACCCCTTCAATAGTCACTGGCACTCCCGTGAACCCATGGAGAGTGTAGCCGGCGGGCTTAAGTCTGTCCCGAGATAGTTTGAGTCCTTTGAAAGCGGCGAGGAAGAGGATGTTAACGGAGCTTCCATTGTCCACCAGGATCCTCTCCACTTTAAAGTTTTCCATATGGAGATTGATGACGAGTGCGTCACAATGGGGAGTTCGGACACCTTCAAGGTCTTCATCTGAGAATGTGACGGGCACTCCGAGGCCTTTAGGAGGAGGTGTGGCGCGGACCGAATTAACTTCCCTAATAAACGCCTTTCAAGAGGAGTTGGAGGAGCCCCCCATTGGGTCTCCATGAATGAGGTGCAGGACACGCTCCTTTTCGAAGTCGGACGTTTCTTCACGTTCAGGATGCTTGTTAGCCCCCCGAGGCGGGGGAGGAAGATCGGCTCGGTCCTTTCTCACAAACCTGGTCAGCTGCCCCCTCTGGATGAGGGCTTCTATCTCGTTCTTCAGGGCCCAACAATCATTGGTATCGTGGCCATGGTTCCGGTGATAACGACACCACTTCTCTTTATCCCTCTTCTTGCCAGGGGTGTTCATTTTAGGTGCAGGTGGTATCACCCCCTCCTTCTCAACTTCTATGAGAATTGTGGAGATGTTGGCGTTAAGGGGAGTAAACTTTTCAAATCTGGGAAGAGGTCGGCGCTGGCTGCCATTATCCTTCTGGAGTTTCTTGGCCCCTTCCTTTTCTGTTCCCTTTCTCTTAGACCCAGAAGAAGACCCCTCCAAGTTGGGGCGGTGCTCAGATTCTTCGGTCCAAATATACTTTTCGCTCTGGAGGAGGAAGTTAGAGAAGTTCTGTGGGGTCTTCTTGGCGAGGGAGGAGCGGAGGCTGGAGTTGAGGACATTGGATTGAAATGCAGTTGCAGCGACCGACTGGTCGAGGGATGCTATGGACCTGGCTTCCACTGTGAACCTTTTCACATAGTCTCTGAGCTTCTCACCCTTCTTCTGGTTGAGGTAAAGTAGCAAAATGCTGGTCTTCTCAGTTCGGCGGTTACTCACGAAGTGGGTGACGAAGAGGGTCTCAAATTGCTCAAAGGAGAATATCGAGGATGGGGCAAGGCGAGAGTACCATTCTCGAGTCGGACCCTTGAGAGTTGCAGGAAAGGTCTTGCATAGCAGAGCATCGGAAGCTTGATGGATGAGCATGAGGGTCTTGAAGCTTTCGATGTGATCGACGGGGTCAGTCTCCCCGGAATAAGTCTCGAATTGAGGAGGTTTAAAGCCAATTGGTACGGGCGCCTCCATTATAGTTCGGGAGAAAGGAGGTCGACTAGGGCGAAGGGTCCTTCCTCTAAGCTCTTCTTCTCGGTCTAACTGACCCAAGCGCCTCTCCATTTTGTGGAGACGGCGGTAGACAGCGTCATCCCTTCGACGGTAATCAACCGAGCCTCTAGACTCGTCTTCGTACGAAGGAGAGCGGGGGCTACGACGACGGTAGCTCCTGGAGCGGCAAGGATTAGGAATGTGCTAGGGGTTGCTAGGAGCTGGGGGAGGAGTTAGGGACCGTCGGCGAGGACTTCGGACTGGAGGAGGAGTGGGGATCCTTGGAGCATTGGTATTGTTAGGTCGGAGGTTGAGAGCTTGTAGGATGGTTGCTTGGAATTGCTGGAACTCGGCACGAGTGATGGATGCCTCATCGTTCCTTGGATGTTGCCGACTGGCAGGGGAATGGGGTCTTCTCCTGTGATGCTCGGGGGACTCTCTCCGATCCCTTCGGGTTGGGGACCTTTTGTAGTCTCGGCGGTGAGGAGATCGCTCATCTGGATGTTGTTGGCGGGAGGCTCCCTCTCGGGCCCGCTTTTCATCTAGACGGCGGCGAAAATCCTCATCCTTCTGCCGATTGAGGATGGTGTTGCGAAGGTCGGAAGCTCGGGGATTGTGGGAGGCCATAGAATCTGAAGAGGCATTGTGGATTGAGACGTGGTCCTGGTGGAGAGGTTGTTTCTGTGGGTTGGGACGCGAGACCCCTGATCCGGCATTTTGAGGACCGGGGGGACCTTTAGGAGGTTGTTGATTCTGAGGAGGAGGTTGGTCCTGTTGGAGAGGGTCCTCTGCATGAGGAGGAAGTTGCCCCTACTGATGAGCGGGTTGGATGGGACTTCCTATTGCTAATCGGGGTTGGGTCCACGGTTGGACCCTCTGGATCTTACTTTCCTAGGAGGCATGGCTGGAGAAGATCTGACCAACGGGAAGAGGGGAGGTTGCTATTTGTTTGATTCCCACAGACGGCGCCAATCTGTTGCCGCTGAATCTGGTGTGGGGGCAAACAGATAGTATTTGTGGATTCTTGGAAAACTTTGAATAGCAAACCTGTTACCTGTTCTGCCGGAGTTTGACCGTTGACTCCCGCCGTTCACCTGCAAAAAGTGCGAGACAACGGGGTTGATCTCGGCGACGCACCCTCCGACGCTCAAGTCAGTAATCAGGGAAGATTATGAAAGAGCGTAAATTGGCAAAAGATTCATTACCTCTTAATGGAGATGGATGGGGGGGGGGGTATTTATAGCCGCCGTTGGGGTCAGATTAGGAATGTAATCCCTAATCCCCTGGTGAAGGGATAGATGTGAATCAAGGCCGTTGATTAGCATTAATCAGAAACCCTAATTCTATCCTGCTGGACCGGGTTTGCTGCGGGTTGAAACCCGCACCCAGTTGAGGTGGATCCGTTCGCAGGTTAATGGACTTTTGAGGAGGAAAACTAGTACCCGCTTCAGACCCATTGGTAGGTGAAATTAACATTTTACCCCTAGGCTTTAAGATTCATTCCTGATTTGGACGGTTCCGATTTAACCCCATTTTTAGCCATATCAATTCTATTTATCTATATTATAATGGGAGAAGCATGTGCGGAACATGTAAAATAATGGACTGACATTCACTGTTCATGATCATTCTCCCACGGGGCAGGTGCGGAGAGAGAGGGAGATGAAGAGGGTAGGGTTTTTGGTTTTTTTGAGAGATAGGGAGAGGGTAATAAATTTGAACGTGTACTGTACGTATTTCATTGGTTTATATTGTCGAGTTTAATTAAACGTGCGTTGCACGGGTTGGGATATGGACAAATTATACTAAGGCCTTCTCCCATTATAGTAGTAGAGATTAATAATAATTCATTCACAATCTTTTCTACAACTTAATTTTTTACAATCTTAGCTAGCACAATACTATTAAAAGATATTGTAAAGTATGTTGTTGAAACATTCAATATTATTGTCTGGGTTGGGGGAGGTTAGAGTTCAGGATTTTTTCGCGAATCCGGATTGAGTCTATTTTAAGCGGATTCGGACCCAACCGAAAACAATGAGTTCTATTTTAATGCCCGAACCCGACCCGTATTAAACCGTGTTGATTCCGGTTCAATACCGAATTCCAGTATTGGGTTTTTGTGACAGTGTTAGTTGTCATCTATTTCCCACCTCCCATATATATGTTATCAATTATATTTTGAATTTGGTAGTAAAAGTAATAGTGGGGCCCACTTATTGAAAGAGCGGAATTAATATGAGCGTGCAGACAGATATGTACAGACACGCACAGTCACACACCCTTATCAGTTCTCACCCTTCTCTCTATAATAACTAATAATTTACACGTGCATCATAAAAATGGTTTTTTAAAATAAAAATTTAGACATAGTATGGATTTGAACTTAGAACCTCCTTTATAATAATTATGCACATGTATTGCACGGGTTGGTAGAATGAAAAAATATTTACAAATGACACTAAGGCCTTCTCCCATTATAATATTAGAATTAGATTAGATAATAATAATAATAATAATGATAATAATAATAATAATATTATTATTATTATTATTATTGTTATTATTAATATTATTATTATTATCTGTATAATAAATTACAAAGAAAGCTATCAAGTGGCTCTCATTCAATCTTTCCTAAAACCAATGGTCTAAATTGATTCTCACAAAACATATTTTCCCGCCCAAAATTTCAAACTCCAAAATTAAAATTTTCCCCCCAAAACTAAAAAACTTACTTTATTACTATCTCTCTCTTCTCTCGTCTCACTTCACTTTTTCATATTTATCTCTTTCACTCTCCCCACCTCTCTCTCCCATTCTTTCTTAAATTAATTATTTAGAAATTTAGATTTTAATATTTCAGGTTTCTAAAATTTTCAGAATTTTTATGTTTTTTTTATTGTACATGTTATATTGAAAATAGCAAATATATCTTCAACAGTTAAATTTCATCATTTTCGACCCTTAAAGTTCTAAGAAGTTGGATTTGACACCTTCATTTATAATTATTTTTCAATATATACTAATAGAAATATAGACATTTATTTACAACTAATTATTTTCATATTATTCAAACTTGAACTACATAATTGTTGTTTTACTGTTTACAGGGTTTTTCGTGTGTTGTATCGTTCTGAAGACGTACCGTAGGCACGTGTCCACGGGAAAATCTAGTTATTGAATATAAGAGAATAAGTGACTAGGATGTCACTCTTGCTAATTTAGTTAGGGGACATCTTAAAATTCCTTATTTGCTCTCCAAAATTAAAATCCACACCGTTACACCAGTGTGGGGTATGTACGGGCAGTGGGTGTGTGTAGGATTGTTAATTGAATCAAACGAGCCGAGTATTGAGTTTTTCAAGGTTGTTAATTTATTTAACAGAGCCTAAGATTTTGTTCAAGGTTGATTGGTTAATTCAAATGAGCTTGAGCAAGCTTCTTACGAGCCTTAGCCAAGCTCGAGCTTTTTCAAGCCTCTTGACTTATCTAAGGTACCACTAGTAACATAGACATTTCAACAATATAATTAGCAAAAGTCAATAGTATTTATCTTAAAATAATTATACATTTATAATAATTCTCCAAATACTTTAATAGAAACTAAAATTTTCTGCAATAACTCAAATAAAATCTGATGTGGGTTAAAATTGCATTAAATTAGGACCACGCAATTCTAGCACGAATCTTGAAGCTTCTAAGGGCAGAACAATAACTTTAGTAGCTTCATGCTTACATGAACAATATGGGACGTTTCAGGTCCATCAACTCAACCAGACCTACAATTAGGGTCCTAATTTACAACCCAACAAGATGAGTTCCAGCTAATTAAAACTGTTAATCAAATCCTCTATCCAGAATAGAGTATTAACTAACTCTATCTCCTAACAAGGGAGATCTAGGGTTTAAACACAGAAGATACTCTTTCAAGCCAATCTTTTGTAACCAACCCCTGGACCTATAAATACTCTCCACCTCTTTCGTAACCAGGTAATCGATATTTTGCCACAAGAAACTCTCTTTTATTTTTTGAGTTACTAACTTAAGCGGCGGAGGGTCTTTCACCCGGGCCAACCTCGACATTCAGACTTTGTGCATATTCATCGGCGACATCTCAACCGTCTAATCCAGATCAAAACGCTTCAACGGTTAAGATTCAGCAACACAGGGTTCTCAACCATATTGTAGACATGATCAACGATCAGATTTATAGTTTCTCCCTCAAAATCTGAACTCATCATCTAATTGTGCCCACACCGAAAAAGTAGCAACAATATCTATTTAGAAAATAATTATACAAAGAATCCGAGAGAGAAACTTAAGAATATACTACTCAACCAAACCTACAATTATGTAATGTGATTGTTAATTATAATCAAAGCAAGTCCAATGAGCTTTTATTGCGACCTTTGTGCTTCTCACGCTTATTTATAGCCCTAGGGGATATATTATGGTATATTATATGTTTGTATATATATATTTTGTATATTAACTAAATTAAATGAACCACATAAATAAATCAACCCATTGATGGTATACCTAAACAAACTTAGATAAACACAAGCCTAAAATCAAGTCGACCATGTTCGAGCTTTAAACGAGCAGACCTTGTTCGAGCTTTAAACGAGCATGTTCGGGCTTTGAACATGAGCCAAGCTCAAATAATGTTTGTTCATGTTCGTTTAGTTATTTAAATGAGCGTAAAATCTTATTTGATGTTGTTTATTTATTACTTAAAGCAGTTTGGACAAGTTTTTATCCAGCTAGGGAATTTTTTTAATGCCAATTTTTTAAAATATTTGCAAAAAGATGACACTTGACAAACTATTTGCGCTCGTGGACTCAACAACTAAACTCGTCGTTCCCAACGGAGTGTTTAGTTGTTTCATTTTCGTCGTTGGGACACGGCGAGTTTAGTGCTAATTTTTTGAGAAACTCGTTGTTCCCAACAACAAGTTCAGTTCAAAATTTTCAATAAAGACTCGCCGTTCCCAACGACGGGGATATTTATACTAAACTCGCTGTTGGGAACAGCGAGGATGTACGAAATTTCACAGAGAGTGAATCGCTGTTGGACTTGGTGAATTTTCAGAAAAAAACCCCAATTTTCAAATTAACTCGCCATTCCCAATAGCGACGAGAAAAAGAGCTAAACACGATGTTGGGAACAACAAGTCTACTGAGCCACCACTTTATTCACCCGAATATAGTAACTCTATCATTTCACCAAGTCTCTTTCTGATCCTTATTCATCTCCTTTCCCTTTCCTCCAAAACCCTAGCTCTCATCTTCGGCTACTACCTCAATCATTTGTTGACAAGTTCACTTGGCGGAAACTCTAACATTCCCCAACAAATCTCTAGCCACTACAATCGTTTTTTGACAACATAAAGGTATGTTTTTACTTGACTCATACAATGTATATGGATAGGGTTAGGGTTAGGATTAGGATTATGCTTTAACTTTAAATTAAATGTAGGGTTAAGGTTAGGAATTGAAGAGGGGTTGTATTTGGTTTGAAGCTAAGGTTGGTTTTATGTTATGCACATAAAGTGTTCGATGAATTGCGTAAGTGATCGAATTCTTCATTATGCACATTTGGTGTTCGATGTAATGCATAAGTGGTGACTTTTGAATGTAGGTACACCCCACCTTTGTTAGTGGTGACTTGTTTGCGATCAATTGCATTCGTATGTAATAGTTGTACCTAAGAACTGTTTGTAGGCATAGGATAGAGAAATGCACTGTAGTTAATTTTATCTCTAACAGTTTTTCCTGGGTCAAAATGACACGACCTAGCAGTTCTGGACGCCGTCCTCCTAGTGCAGCCGAGCGGGAGAAAACTCTTGCAGTGGTAAGAGTTTTTTTATAGTTCCGAACTCCAGGAAATATATCTATTTCATCCAACCAGTATCAATTAACAACAACTATAATTTCTTTCGTTGCAGGATGTTACTGACACCCCTATCGATGTCCCTCAAACACCACATACACATGCAGATGCACCTGGGGGTCCCGGTCCCACAGACCCATCACTACTTAGGATGCAAGACTCTCACCGATCAAATTTTGTGTGGCGGGTTGAGTTGAAGGACTTGACATTCCGAAAGGATAAAACGTTTCCTCTACACGAACACATTATCCATACTTGGTGGAGGCAGGATTCTATGGATGGCCCTAATGGGGTCAGTGAAGTTGGATCAGAGTCTCCTAACTGCTCTAGTCGAGAGATAGAGACTGAAGACTCATTCATTTTACCTACCACATGGAGAGATGACGATGACTTTACAAGATGTTGCCTTAATTACTGAACTTCCGATAGATGGTGTAGCCGTGACTGGAAGTTGGGGCACCGATAAGTTTCATCTTGTACGACAATACCTTAGTCAGGATCCGACTGAACATGCTTTTATTGGTACATCTCTTAAAATTTCATGGCTAATGAAGTCGTTCGATAACTACTTGAATCCAGAGTTGACTAATTATCAAGGAGAGTGCTACACCCAAGCTTATCTTATGACGCTTTTTGGTAGTGTGATAATTTCCAACTCAACGGGCAACCAAGTGTCATTGATGTATTTGCAATTGATCGCGGACATTAGACTACCTTTCATGGTGTCACAGGGATGGGTCATTTGCCCGATATCGACTGGGCCGAATATCATCGTAGTTATGTCTACTCTTGGAATGAGCGCTGGAGGGAAATTTTCATTGGCGGAATTCCTCCGTATGATGGACGAATGCATGACGCATACATGACGTGGTATACTAGGATCACGTGGTTGGTAATCGCACCTCCTATCAATCCATCTGCCTCAGTGATACTTCAAATATGGGCGCGAGATAGGGGACCATCTCCCGGCCACTCATCCCAACAACCGATGTTCCAACCAAAGGCGAAGACTTTGGCAACCATGGTAAGAAAGTTTAATATCTATATGTTCATTTGTACATTTGTATCGCAAGTTGGGAACGCATCTTTTAACTATGAAATTGTTGTTTTGTTCAGATATTATATAATCTAATTTGTAGGCAGAGAACACATAGGAGATTGCAAGAATCGTCGTTCGACGTTTGTCAAGTACCGCATCCGATGCGACTGATGCTACGAAAGAGTTCACACACGAAATTCTATCACCGTGTAGACGATCTCTTGATGTGGTTGGTGAGGAGCCTGCATTCGATGTATTTATGGAAGCACATCGTTTTTCAAGTCAACGTGAGAGTGCCCCTCCTTCCACCACGCCAATACAACCCGAAGAAGAGATTCAACCGCAAGATGAGGGGCAAGGTTCCGAACGAAAAGATTACCTCAAGGCGACGAGCTTCTCATATCCCAAATAACACAAAGAACCCCAACTCCAAAGCAGAGTACAGTTGTCGCTCACCGACAGCATAAGAAAACAACTAGGTACACACCGAGTTAGGAAAGTTGTAAATCTTTGGTTCTATTGATGCGGTTGTGATGTTGAGTTAGTAATCTATGTTGTCTTGTTTAGTTTGTTTGTGAAGTTGTGATTTTTTTTAGTTGTTTGTGAAGTTGTGATACTTTCATTTTCTATGAAGTAATGTTGTTTGTAGTTGTTTATTGAGTTGTGATCCTTTGATTCTAAATGAAGTTTTGATCACCGCAATTGTCTATGAAGTTGTGCTATATTGGTTCCTCACAAAGAAGTAGGTGAATTGACGAAGTTTTGATGTTACAATAAGTTTATGAGAATCTGTTGTTTTGATGTTACGAAGTTTTTGGTGTTGTATGTAGCAAAGGAATTTGTTGCGATTTCACAAAATGTTTCTAGTTTTTTAGTCAGTGAACTCGCCCTTCCCAATGGCGAGTTTAGCACATTTCATCTCGCTATTGGCATGAACAAGTTTACCCGTTGTAGATGTTAGAGTATGCTTGTCTCAGTACACTTGCCTTTCCCGACACCAAGTTTAGTGCTTTCTCTATCGCTGTTGGGAATACAAATTATTCTTTAGGAGCCAACATAGATATTTTGACTTTTTGTAAAATCTAAAAAATTTCACAGTCATTGTTCCTAATAGTGAGCTTAGTACAAAGATACGTGCTGTTGGGAACGACGTGTTCTTAAAGCAAAATTCCATTTCCCAAATGCCATTCACAATAGCAAGACTGTTTGCATTAAACGCGCTGTAACGCCCCTGCCCCTAGCTCAGACAAATTAGATACTATGTAGTACAACTGCCCACCACAGGCTGCCTCTCAAAAGGTGGTTAACCGATTAGGTGACTCTTGATCATAGGCTATTATATTTATATATTATTTAATTCTTGTTGAAATCTGATATGGGACTAAATCCCTTACCCGAATCCTTTTCTCTCCTCTCATCTGCCCTGAGAACACATGGTGGGCCCCCCTTGAATAAGCCACATCAGCTTTTGTAACTGACGCCACACACACAGAGCAGCAGTAGCATTATTTGCTGTTTATTTCCGTGTGGGCCCCCACCACCACTACACAAATTCATTTCAAGTTATTTACATACCATGCCATGCATATATTTTTACTACTAACACCCCCCCTTTCAGAAATCAGTGTCTTCGCTGAGACCCAGATTCTGTAGTTTCAGGCCGCCACCTCGCTCCCTCTTAGGCATACCCGTACATCTGCTAGCTCCATCTCAGGCATAAATCTCGCCCACTCTTACCCACACTCGGTGTCGAAAGTCGGCTCTGATACCAATTGTAACGCCCCTGCCCTGGCTGCCTCTCAAAAGGTGGTTAACTAATTAGGTGACTCTTGATCATAGGTTATTATATTTATATATTATTTAATTCTTGTTGAAATCAGATATGGGACTAAATCCCTTACTCGAATCCTTTTCTCTCCTCTCATCTGCCGTAAGAAGACGTGGTGGGCCCCCTTTGAATAAGCCACATCAGCTTTTGTAACTGACGCCACACACATAGAGCAGTAGCATAGAGCAGCAGCAACAGCATTATATGTTGTTGTCTATTTCCGTGTGGGCCCCCACCACCACTACGCAAATCCATTTCAAGTTATTTACATACCATGCCATGCATATATTTTTACTACTAATAGCCAACATTTCATATTATATATATATATATATATATATATATATATATATATATATATATATATATATATATATACACTCTTTGAAAATTACGGGGTGTTACACGTGCTGTTGGGAAGAACGACTGTGAAGTTTTTGTGATTTCACAGAGAGTCAAAATGTCTATGTTGGCTTCCAAAGAATAACTCTCTATTTCCAACAGCGAGAGAAAATGGACTAAACTTGTTGCTAGGAAAAGCGAGTGTACCGAGACAAGCATATTCTAACATCTACAAGCAGTAAACTCGCTCTTGCCAATACGAGTAACATTATACTAAACTCGTTGTTCCGAATAGCGCGTCTACTGATATTTGGTAGATGTGATACACAAATCTCACTAATTGTCCTGTATACATACAAATTGAAGAACACCCAATATATACCATAATAAGTGCCTCTTCAAAATTTTAATTCAACACAACTTGGTTCAAAAGCAAAAAAAAAAATATTTCACCACAAACATTAACAACACATTCTTCAAATAGTTATACAAGTTGAACATACCCTTCAAATATTCGGTCCTAATTCAACAATCACAAAATATTAGCTAGCTTGAAACTTCCAACAAGCACACGATGTGTAACACCCCGACTTCCAAATAAGACCGAATTCGAGATTTCACAGGATCTTTACTTCACTTCGTACAATTTTACAAGAAAATTAAAACTTTTCAATAATACATCAGAGTTTGTTATATTTGTTACACAGCGGAAGATAAAATAAATTACAATGAAACAATTACAGCATCTTTAAACCAAAACAGTATCAACATATCCACTTTATAGCTTCATGAACTTCCATTACCTGCATATAAGACTGTGGGCACGTTAGTTGATTACAACCGACGAAATGTTATACACGGCCATCCTCTATGCCGAAGACAGTATAACGATCACCATACTTTAACAAACCACAAATTTGAATGAACAATAAAGAGTCAAAAGGTATTATTCTAAACATATAAGTGTATGTCATTCCTTAATGCCTAATGCACACATTTTATACTAGGATGACACTAATGCACACTTGTTCGGATTCTATGCATCCCATACTACATAGGTCCGAGGGCAAGTGCCTAAGTACTCCACATTTAAGGGTTCGATTCCTCGCTATGAAAACTATCCAGTAATAAAACAAGGTTTAGATCATTCCACGAATATGGATCATAGCCACGGAGATCCATCGCCGACTGTTATAACAGATCCCTCATCGTGCGAATCATCCCGCAAGTGCCCCTCTAACCCCGGTATACGTATATACACTAGAATACGGCAAACTATCTGTCCGACTACGCTAAGTCCCGAATTTAAAATAAAAGCTCGTCTCCATCGGAGAAACCACAGTCCACCAACTGGATCTATAGCCACGGAGATCCACCGCCGACTATATAGAGGTAACCCACTTACGTTTGCCCAGGTTCACTACATCTTCACTTATGTGCCTAATTCTTATTTCAAAACATGAATAAATTTCCAAACCTAGAATTAGCCTTACCTCCTACCAGACTTAATCAACAAAATACAAGATAGCTCCATGGCCATATCTCAAAATATATCTCAACTCTTTTCAAATCAAATAGTGTCGGTACCCGAGGTCTCACTAACTCTAAATCACAACTTTTTCATGTACAAGAATCATGGGTATTCATATCCTTCACCATAGCTCAAACTTAATTATTCTCATCTTATTCCACAACTTAATCATTGTCTATTCATGATTTGTTGATTCTCAAATCTTAATTCATTCAAATCTTTAAGGGCTACAATTTCCTTCACGAACATAAATTCACTACTTGAAATCTCATTAGCAATCTGAACTTATTTGAACTATCTCAAAAATATTTCTTGAACAAAAATAAGAATATCTTTCCAAGAGAATCAATTCACATAACAAATTCATCTTTCAATATTCATACTTTTGTATACGTTAATTTGAAATCCTTAACTCATTTTTATTTCAATTTTACTTTTAATCTCTAAAAGTAAACAAGAATAATTTTAGAACCATATCTAATAATTTCTATGTGATTTATATGAACAATAACTTTTTAATCTAAACCCATATAAGAACAATAACATTTTAATCTAAACCCAATACGAAATATTCCAAAATATATTGAAATCCTCAAAATATAAAAGTTGGCTTTGTGTTTCGAACCCATGACCAACCAGACGCAGAGCCAGCGCCCAAGGTCCCCCTCCACTAGCCACTAAGTCCTTATGGACTTGGTGTCATAAACCACAAAGAAAATTCCCTTTAAACTCAAATGTGAGTTTCAGATTTATTTTAATGAATACAAAATAAAATGTGTCCAGCAAGTTTTGAACCCAAAATCTCTTATAAATATCGTAATGCTCTGTGGTGTATTAGCTAGTCAAATATTCCATGTGTGATTATTGATATCGAATTATACTGCTATTCTTTTATTCAACTTGCTGTCATTCTATTATTTTCCATAAAACTCTCTTTTTTGTTTAATCTAATCCTTCGTTAGATTGTAATTAGTTCATCTAGATTAGACCTTCTCTCTAACAATAGCTTATAATCATAAAATTCCTATTTTGAAAAATCTCTTAAACTCAATTTTTTATCTTCTCTTTAAAAAAAAAAGATTTGTTCCTTCCAATTAATCAAAATAAACAATTGTTGTTTCTTACATTCAATTTAAAATAAATCTTTTGTGTGCCAACTTAATTATAAAAACAACTACATCCTTTAAACCACAAGAGAGATTTTTCACAAATTTTCTTACAAAATGTACAAAATAACAATTATCATATTCATGACAATAACTTAATTTGTTTTTCTTCCTTATTTCTTAATCATCATGACTCCAGAGCATGAACTAAAACAATATTTTTTAACAAATTTCCATACAAGAATACACATTTAACATGCACAAAACTTTACAAGCATTCTAACATGATCATGGTATTAAGTCTTTAGTCAAAATTTTCTATTATTTACTTAATCATAACAAGAATATTCTCTTTCATAGTATATTATATTAGCATGAAACTTTATCTATATATTTCATTTCAACATCCAACTTATTATACATTTATACTTTTTAGTATGAAATCTCTACAATTAGAAAGTAAGAAAATCGCCCTCTAACATAATGTTGATCTATTTACCAAACATATCATCTTTCATTACAACTAATGTATAGGTTTGTTTTACTTCATCATATCAAAATATAATACTCATTTATTACCACTAGAATGCAAAGTTCTAAAATTGAAAGCATGAGAACACCCACCTTAATGAAGTATGAACAATGAAAGAAAAGATAGAACATCACTCCTAGCTCCAAAGCAAACTCCTAGCTCTTCTCTTCCTAGCAAGAGCCTCCAAGCACAAGAACACTCTTCTCTTCCTTTTTTCTTTCTCAATATTTGATTAGTTTTGGTGTGTGAAAATGAGGAGAGAAGGGTTGTATTTATAGGTCTAGATTTGTAACACCCCGTATTATACGATACCTGAAGATATATGTATGTATGTATATTTTCCGTATGCGTGCACATGATTTCAGTATTATAGGTTGATTTTGCTATCGTGGTGTGTGGTTAGGGTTACGGGACGGTTCATGGGAGAATTGCATTCTAAAAGATGCACGAGAACGAGGTGGACCGATACTAGTATAAACACTAGTTTTCGGTACGACGCCTATGCGAATATAACATTGTATGATACTACAATGGATATATATTGCGTGCGCTCGATAAACTTCTCGTCTTGCACTCGTAGGGACACATTTAACTTAAGATGGGCAGCCAACACAACAACCACTAAACCATGGGCAAGAAGCCATGGTTTTGATCAAAACAACCTACTAGCCTACCCTACCCTACCCCCCCTAGCCCCAAAACCGGCCCATATCCCCTTCTCTTCTCCTTCATTTCTCCACTCCATTCCACCTCCTTGATCTGGAAATTTCAGAACTCCTCCAAGAGAGAAAAAGAAAGGAAGAAGAGAGAGAGAAGAAGAAGGTCTCAAGGAAGAATTTTCAAAGGGAAAAGCTCTAGGAGATCCATTCCTCTACAGCAACAAAGGGTGGAGAGTTACTCTAAACCTTCATTTATTGTCTTTTAATTGTTTTTCTTGCATGCATGTATGGTATGATGTGCTAGGATGAACATCTAAGAGCTTGAATGTTGAAATCAGAACTGAAACTAGAAAACTGGTTCAGAGTGCCATTTTGTATATTTTTCCGAGAGCAAACTACAAAGAATTAGACCGTGAAATTTTCATAGATTTTTAATATACATGTGTAGATAGTTGATGATTTATTTTCGATTTTTCTGAGGTTATTTGATATTTTAATAAAATCGTAAGGTGAAACTATGTCGTAAGGCTGAATAGGTAGTTGATTAACAGAATGACTGATGTTGTAGGAATTTTCCTAATTTATTGGAGCATGTTCTTGTTCTGAAAATTTTACCCTATATTTATACATGTATCTAGATATTATAAAAAAATCAGAAAAATGTTTGGATGAATTTATAGGCTTTAGAAAAATTGATCTCTAATCAGTAGCTGAAGCTGAACTGAAAAACGTGATGACTTTCTGTGCTTGATTGAAATAGAGAGAACTCACTGTATACTTAGAGTTTTAACATTAAGTCTTTTGCATGTTGTTTATTATGATCTCTAGTTTCATCACTATAAATTTTGTGTCATTTGGATGAGTACGGAATTTAATATGATTTTATGAGTATGCACTGTGCTGGTTTCAGCCAGTTTTGATACCCTGTAGAGATTGGACATTTGAGGCTCATTAAGGGCACAATTGGATAACCTGATTCATTAGAGAGTTGTATTAGACACCTAGATATTTCCAACAAGACCAATTTGAGGCAATTCCAGTAAAGGATTGATTTACTGTGATTTTTGTAATACTGGACAGAGACTTAGAATGGATCTGAGTGCTCTGATTTAGAAAGACCTAGTGTGTGATTTGGTGCAATTGTGAGAGGTGTGTGTGTTAGGATGATCTATGGGTATAATTTGGACTCATGACCAACTAGAGAGTTATTGAGGACACCCACACCCTTCTATAGAAATTAGGTTTGTGACGTTCTGACGAACGAGTAGTATTTTGTGCTACCGGTAAGGTATAGCCCGTGTATAGGAAGCACGCAGGCTGAGACTTGAGAGGCTATGTTTGGGAGTAATATGATTGAATTTGAGTTCATGATCAACTAGGAAGTTGTAGCCTAGGATCTCACCTTTCCGGATTGGGCTCGTACACTCAAATCGGAGTTGTATTAAGAGAGTTATGACCATTTTAAGATTCGGGCAGAAACCCTGTAGGTCGCTTAGTCTTGGTTTTGACTAGGTATTGTGAGGACATTTTCCTTGTGTACTGTCAGAGTTGATGACTCTTGTCTAGGGATGTTTGATATCCGTTATTGAGGTTGTTGACTCCCAGAGTGGGATGTGTGACTCGAGTTAGTCACTAGGGTAAGGGATACCCTGCACCTGTCAACCCAACATTATAAACTTCCGCCGAAGCATAGGATATCTGAGCCGTGCTATTATTATGAGTTCACGAAGGTGAACATATATTCACAGCCGGAGCAGCGACAAATGAAGTGTAATATCCCGGACGGATATTACCGTGTATAAATTATTATTTTATTATTATTTTGTTTTAATTCCAAAATTGAATTATTTTGGTGATTTTCACCCGGTTTGTTCATAGACATTATCTGTATCCAGATATCGGCCAGTATACATCCGTATTGTATCAAATTGATACTGTGACCATCCGAACTAATAATAGAATTTATTTTATTATTATTTTCGAGATCAAATTATTTTTATACGGATTATGCAAAGATTTTCGGTATACAGACATATATGCGCACATACGTGTAGTATGTCGATTAGTACATTATACAAATTGTGTGTTGTGTATTTTTGGACAACACTTGTTTTGTTATGACAAAACCTATTAGATTGTTAGGGTTTATAAGTGTTTAACATAGGTTAAGTATGCATGAAGAGATTAAGGGAACCCTTCTAGAAACCCTCACATAACACCACACTCACATAACACCTCCCCCACCTCACCCCTTCTTCCCCTAGGTAAGGCCGGCCCCAATTTAGGGGAGGTCCTTTTTGCAAATGTGTGTGTGCACATTTTGCACTTTCCACCCTTCTCTCCTCCTATAAATACCCCCTTCCTCTACCTTTGTCTCATTTTAGAAAGATCAAAAGAAAGAAAGAAAGAAAGGAAAAAGCAAGAGAGAACACCATACTAACTTGAGAGTTTTTCCCATTGTAGGTTTCATAAGGATTTCTAAGAGCTTAGGAGAAAGAGTAGGAGTGATAGCAAGTCCTTCCTACAAGAAAAGAAGGTGGGAGTTTCTCTTTTGTTTGTTGTTTGTTTGTATTGATTGTTTTGATATTCTTCTTCTTCTTATCCTCCTTGTTTTGTTCTTTTGTTCTTTGAGAATGGTTTATTGTGATAATGTTGTGGTGTGTAGTTCTTATTTTTTTAAGGTTATGGATGGTTAAAGATAATAACCACATGAAAATAAAAGAAATAAATGGTAGTAGTAAAGAACAAAAAGATCAAACTTTATAGTTGAAATTGTTGTTTTAGTGTTATGGATTGGACTAAAATGAACACATACACATGGACTTGTACATACAACCATTTTTGGGTTGTAGGACTTGAATATGGACTTATACATAAAGCATATGGACCTTGTATACAACCATTTTTGGTTGTAGAATATAAACTTGAACTTGGACTAGAAAGAATGCATATGGTTGGATGAACCAAATGAAGGTTCTTACCTTATTTTTATTATTGTAGTTTTCTTTTATAATCTTAAGTAAAAAGAACATAAATTAGATGTTAGTTTTAATTAATGGAAAAGAAACTAATTTAAATCACTAGTTGTAGAATGAATAAAAAGATCTCTTTTTATGATCACTAGTAATAAATAAATGCTAATAAAGACTAGTAGATAATTAAGTAGTAGCATGTTAAAATAAAGTAGTAGTAGTAGTAGATGATTAAAAGAAGTAGTTGTAAATGCTTTATGTTACGTTAAAATAAAGTAGTAGTAGTAGTAGATAGTGTAGATGTTTATGTTATATTCATGGTTAACATAAAGTAGTAGTAGTAGTAGATGATAAAAAGAAGTAGTTGTAGATGTTTTATGTTATGATCCATGGAAAATAAAATAGTAGTAGTAGTAATTTAGTTGTAGATATTTATGTTATAGTAGAGGCTCATGGTAGTAGTAGTAGTGATATGTATGTTCCAATAAAGTAGTAGTAGTAGATGTTAAAATAAAATAGTTGTAGATATTTATGTTATGTGAAATCTTAGTAGATGATTATTAAATGGATGTTGTGTTTATGTTAAAGTAAATACCATGCTAAGTCTTTCTACATGCTTAGAATGTTGTAGGATCCATGATAAAATTACTTACCATGTTTAGGGATGATGTGTACCATGCTAAGTCTTTCTACATGCTTAGAATGTCGTAGGATTAATTCTAAAAATACCTATCATGTTTAGGAATGATATTTATGCTTAGAATATTGTAGGATTCATTCTAAAATTTCCTATCATGTTTAGAAATGATATTTATGCTTAGAATGTTGTAGGATTCATTCTAAAATTTCCTATCATATTTAGGAATGATATTTATGCTTAGAATGTTGTAGGATTCATTCTAAAATTTCCTATCATGTTTAGGAAGGATATTTATGCTTAGAATGTTGTAGGATTCATTCTAAAATTACCTATCATGTTTAGGAATGATATTCATGCTTAGAATGTTGTAGGATTCATTCTAAAATTTCCTATCATGTTTAGGAATGATATTTATGCTTAGAATGTTGTAGGATTCATTCTAAAATTACCTATCATGTTTTAGGAATGTTATTCATGCTTAGAATGTTGAAGGATTCATGCTAAAATTATCTATCATGTTTAGGAATGACATACATGCTTAGAATGTTGTAGGATAAATGCTAAAATTACTTACCATGTTTAGAAGTATATATATATACTTAGGAATGTTGTATGTTCATACTAGTAGTTATTCATGCTTAGTAGTTATTCATGCTTAATAAGATTCATGCTTAGATGATTGTAGGAAAGCATATACCATGCTAGATTAATTTATCTATGCTTAGATGATTGTAGGAAAGCATATACCATGCTAGATTAATTTATCTATGCTTAGATGATTGTAGGAAAGCATATACCATGCTAGATTAATCTATCTATGCTTAGATGATTGTAGGAAAGCATATACCATGCTAGATTAATTTATCTATGCTTAGATAATTGTAGGAAAATAGTATACCATGCTAGATTAATTTATCTATGCTTAGATAATTGTAGGAAAGCATATACCATGCTAGATTAATTTATCTATGCTTAGATGATTGTAGGAAAGTAGTATACCATGCTAGATTAATTTATCTATGTTTAGATAACTGGTATATCATGCTAGATTAATTTATCCATGCTTACATGCTTGTAGGAAAGTAGTATACCATGCTAGATTAAATTATCTATGTTTAGATAATTTTAGGAAAGTGGTATATAATGCTAGATTAATTTATCTATGTTTAAATAAGTGGTATATAATGCTAGATTAATTTATCCATGCTTACATGCTTGTAGGAAAGTTGTATACCATGCTAGATTCATTTATCTATACTTAGGTTGTAGTAGGAATCATTATACATGTTTATAATGTTGCAGGATTGATGTCTAATTAACCTACCATGTTTAGAACATTGTAGGAGTGTTATGGTTGGTGGTTAGGTTATGTACCATAAGTAAATTGTCGTAGGTAGATGCTTACAATTGTATGTCATGCTTAAAGCGCGAAAGGTTATTAAGTCGCTTCGGGCTTCTCATTGGTAGAATGCCTACTGTTACTGCTGATTTCGGTGTGGGGGTAAACAGATTTGTGAGTTCGAAGGAAACCTGAATAGCTGATCCGAGCCTTCTGATTCCTGCTGCTACCTGCAAGGAAGTGCGATACACCGGGGTTGATTCCGGCGACGCACCCTCCGACGCTCTTGTCAGTAATCAGTGGTGATTAAAAAAGAGCTTAAGGTGGGAAAAGAGTGATTACCTGGTCACAGTGGTACGGGGGAGGTATTTATAGTCGCCATGGGAGTGATTAGGGGCCTGATTTCCTGTGTAACTGTCAGGAGTAAAATCCTCACAATCTGTTTAGGAAACTAATCCCTGATCCCCGGTGAGAGCAAATCAGGCCCGTTGATTTGGTCAAATCAGTGACCCTGATTTGCCTCTTGTTTGTCTGGGTTTGCCTTGGGTCGGGACCCGTACCCAATTGGAGTGGATCCGTTTGTAGGTTATTGGATCTGTGAGAAGGAGACCCAGTACCCGTTTCGGACCCGTCTGTATGTGAAATTACCGTTTTACCCCTGAGCTTCAAGATTCGTGCCCAATCTGGACGGCTCCGATTTAACCCCATTTTTAGCCATATCACGAGCCCCCCACTCCTGAAGACTGAGTGTGCTCAGCCTTTGAGGAGTAGTTTAACTGTTTCAGTGGCTAGTGGAGTTGTATCGGAGTCTGAATGGAGAATTTTGAATCTCGAATGGGGTAGTAAGGTAATTTTTGAAGCCATATGCTGTTCTGAAGCCCTGTTGAACATTTGACGCTTTTTATCTATTTTTTTCGGATTATTTATTTAATTTTGCGATGTGTTAACCAATTGTTCGAGGGCCTTAACCATACATTCTAGGCAATAATTGTTCGTTTAGGGGCTCAAAAATATTTTCCCGAATTTATAATTATTTTCTAGAATTTTTAGTTAATTTTCCCGATATTTAGCAATTTTTCACAATTTTTAAATAAATAAAACGATTTAAATAAATAAAAACTGGCGTTTAATACATATTTATGACGTGGCTCGATCTGGGTCGTTGATCGTGGACGGGCACGAATTTCTGAGAGATCTGGCTGTTATTATCGCTCGGAAGCTTTTTTCTCCGTTTGCGAGCTCGGATGGGCACTTGCTCGGCAGCCGATCGGAGGCACTGGGGTTCGGCAGTCCGAGCGATGTGGCACGATTTGAGCCGTAGGATTGTGGCACGAATCCCGAGATGGGCACGTTTCCCAAGAAAATGCTATCTTGTCGTTTAGCGCACGTGGCGCAATCTGGACCGTTCATCACTGAGAGCGCGAATTTCTGAGAGATCCAACGGTCGTAGTTGCTCGGTGGTTTTTTTCTCCGTTTGCGAGCTCGGAATGGCACTTGCTCGGCAGCCGACCGGAGATCTGAGGGTTCGGTTGGCCGAGCGTCATTCTGGGCTGCCGGATGGGCACCTGCTCGGTTGTCCGAGCGACGTGGCGTAATCTGAGCCGTCAGATGGTGGGGCGAATCTCGAGACGGGCTCAGTTCCTAAGAAAACGCTATCTTGTCATTTAGCGTCGTTGGGAAGATCTGGACCGTCTGATCGAGATCTTGCACGAAAGTTGAGGAGAAAGTGAGTTTTCTCCGTTTGCAGGCTCGGAATGGCACTTGCTCGGCAGCCGACCGGAGATCTGAAGGTTCGGTTGGCCGAGCGTCAATCTGGGCCGCCGGATGGGCATCTGCTCGGTTGGCCGACCGAAGATCCGAGGGCTCGGTTGTCCGAGCGACGTGGCGCAATCTGAGTCGTCAGATGGTGGTGCAAATCTCGAGACGGGCGCATTTCCCAAGAAAACACTATCTTGTCGTTTAGCGCATGTGGCGCAATCTGGACCGTCTGATCGAGATCTTGCAGGAAAGTTGAGGAGAAAGTGAGTTTTCTCCGTTTTGACGCTCAGATGGGCACTTTCTCGGTTAGCCGACCGGGCTCTTTGATGTTGGGGCTCGGATGGGAAGAGCTCGGATTCTTGCTCGGGTTCGGTTCGGATTTCTCCCTCGCGCGAGTGGCTCGGCTCGGATTTCCGAGCTATTCGGCGCAGCTGCTTTGAGATCCACTTTCTCGGTGCTACGGAGGTCCGATCGGGGTGTGCGACCTATCGTTTCGAAGCTAGTTCGAAGGTCTACAACTTCTCTTTAGGAGTGGGATGAAGATTCACCCTCCTTCATGGTCAAAATAGCCCCGCAAGATGCTTGTCTTCATGAAGTTGATAAGTACTTTGGTCTTGGGGATTTTGGAAGAGGAGCTCCACTCTTAGGGGCGGAGAAGATGTGCTCGGAAGACCCTTGTGCTAGGAAGACCCTTGGGCTAGGAAGACCCTTGTGCTGGGAAGACCCTTGTAAGATGTGCTAGGAAGACCCTAGGGGCGAAGAAGAGGCGCGAGTGGGTCGGATCGCTAGTCGCTCGGCTCGGAATACCGAGCGACGTGGAGCGATCTGAGCCGTCAGATCTCAGCGCGGATCTCGAGGCGGGCACAGTTTCCAAGAAAACACTATCTTGTCGTTTAGTGCTACTGGAGCGATCTGAGCCGTTGATCTCAGTGCGGATCTCGAGGCGGGCACAGTTTTCAAGAAAACACTATCTTGTCGTTTAGTGCTGCTGGAGCGATCTGAGTCGTTTGATCGAGATCTTACACGAATGTTGAGGGAAAAGTGATTTTTCTCCGTTTTGATGCTCGGATGGGCACTTGCTCGATTAGCCGACCGGGCTCTGTGATGTTCGGGTCGGATCATCACTTGCTCGGCATCCGAGCGGAGGGAAGAGCTCGGATCTGGAAGAGAGCTATTTGCGAGACAAGTGTGAGGAGGAACTCTAGGAGAGAGTTGTGCTCCTAACTCGTTGAGAAGAGATCCGCTTCGGGGGCGAGCGGAGCGAAGAGCTCGGCGGAGGGGAGAGCTCGGCTCTGGAAGAGAGCCATTTGTGAGACGAGTTTGAGGAGCAACTCTAGGAGAGAGTTGTGAGCTCCGAACTCGTTGAGAAGAGGTCCGCTTCGGGGGCGAGCGGAGTGAAGAGCTCGGCTCTGGAAGAGAGCCATTTGTGAGACAAGTGTGAGGAGGAACTCTAGGAGAGAGTTGTGCTCCAAACTTGTCGAGGAGAGGTCCGCTTCGGGGGCGAGCGGAGTGAAGATCTCGGCTCTGGAAGAGAGCCATTTGTGAGACGAGTGTGAGGAGCAACTCTAGGGGAGAGCTTTTGCTCCGAACTCGCTGCTTATGTGAGAGAATAAACGGTTGTGGGAGCAATTCCGAATGGCGAACCACTTCTAACCCGCTGAAGAGCAGGTTATTTGAGGAGGAATCGAGCCAAGTGTTGGACTCCGAACCATCGGTAGAGGTAGTCAACGGTTGTGGGAGCAATTCCGAATGGCGAACCACTTCTAACCCGCTGAAGAGCAGGTTATTTGAAGAGGAATCGAGCCAAGTGTTGACTCCGAACTCGTTGTGAAGAGCTTAGTAAGTCGCGGGAGCAGCCATGTAGAAGAAGCTGGACTCCGAACTCACCTTTCAGCGAGTCATGACTCGGAGAGGTAGAGATGAAGCAAGGGCAACAATTTCCAATGAAACAACGTAAAGTTTTATTGAAATAAACTAAGTGGCTGCTTCAATATGGCGAGCTCTTATTACATGCTATTGGCCGGATTACAAGCATCGGCCTTATTAAAAATCAAGATCCTGCTTCTATGATAAGGTGAAGACCTCTTGGGAAGAGCCGGGAGGTTCTGAGTCTTAAAGCTCGGTGGGCCCTTTGGTTCGTTTGTTGGCTCCTCAGGGGGGAAGCTTGGCCCCCTCTTTCTGGACGAACTTGGTCAGGTGCCCCCGCTGTATGAGTTCTTCGATCTCCTCCTTCAGAGCCCGACAATCTTCCGTGTCGTGGCCGTGGTCCCTGTGAAAGCGGCACCACTTATCCTTGTTCGTCTTCTTGCCAGGTGTATTCATTCTGGGGGGAGCGCGGAGGAGCCCTTCCTTGTCCACTTCCATAAGAACTTCTGATATATTGGCAACGAGGGGGGTGAACTTCTCAAACCAAGGAGTTGGGCGGCGTTGGCCATTGCCGTCCTTCTGAAGCTTCTTAGCCTCTTCTTCTTCGGTCAGCTTTCGTTTCGTCCCTGAGGTAGACCCTCCGAAGCTTGGAAGGTAGGCGGCCTCTTCGGCACGAATGTACTTGTCACACCTGAGAAGGATGTCGGCAAAGTTCTGTGGAGGCTTCTTAGCAAGAGAGGAGCGGAGGCTGGAATTGAAGACGTTGGATTGGAGGGCGGCTGTTGCGACGGATTGGTCGAGGGAGGCTATGGACCTGACCTCCGCAGTGAACCTCTTCACATAGTCTCTCAACTTCTCTCCCTTCTCCTGGCAGAGATGGAGTAACGAGATGTTATTCTTCTCCGTGCGTCTGCTACTCACAAAATGAGTGATGAAGAGGCTCTCGAATTGCTCGAAGGAGAATATGGAAGACGGGGCGAGGCGGGAGTACCACTCCCGAGCTGAACCCTTAAGAGTGGCGGGGAAGGTTTTGCACAGCAAAGCATCGGAAGCTTGGTGGATTAGCATGAGGGTCTTAAAGCTTTCGATGTGGTCCACGGGGTCCGACTTCCCCGAGTAAGTTTCGAACTTCGGGGGTTCGAAACCTCTTGGGATAGGAGCTTCCATGATGGTCTGGGAGAAGGGAGGTCTGCTCGGGCAGATGGTCCTGCCTCTTAACTCCTCATCCTTATCTATTCGGCCGATGCGCCTCTCCATCTCGTGGAGACGGCGGTAGAGAGCATCGTCCCTTCGACGATAGTCAAACGAACCTCTGGACTCGTCTTCATAGGAAGGGGAGCGACGACGGTAGCTCTGGGAGCGGCGAGGGCTAGGCATGCGCTGTTGGTTGCTAGGAGCCGGAGGAGGAGTTACGAACCGATAGTGAGGACTTTGGACCCGTGGAGGGGTAGGAGTCCTCTGAGCATTGTTATTGTTGGGTCGGAGGTTGAGGGCCTGCAACACCGTTGCTTGGAACTGCTGGAACTCGGCACGGGTGATGGGTGCCTCATCGTTCCTCGGATGTCATCGACCGGCAGGGGAATGAGGTCTTCTCCTATGGTGTTCGGGGGACTCTTTCATCCCTCTTCGGGTAGGGGACCTTCTATAGTCTCGGTGGTGAGGGTTTCGCTCATCTGGACGTTGCTGGCGGGAGGCTCCCTCTCGGGCCCGCTTTTCATCCAGACGGCGGCGAAGATCCTCATCTTTCTGCCGGTTGAGGACGGTATTTCGAAGGTCAGGGGCCTGAGGACTATGGGAGCCGTAAGAGTCCGTAGAGGCATTGTGTATCGAGATGCGGTCCTGATGGAGAGGTTGCTTTTGCTTATGCGGGTTAGGACCAGCGGGACCGTTAGGGGGTTGCTGACTCAGAAGAGGAGGCTGGTCCTGTTGGAAATGGTCCTCGGTCGGAGGAGGAAGTTGTCCCTGCTGCGGAGCGGGATGGACGGGGACTTCCTGCTGTTGATCAACAGGGTTGGGTCCACGGTTGGACCCCCTGGATCTTACTTTTCTGGGAGGCATGGCTGGAGAAGAGCTAGTCGACAAGGAAGAGGCGGAGGCTATTCGTATGGTTTTCCCACAGACGACGCCAATCTGTTACCGCTGATTTCGGTGTGGGGCTAAACAGATAAGATTTGTGAGTTCGAAGGAAACCTGAATAGCTGATCCGAGCCTTTTGATTCCTGCTGCTACCTGCAAGGAAGTGCGATACACCGGGGTTGATTCCGGCGACGCACCCTCCGACGCTCTTGTCAGTAATCAGTGGTGATTAAAAAAGAGCTTAAGGTGGGAAAAGAGTGATTACCTGGTCACAGTGGTAGGGGGGAGGTATTTATAGTCGCCATGGGAGTGATTAGGGGCCTGATTTCCTGTGTAACTGTCAGGAGTAAAATCCTCACAATCTGTTTAGGAAACTAATCCCTGATCCCCGGTGAGAGCAAATCAGGCCCGTTGATTTGGTCAAATCAGTGACCCGGATTTGCCTCTTGTTTGTCTGGGTTTGCCTTGGGTCGGGACCCGTACCCAATTGGAGTGGATCCGTTTGTGGGTTATTGGATCTGTGAGAAGGAGACCCAGTACCCGTTTCGGACCCGTCTGTATGTGAAATTACCGTTTTACCCCTGAGCTTCAAGATTCGTGTCCAATCTGGACGGCTCCGATTTAACCCCATTTTTAGCCATATCACCTACCATAGACTATTAGTAGATTCTACTGTTGCTTCTAATGATGGAAGATCGAGGTTGCTAGTAAGCACGTTTGGTTGCTTCTAGGATTGATTACCTGTATGGTTGTTTGCATATGGTTGTGCTCGTACGTGGCTCGACTGGCCCGTATGTAGCTGTGGGTCTCATACGTAGTTTAATTGGCTCGTATGTAGGTTGTTGTCTCGTACGTGGCTCGACTGACTAGTGCGTAGCTGTTGGTCTCATACGCGGCTTATTTGGCTGGTATGTACGTTGTCATCTCCTACGAGGCCCGCCTGGCTCGTAGGTAGCTATTGTTTCATACGTAGCTTATTAGCTCGTATGTGGTTATTACTCATATATAGCTTGTTAGCTAGCACACTGTTCGTTGTGCTCGTCTAGGGTGATATTACCACCCTAAGGGCTATTGACCATCAAGACATATGTTTTCTTACCCTAAGGAACTGTGGAAGAGTCACTCCTTGTGTACCGTCGAATCTTAACCAGGGTAGGTTGATCGAGGACTGGAGTATAGACGGAATCCAAGTTTAGGGTAGCGGCATGCATGTACATTCACACGGCCGAGGTCTTGGATCGATGAGCCACGAACCGGATCCTGAGGGGTTCCGGTAAGTCTAGGTTGAGCAGCCTAGTAGAGTTGTCTTGCAAAGTCTAATTTAAGGCCTAGCATGTTGTGGTTATAATATTGACCTCCCTAGGAGTGTTCAGGGTTAGGGACATTATTAGGGTAGTGACTTATAAAGATCATTACTTAAACCCTTTGCCAGAAGAGAGGAGTCGGTTGTAGGGGGCACCTTACGACTCACTCGTCCCTGGAGGCAGACCAGGTGGTGTTATTGGGTTGTACCTTCCCGTCAAAGGGATACGTATGGTGCCTTCTCACAAGTTGGGAGCACGGGTTGCGTATCTCGCTCTGTTAATTCCTGAAATACCGTGCCTGGGGTGCCACAGGATGCATTGTGCAGTCCTGCGCTTGCGAGACCCCAGAGGGTGCCACAGGGTAGGCTTCGCGCTACCCTGCGCTTGCGAGACCCTATGGTTTGGTTTTGGAACGAGGCCCGATACACAGGGATCGTCAGTGAGGTCCGGCATGCCGGGTAGTAGTGGAAAATGGAGACACCATAAGCAGACTGCATAGGGGGACTTGATCCCTTCTGCAACCTCACAGAGTTATGGAGTATTGTCAGGAACAGGTTGTGTACAATTAGAATTCATAACGCGGGTTCAAATCCCTATATATATGGAGAAACGGCTTGAGATGGGGCGCATGTAGTCTGGGCTGCATGTTGCTTTCGGAGACTTGCTGACATTAGAATAGGAGCATCCTAGTTCTATTTAAATATCACATTAGAGTCTAGTCATAGCACTTACGAACACTTAAACTACACCAACACCATTGCCATGTTTTGTATGTTGTTTGGGAGATTCGCTGCTTTGATATCAGCCTTTAAGCGTCAGTGAATACTGACGTCCCCACTTCCATAGGTACTGGATCGCCGAAGCGCAAGGGCGAGATTCAGGAGGACTCAAGGCGAGGAAAGCAAGGAGTCAATGTCTTATTTAGTTCCGCTGTAATATGTGTGTTGTTATCTCAAGTGAGAGTTACCAAGTGTTGTTCTTCATTCCTTGTACTCTGATGTAAGATGTTGAAGGTTGTAATACTTGGAAATGTAAAGGTAATATTGTAACTCTATTGTAACGTATTGCAGTTGTATAATGTTCAGACTTGTAATACATTGAGTGTTGAATGAAAAGTTTTAAATTCTCCTGTTTTTCTGTGTATTGTGACTAATTGAAGAAAAGATCTTGGCTCGTGTTTCGGTTTTCCCAGTCTTGGAAATCGGGGCGCTACAGAGTGGTATCAGAGCTAACTTCAATTTACAGTCCAACACAGCAGGAAAATTAAACTTGGATGCCTTTTAGGAGTCGGGTCTTAGTTAGTTGTAGGCAACTGTAATTCATATTGTTGTTCCTTTCAACTTATGTTTTATGATTTTCCTATATCTGGACTAATTCCAGTATGTGTATTTTAGGATGGTGTTTGAGGATATCCTAACTGAGGATGTGTTGATGGGAGAAATTGAGCCGAATTCAATGGATGATCCGATAATCTCAAGTAAGGAGCCGAAGGAGATTTCACTACAAGTTAACCTCAAGATGAACTCGCC
This sequence comes from Hemerocallis citrina, assembly GCA_017893485.1. Lineage (NCBI taxonomy): Eukaryota > Viridiplantae > Streptophyta > Magnoliopsida > Asparagales > Asphodelaceae > Hemerocallis > Hemerocallis citrina. The sequence goes on along the minus strand of CM030364.1, from coordinate 241,091,012 downwards.
TTCACCACCGCGAGGGCCGAGTATGGATCAACGCAGGGCGGCGGCAGCCAGCATATATCGAGAAATGAGGAAGCTAATGAAGTACGTAGCCAGGATAGATCGTCAAGCTAAGCAACTGGGTGATGCTTGCATAGCTACATTAGCAGGCATGGCAGAGGAGCGGGAATATTTCAACGCCAGATTGGCACAACTACGACGTGAGTGGGAGCAAGTTCTAGAGACCGCCAAGGTTTTAGTATGCCATTTCTGTGAGGAGGATGGGCACGAGAAATCCATCTGTCCACGACGACGAGGAAAAAGACCTACACCAGCATCAGGATTCGAGAACCAAGGTCAGAAACAGAAGACTCAGAAAACAAAGGGCAAACTCAAAGGCACCAAGACAGGGGGCTGTTTCCTATGTAGTGAGCAAGGTCATTTCAAGAAACAATGTCCGATGAAGAACTTTCGGGCGGAAACCCGTACATGTCACAGCTGTGGGAAGATTAGTCATATTAAGCCAAACTGTCCCCAACTTCACAAAAATGACGACAGATCAGCCTCAAGGATGGACAACAAAGGAAAGGAGCCTATTCACCAAGGGTGATAATTCGCACGTACTAAGAGCAAGTTGAAGGAGCTAGTAACAATATGTGCATATAGAACTGCAACTAAGTCTAAAGGTTACATCTTTTGAAATTTATTTTGGACGGAAGAAGTTATATATGATGTAACACTTTTTGTAACCCGTCGGATTTATATATATATGAAATCCAGGCAACTATTTTGTTCAAACTTGGTTCATCATAATCTTCTATCTAAATTATTTTTCCAATAGTTGAGGTGTGTGCGGGAGGCAACTCCAGAATTAGTTCTGTTGATTACAACATCTGGAGCGTCAACTTGAGCAAATTACAGAAGAAAATCCTGGAAGTCAGAAGTGATGTTCATAGGTCATGTCCTATTCTAAGGAGGGAGTAGCTACCGAATTGCAAAGGTCAGGCTCTTTGGAGAACCAGTTCGTGAATGAGCCACTTGGGAGCCGGAAAGCAGCATAAGCTTTCTTTCCCCGAGTTATTTAGTGTATGGATGTTTGCCTGTTTTCCTAACTTAACGTAGTTCTGAGGACAGAACTATTCTAAGGAGGGAGTATTGTAATATCCCGGACGGATATTACCGTGTATAAATTATTATTTTATTATTATTTTGTTTTGATTTCAAAATTGAATTATTTTGGTGATTTTCATCCGGTTTGTTCATAGACATTATCTGTATCCAGATATCGGCCAGTATACATCCGTATTGTATCAAATTGATACCGTGACCTTCCGAACTAATAATAGAATTTATTTTATTATTATTTCCGAGATCAAATTATTTTTATACGGATTATGCGAAGATTTTCGGTATACAGACATATATGCGCACATACGTGTAGTATGTCGATTAGTACATTATACAAATTGTGTGTTGTGTATTTTCGGACAACACTTGTTTTGTTATGACAAAACCTATTAGATTGTTAGGGTTTATAAGTGTTTAACCTAGGTTAAGTATGCATGAAGAGATTAAGGGAACCCTTCTAGAAACCCTCACATAACACCACACTCACATAACACCTCCCCCACCTCACCCCTTCTTACCCTAGGTAAGGCCGGCCCCAATTTAGGGGAGGTCCTTTTTGCAAATGTGTGTGTGCACATTTTGCACTCTCCACCATTCTCTCCTCCTATAAATACCCCCTTCCTCCACCTTTGTCTCATTTTAGAAAGATCAAAAGAAAGAAAGAAAGAAAGGAAAAAGAAAGAGAGAACACCATACTAACTTGAGAGTTTTTCCCATTGTAGGTTTCATAAGGATTTCCCATTGGGATGCATGCGGATCCAGATTCTGAGGTCTTGCTTGCTTTAGAATAGGTTTGTGATTGGTGCATTTAGTTGTTAGATCATGGCATACACGAGCACTACATAATTTAGGAGGCACGTTTCTATTTCCATTCAAGATGGTTTGTGATTGCCAGTTTGGAGGATCGCTGTTATTATCAGTATTGCGTCAGTCGAAGTACTGACGTTCCCCACCTTTTAGGTACCGGTTCTACCTCTCGAGCAGGTGCAAGAGACATCAGAGTCACACAGCAAAAAACTCAAGCCGAGGTGCATGTCCCAGGAAAGCAGATTGACCATTCAGTAATGCTTTGGCAGGGAGCCGTCGACTGCCATTCAGAGAGAGAGAAATTGTTAACTTTACAGAAGGAGTGACGTATATTGTAATAAGATGTACTAAGTTTATGTAATTTGTATTCTTGTCAAGAACAAGACATTGGTTGTAATCAATGATGTAATGACTTTATTTGGCAATAAAAAGTTTTTAAATTTTCGTGTTATTACTGTGTTGAGATGCATTTGAAGGCAAAGATTCTGGTGAGTGTCACGGATGTCCAGTAACGGGGATCCGGGGTGCTACAGAAGTGGTTTCAGAGCTGACTTCAAATTGCAGGCTAACACAGTAGGAAATTTGACTTAAAATAATACCAAATAGCTGGGTCTAGTTTGGATTGTAGGAAGGTCAAAATCATGATTGTTCACTTTCTACTCATGTGGTGATCTTCCCTACGTCCCGAACTAACCCTGTGTGTTTTTCTTCCTTTGAAGGGTGTCCAGAAGAATCAGAAACAATCTCCGCGGAATGGCTGAGGGCGAAGGCAGTAGGACCAACGACCCAAACTTCAATGTTGAAGCAGAGTTTACCTGCATATATCAGATGATTGGAGCATTTGTGGAGGCTAGCAGGAACCAAGCACCACCACAAAGAGCACCAGGAGTTGCGGTGAACATTGATCCAGTGAAGATAGTGGAATCAATTAGGAGGGTGAAACTACCAATCTTCGAAGGACAGGCCGATCCTACAGCTACTGACGACTGGATACGTCAAGTGGAGAAATTATTTGAGGTGCTGATGACTCCCGAAGACAGCAAGGTACGTCTCACCACAATCTTGATAGAGAAGGATGCCGGAGTTTGGTGGCAGTCCGTGAAGCGTGGTCTTGGAGAAGGACAGATCACTTGGGAAGATTTTCTTGAGGAATTCCGATAACACTATTTTCTCACAGATGTGCGAGAAGAAAAGGCAATGGAGTTCCACAATTTGAAGCAGGAAAATATGTCTGTCAGGGAATATGAGACAAAGTTTTTTCAGCTGTCACGGTATGCACCAGAGATGGTCCAGGAGGAAGCAAAGAAAGCCCAGAGGTTTGAGCAAGGGCTTACGCCTGGACTGAGGTCGATGATGGTTCCGTTAGGCAATCGCCGATTCAACATGCTAGTAAGGCGAGCTGCGGCAACAGAAATGGACAAGATACAGAGTCAAGGTGAGGCTGAGATGAAGAAGAAGAGGAAAAAGGGTATTCTCACCCCTGACCATGACAAGCGGAATTCAACTCCCGAGTCTAGAAAGCTTAAAGAGCCTAGACGGATGGTGGTGTGTTACTTTTTTAAGGAACAAGGTCATTTCAAGAGTCAATGCCCAAAAAGAACCCAGACAAGCACCTGCTATAACTGCGGAGAAGCCGGACACAAGAAATCGAATTGTCCACAATTACAAGGGAACCCCAATGACCAGTTACTGAAGGTGGTTGATAAAGGGAAGAAGCCGGTTCTTCAGGGATGAACTTCAGCTTAACTGGAAGGAAGTGTGAAGTGGTGCATGGTCTAGAATAATAATATATTTTGTTAGCTGTATTTCTTGCTAGCCATAAATGGCAAACTTGTACTATGTTCTGTAGCAAGATATTATGACTTTTTATAAAGCATGAAGGTTTTCTTGGGCATTTGGTCATCTCATGTCTTGTGCTTATTTATTTTAAGTGTTTTGAATAAGGCATAAAACTGAAATTTTCGCCTTCTTCTTGGAAAGCCTCGTTTTCTTCTAAGGATGGAGTGGTCACCGAGCCTCTAGCAGTGCAACTGACAGCTAGATGATATTCTGAGAGCTTGACTTAGGCGCTAGAAAGGAGATGTGGTGAAGCAAGAACGATCATGAATAGAAAGGCTCTATAATGATCCATGAAGTGAGAGATTCCTCAGTTTTCCAGACGAGGGATGAAATATGCCCCAGACTGATGTGTGGAGTAGGAATTGGTCTCCATTATTCCGAGGACGAGAGCGATACTCACGGAAAAGTCGTGCATGACGTTGGCTCCATAATGATCCACGGAGTGAGAAGTTCCTCAGTATTCCAGACGAGGGATGAAATATGCCCCAGAATGATCTGTGGAGTAGGGATTGGTCTCCATTATTCCAAGGACGAGAGCAGCATACACAATTAGGGTATTGGGACGTTGGCTCTAAAACAATCCATGGAGTGAGAGATTCCTCAATGTTCCAGACGAGGGATGAAATATGCCCCAGAATGATCTGTGGAGTAGGAATTGGTCTCCATTATTCCGAGGACGAGAGCAATACTCGTGGGAAAGTCGTGTGTGACGTTGACTCCAGAATGATCCATGGAGTAAGAAATTTCTCAGTATTCCAGACGAGGGATGAAATATGTCCCAGAATGATCTGTGGAGTAGGGATCGGTCTCCAATATTCCAAGGACGAGAGCAGCATACACAATTAGGATAGTGGGACGTTGACTCCAGAACGATCCAAGGAGCGAGACATTCCTCAGTATTCCGGACGAGGTATGACATATATCCCAGAATGATCTGTGGAGTAGGAATTGATCTCCATTATTCCGAGGATGAGAGTAGTACTCACGAAGAAGTTCAAGGATAAATAGGGGGCTCCAGAAGATCAGCGAAGAAAGATATTCCCCAGCATTCCAGTCGAGGTACGAAATAGGCCCCAGAGCACTCTGTGGAGTGGGACTGATCTCTAGTAGTTCGGGACAAGAGCAAAACTCATGAAGAGTTCGTGTGGTGAGGGCTCCAGAATAATCCGTAGAGCGAGATATTCCCCAGTATTTTCGGAACGTGGGACGCAATAGACCCCAGAAAGTTTGATGAAAAGGGATTGATCTCCAGTAGTCCAGAACGAGAGCAACACACCCCAAGGTGATTCATCCCCAGTACAGTGGATACAGGATGCGGTATGCCCCAAAATGATCCACATGGTGAGATTGATCTCCAGGATGGAGGAGTGCGTTGAGCACTTAAGGCTTGGGAGCCAATATTGAGCACTTTAAGACTGAGTTTCGAGGGTGTTCCTCAAAGAATTGGTGATGGTCCAGAAAATGATATCCTGGTCATTGATGATTGTCTGCTATTTATGCCCCTAGCGTCGTTCTGGGGACAGAACAATTCTAAAGAGGGAGTGATGTAACACCCCGTATTATGCAATACCGGAAGATATATGTATGTATGTATATTTTCCATATGCGTGCACATGATTTCAGTATTATGGGTTGATTTTGTTATCGTGGTGTGTGGTTAGGGTTACGGGACGGTTCATGGGAGGATTGCATTCGAAAAGATGCACGAGAACGAGGAGGACCGATACTAGTATAAACACTAGTTTTCGGTACGACGCCTATGCAAATATAACACTGTATGATACTACAGTGGATATATATTGCGTGCGCTCGATAAACCTCTCGTCTCGCACTCGTAGTGACACATTTAACTTAAGATGGTCAGCCAATACAACAACCACAAAACCATGGGCAAGAAGCCATAGTTTTGATCAAAACAACCTACTAGCCTACCCTATCCCCCCTAGCCCCAAAACCGGCCCATATCCCCTTCTCTTCTTCTTCATTTCTCCACTTTAGAACTCCTCCAAGAGAGAAAAAGAAAGGAAGAAGAGAGAGTGAAGAAGAAGGTCTCAAGGAAGGATTTTCAAAGGGAAAAGCTCTAGGAGATCCATTCCTCTACAGTAACCAAGGGTGGGGAGTTACTCTAAACCTTCATTTATTATCTTTTAATTGTTTTTCTTGCATGCATGTATGGTAGGATGTGCTAGGATGAACATCTAAGAGCTTGAATGATGAAATCAGAACTGAAACTAGAAAACTGGTTCAAAATGCCATTTTGTAGATTTTTCGAAGAGCAAACTACAAAGAATTAGACCGTGAAATTTTCAGGGATTGTTCATATATATGTTTAGATAGTTGATGATTTATTTCCTATTTTTCTGAGGTCATTTGATATTTTAATAAAATCGTAAGGTGGAACTGTGTTGTAAGCCAGAATTAGTAGTTGATTAACAGAATGACTGATGTTGTAGGAATTTTATTAATTTATTGGAGTATTTCCTTGATCTGAAATTTTTACCCTATATTCTTACATACATCTAGATTCTATAAAAAAATTAGAAAAATGTTTGGATGAATTTATAGGCTTTAGAAAAATTGATCTCTAATTAGTAGCTGAAGTTGAACTGAAGAACGTGATGACTTTCTGTGCTTGATTGAATAGAGAGAACTCACAGTATACTTGTATTTTTAACATGAAGTCTTCTGCATGTTGTTTATTATGATCTCTAGTTTCATCACTATAAATTTTGTGTTATTTGGATGAGTACGGAATTTAATATGATTTTATGAGTATGCACTGTGCTGGTTTCAGCCAGTTTTGATACCCTGTAGAGATTGGACATTTGAGGCTCATTAAGAGCACAGTTTGAGAATATGATTCATTAGAGAGTTGTAGTAAATACCTAGATCTTTCCAACAAGACCAATTTAAGGCAATTCCAGTAAAGGGTTGATTGACTGTGATTTTTGTAATACTGGACAGAGACCTAGAATGGATCTGAGTTATATTGAGAGAGTTATGACCATTTTAAGATTCGGGCAGAAACTCCGTAGGTCGCTTAGTTTTGGTTTTGACTAGGTATTGTGATGACATTTCCCTTGTGTACTATCAGAGTTGATGACTCTTGTCTAGGGATGGTTGATATCTATTATTGAGGTTGTTGACTCCCAGAGTGGGATGTGTGACTCGAGTTAGTCACTAGGGTAAGGAATACCCTGCATCTGTCAACCCTATATTATAAACTTCCGCCGAAGCGTAGGACATCCGAGCCGTGCCATTATTATAAGTTCACGAGGGTAAACATACATTCACAGCCGGGGCAGCGGTGAATGAAGGCCGAAATGCTGGACAATTCCAAGCCGGGGAAGTGGCGAACCGGACCGGTATCGCCAGGCCCAGAGGTTGATAGGCAAGTGTGGAAGCAGTTTTATCTTTACCAGAAGTAATTAGAGTAAGGCAGAGATTAGAATGGCATATTAAGGGGTTGGGAAATTGCATTAGTCCTAGTAAACCATAGTCAGTGTTGTACCTTCCAGTCGTAGGGATACGTTTTCGGCACTCATGGATGAGTCCTCGGCTCGTATCTCGATCTGTTAATTCCCAAAGCTTTGCCGGAGTAAGGTACGGGATACTGGGAGGATTTGACCTCCCGAGGTGCTCACGTCCCTATGCACGGGGTTTTGTGTTTGGTATATATATAAGTTCATAACCCGATCAGGGGTGAACACGTATGCGTCAGTCCATAGATGGACATGGGGAATCAATCGGTCGGGTGGCCGGATTCAACGCAGCTTTCTGAGGAGGTCCGTACGTGGATACCAAGTGGCGGCTACCACTTAGGCACTGCAGTGGCGGAACTAGACCGACCAGCTGCAACCTCCTTGGGCGACGGACAATCTATTGGGAGCTGGATGAGTAAAAGCGGAGGATGCATGGCGAAGGGATTGAACCCTACAATCAGGAGAGACGAACTCCTTGGAAAGTATGTAGTATGAGATGCATACGTTTCCATCGAAGTTGATTTTGGGAAAGTATGTAGTTTGGGATGCATACGTTCCCAACTGAACTGCATTAGAGTAGGTGCATCGTGTGCATTCTTATTTTGCGCATTAGATTAGGCTATGCTTGGGTCTGGAATGCATGTAGTATGGGATGCATGCGGATCCAGATTCCCAAGTCTTACTTGCTTTAGAATAGGTTTGTGATTAGTGTATTTAGTTGTTAGATCATGGCATACACGAGCACTACATAATTTAGGAGGCACGTTTATTTTTCCATTCAAGATGGTTTGTGATTGCCAGTTTGGAGGATTGCGGTTATTATCAGTATTGCGTCAGTCGAAGTACTGACGTTCCCCACCTTTTAGGTACCGGTTCTACCTCTCGAGCAGGTGCAAGAGACATCAGAGTCGCGCAGCAAAAGACTCAAGCCAATGAGCAAGTCCCAGGGAAGCAGATTGACCGTTCAGCAGAGCTTCGGCAGGGAGCCATCGACTGCCATTCAGAGAGAGAGAAGTTGTTAACTTTACAGAAGGAGTGACGTATGTTGTAATAAGATGTGCTAAGTTTATGTAATTTGTATTCTTGTCAAGAATAAGACATTGGTTGTAATCAATGATGTAATGACTTTATTTGGCAATAAAAAGTTTTAAAATTTTCGTGTTATTACTGTGTTGAGATGCATTTGAAGGCAAAGATTCTGGTGAGTGCCACGGATGTTCGGTAACGGAGATTCGGGGCGCTACAAGATCAGGGTTTATGTTGCGAAATTCTCAACCTAATAACTCCACTTTTTAATTCTTTATCTCTTCACTTTCTCAACTCCTCCCTCAAACTCTCCACATACTCTAACTCCCAAACTCCCAACTCTTCCTCTCCCCATTCCTCAAAAGCTTAACTCCTCTCCTCTCTCTTTTCAATAACCGGCCACTTACTCAACCCCAAAAGCACAGCATGTTTCTCGGATCCGGGTGGGCCCATGGATGATGACATCGTCCTCATAAGAAACCAACGACACATTTAAATCCCGTGGGCCTCATCACATACTATTCATTTATTTACACTTTACACTGTATATGCTAATATATCAGCCCATTATACTTATCAACAGCTAACTTCCTTTTATCAAGCCGTGGGCCCCCAACACTTCCGAACACATATTTTATACCAACTTGAACACATAATATACTATATATACTATACTATATATATTATACCCCATATATTATTAAATTACGGGATGTAAAAATTAGTTTAATTAAAAGTTTATAATGTTAAATGCGTACAAAGTTTATGAAATTCATTTCGGGAAAAGATACGCCCAAATGCGCGCATCGAAACAAATACGTTCGTCGCACGTAAAATATAAAAATATGAAATTCGGTTTTATTGACTGAAAAATATTAAAGATAATGAAAACACAATATAAGAAAATATATTTTTTAATTTTATATGTTCCATGACGTAATTGCTACGTACTTAGAAAATACAAAATCGATACGTGCATCAAAACACATAAAAAGCACGTAAAAATACAAAAATTGAAATATTGCATTTGAGTTGACACAAATAAGATAAAATCAATACGAGAATGCATAAAGAGTCGGAAATCAAGATACTTGGTGAAAACACGCTACAAAAATACACGTGCGTAACACACAAGGACAAAATTGTCATTTTCAATTTTGCGGGGTGTAACACGATGAAATTACAATGCGATCCGATAATATTACAAAAATAAAATTTGATAAAAGTCATCATCCGGCTTGCTACGATGATGATGATGAAATATTCTGTCATCATGTTCCTTGACGCGGTGATGATCATGTAAATAGGATAGAAAAATTTATGGTAATTTGAAGTAGATTGTGCATATGCAACAGTATGTAAGGAACATTATAAACTAGAAATTATTTGACCTATATCCGTTCCTCGGAAACAATGTTTGTTGTGACCTTTTAAACCACATTTTGAACAGGTTATAGCTGAACTGCTCATATCATCTCTCACATCCATATCGTTGTGAATACGTTTAGTTAGGGGATGCCCTTTTCTGCATCTTCTAAGACCTGCATCAACGATAAGATTCGGACAAGTTTGGATTGACCAATATGCTTCGTCAGACATAGGGTGGAAGACGGGTGCCCAAGTCAGAATTAAGTTTTTAACTAAAAAGAATTAATCTACATAAGGGCGATAATCAATAGACCTAAATGCACACGCTGCCAAAACATGGGAACATGAAAGATGGTATAGCTAAATTTTTTGACATGTACAAAAGTGAGATTCCAAATCCATCGTATGCAATTTACCACCATTTTGATGACCATGTATCTGTAGTACCCCAGATTTTTAAATAATATTTTTAAGATTTATAAATGAATTAAAATAATTTTTGGAGATTTAATAAATATTTTTCTGAAAATTTATCTTTTTACACGTGCAAAACACGTGAAAATATTTTCTTGGGAAGTGCAAAATCAAAAATTATTTTGGGAAAAATCATTATTTATTATTAGATATTATTTTTGAATTTTCTGGATTTTTCTGATAATTATTGGACCTATTTGCAAATATTACAAGAAGATGGACTTTTGTGCAAAATTTCCACTTGGAGTGAAAACCCCAGATTTTCAGATTTTTGTGCTGGGTATGAGTCCTAGTCAACTCAGAGGTGAAGGGTTTACTTTTTGTTTTAACAAATCTGGTTTATTTTACAAGTTTTGATGAAAAATGATCTTTTTGCAAATTCGTTTTTCTGGGTTTTCAAACAATGCCGTCTGGTTGTAGGCTGGTTGTTTTTATTTTTAAAACTCAATTAAGTTAGTTTTATTTGGTTTCTAAGTATAAAGATTTATATATAGAAGGATATATTTAAAAGAGGTATTTTGCAAATCTATTTACAAAACCCTAAACGTATTATTTCCGGCCTATAAAAGAGTGGGTGCAGTCGTCTCTTGCTGTGCTACACAAGGAATTTATTATTTCTATTTTCTTGGAGTTTCAAGCGAGGATTCTTGGTTTTCTTGCGAAGGAGGATTTTTCTTATTCTTTATTTCTTTCCGGTTGATTCTTCATAGAGGTGAGTGACATATTTTGTTTTGTTTTGTTTTATGTATGTTATACGTGATGATCTATCGATTAGAAAGCATGCTAGGAGTTTATATGATGATATGTGAAGTTTTGATGAGTAGATGAATTAAAAGTGAATCTTTTTATGAAACTATATTATTGATGATTGGAACCCTAATTTGTTGACTTGAGATTGTTAGAGAACTGAATAGAAATCATGAGTAGGATGCTTTCCTTCATATACTTGCTGTTTTAACTTATCATGATGTGTTGTATGATGATATTACTTAAAAGTGGATAAAAAGATTACTTTTACTTGTGTATAAATGCATAAACTCTATATAGGGGCTTTTCGTTGAGTAGAATCTTGATTAGTGATTGTTATAATTGCTCAAATGCATGGACAAATTATTGTGAATGATTGTGGATGAGTTTAATGGCTATTGGATTTAAGAATCAAGTCTTGGAGTTTGAGAAAGGGGTTTAGATTTGGATCTATGCATTATGATCAATCTGGGAATTTCGTGATTTTGTGAAGTTTTTACTTGAAATTGAATTTGCTCAAATACTAAGTTTTAATCTGAATATTTTGTTATTTTTAGTTGATGGATTTGCGAAGTTTTCTTGGGGCACAAACATGAAAAAACATATTTATATGAATATCCTAGTTTGTGGTTTTGAAGAAATTGAATCCTTATGTCTTTTATGGATTTTTATTATATCTTAACTTATTTTTGGCACATTGATATGTTTTGGAACATAATACGGAGTTATTTCGATGTATAATTGATTCTAATTAGAAACTCTATTTTTGAAGATGTATATGTTCATATCTTATTTTTGAAGAAATTCAACAAATGGATACTTTTATTAATTTGAAGTGGTTTTAATTTGTTTTTGTGGATTCTTATATACCCTACAAGTCATATTTGACCCTATCAGAAATGTACCTTTTACATATTTCGTTTTTATAAAGTAAAACTTCGTATCGGTTGAAATATGCACAAACTAAAACTGAAGTCTGTAGGTACGATAGTCGACTGGTAAGTTTTGACAGTCGACCGTCGCAATCCTGGCTACAATGTTTTCTCGAGGTTTTGGAATTTTAGGCGGGACAGTCGACTGACCACCTTATACAGTCGACTGTCACTGCTCATATTTGTGCTTTCTTGATGTATTGGACTTTCATGCGGGACAGTCGACTGACCACTTTACACATTCAATTGTCACTACTCTGATTTATGTTTTCTTAAAGCTTTGGATTTTGCGTGGGACAGTCGACTGGCTACAGTATGCAGCCGACTGCCATTGCACTGCTTGATATTTTCTTGAGTTTGGATTTCACGCGGGACAGTCGACCGACCACCCCATGAGTCGACTGCTACTGCTCTAACTGATGCTTTCTTGAGTTTTCTGATGCTTCTTTTGAACGATTGTTCCTTCAATATTATATGGTTTTAAAAGATATTTTGCTAGAGATTAAAAATATTTTACAGAGATTTATTTTGGAGCTTTAAATGTATTCTTTTGGACCTTATTTGAGTTATACGTGTTTTCAAAGGAATTGATGTTTTGAGATATTCTACAACTTTAAAATATGATTTTTAGTTATTTAATCGATTTAATATTTATTTGGATTCTGGAATTTTATATAAGATTTGGATTTTTTGTTGATACGAAGTTTCTTCATATAATCGTTTTGAAGATGGATTTGTGAGTTTTATTGAAAGTTTTGGTCTTGATTAATGAGTTGTGATTTTTCTAGGAGTTGAGTGCGAGTCCTGTGAACAAGCAGATGAGATTTGTGGATTTAGACCTGCGGGGTCTTGGATTTATTTTGTGGAATTAAGTCCGGTAGGATACACTAACTCTAGAGATGCGGCTTTTTGTGTTTTAATAATAGTAACTTAAGGGCAGGCACTAGTGGAGATGTGATGGAACTTAGGAAACGTAAGTATATGCTCTTGGTCTGTTAGTCCAACAGATGCGTTCCAGAACTGTTTGTTGTCCTGTCTCGAGAGGACATTTGTATGTTCGTGTGTCGAGGGTCTGTAGGCCAATTCACAGAGCATGCAGGGTGCATTCGCGTGTCGAGGGTCGGCAGGCCTATTCACGGGATGTACTCGGTGAATCTGTATGTCAAGGGCCTTGCAAGCTATTCGTGGGGTACACAGTTGGGAGGTGATTCTCCAGTTTTAGAGCTATTCTTATATGATGCTTGCACGTCAAGGGCTGTGGTGCCTATTCGCGGAGTATTCTGGATCTTGTTTCCATCACCGTAGTAGGATTAGTTGCATGACGAGAGATCTAACCATATAAGGTAGAGAACGATAAGGGCTTGCACCGGATCTATATAGTATGGAATGCATAGAATCCGAAAAGTATGCATTAAAGAGTCAGCATATAGCATTGATATTTCTTGACTTGGTTTTATGCATGTTGTTTTCTGTTTTTCCTACACTTGACACTTAGTCTAGTTTCACTTGTTGTTTTCATGCTCTACTATTTGCTATCTTATATTCCTTGATGTTTTCATGCTTTAATTATTGTTATTTCTTATTTCATTTATTCTTGCTGTTAATACATGGTGTTGATGACTCTATGCCTTATGTTTTATTTATGTTGTTTTCTTTTTATGTCACTTACACCATTATGGATGACCCCTGTAGTTTTGGGGATTAGGGTTATCTCTAGACTCATATTTTATAGGTAGGTGCTTGTAGCTTGGGATTTGGATGCTTGTGCTAAATTGATGTTATGACTTATGTAAAATTGTAAAAGATGTGTTGTAAAGAAAGTTTGTAATTCAAGGTGTTTTGTATTCCGCTGTATTTTGTAAACAAGTGATGTAATAAAAGTTTGAAATAAAAATTATCTGTGTGTTTTTGGCTATGTTTACTATTGCAATTGAAGTTGATGCGGGAAATTGTGCCATGTATTTCTGAGATATCATATTAGAAATTCAGGGCGCTACAGTACCTTTCTAAGTCCTGTTCAAATTTGAAACCCACCGGCTCTATGATTGAACATTATAACCTCATGCATATTCGCTCTCTCACGCCGCACATCTAGAACTCTTGAACTACGGAAGTGAATTCTTTGCCATCACTTAGAAGTTTTGAAGCCAATTGATGACATTGAGTGAAATATAGATTGACGTGATAGAATACCATCTCGACAATTGCGGTCACCGGCAAACTACGAACACCTTTCAGAACTAAATTAAATAATTCGGATATGTTTGTAGTCATCATTCCATAATGACGTCCTCCATCTGCGCATATTAACCACTTTTCAAATGGTTTCTTCTTTAGCCAAATGACAGCTTCGGCTTTGACTTTCTCAATTTCGGCCAATTTCTTCTCAGACTTCTTTGGTTGATTTTGACATGTGACCACCTTTAGTTTTTTTCTCAAAGCTTTATTTTGGAATTTGGTAAAAAAAAATGCAGCAAAGTGTCGCATACAAAATCTATGATATGCTTGAGACTCATTCCATGCACCATTTTGTGTCTCCATCACAAACAAAATACCCGGATGACGATCGGAAATGACACACAATCCTTGTCGATCCGTTACAAATTCTCTAATACAAGACATAAACCATGACCAAGTAGCTATACTTTCTCCAACGACTAGTGCAAAATCTAAAGGAAATAACTGATCTTGAGTCAGGATGAATGGCTATTAATAGCCATCCTTTATACTTTCCAAATAAAAAAGTGCCATCACGGCTTATACCTGGCCTACATGACTTGAACCCATCAATCGAGGGCCCAAATGCCCAAAATGCCGACTTGAATGTTTACTCACTATCCCCAGTGCTGACATTATCCCAATGGACAACAATCCTTGGATTTGACACTTGTAGCGTTGATAAAAGAGCAGGCAACTTCTCATATGCTTCTACAAACCCTCTGTATCACCGCTCAATAGCTTTATGTTTTGCATGCCATGCCTTGCTATATGAAATTCGATAATTGAATCGAAGTTTAACAATCTCACATATTACCTTCGGGGTTATTCCAGTTTGTGCCTTCACAACTTGCAAGATCAAACTCGAAACTAGCTTATAATTTTGAGTGGTCTTGATTCATTGATGGATTAACACATGTATGTGGCCCGTCTATCATCTTGACAATAAAGTATGTTTCCCCTTTCGGAACAACTACACGAAATCTCCATCCACAACCTGTGCTGCTAAATCTCCCAAGTTCTGGATTTAGTGCCCTCTCTGCTTTTGTGTACAGCTTTGGTGCCATTTTACATTTCATATTATACACGGTGGTCGACAATTTCACTATTACAAATTCGGCGGTGTTGATTTATTGAAAATATTTTCACCGCATATTAGACATCTTCTTTTGTTTCAAACATTTGCCCAATGTATAAAGCATTTTTTTCTGGCATCGGGAATTGAAGGGCCTTCAGGTTGATGGACAACCGCATTATTAACACAGTGAACCGTTTCAGGCTCCACTGAATGTGCAATAAACCATTGTTCAGAAAAGGAGCCCCTTCGACCATGATTGGACTGGACATCTTCACAATTGCCTTGTGAAGCACCACAAACATTAGCTATATTAGCTTCTTCATCTTCTTCATCTTCTTCACCCGTATCATCTACATCACCTTCTTCTTCCTCATCGACATCTAATAAATCATTGTTCATACATGCATAATTGAATTCATCACTCATATTTTCATTGTTTACTAAATCACGTATGAATTGAGAAGGACAAGACAACTCGTCTGCCGTGTTATTTGGCACAGTTGGGATTGAGGATGTATCTTCGATGTTCCTCAAATCTTCACGGGTATTCGTCAACCCAATGATGATGTTCCTCGATTCTTGAGTCGGGACTTCACCTAATGTGCTTGGAGTACGAAGAATATTGTACTGACGAATTAGCATTGGAATTTTCTCAAGGTAAAGCTCGTCAACCGTCCAATTAGAGTTTGGATCTAGCAACCGCCCAATCACTGCAGCAAGAGCATCATCATCGTTTATGGGAACCGCGATGAAATATAGCCCTTCACCTTTTGACGCAGAGTGTCGACATTAGATTTTAATCATCCATTCAACTCGATCCAGCTAGTAATTTCATATATCTTATTCACTAGTTCATGTTTTCTAATGTTACGATCAACCCAAATTACTTTTGGTTCATCAGCTATATAACTATATCCCACTTTCGGGTCACAAAAACTTTCTTCCCCGTAATAACACCAAATATGAATTTTGTATTCCATATCTACACGTAAATAAATAAAATAATTTTTATGACGATCATCAATTCACACTCAATTGAACATTTCGTAGGACACTATGTGGGCATCTGAAATATCACCAAAACCAAGAAAGTAAACACATAATTTTTAACGATAAGTAACTAATTTCATATTTCTCAATTTTAATCATTCAATTTGAAGCAAAAGAAACATAAATTATGTTTTAGATTTTACAATTACAAACAATAGAAATAAGTTTTCAACAATATAAACAATACCTTTATGGAGATGATATTCTTGATTCCGAGAAGGAGTGAAGAATGAATATGCTTGGGAATCTATGAAAACATTCACCACACCTCTATGAATGCTAGGAAGAAGGAAGATAGAGTTTTGAGTTTATGTGGAGAATGGGTAGAGAGATTGAGATAGAGAGAAATGAGAGAAGAGTTGAGTTGAGTCGGGTAAGTGAAGTAGGGACCCAGTATACTCGCTATTCCCAACAGCGAGTGTAGTATATTTGTCGTCGCTGTTGGAAATAGCGAGCTATTCTATGGAGTTCATTTGGAAATTTCACCAAGTCCAACTGAGAGTTTTCGCTCTCTCGGAAATGTGAAAAAAACTTCGCAGTCGCCGTTCTCAACAGCGGGTTTAGTATAAAGATCATCGCTATTGGGAACAACGAGTTAATTTGAATTTTTTTTAAAACTAAACTCGTCGTTGGGAATAGCGAGTAGCTAATAAAATTAGAACTATGATGTTTTTTTCCCGAAAATTCACCAAGTCCAAGTGTTTCACTCTCTGTGAAATTTTCTACATCCACACTGTTCCCAATAGAGAGTTTAGTATAAATGTCCTCGCCGTTGAGAACAGTAAGTTTTTATTGAAAAATTTGAACTGAACTTGTCGTTGGGAACGACGAGTTTCTAAAAAAATTAGCACTAAACTCACCGTATCCCATCGGCGAGAATGAAACAACTAAACTCGTCTGGGAATGGCAAGTTTAGTTATCGAGTCCACGAGCACAAATAGATTGATAACTGTCATATTTTTGCAAATATTTTTTAAAAATTGGCACACAAAAAATTTGCACGCTAGGTGTGTGCCCACTGTTGAAAAAGAAGAAAAAGAAGAAAAAGAAAAAGAAAAAGAAAAAGAAAAATAGGCCAAAGGACAATGTTATTTCTGTGAATTTTTTCAAAGACCAATTTCATCATTCTCATTTCTGTCTTGGCCTGCACTTTCTCAAAAATTCAAATCCTGCCCCAAAGCAAAGCAAAGAACCCTGTACCTCCCTTGTCATCTTGTACCACACCTTCTCCCTTTTCCTCCTCCTATTTACGTACATCAACGACAACACCCATGGCTCCTCCATCTCTCTGTCTCTCTCTCTCTCTCCTCTCTCACAATTCACAACATGAAAGAGGAAATTTCAGTATTGCTCCATGGCGATCTCCACCTCTCCATCCTAGATGCCCACAACCTTCCCAACATGGATGTCTGCACCGATCGCCTCCGCCGCTGCTTCGCCCCCTGCTTCAACATCCCCATCACCACCACCTCCAGAACCACCCCCAGTCCTGACTCCGTCTCCCACCACCACCACCCCTCCCTCCACCCATCCAACGTCATCACAAGTGACCCTTACGTCACCCTCACAATCGCTAACGACACTGTCGCCCGCACCGTCGTCATCCCAAACAGCCAATCCCCTAACTGGAACCAGCACTTCACCATCCCCCTCGCCCACTTCGCTTCCCACCTCTACTTCCACGTCAAAGACAACGACGTCCTTGGATCCGAAGTCATCGGCACAGTAGCCATACCCGCATCCTCTATTGCTGATGGGGAAATCATCGATCGTTCGTTTCCTATCCGTGACAGCTCGGGAAAACAACCAAAACCAGGGTGTGAATTGCACCTGAAAATGCAGCTGACAACTGTGGATAGAATGCACAAGAAGTTGGGAGTTGAGAGGGCATATTTTAAAGAATGCACGAGGGGGATGGTGACATTGTATCAGGATGCACATGTGAGGGATGGGGAGCTTCCTGAGATTGAGTTGGAGGAAGGGAGGGTTTTCAAACAGGGTAAGTGTTGGCAGGAGATATGCCAAGCCATTCTTGATGCGCATAAGCTTATTTATATTGCTGGGTGGTCGATTTACGATAAGGTCAGATTGGTGAGGAAGGAGGATCAGGAGGAGTTAGGGAAGAGGATGAGACATTTTGAGGGGGAGACATTGAGGGAGTTGCTCAAATACAAGTCGCAGGAGGGTGTGCGAATTTTGTTGCTTGTTTGGGACGATAAGACTTCACATGATAATCTTCTATTTAAATCAGTAAGGGACTGTTCTTTTTTTTGCCTCTTATAAGGGGTGATCTCTTATAAGAGATTTACAATAAGAGCCTCTTATAAGAGCCTCTTTTTGAGATGTTCTTTTATATAAAAATAACCTCTTATAAGTACCTCTTATAAGAGGTTTATGTTCTTTTTTCACCTCTTACAAGAGCCTTTTTTCTACTTTTAGACATTTTTTGTCCTTACTATATAATTTCTCTATTTTTAAATTCCGTATTCTTTGGGTGGTAAACAAAGAAAGCAAGAGTCATGGGGATGAATCTCTAGTTAACTTGCGTATATGAAGTATGATGAAATGAAACAATAGTAATATCCTGTACAAAATATACATCTAACCAAATCATCTTTTCTTGAAAAAATAAAAATAAAAAAACAAGCAGAAGAAAACAAAATGGGTTTTCGGATATACGCAGAAAATGTCAGAAATGAGCATGCAAGCACTTGATGATTTATCTAAGAATTAATGAAGGAATTACTATTCTAGATGCTATTCTGCGTTATGACAAAGGACAAGCACCAGGTGTATCATTAATTTAGGGGTAGTGTAGTCATTTTAAGTTATAGAAGACTTTTAAGATTTTGAAAGAGGCTAGTAGAAGCCATTTAGGTTTAGAAGCAATTTTGGGAGAAATCTCTTATAAGAGGTAAAAAAAAAAACACTAAAAAAACTCTTGTAAGAGGGGGACCACCTCTTACAAGAGGTAAATCACTTATAAGAGGAGAAAAAGAACACTACCTAAGTAATTAATTAAGCCTCTCCTTCTTCTTCTTCTTCTTCTTTGGTAAAACTTTAAAAAAAAAAATTATTTAATAAATTTTGGAATGCCGTTAATCTCTATTGTTTAAATATTTTAATGGGAGAGTTAGGGTTTGTAACAAACAAACCCTAACTTTGTTACTATATAAACACGTATAATATATGTCCAAACTATATCCAACAAATATAAATGTGCACCGCACGTGTAGTCCAAATCAAAATATTCAAATATAAACTTTTTTTTTCTTATTCAATATATATTTATATTTATTTAATTTGATGGCTTTACTTTTTTTAGACGTGCATCGCACGTACATTATACTAGTTGTTTAAAAGGGAGAGTTTGTCACTAAACAAATTCCACCAAACAAATACGTGCATTGTAATCAAACAAACACGTGCAATGCATATGTATAACTAATATAAAGAAGGTCTTAGGTTTGATGCTAGATAACGTCGAATTTTTTTTTAAAACATATATATTTATAAAGACATGCACCGCACGTGTAAATTACTAGTACGGTTAAGGGCATGCTTTGTTAATTTGTCTATGTTCATAGTAAATTAAGCACTAATAACAGTCAGTCCAACACACTTTCTTAGCTCCTTTAATTGAAATTTCTAGCTATAATGTGTGTGATACATACCATTGCATGTACAGGAAAAAAAATTCTTGATACTTGGAAGTGAAAAAAAAGGGTACTTTAAGCTATTCAAATTTTTTGACTTCCCGAAGAAACTTCATTGAATCTAGCAAATAGGATGTTATCTCACATTCACAAAGACACTATCATTTTAAGTGTTTGTGAATGATTAAGTGTCCAAAATAGATAATTTTAAAACAATATCACAATATCACATGGTCATGACAGCACTAAAGATTACTGCCATATGAGAAATTTACTCCGACAAGTGATCTTAAGCACTAAAGATTACTGCCATATGAAAAATTTACTCCGACAAGTGATCTTAATAAATCAATGGATGAGCTCAAATTAGTCTCCATGCTATAAAAATACGTACAGATATATATAGAATAATCATATTGTTCAGCAATTTCTCAATTATGCATCAAGTGTGGTAGTGAAATGGACAATTTTATAACAATATATAGGAGTTATTGTCTTTGGTAAGTGTGAATTTTGTAGCTGCTGTATTTGACCACTCATTTGTCTTTGATATAAAAAGTTTCTAGGTCTATTATTTTCAGTTTATTTTATAGTTGTTAAAGCAAAATTTCTATGTACCTATAAGTGTCGATTTTTCTTAATATTGCTTTTTTTTTTAGAGAGGTATGATGCAAACTCATGATGAAGACACTCGCAAGTTCTTCAAAAATTCGTCTGTCGTATGCGTTTTATCTCCTCGTTATGCAAGCAAAGACCTCAGCATTGTGAAGCAACAGGCAAGCTTTACACATTATATATTCACATATACACATACATGCACTGATGCACATGTGCCCACACATATTTATTGAAATGCATAACTATTTAGCTTAAACAACTAAAAATTATGTTTAACATTTTGGGTTTTTGAACAGCTATATGTGTAAATGTTAAAGCCATTGCAAAGAAAAATCCCTGTCTTTGTCAGTTATACATCTATTGTAATTTAAAGAAAATAAATTAAAATGAAAATTCAAGCAAATTTTTATTTTACACAATCACAAGAAGTTTTTTAAAAGATGAGCACAACAGCAACTTAGCAGCTACGACCATGCTATTTAAGTATTTATATTAAAAATGTTGTTCACACTGATATCATTAAATACAATTACATAACAACACCACATAAATTTCTTTTCCTGTGGAAAGATTGAACAGTGAGTTTCTATATTAACTATCCCATTTAATTAGTTAGCACTAAGACTTAATTTGTCATTGTTAAGGTTAACAGAGAGATTGAAAAATATTATTGGATTATCTGATTGATTATAATTGAGTACAATATCTCTTATATATAAGAGGAAACCAAATACTAAACTAATACATAATCCGATATGAGACTAAACATAATATCTAACGTCCCCTATCAAACTCACGGTGGGTCGAGTAGTGTAAGTTTGTCCACTAAATATCGAAATCTCTGAATAGTGTGAGATTTGGTGAAAAAGTCTGCTATCTGCTGTGAAGAGGTAACATAATGAAGTGCAATGGTCACTGCTTCAAAACGCTCACGAATATAGTGCCAATCAATTTCTATGTGCTTCGTTCGCTCATGAAAGACCAAATTGCTTGCAATGTGCAATGTACTCCGGTTACAATAAAGAGGAGTAACTCCTGTAAGAGTGTCACCCATATCTAACAACAGCCAACGAACATGAACAAGCTCTCTAGTAGTAGCTGTCATCGCTCTGTACTTAGCTTATGTGGAAGTACATGGAACAACTGCTTGTTTCTTGCTTCGCCATGAAATTAGTGAGTCACCAAGAAATAGATAAAAACTTGTGGTAGACTGTCTAGTAGTAGGATTACCCGTCCAATCTGAATCAGAATATGCACTAAGCTCAAGTTTAGATGTAGAAGACATGAATAATGAGCGAGTGATAGTGTCTCGAAGATATCTAATGATCCGAAGAAGAGCACTGTAGTGAACTGATATATGCGCGGAAATAAATTGACTGCATGAGCAATATCTGGTCCGGTCCTGTTTAAGTAGACAGGCTGCCTAATAATATGTCTGTATCTAGTGGGATTGAGAAGGAGCTCACAATCTATGGGACGAAGCTTCACGTGAAGCTCTAAGGAAGTATCGGCTGATCAACTGTCAGAGAGACATGCAGCGAAGATAATGTCTGATGTGTACTTCTGTTGAGAAATGAGTATCCCCCGAGATCCATGGGCAATCTCTAGACCCAGAAAGTAGTGTAGTCTGCCAAGGTCTTTCATATGGAACTACTGGCAAAGGTATTTCTGGGTGGATGCAATGCATGCGAAGTCATCCCCAATAATAATCATATCATCAACATATAGTACGAGAAATACCTTCCCCTGCGATGTTGACCTCATAAACAAAAAATGATCTTGGGAACTCTGACTCAAATCGGCCTGTGTGATGACATGGTGAAAACACTCAAACCAGGCTCGATGGGCATGTTTCAGACCATATATAGCTCGACGTAGACGACAAACATGACGAGGAGGTGTGGTAAGGCCATGAGAGGGATGCATGTAAACAACTTAAGATAAGGTACCATGAGAAAATGCATTCTTCACGTCCATCTGGTATAACAGCTACTGACAGATGGCAGCAATGACAAGGAGAGTGCGAACTGTAGTCATCTGTGCAACTAGAGCAAAAGTCTCATCATAATCAATGCCATATTCCTAAGTAAATCCTCGGGCAACTAGACGAGCCTTGTGCCGCTCAATAGAACCATCAGCGATAAGAGGGAAAGGTAGGGTTAGGGTTAGGGTAGGGTAAGGTTAGGGTTAGGAGTTCGGGTTTGGATTTGTAATGGGGTAGGATTTTGAGTGCGGGTTTGGGTTGAAGTTTTATTATTATTATTATTATTATTATTATTATTATTATTATTATTATTATTATTATTATTATTATTATTATTATTATTATTATTATTATTATTATTATTATTATTATTTTGTATTTATTATTTTTTTAAAATAAATTTTAAATGACGTAAAATGGGTTTGGCTGGCCGGGTCAGGTTTTGGGTTTGGTTTTGATTTTGGGTGTGGTGTGGGATAGGAATATATGGTTAGGATTAGGTTTGGGAGAGGGGTATGGGTGTGGCGGGATGCGAGGGTGAGGGGATTTGGAGGTCAACGGGGTTCGGGAAGATAAAGTTCGATGGGATGGGTTTTCAGGGGTGCGTGTTCGGGGATGTGTTTTCGAGATGGCGGAGGTCGACGAGGAGAGGAGTTCACGCTGTTGTTGACAGGGATAGGTGTTGTTCTTGTTGTCGATTGAGATGTTGCCACAATGGTGGTTGGAGATGTTGTTGATGTTTCAGTTGATGTTGCTGCCGAGTTGGTGGCTGGAGTTGAAGTTTTTTTTTTTTGAGGGAAAAGGTGAAATCTGGCCACCCTGTTTCATTAATAAGAGTTTAACGAAACAAACCCAGAGTACTGGGCCCAAATACAAACTACAAACAGAAACTAAAACATACATGAAACAACATGACGCGTATAAACAACAAATCCTTCCAACAACCTTGGAGGGTGGGAAGACAAACCAGCTCGGTCCAGCAAAATTGTGAGTACGTCAGTTTAGCTTTGTACAGTGCCTCCACGACACATGCACGCCCACCTGAAACAAGTCTGGCAGGATTTTATCACCTACCGATCCCTGCGTTCGCCTTGCTGCGGGGACCCCATCTTTGGGCCCAAGTTCTGTAGATCGAAAGCTGACCTCACGGCACATGCATAGCGATCGTACCCTCCCACCAACTCCACCACTCATCCTACAAACGTGCCGGCCGCTCCCACAGCCACTGCCAAAGAGATAGCTGTGTAGAGGATACCTTTACCTCTCACACGATAGCGCTTTCTCAGGCGATTTCTCACCAAACAACTATCTCACTCACCCCACCAAACACCACGCTCCAGGAGAGAGCCGTGGAGAGGATACCTTCACCTCTCTCACGCTCAAACTCTCTCCGGCGATTTCTCACCACACAGACTTATCTCGACTCAAACTTTCAATCCGAGGGAAGAGACGACGCTGGCACGAGCTAGTGGCCTAAGTTGGAGGAAGCTCAATAGCCAGATAGTAGGCTCTGTGAAGACTGCACCGGCGATATCGTAGGACACTCCAGACCAACCACACCCCAACCCCACACCTCGTCACACCCAACACATCGACTTCACACACTTGAACCCTAAATCCATGGTGTTTGTGACAACTGACGTGGGAGAAAGCTCTGGCGCGACACAGTCGCTCCGCGGCAGTTGAAACGAGCACCCCGGAAGTTGAGACAAGTTATCGCACATCACGGAGGGACCCCATCTTTGGGCCTAAGCTCCACAAACGTGCACGTGGAAGACAACCTAACTCCCGGCATCTTCACACGCACTACCAACCCTCACAGATCGCCATGAATGGCCCCGAGAGTGTGGACATGGTGGCAAGCACGCAGAACATCCGGGCACACATCTAGCAAATCATGGAGGGACCCCATCTCGAGTCCAACCCACAATCGAACAAACCTACTTGCTTCACACCCCCAACCACATCAAAAGCAAACACGGCCCCATGCCGAACCACTGGCCTCACCCGGTGGGCAAATCAGTCAGATCTGGGCCAACAAAAAAAGGGAGGGGGAGGGGGGCGCACAGCAGCTCGGCCCCATACCGCACCGACTTCAACTTGGCCCCTTCGCCGTTGCCGTCGCGTGGGGGGCGGGGCACCGCACTTACCTCAGGTGGCATCGTGAAGCTTCGCCGAACGGAGCGCGAAGATCTTGGCCTTCGTCGAAATGGGAAGCCGTCGGAATCGCTGCATCGGTAGCGTTGACGTGGAGCTTTGCCGTACGTAGAGCATCGCGACGTCGAGGATCATCGCCGTGGAGGAGAGGATTCATGGAGCTTCGCATTGTCATGGAGGGGACCGGGGGGGGGGGGGCGGCGAAGGGGGCTAGCCGTCGCCGCCCCAAGGTTGTTCAGATCTGGCTGGAGTTGAAGTTGCTGCTGATGAAGAAGACAGCGAAGTTGGAGTTAGATTTGAGATAGAGTAATCAGGATTAGGGATTAGGGATGGGAAGAAAGACCAGGGTTAGGGATTACTGCTTTGATACCATGTTAAGATTAATAGAGAGATTGAAAATATTATTGGATTGATTATAATTGAGTACAATATCTCCTATATATAAGAGGAAACCAAATACTAAACTAATACATAATCTGATATGGGACTAAACATAATATCTAACAATCATAGATTCAAGTAACAATGATAGCTTAGCTCATATACAATGACATGCACAATATTGGGTTCTAGAGGTAGCAATGAGGTGAATTTTTTGCCGTACTGACCCACTTTTGGAAAATATTAAGCGATCTGACCCACTTTCAAAAATATTTACCCAACTGACCTAGTTTTGGATACGTCAACATTAACTGTTATTGGAAATAACGGCATAGGTTATTTATATGCCGTTGTTTCCAATAGCAGCATCTGTTAAAAAAAAATTGCATCCCGCTATTTGGAGTAACGACATCGGTTAACTTATTCCCAATCATGTACTCTCTCTGACTTGGAAAAAAATGCAAGTGTGAAAAAATCGTATAACTAATGGCGTTGTTTGGAACAACGACAACAACATTATAGATATCGTTATTAGGAATAACGACATCAGTTATAATATTCATTGCTAGGGATAACTAATGCCGTTGTTTAGAACAACGACAACAGTTCATTTTATTACTTATACTTGGCTAATTTATTTCTGTGAACTGTTGTCGCTGTTTCTAAGAACGACAACAGTTATCTCATATCGTTATTTAGAAGAACGATTGTGGAAGAAGAGAGTTTAATGAGTATTATAACTGATGTCGTTATCTCCAACAATGACATCAGTAATACTAATGTCGTTTCTTGGGGATAAGGACATTATTTATAAGTTGTTTCAGCACTTGGAATATTTTTCAAGTCAGAAGGTTCACACTCGTACAAGAAATGTACTGATGCCCTTTTTTTAAATAACGACATGCTAAAAAAAAAATTAAACTGATGCCGCTTTTTGGAAGAACGACATGATATTCACCTATGTTGTTGTTTTCAATAATGGTTCATGCTGACGTGTCCAAAAATTGGTCAGCTGGATAAATATTTTCGAAAGTGGGTCAGATCGCTCAATATTTTCAAAAAGTGGGTCAGTACGGAAAAAAATTCCAATGAGGTCCTCATTCAGGGTTACTTTGAAGGGATATTAATTTGAGAAAAAAGTATAAATTTTGATGAAAATATTGTAGTATGCTGGGGCAAATTAAGAACTTTCGGCATGTACAGATCAAAGATGTAGTATTCGGCTATTCACCCTAACATTTCAAAAAATATTTTCCACTAGGGAAAATGAAAGTACATCGCATTATTGTTTAAGGTTTTTTAGTTTGGGAAGTCTTCCGTTGTGCACCATCTTTGGTGCACACGACGTGTGCACTCGGCCTTCTCGCCTTTGTATCGACGATCCGAACAGTTCACATTGATCTATACTTCTAAATTAGTCTAAATATGTAAAATCAAATCATTTGAAATTCATTTGCCCATCCATTGAAGTGTTACAAAATTGTATGGCTAAAAATCATTGTTTTTTATAGTCACATGATGGATGGGCAAATAAATTTCAAATGATTTGATTTTATATATTTAGACTAATTTAGATGTGTAGATCAATGTGAACGGTTCAGATCATCGATATGAAGGCGGGAAGATCGAATGCACACGAGTGCACACGGAAGGGTGGTGCACAATGGAAGATTTTCCTTTTTAATTTTTAGAAATATCTTTAATTATGTAATTTCTTTCTTTCTTTTTTTTTAGAAAATTTTATTTAGTTTCTTTACTGCAAGTTAGCTAGCCTAGTAAGAGTTATTAGGGTGTTTTTTTTCTATTAGCTTTTGATTGTTGTTTTGAAATAAGAGTTTTTCTTCTCATCTATCTGTTCTTGTGGATTCAAGGATCCATAAGCTTGAATGAGATCAAGCTTCCATTCTGTTGCTGCTTTTTTCGGTGAAGGAGCAAACAAATAGTGAGTTAATAATGGATGGAAACTACTAAAAGTCAAACATGTGCCTTGGCCGTTAAAAGATGTTAGAGCTCCTGAGATTGAATCTGGATCGTTGATTGACCTCCTGTGATCTGAAATCGAAGGTTGTTGATGCGGCCGAAGGACCTGCAAAACGTCTGAAACACCGGGAGGTGGCCCCCGGCGGTAGACCCACCCTCCAATGCTCAAGTCAGAACCAGAAAGAGAGAGAGAGAGTAAAAATTGGTGAATTGTTGATTACCTGGAGACTGAGGAGGGGAGGAGTATTTATAAGCCTGAGAGACATTCTAGAAGCCGAATCGTGACCGTCGGATCTTTCATGTCTTCCCTTCTGAAGAGATAAGATATCCTTGTGAGGGGATAAGAGATTTGACTCCTAACCATCGTGGGCTGGGTGTCTCTTTTAGTGGGCCAAGTCTGTCACTTTTTATGGGCTTGAGAGAAGCCCATGTCTTGGAGTGAGCCCAGGCCTGTAAAATAGGTCTGTGATGACTAATCTGCTTGTAGACGCTTTGAGATCCGTGCAGGGATCGTACCGCTTTGATTTGTTGCGATTTTTACCATCATCATAAGCCCCCCACTCCCGGAAGGCAATTTTCATGGCTTTCGGAAAGTAGTACGTCTTATTTTTAGAATCTGGCGAATAATCTTAGTAGTCGGAGTGTTCAGAGATACCTGAAACCGATATGTGGCTTCTGGAGGCAATGAGTATATTCCTGGACTTTTCCATACTTTTTCGGATTTTTTCCGAATTTTTTGGAATTTTCTGGGAATTTTTCCATAGTTCTTCGAATTTCTCCAAATTTTATGGAATGCTCTACAATCTCAAAATCACTCTTTCGAATTTTATAATTAATAAAATTCAATTTTAATTATTTTTCAGATTATTTAATTATTTTCTGAATTTAAATAATTATTTTTTGAATTTTTTGAATTTATTTTTGAATAAAAAATGATTTTAAAAATATTTTCTGGATTTATCAGATCCGTTTCTCTTTTTAAAGCGATCTGAGGCGCAGATCGAAGCCTGGCTTGCGCACTGAGGAGATCTGACCGCTGAGACGTTCTGATCATGGGTGAAAATCCGGAAGCGCTTGATTAAGAGCTGGCGCGAAGATCATGGAGATCAGACGGATCCTAATCGTCTTCTTCACCCCCTAGCTCGGCCGACGAAATCACCGAGCTATTTTTCTCTCCTTCGATTCATAGCTTGGCGACGGTTTTGTCAGGAGCCTGCGGAGCTATCGGGCGGCCTTGGAGCAGTGGCGAGGTGTCGTTGTCGAGCCTGTGTGATTGAGCTACGGGATTTGAGTGCCGTTTGAGATTTCGAAGCGCTGTCTCTCGCTCGAACTTCGACTCCGAAGCTTCATCGACCTATGGGAGTGTCAAACAAGCTCCTCTTGGTCGAGTTGCGCTACTTGGAGTCCTCACCGAGCTGTGGATTCGCCGAGCTACGGAGCAATGGGTTTCGCTAAGCTATGGGTTCCACGCTTTCGCCGAGCTATGGAGCCGTTGGTTTCGCCGAGCTATGGAGCTCAAGCTCTCGCCGAGCTATGAATTCGCTGAGCTATGGGAATAGCCACCTCGCCGAACTATGGAGGTTTCGCCGAGCTTTGAGCTTTCGCCGAGATATGGGGTTTTAACTCTCACTGAGCGATGATAGCTCGTTTTGCCGAGCTATGGAGGCTGTAGAGGCGCTCGCCGAGCTATGGACTTAGGCTCTTTGGGGCCAAATAACTCTATTTTTGGCGAGCATGGCAGCGTTCTTGTTCGGCGCTTTCGTCGATGGTGGCAATGTGCTCTGGCTAGGAACAAGGCTTGAACTCGTCGTCGGAGTTGGAGTGAGGAGGAGAGGCGAGTCGACGAGCCTTCGTTCTTGGTTTTTGACGAAGTGATTCGAAGGGTTCTTTTGGCGGGAACTCGAGGAAGAGGAAGAAGAGGATTGTGAGAAGCGGAACGGTTTGGTTGTTTTAGGGTTTGGATCCGCAACCCGTTATGCACCCCCTTTGCTTTCTGCCTATTTATGAGTGGGTTTTGGGTCTCGGATCCGAACTGTTAGCACCTTTAGTTGATTATTCCTCCTCTTGCGAAAACAGTGAGATCTTTTGTTTTTGAGGATTTTTGAAGTTTTTAGAGAGCGAGTTTTGCATACAAAAATATTTATACGTATATGTTTCGTGTATAGGCAACAAATACATATACATACATCTTCATATGTGTATACCCATCTTCTAGTTTTTCAAAAAATCTTGCTTTTGCTTGGAGTTGGATCGCCTCCGTTGCGGTGTCTTCTCGTTGAGGTGGGAGCAATATCGTGCTTGGATTGTTGAGTTTTTTTTTTAAGCTCGGGTTTGCATATAAATTTTTATATATGTATATATGGTCATGTATATGCAACAACTCATATATATTTATATATAATTACTTATGTGTATACCCAGTTTTTTACTCCATCACCGTCGATTGGTGGATCTTGTACGTATACCCATAGCTGTGCTAGGAGAGCTGTTTGCAGGCTTGCTGTTTGATCCCAACAAGTCGTTGTGGCATATCCGGGACAGAGTTGAACGTTTTGAGCTTGTCGTTTGCGCCCGACAAGTTCGTAGAGAATTCTGCGACGGAGTTGAACGTTGAGCTTGCCGTTTGATTCCAGCAAGTTTGGAGTGAGTTCTGAGATAGAGTCGATGTAGAAACTGCCGTTTGATCTCGGCGAGTTTGGAGACGACTCTGAGATAGAGTTGAACGTTCAAGCTTGCTTTTTGTGCCCGGCAAGTTTGGAAGGACAACTGTTTGACTGAGTTGACGTAGGGCTTGATGTTTATTCCCAACAAGTTTGGAGAGAACTCAGTGGCAGAATTGAGTGCTGGACTTGCTGTTTGCGCCCAGCAAGCATGTAGAGGACTCTGTGATAGAGGTGAATGTTTAGGCCTGCCATTCGCGCCTGACAAACTTAGAGGGTCATTGCACCTGCTATTTGTGCCCAGCAAGCATGTAGAGACAACTCTGAAATAGAGTTGATGTAGGAACTGCCGTTTGATCCCGACGAGTTCGTAGAGGACTCTATGACAGAGTTGGATTTTGGACTTGTTGTTTGTCCCCAACAAGCTTAGAGAGAACTCTATAACAGAGTTGGATGTCGCACCTGCCGTTTGCGCCCAGCAAGCGTGTGAAGACAGCTCTGAGATAGAGTTGATGTAGGAACTGCCGTTTGATCATGGCAAGTTCGTAGAGGACTCTATGAGAGAGTTGGATGTTGGACTTGTTGTTTGTCCCCAGCAAGCTTGGAGAGAACTCTATGACAGAGTTGGCCGTTGCACCTGTTGTTTGTGCCCAGTAAGCGTATAGAGACAACTCCTTGATAGAGTTGGTCTAGAAACTATCGTTTGGCTTCGGTGAGCTTGGAGACGACTCTGAGGTAGAGTTGAACGTTCAGGCTTTCCGTTTGTGCCCGACAAGCTTAGAGGGACATTGCACCTACTGTTTGCGCCCAGCAAGTGTGTAGGGTCAACTCGTTGATTGAGTTGGTTGTTGC
This sequence comes from Hemerocallis citrina, assembly GCA_017893485.1. NCBI lineage: Eukaryota > Viridiplantae > Streptophyta > Magnoliopsida > Asparagales > Asphodelaceae > Hemerocallis > Hemerocallis citrina. Next base: position 241,060,600 of record CM030364.1, on the reverse strand, counting down.
ACTTACTGTTTGCACCTAGTAAGCGTGTAGGGTCAACTCTGAGGCAGAGTTGAACGTTCAAGATCACCGTTAGCGCCCGACGGATTTGTAGGGGTAACTCGTGGCTGAGCTGTGTGTTGAACTTGTTGTTTGTTCCTAACAAGCTTAGAGAGGACTATGATGTCGCACCTGCTGTTTGTGCCCAGCAAGCGTGTAGAGACAACTCTTTGATTGAGTTGGTCTAGAAACTGCCATTTGACTTCAGCGGGTTTAGAGATGACTCTGAGATAGAGCTGATGTAGAAACTGTCGTTTGATCCCGGCGAGTTTATAAGGGAAAGCTATGAGATGAACTTAAGCTTGGACTTGTTGTTGGGCCTTATCAAGTTGTTAATGGTGCTCGGGCGAAGAGCGAGGCATCAAACTCATTGTTTGAAACCAACGAGTTGTTGACGGAGCTCAAGTAGCAATCTGAGCACAGAACTCACCATTTGGAGTCAACGGGTTATTTGGTAAAGCTTGAGAAAAGACCAAGGCATTGAACTCGTTGTTTGGAGCCAACAAGCTATGGACGGAGTTCAAGCATAGAGCAAGGCGTCGAACTCGTTGTTTGGAGCTAACAAGCTATTTGGGAGAGCTTGAGCGAAGAGCAGAACATTGAACCCGTTGTTCGGAGCCAACGAGCTCTTGATGGGGCTTAAGCAAAGACCAAGGCATTGAACTCGTTGTTGGGAGCCAACAAGTTGTTGATGAAGCTCAAGCGAAGAGTAGAGCGTTGAACTCGTTGTTTGGAACCAACGAGCTATTGATGGAGCTTAAGCGGTGAGCTGAGTGCTGAACTCGTTGTTTGGAACTAACGAGCTATTGATGGAGCTCAAGCAGCAAGCGGAGCTCTGAACTTGTTGTTTGGGACCAACGAGTTGTTGATGGCGCTCAAGCGGCGAGCAGAGCGCTGAACTCGTTGTTTGGGACTAATGAGTTATTGATGGAGCTCAAGCGGTGAACAGAGCGCTAAACTCGTTGTTTGGGACCAACGAGTTGTTGATGGAGCTCAAGTGACGAGCGGAGCATTGAACTCGTTGTTCAGAACCAACGAGCTATTGATGGAGCTCAAGCAGCGAGCGAAGCGCTTAACTCGTTATTTGGAGCCAACGAGCTATGGACGGAGCTCAAGCATAGAGCAAGGCGCTGAACTCGTTGTTTGGAGCCAACGAGCTATTGGTGGAGCTCAAGCAGTGAGCAGAGCTCTGAACTCGTTGTTTGGGACCAACGAGTTATTGATGGAGCTCAAGTGGCGAACAGAGCACTGAACTCGTTGTTTGGGACCAACGAGTTGTTGATGGAGCTCAAGCGGTGAGCAGAGTGCTGAACTCGTTGTTTGGAACCAACGATCTATTGATGGAGCTCAAGCGGCGAGCGGAGCGCTTAACTCGTTGTTTAGAGCCAACGAGCTATGGACGGAGCTCAAGCATAGAGCAAGGCATCGAACTCGTTGTTTGGAGCCAACGAGCTATTGATGGAGCTCAAGCGGTGAACGGGGCGCTGAACTCGTTATTTAGGACCAACGAGCTATTTGGTGGAGCTTGAGGAAAGACCAAGACATTGAACTCGTTGTTTGGAGTCAACAAGTTGTTGATGGAGCTCAAGCTGTACTTGTTGTTTGGAGCCAACGAGCTATTGATAGGCTCAAGCGGTGAGCAGAGTGCTGAACTCGTTGTTTGGAGCCAACGAGCTGTTGATAGAGCTCAAGCAGCGAGCAAAGCACTGAACTCGTTGTTTGGGACCAACGAGTTGTTGATGGAGCTCAAGCGGCGAGCAGAGTGCTGAACTCGTTGTTTGGGACCAATGAGTTTTTGATGGAGCTCATGTAGTGAGCAGAGCGCTGAACTCGTTGTTTGGGACCAACGAGTTGTTGATGGAGCTCATGCGGCGAGTAGAGCGCTGAATTCGTTGTTTGGGACCAACGAGCTATTGGTGGAGCTCAAGCGGCGAGCCGAGCACTGAACTCATTGTTCGACGTTGATGAATAGTTGACCGGAGAAACCCAAGTGGCATGCATAGCGCCGAACTCATTGTTAGAGTGAATGAGTTGTGGGTATTCTGAATCTTCTTAGTGTGGAAGTGAAGTCACTTGTGTTTGATCAGCATTGAGGTGATTCCATTATTTTCTTTACTGACAAGTGGTTGCGTACATCGAATGAAGTTCCCCAGGACACTGAGCTTTCCCTCCTTCGTGATACGCTGTGCTTGACGGAGTTGGAAATCTCCTGTTTGCACGGTGCTTCAAGCGAGATGGAGTTGGAGCTTGCTCAAGTGAAGGTGGTCGGATAAACTTGGAGTTTGCTCAACTAAGGAAGGCTTCTCTTGAACATCATCATCAAGAGTTGAGGCAGCCCTATGGAGCTGCTAGCTGGTAGGAGGTCGGCGAAGAGATTTGTTTCCCTTATGTAGAGCATCTCTCCAGTGTGTATAGTTGGAAGAACAGCTTACATGACAGTTTGTTGTACAGTGTCCGCAGGACTTTTGGTAGCAATTTCTAGACGTGAAACGTGGAGTCATTGTAACTTTGCTGTTGTAATGGAACTTGTACTTTGTGGAATAATAAGTCTTTTACATGTTTGTGTCTTGTCCTGTGATACATCGTTTTGGGGGTTGATTAGTCGTTTGAGCTGATCTTGGGAGAGTTAGATTTTGGACTAGTCGTTTTGTATTTGCAGACGTCCGTAGTATTACTGGATTTGAACATATGAGTTTAACGATAGTTCTGTGATTTGAAGGATTTCTTTCATATGCTTGATCCTTACTGTCATGGTTGAGGTGTCATCCAGGGCCGGCCCTGAGTTCCCGGGGGCCCGAGGCGAAAGGCCCAAATAATTATTTTTTGGGACCTCTAATAACATTATAAATTTTTTACGCCCAAAATACATGCCTATATTTATAAGGGAAATATAAATTTTGGGGCCCCTAAAATTGCAAATAATTTGGGGGCCTGAGGTGGCCGCCTCACTGGCCTCAAGGTGGGGGCCGACACTGGTGTCATCGACGGGTTCTCTGTCGCTAAATAACAGGGCCTCAAGTCTGTTGCGTATAGCTTAGAGAGTTTTCGACGGTGTATGACAAAGTTTAGCCTTGCTCCGTCTTGAACCCAGCTAGTTGGAGGGACAACTCTGAAGAAGAGTTGTTTTCCAAACTTGTTGTATGGGGCCTCTGACAGATTGTGAGAGTCGCATCGAATGGAGAGTTGAACTCCAAGTGTTGCTTTTTACAAGTGTTGCTAGAGTAACTTTGATCCATGATTTTGGACCTCTTAATCTGTTGTTGTGGAAATTTAACTAGTTGAAGGAACAGATCGAATGCCGAGTTGAACTCTGAACGTGTGTAATTACACGTTGCGAGAGTAACTCTGAACCATGAACATGGATTTCGAACTTGTTAGTTTAAGTATTAACAGGTTGCAGGAGCAGCTCGAATGGCAAAATGCACTCTGAACTTGCTTCTTTGCAAATTGACAGTCTCTTTTGAACCATGAACTGGACTCCGAACCGGTCGTCGAGGTGTTGACGGATTGCAGGAGCAGATCGAATAGCGAAGTGCACTGTGAATTTGCATTATTGCAAATTGTTTAGAGTCGCTGTCAAGCCATGGATATGGACACCGAATCCGTCTTACGAGGAGACTCGCAATCGAGTGTTTGGTGTTGCTTAAGTTTTTAAGTGTGGCACTCAACTTGTTGTTTCCGAGCCTCCAAGAAAGTTCAACTAGTTGCAGGAACAGATCGATCGATGAGTTGTGTTTTAAGCGTGCGAGGTTGCATGCCGCAACTCCCGAGTTCTGGATTCTGAACTTGCATTGTAGAAAGCTTGTAACGAGTGTTTAGCACCACTTTAAATATGGGTTGGGCTTTTTTTGCTCGTTGTTTGCTTTGATGAATTAATAGGTTGTAGGAGTAGATCGAATGGCGAAGCACTCTGAACTTATTTCTTTGTAAATTGCTGTAGTAACTTCGCATTATGGACATGGGCTCCGAACCCGTCTCGTAGGAAGCTTTTAACGATTTTGGTGCCGTTTTTGTGTACAAGTTTGGCACCAAAATCGTTGTACTTCACAAGGTGCTCTACTTTCCAAGTCCCTGCTGATATTTCCTTGCCCCTCGGGTCTTCAAGTTGATGAGCCGTTAGGCGAATGACTTGGTAGACCTTGCCTGGACTTGCCTGTTTTGGAGGGAGCCCCCCATTGCTTTGCATAGTGAAAGATGAATCGTCGAATGCACCAATGTGTTTTAGGCATGACTATTTGTTTTCGTTAAACAAGTGGAGTGGCTTCGGACGAGGTATTCAGGTTTATTACTGTGTCATGATGAGAACTAGTTTGGACTCGGCGAGAGATGGTGTCAGGTTTAGAAGTTCTTGGTAGAGTTGGTTATGGCAGAGGCTTCAAGCTCGTTTGCAGTTTTCGAGTTATTGTGACTATTTTCTAGCTGTAATTCTATGGTGTCGATGGAGAGAATGGAGCCCCCCATTGTAGCAGTGTAGTATGCTCGCGCTGCCTGTTGGCTTCCTACAGCTTGGCCTATGCTAGCTGTTGTTGGAAACTTCATTTTTGCGTGAAATGCAAAGGCAATTGCATGGAATAATGCCCGGCCTGGACGGCCGAATATGGTATTGTATGCAGCTTTGACATCGACTATCATAGAGTCCAGTGCTTCCGTTTGAACAGTGGGGGCTTTCCCTGCTGTTACGTCGAGTGCGACAATTCCCTCGACTTAGACAAGTGCATCAGAGAAGTCATGAAGTGTATAACCGGGTGGCGTGAGTCGGTCTCAGAAGAGCTTGAGAGCCTCGAATGTGGCCCTGAAAAGGATGTTTACTGAGCTGCCATTGTCCACCAGGATGCAGCGTGCCTTGTGATTTAGCATGCAAAGGTTTATGACCAATGCGTCGCAATAAGGTGTTTGGACGCCTTATAAGTCCTTGTTTAAGAAAGATGTCAGGACCCCGGCGTGTTTGGCAGGCAGAGTGTTATCTATGAAATTGACTTTGCTGACGAAATCTTTGCGGGAGGAGTTGGAATCTCCTCCCATCGGGTCTTCATGAATGGAGTGGATGACGGTCAAGTGTCAGAGTCTTGCGACTCGCATGACCTCTGCTGACACTTATTAGCCCCCGGGACGGAGGGTTTTCGGCGTCGTTGTCTTTCTGAATGAAGTTGGAGAGATTGCCCTTGCGAATCAGGACTTTCAGTTCTTCATTAAGAGCTCGACAATTGTCAGTGGTGTGTCCATAATTTCTGTGAAATGTGCACCACTTATTTTTGTCTCTTCTCCTGCTATACGTTGACATCGTGGGGGAGGGCAGATTATTCTGTACTTCTCCACGTCCATGAAAATGGTTGGTACGCTTGCATTGAGAAGAGTGAATCTGTCGAAGCGTGGCGCTTGGGTTGGACGGTGTGAACTTGCACCGTTTCTCTAAAACTTCCTGAGTTCTTCCTCGCTTGTGTTCTTCCATTTGTTCCCGGAAGATGAATCATTCTCGCCTTGAGGATAGAGAGCTTCCTTGACCCTGGTGTATCTGTCACTCCTTTCCAGGAGCTTAGTGACACCTTTGTGAGGCCTTTTAGCGAGGAAGGTTTTCAGGTCTTTGTTAGTGACGCTGTGGCAGAAAGCTGTGTTGCGACTGAAGTGTTCAAGGCAAAAATTAACCTTGCTTTAGTTGTAAAATGCTTGGCGGAGTCCTATAGCAGTTCTCCATCTTTTTGCTTTAGCTCTAGCAGGGAGACACTGGTATTTTCAGCTCTCTTACTAGTAACGAAGTGTGCAATGGAGAGTTCCTCGAGCTGATCGAAAGAAAATGTGGATTCAGGTTTCAGACGTGAATACCATTCCTTAGCTGATCCTTTCAGTGTAGCGGAAAATGTCCGACACATGAGTGCATCGGTGGCGTTATAGAACATCATAAGTGTTTTAAAGCTCTCGATGTGGTCCGTCGGGTCTGATTCCCCGTTGTAGGACTCGAATTGATGAGCTTTGAAATTCCTTGGAACGGTGCATCGAGGATGGTTTTGCTGAAGGGACGTTGATTTGGGCAGTAGGCCCTGTTGGAGCAGTTTCTCTCATTCTCCATCTGTTTTAAACGGTCTTCTACTTCTTGGATAGGGCGAAGGACTTGGTCGTTCTTCTTTTGGGATCCAGTTGAAGCATTGTGGATTGAGATGCTGTTCAGGACGGTTTTGTCGGGAGCCCCCCGGTGCCTCTCCGTTGGAAAGAGTGTGATTAGGCTGTCCGGGTGACTGTTGAGGAGGAATCTGATCTTTCATAGGAGGAGCTGGTTGACGAAGAGAGGTAGTGGGACGGCTGGAGGCCGCCCCTTTACCTCTTAGTCTTTATGGCATGGTGATAGGTCTTACTTGTGTAGTTTCCCATAGATGGCACCAATCTGTTGTTGCTTTTTTCTGTGTGGGAGCAAACAGATAGTGAGTTAATAATGGATGGAAACTAGTAAAAGTAAAACCTGTGCCTTGGCCGTTAAAAGACGTTAGAGCTCCTGAGATTGAATCTGGATCGTTGATTGACCTCCTGTGATCTGAAATCGACGGTTGTTGATGCGGCCGATGGACTTGCAAAACGTCTGAAACATCAGGGGGTGGCCCCTGGCGACAGACCCTCCGACGCTCAAGTCAGAACCAGAAAGAGAGAGAGAGAGAGTAAAAATTGGTGAATTGTTGATTACCTGGAGACTGAGGAGGGGGAGGAGTATTTATAGGCCTGAGAGTCATTCTAGAAGCCGAATCGTGACCGTCGGATCTTTCATGTCTTTCCCCCTGAAGAGATAAGATATCACTGTGAGGGGATAAGAGATTTGACTTCTAACCATCGTGGGCTGGGTGTCTTTCTTAGTTAGCCTAGTCTGTCACTTTTTATGGGCTTGAGAGAAGCCCATGTCTTGGAGTGGGCCCAGACCTGTAAATAGGCATGTGATGACTAATCTGCCTGTAGACGCTTTGAGATCCATGCAGGGATCGTACGGCTCCGATTTGCTGCGATTTTTAGGATCATCACATTATCTTCCATCTTGCGTCATATAGCTCTAATAACTTCGTAATTTTCCCCCTCACCCTAAAAGTATTAAACTACACTTTCTTCCTCTCGGAATTCTTGCTTAGCTTAGCAAAGGAGGAAAGAGAGGGTTTTGAAGCATTAGATAAATTTCGAAGAAAGAAACTAGGGTTTAAAACCGACTTAATTTAGACGATTTGTTTCACCATTTTCATATTTTAGGTATATATAGAAAAAGGATTTAGAGAAAGGTTTGTGTTGGTGCTTCTTTAGTGTTAAGAGGATGGTGCTACTGCTGTTTGACTCATATATCTCTACTATTATAATGGGAGAAGGCCTTAGTGGTATTTGTCATCATTTTTTTTTTTTTTTTTTTTTTTAGTCATTTTGAAGCCAGATGACTCATTTTGATAAATATTTTCGACAGTGGACCAGTTTGGTAAATATTTTTGGCAGTGGATCAGTTTGGAAATTATTTTCCTTCTTTGTCTTTTTCCTTCTTCCCCGCGTGCACGTGCGAAAGTGGACCAGTTTGGTAAATATTTTCGTCAGTGGATCAGTTTGGAAATTATTTTCCTTTTTTTTTTGTCTTTTTCCTTCTTCCTCCACGTGCATCGCACGTGCATGATACTAGTAGCTAAAATGACATTGACTTGCATTACCCCCCTACAGAAGAATGCATTGGTAAATATCAATCAATGAGGTTAATGTAAGGTTTGAACTGCAATTTTACTGTAACCTCCTTTTCATATATATTAATTTCTATTTTCTACTAAGCACCCATGGACAATCCAGAGAAATCACCATGCTAGAAATGTTGTAATGGTTGTGTGATAGGCCATTTTAGACTCGTCTTACCCATTCATCATCACATTTCTTCTCTAATTGAAACGCCTTCGCTGCTCCTGTGAGTACTATACGTTGTAAAATTCAACTATTTTTCCTCGCTGTTCAGATAGAAATATGGCTAGTTTCTGTGAGATTGTGGTCTTGTCACAGAGGCTAATGCTCACCTTAATGACATCTTATTGACATGAAAATAAATTATATACATTCACTCATCTTTAATGACCTTTTTGTCTCGTGTGTTCACAACAATCGTTGTTTATTCACACTTGTTTATAATTATGTAGCACCATAATCATGGCCAGAAGCATCACTGAGAAATAAAATTAAATCGTAGTAGGATAACTAGCTTTGTATTTCTTAACCCGACATGGTGTAATCTACATTGTGATTTCCGTCATTATGATATACATATGAAAGTCATATATATTGATATATATATCTAATTATATGTATTTCCAGATCGATGGGACCCTATATACACATCACCAAAAATGTTTGCTAGTTGATACACCAGCTTCAGGAAATAATCGGAAGATCACAGCTTTTATAGGAGGTCTTGATCTTTGTGATGGACGTTATGATACACCAGAACATAGAATGTTCGCTGATCTTGATACAGTATTCGCTAATGATTTTCACAATCCCACATTTTCTGTGAGTATAGTTCGCTGTCATTATTGCTCACTTTATTCCTACTAGTATAATGCACGTGCGATGCACGTCTATAAAAAAATTTAATCATTAGCCATCATGGGATGAATATAGTTTTATCTTTTAAGCCAATACCATAGTGACTATAAATCTAAACAACACAGCTGTATGAGGGAGAGATTTAATGTGAACAGAGAAAAGATTATAAGATATAGAATTTCAGCCTTTGTGCAATCTCAATGAGATACATGCTAGATTATATGAATAAACAATTGGTTAAATTCCTTCAATGAGCCTACTACCTCAACAAAAACAGGTTTACAACAATTGCATTTGAGATTTATTTAAGCCATATGTATTTTCCTAGCTGCATAAATTGCAAAAAATATATATCTTTGCACAATTTAAGTACAACAAAAGATCTAACCATTATGAAACTTAATCAATCACTTGCCTAAAGCTTTGAGTTAAGCCTTTGTTTTTCTTCTTCAAGTTCCCTGATCTGGTTTAAATACAATAATCAAAATTAGTAATGGAAGTAAGTACATGGAAATCACTAAACAACGTGCCAAATATGTCAGAACAATTAGATCGGATCACATGCCTGTGCCCTTAGTTTTTCTGATAGTTGACTCCTGAACAGCTTGCTTTTTGGATAGCTCTTCACCTGCGGCACGTTATACATTAGAATATGGGAGAATCATTAAATTGTGAAGTCTCAAATTACATGCTTGCTTTATGAAACTGATTTATAAACCCAAGTCTCAAATTTGTAGAACTCTAGCATTAAACAATCCAAACTCTTTGCTAACTATAGGACTTCCATACTATTAAAAATAGTATGTCTCAAGAATAGTAATACTTCATATAAACACAAAAAGTTACAGTAGTAGTCAAAGATCATCATTTTATACAGGTATAGAATTTTTCAGAAGGTAATAACAGTTTCAGACGGATCTATGTATAATACCATTTTTTTTAACTATATCATCTTTCAGGCAGATACATCATGCTTCAACATCAGAATCATGAAATGTTTAAAATATGAACTGTGTAAGTGGGATTAAAAAAGGCTTTTGTGTTTATTCATAATTAGAACCTCAAGGTTTAAACATGTAGTTTCAATTTTTTTACAGACAGACCATTTTCCCAAAGATAAGATCATTTTAAGAAAATACATGCAGTACTCAGCTGATTAAGTATAAGAGGACAGGTAATCAAATACTTGTGGGATAAATATACACATAACATATATAACATATCAAACAGAAATTATTTTTAAAGTGTAAAAATAATGGTAAGAAGCCTAACCATCAAAAGTCGAGAGATGTCCAGAACAAATTCCTTCTTCGTCGACAGTGAGTTTTTTTTTTTTTTTTTTTTTTTTTTTTAAGTGTTAGTGTGTGATCCACTGATAAGAAATTATTTTTTCACACATAAGTAAAATGTCAGAAGTTCGAATTCCAGATGCACTGAATATTTCCAATTAATTTATGTATATGATATCTGGGGGTTGAGAGCGTATATTGTTTAAGAGCGTTTGTACGCGAACGGCCAATTTTTCAATCTACAATATCATAACTGGAAATCTACTATACACAAAGAAGTTAAACTCATATTCAATTTCAAACTGAGCCTTAAACACTGAACCTCTTCAAAATCAACAACAACTAAATGCAGCAAATAGGAAAAAAATTACATAATTCGAATAGAAAGTAACTGTTAAATTACATAATTCGCTGAAAATTATACCTTTCCTAAACTGGAATCGAATAAAGATCAAAACTTTATACTTAGAAAAAGGAAAGTTTTTAAGACCTGAGGAGGAGCGATGAGATGAGGATATAGCGATTGCTGTTGCTGAAGAAGAGCTTGCTGCATCAAAGCTTGCTGGCTTTACTGCGCTTGCTGCTGCATTCTGATTAAACCCTAATTTCGATTTGAAATCGGATCGGATTGGAACGAATCGAATTTGGGTTTTAGGGTTAGGGTCAAGGTTAGGGTTGACCAGGAAGAAGAAGAAGAAGAAAAAGGGGAAATAAATGAAAACGAATGGGTTGAAGAGGTATGAGTGGGTTGCTGTTAATAAAGGGGATGAAGAGGTATGAATGGGTATGAATGAATTTTAATTACCTTGTAGTAGACACCTTTCTAGTAATCACACAATTTAATTAATGGGTGCATGACTATATTTATTGTTCACCTTTATCAGTGTAGTAATTAAATCCGGTTTTTATTGTTAACCTTTAATTCTACCCGGTTTTTGATAGGCATGCAAATTACATTTTATACCCCTATATATTTTTTAGTCCTTTATGTTTGTGAGGGTATAATAGTAAAAAGCCAGCAAAATAAGGCTTTGCTTAATAATAGTATAGATTTGTTTGTTGTTAATTTGGCGTGCAAGTGTAGCTGAGACATACTCTTTGAGTTCTAAATTAGCTAGCTTGCTTGAAAGATCTTCAATAAATATTTAGTATTCTTATTTTAAAAGACCAAAATTACCAAAGCAGATAATTTTCATATGCAGTTGCTGGAAACTGATAAAATACCTAATATTAGGTAACAGTGTTTCTTTGATTGTAATCTTTTATAGGCAATGGGATTAATTAGGCATCGGGTATCAAGAGAATGCTTTTCATATTCTTCAGTTTTTTCCCCTATTTTGTCATCACTGGCTCAGATACTGTGCTGTTCAGATTGTGCTGGATTTATGTCTCACATTTGAAAGCAATTAATTGGTGATCTCAAAAGCCTAGAAGATATTAGTGGTCAAACAAGGGGGCTTAAGACAACTAAATCTGTTGACTTGAGCAAGGGTTCACGTTAGATCCCTGGCATCCTTCGAGATCACCATGTGTACATTAAAGTTAGTTTCTAATTTGATGCTTAGCACTGTTAGAGACCAGTTACAGACAAATTAAAGTAAAAAAACAAAACAAAATAAAGCAGAACTAATATTAATGCCAGCTATACATGCCTTGGTTGGAATTAAATCGGACCAATTATGCCCTCTAAATTCAGGCTAAGCCCTATTGAGTTTTGCCAAGGGAAATTCCAACAGGAATAAACATCTATACTGAAAAGTCAAGACTTTAAGAAGCTTTGTGGCTGTGGCCAGGGACAAGATATTACATATTCATTCATGGTCATTCATTGAAATCTTCTAAATGATTTTCTGTAAACCACCGTAGAACGTGCAAACTAGAGGAAGTTTGTGAAATAACAAACCTTAACAATACATTAATTCAACTAGCATTTATTGTTGATAATTAGGAGATAATAAGAAAAGATAAATTAGGATTATTGTTTAATATCTCTAGTGCTTGAGATATTATAGCATGATCATCAAAATTGTAATGATGTCACGTACTATCTCAAGATCAGTGTATACGAGATAAAACTAGGTTTTGGATATTGGGATCTTGGCCCACTCAACACAGTCCAATAACTTACAGATAACATGTGCAACTCACGTGTTACCTCATACAATATTATACACAATAATATTTTATATATATTGAGAATATACCTTTATATATCCAATATTTATCAACTCATCGTTGAAAGAACTTAAGAATATGCAGTGTCAAGACGTGAAACATACGGTTCTATGGAGTTAAAAAATACTAGGATTTAGCATGTGCGATGCACATTTTAATCAATATATAGTTTTTAAAGTAATATAATATAACATGTGTGAGACACGTGTGATACACGTATGGTGATAGATTTACAAATAATAGCTCATTTTCTCTCCCCCATTATAATATTATTAGAGATTAGAGATTTCTCTAAGCTGTTCATCACTAAATTTTTTGAACAAATTATATCACTGAATTGCTAAAGTGGATAGGGGGAGCTACCCAAATGAGGTTGGTTTGGATCTAGATTGGATAATTGGTTCGATTTAGTTCCAACCAAGGAATGTATACCCAACATACTTAATTTTGATTTCTAAATCATTCTTACTTTAATTAGTATTTTCAACTGGTCTTTAATGGTGTTAATTAGGGGTGTAAAATGAACAGGACGGTCCGTCGTCCGTCCGAGTCCGGCTCGAGAAATAGTCCGACCGTGGACCGTCCTAACTGTTATACGAACCGATCCGGAACAAATTATTCGGTCCGATTCTTTACCGAACTTGAGCCAGACATAAGTCTGTTCGAATATTATTGCGGTCTGATGCTTTACTAAACCGAGTCCGGACTATAAAAATTTTGTCCGACCTAGACCGAACTGGACATAAGCCCGTCCGAGTAGAATTTCGGTCCGATCTCTAAGGGTGCCAAGTGATAAATATACATATTCATAGTAGATGGAAAAATAAAATCAAGAGAACAGAGAGAAGAAGAAGTTCAAGGTTCTCTCATATTTTGGGGCTACATTGTGTACAAGAGTTGAATACAAGAGTGAGATTAAGAGAGTTTTAAAGGCTCAAATAGCAAAAGACTAAACTACCCCTACATAAGAGCATCCACTATCGTTTTTTATGTCCATTGCTAAATATAGCATTTAGAAATAGCAATAGAAGGAACACGCTGCAGTCGTCCAAGTCTAAAAATAGAAGCGAAGGAAGATTATCTCCCGTCTTTGTATTTTTTTCTTTTTTTTGGTATTCGGTAAAAAAAAAAATCAAAATAAGCCAAAAACACACTGATATGGCTAAAAATGGGGTTTAATCGGAGCCGTCCAAATCAGGCACGAATCTTGATGTCCAGGGGTAAAACGGTAATTTCTCCTACCAATGGGTCTGAAGCGGGTACTGGTTCTCCTCCTCGAAAACCCGCTAAACCCAAACGGATCCACCTCAATCGGCGGGTGCGGGTTTCAACCAACAGAAAGCCCGATCCAGAGGGATAGAATTAGGGTTTCTGATTAGATCCTAATCAACGGCCCTGATTCATGCCTATCCCTCCACCGGGAATTAGGGATTACATCCCTAATCTGTTTACAAGGAGAATATTCCTTATCAGATCACGGGGATTACATTCCTAATTCAATCCCTAAGACGCCTATAAATACCCCCCATCCATCTCCATTAAGAGGTAATCAATCTTTCTCCAGTTTTTGCGCTCTTTCTTAATCATCCCTAATTACTGACTTGAGCGTCGGAGGGTGCGTCGCCGGGAACAACCCCGGTGTCTCGCACTTTTTGCAGGTATACGGCGGGAGTCAGCGTCAAACACCGACGGAACAGGTACACAGGTTTGCTATTCAGTTTTCCTAAGAATCCACAAATACTATCTGTTTGCCCCCACACCAAATTTAGCGGCAACAGATTGGCGCCGTCTGTGGGAAACTAACGAATAGCAACCTCCCCTCTTCCCGTTGGACAGATCTCTCCAGCCATGCCTCCTAGGAAAGTCAGATCCAGAGGGTCCAACCGAGGACCCAATTCCGAGCAGCAGCAGGAAGTTCCCCCTCAGCCTGCTCAACAGCAGGGGCAACTTCCTCCTCCGGCAGAAGACCCACTCCAACAGGACCTGCCTCCTCCGCAGAACCAACAACCTCCTCCTAAGGGTCCTAATCCGCAAAAACAGCCCCTCCATCCGGACCACGTCTCCATCCACAACGCTTCTTCGGACTCTATGGCCTCCCATCATCCCCGAGCCTCCGATCACCGCAACACCGCCCTCAACCGGCAGAAGGACGAGGACCTTCGCCGCCATCTGGATGAAAAGCGGGCCCGAGAGGGAACCTCCCGCCAACACCGTCCGGATGAGCGATCTCCTCGCCACCGAGAATACAGAAGGACCCCTACCCGAAGGGGGCGGAGAGAGTCCCCCGAGCATTACAGAAGAAGGCCGCACTCCCCTGCAGGTCGGCAACAGCCTATGAACGATGAGGCACCCATCACCCGTGCCGAGTTCCAGCAGTTCCAAGCGACCGTCCTACAAGCTCTCAATCTCCGTCCCAACACCAATGCTCCCAAGATCCCCTCTCCTCTTCCGGTTTGAAGTCCTCGCCGACGGTCCCCATCTCCTCCTCCCGTTCCTAGCAACTCCCGGCATATCCCAAGTCCTCGCCGCTCCAAGAGCTACCATCGTCATAGCCCTCGTTCTCCCTCGTACGAAGACGAGTCTAGAGGCTCGCCCGATTACCGTCGAAGGGATGACGCTGTATACCGCCGTCTCCACGAGATGGAGAGGCGCTTGGGCCAGTTAGACCGAGAAGAAGAGCTCAGAGGAAGGACTCTCCGTCCTAGCAGACCTCCTTTTTTCCGAACCATAATGGATGCACCTGTGCCAGTCGGCTTCAAGCCTCCTCAGTTCAAGACCTATTCTAGGGAGATCGACCCCGTTGATCACATCGAGAGCTTCAAGACCCTAATGCTCATCCATCAAGCTTCCGACGCTCTACTCTGTAAAACCTTCCCCGCAACTCTCAAGGGTCCGGCTCGAGAATGGTACTCTCGCCTTGCCCCATCCTCAATATTCTCCTTCGAGCAATTTAAGACCCTCTTCGTCACCCGTTTTGTAAGTAGCCGTAGAACTGAGAAGACCAGCATCTCGCTACTGTACCTCCACCAGAAGAAGGGTGAAAAGTTGAGAGACTATGTGAAAAGGTTCACAGCTGAAGCCAGGTCCATAGCATCCCTCGACCAGTCGGTCGCTGCAGCAGCATTTCAGTCCAATGTCCTCAATGCCAACCTCCGCTCCTCCCTCGCCAAGAAGCCCCCACAAAATTTCTCTGACCTCCTCCTCCGAAGTGAAAAGTACATTCGGGCCGAAGAAGCCGAGCACCGCCCCAACTTGGAGGGGTCTTCCTCCGGGTTTAAGAGAAAGGGAACAGAAGAGGAAGGAGCCAAGAAGCTCCAGAAGGATAATACCGGCCAGCGCCGACCTCCCCCGAGATTCGAGAAGTTTACTCCCCTCACCACTAATATCTCTACCATTCTGATGGAAGTTGAGAAGGAAGGGATCATACCTCCTGTTCCGAGGATGAACACCCCTGCCAAGAAAAGGGATAAAGAGAAGTGGTGCCGTTATCACCGGGACCACGGCCACGACACGAATGATTGTCGGGCCTTGAAGAATGAGATAGAAGCCCTCATCCAGAGGGGGCAGCTGACCAGGTTCGTAAGAAAGGATCGAGCCGAACTTCCTCCCCCGCCTCGGGGGGTTAATAAGCGTCCGGAACGCGATGAAACGCCCGACTTCGAGGAGGAGCATGTCCTGCACCTCATCCATGGGGGCCCAATGGGGGGCTCTTCAAACTCCTCTCGAAAGGCATTTATAAGAGAAGTCAACTCGGTTCGCGCCAACCCTCCTCCTAAGGGCCTCGAAGTGCCCGTCACATTCTCAGATGAAGACCTTGAGGGTGTTCGAACGCCCCATTGTGACGCACTCGTTATCAGTCTCCACATGGCGAACTTCAAAGTGGAGAGGATCCTAGTGGACAATGGTAGCTCCGTTAACATCCTCTTCCTCGTCGCTTTCAAAGGCCTCAAACTCTCCCGAGATAGACTCAAGCCCGCCGGCTACACACTCCATGGGTTCACGGGAGTACCAGTGACTATCGAAGGGGTGATCACCCTCGATGTAACCGCTGGCCAAACTCCTACCAACCGAACGGAGCCGATGGACTTCATGGTTGTGGATGTCCCTGCAGCTTACAATGTCATCCTAGGCCGATCCGGTCTAGCAACTCTCGAAGCCGTTCCTTCGGCGTACCATCTGAAGATGAAATTTCCCACCCGGGCCGGAGTAGGGGAAGTAAGGGGCAATCAGGAAACGGCACGTAAGTGTTACATGACCGCTACTGTCGGTCCAGTCCTCTCCCTAGAAACTCTGGAAATACCTCAAGACGCTGCCCCGCCAACATCCGAGCCGGCGGATGAGTTGGAGGAAGTACTCTTCTCTGAGCAGGATCCAACTCGAAAGTTCTTTGTTAGCAAGACCCTCCCGTCCGCCCTATGCTCGGACATTGTACAGTGCATCCGAAGGAACCGAGACCTCTTTGCTTGGTCAGCTGCGGACATGCCCGGAATTTCCGAAGAACTCTTGGTACACCACCTCAGCGTTGTACCGGGGTCCAAACCGGTTCAACAGAAAAGACGCAAGTTCGCCCCCGAGCGACAGCTAGCTATAAAAGAGGAGGTGGACAAACTCTTGAAGGCCCGGTTCATACAAGAAGTGAACTATCCCGAGTGGTTGTCGAATGTAGTAATGGTAAAGAAGTCCAATGGGACTTGGAGGATCTGCATCGACTTCACCGACCTCAACAAGGCCTGCCCCAAGGATCCATTCCCTCTTCCAAGTATTGACACTCTGATTGATGCCACCTCGGGACATGAACTCCTCAGCTTCATGGATACCTTCTCAGGCTACAATCAGATCCGGATGTTCCCTCCGGACATCCCGAAGACCTCGTTCGTGACTGACCAGGGCCTATATTGCTACAGAGTCATGCCCTTCGGTTTGAAGAATGTCGGAGCCACATACCAACGCCTCGTCAACAAGGTTTTCCAAGCTCAAATCGGCTGTAATATGAAAGTGTATCTTGACGACATGCTTGTAAAAAGCATCCGAGGTCCTGACCATGTAACCGACCTCCAAGAGGCATTTGATGTTCTGAGAAAGCACAACATGAGACTCAATCCGAACAAATGTACGTTCGGAGTCTCGTCAGGAAAGTTCCTTGGCTTCATGGTTAGCCAATGAGGAATTGAAGCAAATCCTGAGAAAATCAAGGCCATATTAGACATGGCCCCTCCCAAGAATGTTAAGGAAGTTCAGAGGTTAACAGGCCACTTGGCCGCCATAGGGTGTTTTCTCTCGAAGTCCGGGGAGAAATGTCTCCCCTTCTTCAAGGCCCTCAGGGGGGCTAAAGGTTTTGAATGGGGACAACAGCAACAGGAGTCCTTCGACCAGCTCAAGGCTTACCTCGTCAATCCTCCCCTCCTCAGCAAAACAATTCCTGGCGAACCCCTCTACCTCTACCTGGCAGCCTCCGAGCAGACCCTCAGTGCTGTTTTAGTAAAGGAAGAAGACCGGGCTCAAAGCCCATATGCTATGTGAGCAAAGTACTTCGGGATGCCGAGCTCCGCTACCCGAAGATAGAAAAGATGGCTTACGCCCTGGTGATGGCCGCGAGAAAGCTTCGCCCGTACTTTCAGTCCCATTCGGTGGTCGTCCTTACCGACCAACCGCTGAAGCAGGTCCTCCACAAGCCAGAGACCTCGGGCCGCCTTATGAAGTGGTCTATCGAGCTGAGCCAGCATGATATAACTTATCAGCCTCGGACCGCGATCAAGGCTCAGGCCTTAGCGGAATTCATAGTTGAAAGTACCATCCCCGAGTTCAGTCAAGCGATGGAGGGGCCGCCTATCTGGTCGGTTTATGTGGACGGATCCTCCTGCAACGAGGGAAGCGGAGCAGGGGTTATTCTGGCAGGCCCAGATGACTTCATCCTCCAATACTCCTTCCGTATAAACTTCAAGGCCTCGAACAATGAAGCAGAATACGAGGCACTCATAGCTGACCTTGGAATGGCTCGAAATGCAGGGGCGCAACGCCTCCGGATCTTCAGCGACTCTCAGCTAGTCGTAAATCAGGTTCTCGACGAGTATGAAGCACGTGATGACAGGATGGTCAAATACTTAGCCAAGGTCAGGAGCCTCATGGCACTGTTTGAAGAAGCCCTCATCCAAAGAATACCCCGAGAAGAAAATGCTCAGGCCGACGCCCTCTCCAAACTAGCCTCATCCTCCCTTCAAGGTCTCGAGCAGACCGTCTTGATAGAGGTTCTTCTGAGGCCAAGTATTGAGGATGAAACCCCCGACTCTCTAGAGTCGCTGCCCGTCCTGCTTGAGGATAACTGGATGAAGCCCCTCGTCGAATTTTTAAGGGATGGACTCCTCCCCGAGGATCCCAAGGAAGCTCGAAGGGTCAGAACCCGAGCGGAGCGCTACACACTAATCGGAGGTATCCTATATAAACGCTCTTTCACACAGGTAGACGGCAGGCCGTACCTGAGATGCCTCTCCCCGGGGCAAGCTGACTACGCCCTGCAAGAACTTCATGAGGGCATCGGCAGGCCACATTCGGGGTCCAGAGCTCTTGCCCGCAAAGTGTTGAATTACGGATATTTCTGGCCCACTCTCTTACGAGACGCCGAATGACACGTTCGGCAATGCAGCTCCTGTCAGAAGTACTCCGACATCCGATGCCTCCCACAAGCTCCACTAACTTCCCTATCAAGTCCAGTCCCCTTTGCAATGTGGGGGATGGATTTACTAGGGCCATTTCCGCCAGCTCCCGGACAAATCAAATTCTTAGTCGTGGCGATCGACTACTTTTCAAAATGGATAGAAGCCGAGCCCCTAGCCACGATCACCGAGAACAAGGTTGTTCAGTTCATTTGGAAGAGCGTGATCTGCTGATTCGGCATCCCTAGGGTCCTGATAACAGACAACGGAACCCAGTTCACCGGGGCTGTATTCCGAGCTCTATACGAAGACCTTGCCATCCAACACCGGTTCTCCTCCGTTTCTCTTCCCCAATCGAATGGCCAAGCCGAAAATGCTAACCGTCAGATCCTCTCCGGCATTAAGAAGAGGTTGGATAAATGTTCCAAAGGCTTATGGGTTGATCAGCTTCCCAACGTGTTGTGGAACTACCGCACCACAAAACGGACCCCCACAGGAGAAAGCCCATTCAATCTCACCTATGGGTCCGAGGCCATCATCCCCCTAGAAGTCGGAATACCTTCTCCTCGTCTAATAGCTTATGAAGAAGAGCAAAATGCCAGAGAGCTCCGAGCAAGTCTAGACCTGATAGATGAGATCCGAGAAAGAGCTGCCATTCGTCAACAAAGCTACCGAAGAAGGATCGAGTTGGCATACAACAAGAGAGTCTGCCTTACGGACCTCAAGAAAGGGGACCTGGTCCTCAGGAAGTTAGCCATCTCATTCCCAGGTCAGAAGAGCAAATTGGCCCCAAATTGGGAAGGACCTTACAAGATCTCCAAAGTAGTCCGCCCTGGCACATACAGACTAGAAGATCTCGAAGGCAGGGAGATCCCCAGGACTTGGAATGCCGATCATCTCTTAAAATATCAAGAGAGAGCACCAAAGCCTCTCTAAGTATTTCGAGATGTCGAACCATTCCACTCCTATTACTTGTAATGATTTTCTTTCATTTTTCCCTTGTAATAACGGCTAGCAACTTTAGAAGCAGCCGACTATTAGTCATTAATAAAGAAAGCTTTTTCATATTCTACTCTTGTCTACATCTCTCTGCTTTTAACTCTTCACTCTAACAATGGTTCGGAGTCCAACACTTGGCTCGATTCTACTTCACAAGTTCGCTCCTAAGCGAACTAGAGGTAGTTCGTCATTCGGAATTGCTCCCACAACCGTTGAACTACTCTAACGATGGTTCGGAGTCCAACACTTAGCTCGATTCTACTTCGCAAGTTCGCTCCTAAGCGAACTAGAGGTAGTTCGCCATTCGGAATTGCTCCCACAACCGTTGAACTACTCTAACGATGGTTCGGAGTCCAACACTTGACTCGATTCTACTTCGCAAGTTCGCTCCTAAGCGAACTAGAGGTAGTTCGCCATTCGGAATTGCTCCCACAACCATTGAACTACTCTAACGATGGTTCGGAGTCCAACACTTGACTCGATTCTACTTCGCAAGTTCGCTCCTAAGCGAACTAGAGGTAGTTCGCCATTCGGAATTGCTCCCACAACCGTTGAACTACTCTAACGATGGTTCGGAGTCCAACACTTGGCTCGATTCTACTTCGCAAGTTCGCTCCTAAGCGAACTAGAGGTAGTTCGCCATTCGGAATTGCTCCCACAACCGTTGAACTACTCTAACGATGGTTCGGAGTCCAACACTTGGCTCGATTCTACTTCGCAAGTTCGCTCCTAAGCGAACTAGAGGTAGTTCGCCATTCGGAATTGCTCCCACAACCGTTGAACTTAGGTTATCGATTCTACTTTGCGAGTTCGCTTCTAAGCGAGCTAGAAGCAGCTCGCCAGTTCGCGAGAGTGAGTGACCGAAGCGCAGTTCGGCACCGCCGGCCCAACGCTCATGTCGCTGACCCCCACATGAGCAAAAGACTAACTCAGGGACCTCGGCACTATGAACACAGTCACAAACGAAACAACTACACAAAGCTACAAGAAGCACGCGAGTTTGAGAAAGAAATATTATTAATAATTGGGACGCCGTACAAAGCGACTCTTCCATACAACAAAGATTACAAAGGCGTTGAAAAGCAAAAGTTACAATGCCGATTTATTACACTTACGCTAAATACAAGAGCTCCCAAAAACAAGATCTTCAACTCTTCCGTGGCACCGGGGCATTCCGTTTCAAGGACACTCGAAGGCGGCGACGTTAATCTCCAGAGCTCAACCCCAAGCCGGCAAATTGAGACGTGTCCTCGGTGCTGCTCCTAGCAGCCGCTCCGACGGATGCACTGCTCGACAAATGGCCATAGCACTTTGCGCGTCCCTCGGACTAGGATGGCCGATGCGCTGACGGGTCGCGAGCTCATAAAACGTGATGCCTCGATCGCTCTCCGCGCGAGTACACGAAGTGCTCCTGACGTTGATTGGCCCCGAGCGCGGTTTCAGGCGAGCGACCTCCGCCTCTAGCTCGAAAATCCGCTCCCTCAGAGAGTCGTCTTTTATGTCGACCTCGAAGCGAGGGGGTATCGCGGAGTCCGGCACACTAGAGCGACTGGCTATGAGACGGCGAAGATGAGTGACTTCGATGCTTTTGTCAACCGTAGCCCTCTTCAATGCGTCGACCTCGGCTGTCAGCTCGTCCCGTTCAGTTGTCAGCTTGGCCACTTCGGCCGTCAGCCCCTCTCCCTCCGTCCGAAGCTCCGTCTCTACAGTCTGCAGGTGGCGGATCTCGGAAAGCAGGTCGTCCCTCTCCGCCGTTATTTTTGACAAATTGTGCCGAATGCACTGGATCCGAAGACCGTTGCTGAAGGCGGTCGGCGAACCATCGTCCTCTCCTATGGGGGTCATCTCGGCGATCCTGCTCTCCAGACGCCGGATCTCGATGTCTCGCCGACCTAGGACGAGCTGAAGATGGTTCCGCTCGCTTTCGGCTCGGCGCAATCCGAGCTCGACTTCATAGAGTCGTTCTCGACACCTCGCCAGGCACAGCCTCGTCGCCCCTAAGCCAGCCTCGGCTCGAGCGTTGTCATCCGAGCGAGTGGGCTCGACGTCTTGAGCTACCACCATGAGCTGAAAGGAAATCGAGACAAACAGCAAAATTTCAAACACTGCCGAAGTCCAACCCTTCAGAAATTTTCAAACAAACTTTCAACAATTGGTGAGAAAAGACAAAGACACAGAGCCGAACTCCAACACTTCAAAATTTTTTCATTCATTTCAAAATAGCAGTGGCCAGTCCGCGATTAGGCATTACAAAAACCAAAAAAGAAGAACAGAAGTAACGGGGTCAAGGCGTGACCTCTTTCCCAGAGCGACGAGAGGGGGTCGGGGTCGACTTCTCCGAGGGGGCACCACCGCCAGCGGGGTAACCGTGGTGTTCTGAACCTCACCGGTGACTTCGACTTCGGTCTCGAGTTCGTCCTCCCCTTCTTCTTCTTCCCCCTCGGACTCGGGATCGAAGCCCTCAACGTGTCCCGGGAATAGTCTCCATCCCGAGCAATCCACATCGGGGTACGTCTCCGTCACCCGGGCGATGGCTTGGGCATAAGCCTTGGCCATGTTTTGGGCGAGGTAACCCTGCGCCTTCGCCAAGGTCGCGTCCTCTGCCGCTTTCACCGCCGCCGCCTTCGCCTCCTCAGCCTCGGCCAGTTGCTTGGTCGCCTCCTCCTTCTGACGAAGGAGATCGCTCTCCAGCTTCGCGACCTGCGCCTCGAGGTACTCAACCCTCGCCGACTTTGCCTCGAACCCGACCGTGAGTTTGTCGAAATTTTTTCTAGACAAGATATGCCCTACTCGCAAGACGGAACGCCTGTTGATATGGTCGCCTCCTTCCGAGCCTGGTCGGACTCCTGCTTCAGCTCCTTCTCCAGAGCTGTTAACCTCTCGGTGAGGTGTTCGAAGTGGACGACGATCTGCGACAAGGAGAGAAGAACTTAGAGAGTTGGAAAAATTTCAACTGAAAAAATCCGACAACGGCAAAAATCCAACACTTACCGAGACCGCCGAACGAGCAATCTCGATGACGTCGTTCCCTTCCTGCCCGACATCCATGGCGGCCCGGTCCTTCGGCGTGGCGAGGTGCTTGACGGCCTGCATGCTCGCCAAGGTGTTGCCGAGGAATCCATCGTGCTTCCAAACTTGCCAGTCCGGAATATGGATCCTCCGGTGCTCCTCTGTCAGGAGCTCCTCGGCCGCCACTGTCAGCGGCGGCGTCGTCATCCCGAAGGCTGCGGCGATGGGGAACTCGCCGACCCCCGTGGACGTCGAGGCACCTGCACCGACGACGATCGGGCTATCGAGGGTCTCCACCTCGACCGAAGCAGTGACTCGCAGAGTCTTCGGGGTCGGCAACTTGGTGGCCACCCTCTTGCGCTTCTTCGGCGCCTTACTGGCGAGGCTTGCCCTCAAAGCTAGCACCGCGTCATAGTCCATCGTCTCTGCATTAAAAACAAAGTTCGTCAGAACAACGGAACTCATGCAAAATAAAATATGAAAAACAAAGAAAAAAAGAAGCCGCGTACTGGGATCTACGCGGCAGAGCCCCCCTTTGAACAGGACATCCTCGGTCAGCTCCTTCTAATCGTACTTCGGCCGATCGAGAAGTGTCCGGACTGCCTCTTCTTCCTCGGGACGAAGCTTGGGTGGCGCCCTCGTCCTCTTCGACACCCCTTCCACCCAACCGGAGGGGATCAGCCAGGCCTCCGGACTCCGCACTATCAAGAACTTGTCACGCCAATGCTTGATGGAGTCGGGGCATATGACGAGCCTACCGCCGTGCCTCGGAGCCAAATAGTGTCGGTACTCCGACTTGTTCCCCTGGTGTAGCAGATAGAGTGTCCGAAGCACGTTCAGCTCCGGCTCGATCCCCGCAGCTTGGCAGTGTAGTACGAAGCCATTTATCACTCTCCATGCGTTCGGCATGAGTTGGATGGGGCTGACCCCGAACCAACTCAGCACGGTAACAGCGAACGTATGGAGAGGTAGCCGAGCCCTGGCGATGAAGGCGTCGACCGGCCAGCAACACATGGTCACTGGCGGCGGCGAGTTGGCCCTAACCCCGGGACCCGGCAACTTGAGCTCGTACTCATCCGAGATCTGGAAACAGTCCCAGATCACTCCCAAGTCCTCTTTGTGAAGGATCGACACCGTCTCGTCCGCCTCCGTCGTCTCCCTCACTGCATTCTCCTCGAAGGACCTCCCCCTCCCATGAACAATTCGCTCGGCTTGATCCTCCGGGAGCTCCCAAACTCTGTGAAGCCCTGTCAGCTGCCCCGGCAATCTTCCGAACTCCCCCATACGCTTCGGATCCTCCACAATCGAATCTTTGCCAAACACCTTCTTGCCCTTGGTCGGAGTACGATCTTCGACAACTTCAAGGGAGGGCTCGGACCAAGAGGTCGACTCGGAGACAGAAGCAAGAGACATAGTCTATGAAGTAAACTAAGGATAAGTTACCTTGAAAAATTAGCTGCCGGAAACTTCGCCAGAAAACGAACGTCGACCACCGAAAACACTCGCCTAGCACAATAGATCGCCTGAGAAAAAGAGAGGAGAAGTGAAAAATGAGAGGGGGGGTGAGGTTTTATAGAGAGAGACGTGCCTAATGAGATTAATGGGCCTGTACTACTGGCCCATTCACACCAAACGACAAAAGCGACCTCAATCGTCGCCTTGTTTACCACGCCAAGCCGTACACAGCATTAATTACTGTCCCATCTGACAGAAGCTCAGAGGTCACAGCATTAAATGAACGTCTCATCTGTCAGGGCTGTCAGAAGTTCAGAAGGCGCGCAGCAGCCACCAACTCCTACGCCAAAAATGACAGGTTACGGACCTCGGCACCAGCTGCCGAGCGCTCTTGACACCGACCCCGTTACGGGGAAAAATAGGGGTTCGGCACCAGCTGCCGAGCGCTCTTGACACCGACCCCGTTATGGGGAAAAATTGAGGTTCGGCACGAGCTGCCGAGCGCTCTTGACACCGACCCCGTTACGGGGAAAAATAGGGGTTCGGCACCAGCTGCCGAGTGCTCTTGACACCGACCCCGTTATGGGGAAAAAATCGGGGTTCGGCACCAGCTGCCGAGCGCTCTTGACACCGACCCCGTTACGGGGAAAAATAGGCATTCGGCACCAGTTGTCGAGCGCTCTTGACACCGACCCCGTTACGGGAAAAAATAGGGGTTCGGCACCAGCTGCCGAGCGCTCTTGACACCGACCCCGTTATGGGGAAAAATAGGGGTTCGGCACTAGTTGCCGAGCGCTCTTGACACCGACCCCGTTATGGGGAAAAAATCGGGGTTCGGCACCAGCTGCCGAGCGCTCTTGACACCGACCCTGTTACGGGGGAAAATAGGGGTTCGGCACCAGCTGCCGAGCGCTCTTGACACCGATCCTGTTATGGGGAAAAAATTGGGGTTCGGCACCAGCTGCCGAGCGCTCTTGGCACCGACCCTATTACGTGAAAAGATTGGACCTCGGACTTTGCCGAACTCCCTCTCAGCACTCACAACCTAGCCGAGGTCCCTCTCCTCTTCGGCAAGAGGTGCCGAACCACCTACAGACCTCGGCCTCCTCGGCAGCGAGCGCTGGAAGGGGTCGGAAGTGCGAAACAAGCATGTAGGCCACACAACGAAGGAAAACGGCCGAGCCGTCCACCAAGAGATCGCGAAAAAATAATTAAAAATTCGGGAAATTAAGGAAGAACTCCTGGAAAGCAATTGTAGAGGTGGGGAGGCATTTTCTAGTCCCCAAACAAGCGATTATTGCCACGGACAATCTTCGAAGACCCCCGAACGACGAATTGACACCTCGCAAAGTTAAAGGGATATTCCTACGAGAACACCATACGACCATGAGAGCTCAGGAGTGACTCAGAGTTCAATCCACTCGAAAAATCACCTCACTACCTCCTTCAAGATTCAAAGCCTTCCATTTGGGCTCCGATGCAACTCTACTAGCCATTAAAACAGTAACACTACTCCTCCAAGGCTGATCAAGCTCAGTCTTCGAGAGTGGGGGGCTCGTGATATGGCTAAAAATGGGGTTTAATCGGAGCCGTCCAAATCAGGCACGAATCTTGATGTCTAGGGGTAAAACGGTAATTTCTCCTACCAATGGGTCTGAAACGGGTACTGGTTCTCCTCCTCGAAAACCCGCTAAACCCAAACGGATCCACCTCAATCGGCGGGTGCGGGTTTCAACCAACAGAAAGCCCGATCCAGAGGGATAGAATTAGGGTTTCTGATTAGATCCTAATCAACAGCCCTGATTCATGCCTATCCTTCCACCGGGAATTAGGGATTACATCCCTAATCTGTTTACAAGGAGAATATTCCTTATCAGATCACGGGGATTACATTCCTAATTCAATCCCTAAGACGCCTATAAATACCCCCCATCCATCTCCATTAAGAGGTAATCAATCTTTCTCCAGTTTTTGCGCTCTTTCTTAATCATCCCTGATTACTGACTTGAGCGTCGGAGGGTGCGTCGCCGGGAACAACCCCGGTGTCTCGCACTTTTTGCAGGTATACGGCGGGAGTCAGCGTCAAACACCGACGGAACAGGTACACAGGTTTGCTATTCAGTTTTCCTAAGAATCCACAAATACTATCTGTTTGCCCCCACACCAAATTTAGCAGCAACACACACCAAGCGGATCATAAAAAAATAATAAAAAATAAAAAAAAAACAAAAAAAAACACACCAAACGGATGAACACCATCCGTCTGGGTGTTTTTCGATTTTTTTTTTTAAAAAAAATTCAAAATAAAAAAAATACACCAGGCGGTACACCTTCATCCGTCTGGCATGTTTTCAGTATTTAAAAAAAAATTGTTTTCACCAAGCGACGGAAGATCTTCAACCGTCTCTCATTTTTTTAAAAAATTCAACCAGACGGCATATCTTCATCTGTCTCTTTCGTCAAACGGATGAACATCGTCCGTCTCCTATATTTAGCAATTGTCTAAAGGCGCTGCTAAGTTTAGCAGCCTACTGTTCATTTCTATCCTAAATTTTGAGTTTTTAGCAAACGACTGCGAGACATTTTCCTAAATCTATTTCTAATTTTTGAGTTTTTAGCCAACGACAGTGGATGCTCTAATACATATAATTACTTTAACATCCCCCTCAAACTCACGATGCGACTGCAATAAATATCGAGAGTTTGCCAACAAGAAAACGAAAATAAAAAAACTTTTAAATTGCAAATCATCTTATGAGACTGTGGATCATCTGCCAAATTGCTGAATGCAAATAGGCTTTCAAATTGCCAATGCAAACAAACTTCCATCCTGCAAATTATAACACACCTCCAAATTATTACTTCCAGATTGTGGCTCTCCTGTAAATTGTTGTTCTACTCCGTGCAAATTGTTACTCCGTGCAAATTGTTGTTCCCGAATGACGTCCAAATGACTTCAGCTTGTTTTCAACTTATCAAATCACTTCTCAAATGCAAATAAACTTCATGCAATTTGCTTCATGCAAATAAACTCAAAACTCATCAAAAGAATGGGTTCACTGCCACTTCAATTCAAATCTTCTAATTTCCCCTTTCTTCTTCTTCTTCTTCTTCTTCTTATCTTCTTATTATCACTAATTCCACTCAACCCAAATCAAACCATCCAAAACAGCAATCCACTCAACTATTTCTTCTTATTCACTAATTCTTCTTCTTCTTCAGCACAAATATAACAGAACCCTACGAATTCCATCAACAGTGCCTTTCAAAGCAAACCCAACATACTAAAGTAGCAACAAAAATCATAACCTAAACCAGCAGAATCAAACCCCCCTCACTTAGCTCCAGACTTCTTATTCTTCTACTTCTTCTCACTAAATCCACTCCCAAATTAGATCATAACCCATAAACTCAACAAATCACAACCTTCCAATTACCAAGGAACCTTAAACGAACAACAAAGATCCAAGATCTGAGAGAGTGCATTCCCATCGATGCAGATGACGACGGCTTGGGCAGCGTCGGCCATGGTTGGAGCTCCGATATGGAGGCGGCGGCGGCGTCGTACAGCGACGAGGTGCAATAGCAATCAAAATCTGACAGCAACAAACTCAGGTAACCCACTATGATACCATGTAGATACTAAAATAAAGATAGCTCTGATACCATGTTAAATACAACATCCAAAACAAAGGGCCAAGTGTGAAGCCACAACAAGAACAACAAGAACCCCAAATTATATCAACATTCCAAATTCAAAGGCAAATAACCCAAACTTGACCAACAAAAGACAAAATTTACGGGTGCCATTCGGGCCTAGCGGGCTGGGTCGGGTTGAAACTCAGCGGGTTTTGACCCGGGCCGGGCTTTCGCAAGCCGAGCTGGGAGGAGTGGTAGGCCTGGCCGGGCCGGGGCTCGGCGGGGAAATGTTGGCCAGGACCTGGCCCTGTTGAAGAATCTACCACTATTCGTAGTGCTAATAGCAGAAACACACCACAAGCAATAGAAACTCCCAAGACTTAGATAAACCAAGAACAAGCCACCACAATATATGTAAGATCTCACAAGAACACAATCAATATGTAGAGATAACCAATACTTCTTATTCCCCAAGAAATACAAAGATTACAACTCTCAATCTCTCTCTCTCTCACACCTTTGAAACACTCGACACAATTCCCTCTTGAAGTTGAACAATGATAACGGCTCACCTCCTGATTACACAAAATAGATTCTAACCGTAGAGTCTATAGCCATATATACAGCCTCCAAGTAAACCCTAAAAGATAAACACAAATCCAGCAATTGGGCCTTAAACTCATCAGCCCAAAAAACAATCAGTGCCAAAGTCAGTCGACCGCACCCCAAGGTCGGTCGATCGCATCGTGTAAAGCCAAACCTGAGACATGACCGGTCGACTGCACGGTCGACCATCACCCCCTCTGTTGGACCCTGTACACTCGAAGAACTTTCAGTAGTTTGAGTCGGTCGACCGCACCCCCTGTAACACCTCGAATTCCAAATAAGCATGAATTTGAAGTTCCACAGGATCTTTACACTTCACTTCGTACAATTTTACAAGGAATTTTAAAACTTTTATGCAACATTGTTTACATTAACGTAGCGGAAGCAAAATACAACATAATACACAATTAAAATAACAGTTGAAACATTTCTTTAAGTAGCATTCCTTCTTTAGTCTTTTCATTCATTTTATTCTGCATAGAAACTGTGGGCACATCAGTTGCATACAACTGACACTAGGATATAATACATCAATTTCTCTTACTTAGAAAGCACAAACTTGATCACAAACGAAGCTAAGGAGGGACTATCTTATTGATGTCATGTGTGCTTATTTACTTTGCCTTAATGCAGTTATTTATATTTCATGACACTAATGCACACTTGTTTGAACCTATGTATCCCATTCTACATAGATTCAGGGCAAGCTCTTAACCGTACTTCATTTTGTAGGGTTGAATCCTTCGTTATGAGTTTAACTACTACGATAACTACGGTAAGTTCTTAGATGTCTTATGAGTTACGAGCCCATGTCCATACAGCCTGGAGGGGAACCTCACGTCATGACATGATGCATCATGTAGACAGCCTATGGACAATTCGCCTCTGTCATGGGACGATGACACTACGTAGACACCAAGCACCCCACAAGCGTCGCCACGATCCCGATAATTTCGGAGATGAATTCACGTTATGACATGACGCATCATGTAAACAATCTGTGAAAACTCTCACACCGTGAATCCGAGACCATCATACTTGTGTTTTTCTCTTACTTTCATCACATCTTCACTATAGTGTTGTCCTTAGGTATTCGAATCATGAGTAAATTAACACCCTAGAGTTAACATTTTTTCTACACCGGTCTTATCAATTGATAACAACGACCCATTCTTGGTCTTTTTCTACAACATTTATCTTCAAAAATTTATTCACGCCGGTGTAAGGAACTAGCTATACTCTAGATTTTAATCTCTTTTTATGTTCACCAAGAATTGAGTGTTTATACTCACAAATTTTATAATCCATCATGATCTTTTTATTTTATTTTCCATGCACACTTGCATATATTAAAACACCAAATTTCATTGATTAACTTACTCAATTTCATTGATTATCTTACTCAAATCTTTTTATTTTATTTTCCATGCACACTTGCATATATTAGTCTCATAATTTGATCTCTACACAAACTCTTTATGTTCAAAATTTCTTCTTTCTTTAATTATACAAAAGTCATATTTTAAGAAGAATTATCAAGTTCTTGATCCCATTGTTTTTAATATATAAAAATCACTTCCAATTCTCACAAAATATGTCAAAATATTGTGAAAATATTTTTTATAAAGTCTAAATAATTTTAGAGAATAATAGATTTTTTTCAATTTTTATTGCTCTTTAAAACTCAAGAATATGCCCAAAAAATCGAAATATATTAAAAAGTCAGGCGCCAGGTTCGAACCCATGACCCCTGCCCATGCTACAATGACCAACTCAGAGCGCACCCGAAGACCAGAAAGCCCAACAGCGACTAGCGATAGAAGCTCTCTTAAATGTTTTAAGTATATACTGTACTGTATTTTGAGAATATCAAAATTTAACAAAAACAGAGCATCTTCAAGAGTCGAACCCAAGACCATAAACACTGTTCACAGCGCTCTAACCTCACACCGAAAGCCAATACTCCCAAACCCATTCTCTGTTGTAATTATAAGTTAGAATTTCTTTATTCTACTGGTCTGTTTATAACTCTTTCTTTACAATTTCGATTTCTCAATAAATTTGTATCTTTCAAATCAAAACTTCTTCCAGAATATTTTCTTTAAAAATACAGTATAGCAGCAAATAGTAAATTTTATAAAACTTTTATCTTTTTGACAATGTAATAAACTTTCTTTCCAATTTGCATTTAAAGAATTCCTTATCGACTTTGAAATAAAACTATGGTTCCTCCTAAAAAACACCAATATAAATTTCTTTATGTCAATAAAATACACGTTTGTGGAACTATTTCCTTATCTCTCTACTATACTAACATCTTAAAATTTTTTCATACACATTGCATTAATTTGACTATTATGTGAACATCCTAACATGCATCAATTAAAAGATTGCTTTTTCCACAACCCACTAAATGTATGTTCTTGTTCTCTTTCAATTCCACATGAGTTCTAGCATTCATTCTCTTTTTTTTTTCTATCACATCATCACTACATAATTGAAATAACAACTAAGCCATTTAGTAACTAACATATATCTATATTAATTCATCTCAATCAACAACTAAGCCATTCACTAAGCAAAATTATCAAATTAGCATGGTTCATTAAAATAGATATTCTATTATGAAATATATTGATATGACACAATAATAAGTTTTAATTCACTAATCTCAATTCCATTCTACGAATCTTCTTATATTGACCAACAAGATTTTCTCTTTTTCCCTACTAGTCTCTTTAAGCAATCACATGACAAATTTTATTATTTACTCTAGCATATTCATAAACTTATTCTACTAACATGATATCTAAATTAGAAGTAGAGAAATTGCCCACCTCTTGAAGAACGAATTGAGAGTTTTTAAAGAAAAACTCCTCAAAAGCATGATTGCCTTCTCTTCTCCTTGATCCTAGCCGCGAGCCTTCTCCTCCAAGGTGTGCAAAATCCGAGACTTACCTCATCTAAGCTTGGCCGGCCTCCACTAAGAAAAAACACACACTCTCAATCTTTTCTAACACAATTTCTTCTGTCTCTCTAAAATTCTTAGGTGCAAAGGATAAAGAATGGCAAAGGGACCTATTTATACACAATTCATGGTCAAATGAAGGGTTGAGATGTGTTTAGATGAATGGCTAAGATGCATTTGGGAGTTAGAAAAACCACCCGTTAGCACATAACCACCTCCCACTTTTCCACTCTTCCAAGTTGGCCGGCCCCCTTCTTCTCCATTTGCACATGCATATGCAATGCACGTGCCCCCACATGCACACCTATAATTATTTGTTCACTAATTTGTTATACTAATTTATTAAATGACAAAGTCTACCATACAAGTTGTTTGATTAGTGGGCTAGCTAGGTGGGCTAATTCTATGGGCTTTTAATTAATTAATTTAATTTATTTTGGGTGGGCTAGAATTAAGTTATTAGGCCTAGGACTCTATAATAATTAATAATTGGCTTTTAAAAGAGATGAAATATTTGTTCATGACATTAAAAAATAGTTTTAAGGCTAATGCACACATTAATTTGCACGTGCGAAACACGTGAAATCAAATGAAAAAGTTTATTTTTAATTATATGAAAATTCAGGATGTTACACCCCCAGTTCGGTCGCCCGCAACTCTCTAGACTACACTTCTTCTACTTGCTGTTGTCTTCTCTTGCTGTCTTTGTCTCTTCATCTCTTCCAACTTCAAGTACTCAGTGCCTACGTATATTTGAGGCCAAAACCCTAACAGGCCCCTGGCTTGGGGAACGGGCCGGTGCGGGCCGAGGCCAGGGTAAATTTTTTAAAAATTTTTTTCAAAGACAAAGGAGAATGAAATTTGTTCATAATTGTCAAGAACATATAAATAAAAGAGATATTCATAAATTAAATTATTTTTATGAATTACAAAGTTTAATATATAATCAAATAGATTAGTAACATTTTATACAAATTTTATCAAATTACAATATGAGAGAAATATTTTTATTTAGAGATCGAGATGACCTATTTAGATTGAAGAGAAGGCAGTGGACTATTGTCGTGCACTTCTACTTAACCTAAATATAGAATCTCATCCCCCCTAAATTTCTCAATTATTTACAATACATTATCCAAACTTAATTGTACTAGATGTTCATTCGTCGCGACTTATTGAGCCATTGTGTGCTTCATGTAAATCTTGGATCCTCTCTGCTGCTTTCATAGAATCTTTGGCGCATACTAACATTTTCAAATTCTTTAATGTCAAGCGATTCCTATTCGGGCTCATAATCCTGCCACCAAGAGAAAATACTTTCCAATGCAACGGTTGACACCGGTATAGTTAGCAAATCTTTAGCCATACGAGAAAAAATTGTAAAAATATTTTTATTGTTTTTTCAAAAATAAAACACATCTACTACATCAATGGGAGATTGTGCATTATACCAATTCAACTCATTTGCTGAATTGGTTCTTGGTTTTTTTGATTTTATAGGATTTAAAACACTACTAGTTGTAAGACCCTTTCCCTTTGATAATATAGAAGAAAAAGAAGAATTAACATTTTGAGTTTGTGTAGTGTTAGATGAATAAAGTCTATCGTAACTATCATATAAACTAGTCAAAATATGCACAAAATTTATAGTAAATACAACATCATCAAAATTTTGTATTCATCGTGTGGAGCATAAGTCACATTATCATTCTACCAAGTCTTGTCATTGTTCAACACCTTGAATTACAATTTCTTTCTTTTACAACACATTTTTTTACAATTTACATAAGCCACATTATCATTCTACCACATGCATCTAAATTCCAAGCTATAGGTACCTACCTATAAAACATGAGGATAGAGATAACCATAACTCCCAAAACTACGGGGTCAGCCATAACGGTGTGAGTGACATAGAAAGAAATACAACATGAGTAAAACATAAAGAATAACGTCATAAACAACATATATCAACAGTAATAACAATGGAGAATGAAATAACAAATAAATCATGAAAACATCGAGTGAAACTAGACTAAGTGTCAAGTGTAGGAAAACAGAAAAACATTATGCATAAAACCAAGTCAAGAAAACACAAATACAATATGATGACTCTCTAATGCATACTTATCAGATTCTATGCATTCCATACTATATAGGTCCGGTGCAAGCCCATATCGTTTTCCACTTTATAGGGTTAAATTCCTCGTTATGCAACTAATCTTACTACGATGACTACTACGAGATTTAGATAAACTGTAAGTTTCCAGTTCATGCCTCGATAATTCCGGAGGTCAATCTCTATCCACAGATAATTTCGGAGACTATTTTACTCACACCTGAGAATTTTCGAGAATACCCCACACCGCAATCTATGGCGCCTCATCACGCGAATATCCCATGAGCGTTGCCTCGACCCCGATAATTCCAGAGATCAATCCCACACCGCAAGTAATTCAGGAGACTATTTCACTCACACCTCGATAATTCATGGGATTATCTCACACCGCTGATCATACTGAGGTCCATAACCTATGTTTGCGCTTATTTCATCTTATCACCATCTAGTGCCTGTCCTTATCTTGTTAAGTTAATTAATAGATTACGAATCTCCTAGAGTTGGTGTACCCTGCCGGACTTAGCTTAACTGATCAACAACAAAGCCACAACTGTTCAAACCACAAAAATCTCAACTGCCGGTATACTAGTGTCCCACTCACCCTCTAGAGACTCACAACTCAACCAACAACACAAAATCTTTCATTAAAGCTCTTAATTCCATTATCAATACTCTCATATTAAGAAAACTTCTTAAAAATCAACGAATCCAAATTCATTTAAAATACTCACAAATTCCAGAATTGAAATAAAGTATTAAATTTATTAAGTAACTGAAAATCATAAACACCAATTCCTTCGAAAACCATATATCTTTCATTTAATAAAGTCATAGAAATTCAATTTAAATTCGATTATAATCAAAACATAACTCTCTGTAAAATACTGTAATCTGTAGTAAAAACATCATCTAAAACAGTAGATCAATAATCCATAATATCGTAGAAATAATCGTTCAAGAAAAACGAAGAAAACTCAACAAAACCAATCAACCAAGACACTGACAGTCGACTGTCAAACTAGTTCAAAAGCGAACGGTCAACTGTTAAGACAAAATCAAAAAAATTAGGAATTGACTGTCGACTGTCATTTTTAGTTCAAAAACGAAGGGGTCGACTGTCATATTCAAAAATTGACAGCTTTGAAATTCGTGCACCTTTTTACTAATACTTCGTTAAATCTTTATAAAATCATAAATTTGGAAAATAAAATTCCTGAGATGGTCAAATACAACTTTTTAACATAATGGAGTTTACAAAACGAATCAAAACTTCATCAAATTCACAAAAGAGTAATTTTTCATCAAATTCTTCAAAATAGTGAACTATATATATATATATATATATATATATATATATATATATATATATATATATATATATATATAAGGGTATATATGTTGTGTGTGTGCATCAGTAAAACATCAAAATTTCATCAATTAGAAGTAGTACAATTTTCAAATCAAACTCAGTATCAAAAAACTCAGATCTCAATCGAAATTTTCACAAGAAACAACAAAAATAATTTTCGGCCTGCACAGACCCGAAGACAAAGCCCTCTTTCCACTTCAAGAATTGAACTTTTGATCCCATAACCCCTCTACAACTTGTTATACACACACCCCAACTGATTACAATGGTTTACCCATGAATATATGCAATTATAACAAGTCAATAATCAAGTTTCATCCATCAAAACATCAAGAACAGATCATGTGTATACATATACAGTAAAGACTAGGTTTTTATTCACTTTTTGCAATAATCATCATACAACTCAATTTGAACAATCAAAACAGCAAGAATATGAAAGAAAGCAACCTACTCATGATTTCTGTTAGGTTCTTTAACAATCTCAAGTCATCTTTATGTAATTTTAATCATCAATAGCATAGTTTCATGATTGATTCAATCTTTATTCATACATATCTTAATAAACTCATTATATCATCATACAATCATCCATCATGCATTCTAATAGACAATTCATCACATACAACATGCATAGAACAACTGGAAATTAAACACATGTCACTCACCTTATTGAAGAATTAACCGAAATAATAAAGAGAATAATAAAAGTCCTTCCTTTCGCAAGAAAACCAAGCTCCTCGCTTCGAAACTTCAAGAAATCAATAATAAAGAAAACCCTTTGTGTAGTGC
This sequence comes from Hemerocallis citrina, assembly GCA_017893485.1. NCBI lineage: Eukaryota > Viridiplantae > Streptophyta > Magnoliopsida > Asparagales > Asphodelaceae > Hemerocallis > Hemerocallis citrina. The sequence goes on along the minus strand of CM030364.1, from coordinate 241,024,959 downwards.
AGCAAAGAGATGGCTGCACTCTCTTTATATTAGGCCGGAAATAGGTTATTAGGATTTTGAGTAGATTTTGCAAAATATCCCTTTTGAATATATCTTTACATATATAAATCTTTATACTAGAAAATTAGATTAACCAATTCAATTTAGATTTAAAATCAAAATAACTGATCAAATCTTGGCCGAAATTGTTTGTAAACCCAGAAAACGATATTTGTAATTTTGGTCTCTAAGTGGCAATTTTGCAAAAAGATCATTCTTTAAGAAATTTACGAAATGAACCATATCTATTAAAACAAAAAGTAAATTTTTTACATCTGAGTTGGCTAGGCATCATGCTCAACCCAAAAATCTGAAAATCTGGAGTTTTTACTACAAGTGGTAATTTTGCGCAAAAGCCCATCTTTTTGTAATATTTGCAAATAAGCCAAATAAATATCAGAAAATCCAGAAAATTCATAAATAATCCCTACTAATAAATAGTAGGTTTTCCCAAAATAATTTCTGACTTTGAACTTCCCAAGAAAATATTTGCATTTGTTTTGCACGTGTAAAAAGATAAGTTTCAGAAAATGTTTATTAAATCACCAAAAATCATTTTAATTCATTTATAAATCTCAAAAACATTATTTAAAAATTTAGGGTGTTACAGGTCTTGACCGACTCCATAAATATTTCTTCATTTAGTACGTTCTCATTCAAGAAATCATGATGTACTTCTATATGCTTTGTTCTTGCGTGAAATATTGGATTTTCTGCCAATTTGATAGCTGATAAATTATGACAGTATAGGCTCACCGAGTAATCTATCGACTGTTGTAGACTTTTTATCAATTGCATCAGCCATAAGCTTTCTTGAGCTACCATTTTCACTGATCGATACTCTGCTTCTGTGGTTGACAACGACACTGTAGATTTTCTCTTGCTATACCATGAAACAACAGTCGACCCTAGACTAAAGGTGTAGCTGGTTGTAAATCTTTGGGTGTCGTGATCTCCAGCATAGTCAGCATCGCAATAACCGACTACTTCACATTCATTGTCTTTCCTGTACATGAGACCAAAGTCAATTGTTTCTTTCACATACCTTAAGATATGCGGAACTGCTTCCAATTGAGGCTTCTTTGGGTGTTACCTGTATCGACTCACTGCAACCGCGAAGGCGATAACCAGTCTTGTCATTGTTAAATATATAAGACTTCCAGCAAGTTGTCGATACATTGTATGGTCTTCTAAATCTTTTCCTTCGTGTGTACATAGATTGACGTTGGTCTCCATAGGTGTAGAGATTGGCATGTAGTTGAACATCCCGTACCTGGACAATAGATCCTTTGCATATTTATGCTGGCAGAGAAGTATTCCCTCTCTTGTACGGTCAACCTGAGCCCAAGAAAATGCTTAAGTTCTCTGAGCCCCTTCACCTGAAACCGAATAGAGAGATTCTCCCTGGTCCTTTGAATTTTTGCCTCATCATCTCTGGTGATGATCAAGTCATCAACGTAGACTAGCACTATTGCTATCTTACCACCTTGATTCTTCACGAACAAGCTCGAGTCTGATGGATCTAGGGAGTAACCACATTGGACAAGGAACTCTGCTATCTTACTGTGCCATGCCCTAGGTGCCTGCTTGAGCCCATATATAGCCTTTCTTAACTTGCAAACGTACTCCGACTTTTCTTTACTCACGAATCTCGTGACCTGCTCCATATATATATCTTGATCAACTTCTCCATGTAAAAAGGCATTCTTCACATCCATTTGCCATAACATCCATGCTTTACTTGATGCTAAAGCAATCAACACTCGGCCCTTCGTGATCTTTGCCACTGGACTGAATGTCTCATCATAATCCAGTCCAAACTGTTGAGAGAATCCTCGAGCTAACAATCTTGCCTTGAGTCTCTCAATCGAACCATTCGGCTTAGTCTTCACTTTGTAAACCCACTTATAAGAAATGAGCTTTAATCCTTAGGCAGTGGAACTAGCTCCCAAATATGATTTTTTTTCCAGGGCTTTAATCTCATCCTCCATAGCCTTGATCCACTCATCTCTTTGACACGCCTCTTCGTAGGTGGATGACTCCTTCACTTCTTCAAGCACTGCAGCATTAAGCGTACTACGGATTTGGTTTTTCTTTGTTTAATCGACCTCTGAAACCGTGGACTTGGTTATTCTCCGATTGCTTCTATTTGGCTTGGACACTCCTCCTCGGTTACTTGTTAGTGAACACCACTTTGCCACGGGCTATGCTCTTTTGCTCATCCCGATACTCTTTCTACTTTAGTTTGTCGCTAGGCTCCTCTAGCTTCTCATGTGTCTTCTCTTCTAAATTTGTAGTATCTGGAAAAAACACCTCTTGAGGAGCCCACCATATTGATGCTTCGTCAAACATGACATTTCGTGATGTATGACACTTCCCGGTTGTCAGATTGCAACATCTCCATCCTTTTCTTTTGTTGTCGTATCCCACAAAGATGCAGCGGATAGCCTTCTTATCGAACTTGCTGCATAGAAGATCTGGTACAAATACATAACATACACAACCAAAAACTTGAAAATGACCCACAGTTGGCTTGATCCTCCATAGTTTCTGGAAGGGTGATACAAACCCCAACTTTGGTGTTGGTAGTCTATTGATCACGTGCGCAACTGTCTTCATACATTTTCCCCAGAAGAGTCTTGGGACATTCTTTGCATGCAACATGCTTCTACAAATCTCCGCCAGGTGTCGATTTTTTCTTTCAACGACACCGTTTTGTTGTGGAATATGCGGACATGTCAATTGCCTCCGTATCTTATGGGTTTAAATGTAGTCACATAACTTCTTCGAGGGACATGTCAATTGCCTCTATATCTTATGGGTCTGCATGTAGTCACAGAACTTTCCCCCGTTGTCGGTACGCAGACATCGAATCTTCTTCCGACTTCTGGCTCGACCCTTTGCCGGAACTCCTTGAACTTGAATAGTACTTCAGATTTTTCTTTTAAAAAGTAAACTTATATGTACCTCAAGCAGTCGTCGATGAAAGTAAGCATATATCTCATCCCACTGATGGAAGGTTGCTTAGCTGGGCCGAACATATCCGAATGAACCACCTCTAATAGTTCCTTCGCTCTGAACTTGGACTATAGATAGGGAAGTTGACGTGCCTAGCCATATTGACAACCTGTGCATACAGTGTCACCTCGGATCTCCAATTGCTGTAGGCCCTTGACCATAGATCGCTCCACCATCACCTTGAGCTTGTGGTAGCAGTCCGTCATCTCATTTCTTTAAGTTTTTTCTATGTATCCCGATTGAGCCGACATTACATCGATAGAATCTAACTTGTGCCCTTCTTGGATCGGCTTTCCATCGATCTTGAAATTTTTTTAGACTCTGACGTCCTCCCCTCCGAACACTACATAATTTCCTCCTGATGTTAGTTGAGAGATGGACAAGAGATTTTTCTTCATCCCTGGCACATGATAAACATTTTGTAATTGCACACTCTGTGGATTGAAGCGTGGAACGATCATTATCTCCTTAATGTGCATAATAGGTAGTCTGGAGTTGTTAGCAATGACTACCTCGTGCTCTCCTTTGTACTCAGACATACTGACCAGCTTTTCCTTATCTCTAGTCATGTGGTTGGAGCACCTTGAGTCAATAACCCAATCCTCATCGTAGTTGACTGCTAATGGCTTCAATACTGCTGCAAGTGCCGATTCTTCTTCTACCATCGTTGAGGTCAAATTCATATCAATGACCTCTTCTTGGACAACTAGTTTCTCCTTCACGATGGCTACGAATGCTTGTGGGTTCCATTCATCTCCACTATCATCTTTGTGATTGCTGGAGGTTGCTGCATTACTCTCTACTGATGTCTTCTTTTACTGACAGTCCCATGCGAAGTGTCCCTTCCTTCCGCAATTGTAGCATCCTCTTTCAAGCCGTGTAAATTGTCGATGACCGCCTTGAACACCCTGTCGTATCTCAACAGTGTGTGCACTCTTTTCCTGACGCCTCCATGCATCGCCCTTTCTTGATCGTCCGATGGTTTGGCCTTGTACTCTGTGACTTCCTTTGCTGCTGAAGAGAGCCTCATCTTCGCTTCTCTTAGAAACTCCGCCTGTTCATTGCAACAGAGTTTCTTGTGTCACCAACAATCCTTCCAACTCTAAAAGAGAATGTTGGGTTGGCCAACCACGAATAGCAACAACATACCCATTATATTCGGGTCTTAGGCCATGGATGATAATTCTCCTCATGCGTTCCTCCGAAATCTTTGAATCATCCTCTAATTGGGCCATTTCCTGACATAATGATTTGACTTTAGTAAAATACTGGGCGATAGACAACTCACCTTACGTGATAGCTAACAATTGATTCTCTAGAAATTGGAGGTGTGCATCGTTAGATTGTGAGAAGAGTGCATCGAAGGCATCCCATGCCTGCTTCGGGATAGTGATGTCTTTAATGTGCTGTAACAAGCCTTCTATTGTTGTCTTCAAGACAAACATGGCTTTTCCAGCCATAATCTTCCATTTTCTTAGTGCCTCTCATGCATCTTATGGATCAGTCGTCTCACCTCCACCAACGATCTCCAATAGATAATGTCCTTGTAGGTAGGACTCCATGTAGGACTTCCAGTTGCTATAGTTGTGCCTATTCAGTTTCTTGATGACACCGACAGCATTCGCCAAATTCGCCGTAGTGACGTGGTACGCTTCCTTGAACTATCCACACAATTCTGATATTTAAACAATTGACTTCACAGTCCCAGACTGTGTACTAACTCTGGCCTCCACGAACAATGTTGACAAGAATGCTCCTACGAATAAATTCGGTCCCGGACCATCGGCTCTGATACCACTTGTTGGATTTGAAAAGCTCAAAATATAAACTTCGAGTGGAAGAAAACACTACAGAATACACTTATATTTTTTGATCACTTACTATTGTATTTTACAACAATAGGACCCTTTGTATTTCTCACTCAGAGCACATGTACTTACTACCCCACTAACTCACGTAACTCTCACTCCACTACTTTCTCACTCTACTAACTGATGTAAAACTAACCCTAAATAAAGAATTTCCAAGAATCTTAAAGGATTAATTTTACCAACATGTAGTGAGGATCAAAGTTAGAATTTTTAAACAATTAATTGGTGTGATGGATTTTCAAGAACTGAATCACGTTTAACAATCCCAATTAATAATTCAACTCTACAATCAATAATTAAATTCCTAAGCATTCTTAGCAAGTAAAAGATTCAATACTAAGTCGTACTTTAATCTAGCAAGTGGAACGCTCAATCTCAATATTTGTGGATGATAGAATATCAAATAATATAATAGAGAGGATAAGGCAGTATAACAAAAATATTTAAAAAGTGGAAAAAGTATACCGAGGGTTCGAAAAACTCAGCGTAGATCTCGGATTTGAACAGCAATGAAGAGCACAGCACTCAAAGAACAGTAATTGCAGCAACACGTCAAGAGTAATGGCAGCAATCAGCTTCAAGTTGAATGGTAGCAATCGGTAGTGGTGGGGGACCACGGGATCTGGCTGACGTGGCTCGACGGTGGGAGGGCATCGATCGGTGAAGGCGGCGGCGTGAGTCGACGCGCTGCGGCGTCGGGTGCAGCTAGTCGACTGGAGGGGATGAAGACGGGGTTTCGAACTGGTATGAGATGCTGGGTCGACGGGAGGGGAGTGGTCGACTGGTGGGTTGACGGGGAATGAAGAAGCGACAGGGTCTGGGGCGAAGGGGCGACGGGGATCTGGATCGTAGGGGCGATGGGAATATGGATCGAAGGGGCGACGAGGGAGGAGGAAGAGGATCGGGTATGGGTTCTGAAGGAGGGCTAGGGTTTTGGTCGGGATTGGGGTAGGAGGAAGAAGACGGCTGAGTAGGGTTAGTGTTGATTTTGTGATTTGGGAAATTAGGGTTAGGGATTTGTATTTGGGGTAGAATTTAGAGTTTATCACAAACCCTAAAATTTGATTAGGATTTTCACAAACCCTAATTACTTGATCTCAATTGTATCACATAAGAGAGGGAGGAAGAGCAAAATTCAACACAATAATTTTTAATCAAGAGTGACATTCTTTCTCATTAATCTCAAGGCCTTTATATAGGCTCAAAACAAATCAAGATACAAATTTCAGAATATTCTCAAAATCTCAAAAATATTCTAATGCATAAAAAAAAGATTACATAGGCTATAATTGCTAAAAACAAATATGGTACTGAAATAAAATATTAAACTAATCAGAGTAGATGTCCTCATCACTAACTCTAGCACATGGAGACTTGGGCTTTATTTTTGCTTGATCATACAAATGAGAAGAGTGTTATTTTTACAGAGACTAGGTAGGTAGGGTGGGTGAGCTCTCCAGATCAGTTCATTAAAAAAAGTCTAATAACCTTGACAAACCACCGACCTTGACTTATAGTGCGGCTTCTATATTTTGGTGGATATTTCTGGACTTATGTTTGGTGAGGACATTCATTAACATCCATCCTATACAACTACGAATAATCATAGTAGAAATATCCCAAAAGATACAAACAGGGGCAGATCCAGGATTGAAAAGGGAGGGCGGCTAGGGAAAAAAAATCCACATAAGATAACATTCAAAATATATGTAAAGTTGTTATAGATACTAGAGAGGTATATTAAATTCTCCACCTTTCTCAAAATATACATTCTTGAGTCATTTTAGTTGCACCCGGCGATGTTTGATAGAGTAAAATTCATCAACAACTACATCAAAATCAATGTCTTCAACAAAATCTCTCTTAATAAAGATTGTCAAACAATTTGTAAGAAAATCATCTTCCATCTTGCTTCGAATTGGCTGAAATCAAAACTAATCTAAGAAACCCTACATTTACTAAAATCAAAACTATTATAAGACATTCATTTGATATAATATAATGGTCAAAATCAACATACATATATGTAGACTGAAGAAACCCTACATACACATCTATAATCTATTGAAGTTAAGTAAACAAAAATAAGTCATTTTCTTTGTAGCAATTTATTACACACCTTATGTTCCACTTCAATAACGATTAAATTCAGTGAAAGCTTACATTTGTTTATCCGTTCAAGGAGATGATAATGGTGCTGTCGGGAGGGATGGGTTGGGGGTCGGAACTCGGGAGGAATTATAACATAAAACTCGACATTTTCAAAAGGCTATGAATATAACAAAATTTGTTCAAGGTTGTATATTTTGTATATAAATCAATATATGTGAAAGCTAATAAGAAATTGAATCTAAAACATATCAAGAGACAAAAGAGTTGGACTTACTTGAGTTTCTTGAGATGGGTTTAAATTGAATCAAATCAATAGGTCACAAAGTGAGAGCCGGGAGAGAGAAGTCAGAGCTGATGGAGAAAGGAGAAGAAGGGAAAATGGAGAGTTTGGTTGGAAATAGAACTTAGAATGAAGGGATAAATTTGGGATTCAGCTACAAAAAAATAAATAGAAAGCCCATTGTATTTGGGGTGGGCTTAAAAAGTTTTTTAGGGGGCTGAAATCCATCACCCATTAATATTCCCAAAATAATTTTTTTTTGAAGTGTTGCCAAAAGCTTGGGGGGATGTAGCATACCCCCCCACCCCTGGATACAAAGACACCCCAAAGCTCACGAAGGGTCTCCTCGGCAAACAACCCCAAAAGAAAGTCGTCTACTAACCAGAAAGATCAATAGATTGTTGATGAGAGAGTTATTGAACCTCTTGTATCATCATCATCTCTTGCTAAGTAAAATGTAACACCCTGAATTCCATTTACATGTAATTCGTAGCTCAACATGATCTTTTACATCAAATTCGCACAATTTTATAAGAAAATATTTATTATACAATACGAGTCTTTACATCAACATAGCGGAAAATACAACAAAGAAATATACAACTTAAACATCAACAACTTAAATTTGAAGATAATCTTTAGCATCAATTCATCTTTAAGTCCTTGCCAATCCAAGCCCTGCACTAAAAAGTCTGTGGGCACGTCAGTTGCTTACAACCAATGCAATGTTATAAAACAACGATCTTCACTATGTCGTAATATAATGATTCTCCTACTTTAGCAAACACAAACTTCAATGTAAAACATAGTGTGAAAAGTGACTATTCTAAACATGTATGTGTATCCAATGACTTAATACCTAATGCAGATGTTATACTACAATGATACTAATGTATACTTGTTCGGATTCTATGCATCTCATTCTACATAGGTCCGAGGGCAAGCACCTTCGTACTCCACTTTAAAGGGTTTAATCCCTCGTCATGCATCCTACCACTATGACTACTACAAGATTTAGACACTGCGAATATTGTTTCTCGCCCCGGAATACTGGAGATCAATTCCGCTCCGTGGATCATTCTGTGGCCCTTTCGTCCATCGTCCCAGAATACTGGGGATTGTTTCTCTCCGCGAGTCATTCTAGAACCCACATCGAACAAATGCCCCATGAGCATCGCTCTCGTCCTAGAATATTGGAGATAATTCCCGCTTCGTGGATCATTCTGTGGCCCTTACGTCTATCGTCACGGAATACTGAGGACTGTCTCTCTCCAAGGATCATTCTGGAGTTCATAACTCGCGTTTACTCTTGTTTCATCATGTCACCAACTAGTGTCTGTCCTTAAGTTTGAAACATGAATAAAAATACCACCTAGAGCTAGCTTACCCTCCTACCGGTCTTACACAAAAATATACCGAGAACGTCGGCCAATATTGGCTACTGCTCAAAATCAATAAACATTATCATTACTTTTGCCGGTACCTGGGTCTCACTAATCCTCTAGAATCAACATCTCTATATGTTCAACATCATGTGTCATTCATACCCTTATTATTCATATTCTCAATTTCATGTATTCGTATTTCATTCAATTCCTTCATTTATTCTTAGTTATCAATCATGAAGTAACACTTTTTGGTTGGACACACACACAACCAACAATTCACTTTAATAAGATGCAAAGTTTCTTCGATTAAATAAACCCTTTTCATATTCATCTATATTTCAATTATAAATCTTAATTCTATTCAAAAGATAGATTTATTAGTTTCATAAAAGACTTTACTATATCTTTGTAGTTAAGATCACCTAAAATCATTCTCAATTACTTCGTTTAAATTCATTTGCAAAACAGTAAGTTCAAAATCAGAAAATTGCAGCTCATGCTATTTATAAAAATCATAGAAAATTATATACTTCATGAAAATTTGTGTTCTTTAGATCAAAATAAAGGTATACAAGTCTATTACAATTTCTTAGTTATAAGTTTCTCCAAAATACTGTATCTGTAACCCTGAATTCTTCGAAATCTACAGTAGGATCGAAATATTGAAATATTGCAACTTGTTCAGTCTTGTAAAATTCATTATAAATTCAGTTCTCTGTGAAAATTTGATTTCTTAGACTTTACAGAAAGGTTAACGAGTCTACTTCAAGTTCTTAGTTTTGACTTTGCCCAAATTACTTCATCTAAGATATTGAAATGATCAAAATCCGAAATGTGTCAAATTTCCAGCAACTAGTCAACTGCCAACCAGTCCTAAGTTTGGATTTTATTAAAAGCGTAAAAGACATCCAAAAAATAAGAAATTTTAAAGAAATGTTCCTATAAAAGTTTTAGCTCTAGATTCCATCTAGTTTATTAGACATGATTTTCCGAAGTGCAACTAAAACTTATAACAACAACTTTTTTTGCATAAATTAACAACTTTGTGTACAAATTTAAACCAAATTCATTTAATCTAAATATGATATACTAGTATGCACCCAATACTACTATAACAACCCAATCTAAAATTTCAATTTGTTAATCATGACAATTTTATAATAAATCTTTTAACTAGCATGCATTTATTTTCGTATCTCACTTTTAATTATCAATACAACATGCAACATATCAAATTAGAAATTTAAAGAACACATATCACATTTTCAATCATAAAACAATTAGACATACATACTACAATATCTAGAAAGCAAAAGAAATCACGCACCTTGTTTTTGATGCAATGAAATAGACTCCTATAGGGATTGTTCTAATGCTCAAACCAAGCAAGCCTTCACCTCTTAGCAATTTGCCAACATCAAAAGCTCATCTCTTTCTTTCTATTCTCTCTTTCTTTTGTTTCTTTTAGTGTACATTGTTCATGAATGAAAGAGACTTTTGTATGGCTAAATGGGTGAATGAAGGGATATCCACTACCCAAAATAAATACCCATTATCCAAAATAAATACCCACTCACCATTTACTACCACAAACCCCCCCCATCTCTTCAAATTCTTGGCCGGCCAAAACCCCTTGGTGTGCACACACGTGCACGTGCACTCTACGGGCACACACTTCTCATTCTTTTAGTTATTTGTTATTAGTTCATTTGTGTGTGTTTGCTACATGAAAAGTGTATAGGATTAAAAAGTGTTCATTTGAAGAGTAGAATTAGTTATGGGCTTTTCTTTTAAATAAATCTTCTAATGGGCTTTAAGATCGACTTTAAGCCTCTGAGTTTTAATAAAAAAATAAATAATACATTTGTAACAAATAAAATGAGAATAAAAATGTACATCACTTTAGAAAATTTTAGAGACTAAAATACATAAAATTTTACGTGCAATGCACGCATAAAAATAAATATTCAAATACGAAATAGATTTGAGTAACGTGGAAATGTTTATAAATAATCGGAATATAACATACGAAAAATATTTATTTTGATAATGTTACGGATATTTCACGTAACGGAAAATATACGTAATCGACACGTGTATTGAAAGCACGTGCAATGTACATAAAAACATAAAGATTGAAAATTAATATTTGAGTTGGCACAAACAGGATAAGAACGAATTTTGAGAAATGAAAAATGTATAGATAGATGAAATACAGAAATACGTAGGAAAATACGTTACGACTATTACTCGTAACAATACGAAATACACGTGCGTAACACACGTGAAACAAAATTGTCATAACTCAATTTTGCGGAGTGTTACATAAAATCTCATCATTTCTTCCCCATATTAGGTTCCTCGAACCTGCAAAAATTCATGTGTTTCAACTTGGTCGGTTGTTCTTGTTTTCTTCTGCTGCGTTGCATCATCGAATTTCCTGACAGATTCTAGTTTTATTTTTCTCTTCCCATTTCCTTTCCAGATGAAGAATATTATACTAATATTTGTTGCCAAATGTTACTAGAATTGCGATAACTACATATTTTGAATGAATTCATGGGACTTCCCTTACGAAGAAGTGTCCCTTTGTATAGGGTACAACTTACTAGATCCATTATTAGTTAGTGTAGCTTAGATCCATTATTTATGGCCACTAACCTTAGTGGAAAGTGTTATGCTTTCGAGGGTCTGGACTAATTTAACAAACCATCCATCTCTCCCCTTTTTTCTTTAATCTATTAATGTGTGGTCTATCATTTGAATCACAACTATAACAATCTCCACTTTGTCTTGAATTTGGGAGTTGCAACAGAAGACCTTAACCTTAGAGATTAATATCAGTCTCCACGTTAAAATGTATTCTTTAACCCTCAACAAATGTTTTTGACCTGACCTTTTTACTGATTAGTCACAACTATGTCTCTACCGGCCCTTTTGACTTGACAATACTTCTGATCCATGTCGACTTAGCACAATTATGCTTCTGTCGAGCCATTCTCTTGACAATGATTTCACCTTTTGTTGACTCCTCAAAACCATGCCAATGCTAACTGTTTGACAATGATATTCTAATCCTGTTGTCGTATCCTCGTTATCTAAAGGATAATCAATGCATCACTGACTCCACATCCCATAATCATATACTTTGTTGGCATACATTCCCCCGAAAATTACCTCTTAAAAGTTATGCTGGTGGTGCCCTATAGGTTCTTGATTTTTGGGAAGGCATTTGCTTATCTTGTTTATTCACAGGAAGTAACAAGTGGCCCTAGACAACCATGGCATGACCTGCACTGCAAAATTGAAGGGCCTGCTGCATACGATGTTCTTACAAATTTTGAGCAGCGCTGGAGAAAGGCAACAAAATTTTGGGACTTTAAACATATAAAAAAGGCATCTAGTTGGAGAAGCAATGAACTATTAAAACTGGAACGTATATCATGGATTCTCAGCCGTTCATCTGTCCTCAACCATGATCTACCTCAGGAAAATGATTCCGAAAACTGGCATATACAGGTTAAGATTTCAGTTAGTCACTCCAGTAACTTTTGCATAGTATGCAGATTTTGATGTTTTCAGAATTTCAGATTCTTAGGTCTATTGACTCTGGTTCAGTTAAAGGATTTCCAGATAAAGTGCAAGAAGCTCAGGAGCAGGTTCGCTTATGCATTTACTATCTTCAACAGTTCACCCAATAAGCAGAGATTTTTACTCTGGTTTTGGTGTTTAAATGACTCGTGAATATTTGTATTATATATTTCATGATGAACGTTTGATTCATTTTTTTTCACTTTCTAACTTTTTAATGAACCACTGCAGAATCTTGTATTTATAAAGAATCTAGTGGTTGACAAGAGCATCCACACTGCATATGTAAATGCTATTAGATCCGCAGAGCACTTCATATATATTGAAAACCAATATTTCATTGGTTCATCTTATGGTTGGCCGTCATACAGAAGTGCAGGTCAGAATTAGATTTTTATCAAAAATATTTTTCATGAGTCAAATTCATTTATTTTTTCTTATTCAGTTGTGAATACTATATGATGAACATCTTCCTTGCTGCCACTTGTGTCTGGATGCTTTTTATATGCTTAGAGGCGGATTTGGGCCCAAGCAGCACAAGCAACTGCTTTGGGCCCCCAATTTTATAGGACCCCGTATTTTTTAAGTATTTACAATGTTAAAAAGTAAAAAGTAATATTTTATGATATAATTATACTGTATTAACAGTTGCTTATTAGCTCAGTTAGTTAGTGTGTTGTGCTAATAATGTAAAGGTTACAGGTTTGAAACTTGTATGGGCCAATTAATTTTTCAATCATTTTTATTTTTAAAACTAATTATTTTCCCATAGCCATACATGCCATTTTACAATTTTATGAATTTAATATTATTTTTCACTTAGCCCATATATGTTACATTGTTATTCTATTATATTTTTTCAATATTCTATGGTATATCATATTTACCTGTTTATGATAAATTTCTAACTAAATCTTCAAGTGCATATGGTTGTTTAACATTTTAAGCTTCTAACTAGTATTCTCATATACATATATTCATCATCATTTTATTCTGATCGTGTAGTCTAATATATCATATTTACCTCTTTGAGATGACATATTTCGTTTTTGATGTTAGAGTTTGTCCGAATTTCTTTTTGCCACGAGACATTTCATATAAAAAGTGTACGTTATCATTTTTTTTTTTTGAAAGTATATATCTAAATTTGTTTTCATTTAAATAGTTTGTTCTCCAATGCTCCAAAAATGTTTGCATTTAAATAATTGTCATTTTTATTTTGTCAACTTGCAAAATGCCCAATTTGAGAACTTGCTTAGGGCCCTGAAACTCATTTACGCCCCTGTATATGCTTTATAAATTGACATAGTTATTCAAATTTATCTAGTTTTAGCAGAGTTTCACTTTTTCCAAAATACTTCTGATGTAAAACCAACCCTAAAATAGAGAATTTCCAAGAATTTTAATGGGTTAATTTTATCAACATGAAAGTTCTGATCTAAGTTAGAAATTTAAAACAGTCAACGGGTTTGATGGATTTTCAAGAACTGAATTATGCTAACAATTCCAATTAATAATTCAACCTCAATCAATAATTAAATTCCTATATGTTAGCAAGTAAAAAGTGCAATACCAATTCGTACCCTAATCTAGCATGTGGATCACTCAATCTCACTATTTTGTGGTCGACAGTCAAATCAGATAATATACTAGATGATAAGGCAGTAAAACATAAATACGGAAGAGATGGAAAGAGTATACCGAATTCGAAGAAACCCTCGTAGATGTAGGAGCGGACAACGACCAAGATCACAGCAACACACAGCAAAGTCAGCAACTAAGAACACAGTATTCACGGTGGGCAAAGGCAGCACGAAGCCAAGTGGTTGGCAAAACTGGACGACGGTGAGTTGACGGCGGGCGGGAGTGGTGACGTCGGCGAGGTGCGACGGCGAGCGGGGGTGCACGGGGCGGCTGGGGCGTGGTCGTCTTCTGTGCTCGGGAGGAGCGGGAGGTTAGGGTTTCGACGAGGGGGAGGGAGGAGGAGATGGGTGGAGGCTGTAGTGGTGGAGGTTATGGGTCGACGGGGTTTGGGGATGAGGGGCGCGGTCGCGGTGAGATGGTGAAGGTGAAGTCGACGGAGTTTGGAGGTGCGGGATGGGATTTTGGAGAGGCAATCGGGTTGGAGAAGGGAGATCGGTTTGGGAGTTGGCTGTAGAGGAAGAGGGATTTAGGGTTTTTTTTGTTGGATTGGGGGTCGTAGATTTGGGGTCGGGTGTTTGGAGAAGAAGAAGAAGGAGAAGGCGGCTGTTAAGGGGGGGTATGATTAGGGTTTGGTGATTTGGGATTAGGGGGAAATTATATTGGGGATTTTTTTAATTGGGGATAAAATTTTAGAATTAATCACTAATTCTAAAACTAGATTAGGATTTATCACAAACCCTAATTTGTATCTCGATTGTATCACACAAGGGAGAGAAAATGAAGAGCAAAACTCAACACAGGTTTTTTTTGATCCATAATGGCATGCCTTTCTCATTCATCTCAGGGCCTTTAAATAGGCTCAATTACATCTTGAAACACATCTCCAAAATATTCTCAGAATCCAAAAATTACAAAAAAGATTACATAAAAATGGAAATAAAATAAAAGTCCTAAACTGAATAAAACAGCTGATGAAGACGATGCCTGCGCTGATAGAAACGCCCAAATCGTCTGGAACCGATGTCCTTATCATTCTCCCCGGGTGGGAGAAGGCTCGACCCAGTCAAGTCAAAACCAATCCTCCTGTCATAGTGCTCCAAGAGGTCTGGATCCAAGCGCTGGAGCTCTCCGCGATCTATCCAAGTGTTCTCCGACTCCGGCTTGTTTTTCCAACTTACCAAATATCTATGAATACCACCATCTCTAGTAGAGATTATCTGATCATCTAAAATATTATCTAACTCTTTTGTCGATGGGTAAGTAGTATCTGGTAGTGGAGGTAATGGGGGAATCTCACCAGTAGGCTGCAGGGTAGGCTCATCTATAAGAGGATTTCTAGGGTTAAATTCTGGGCCTTCATAAGGTACTAAATCCTCAATATTGAAAGTTTTACTGATGCCAAAGCCTTCGGGGAGGTCAACAACATAGGCATTGTCATTGATTTTATGAAGGATTTTAAATGGACCTGCAGCACGTGCGTTCAATTTCTTAACAGATCCCGCTGGGAACCGTTCCGGACGAATCCGAACCATCACTTCGTCACCCACATTAAAAGTTTTAAATTTCCTTCTAACATCAGCTCTTAACTTGTAGTTAAAATTATTTTCATTAATTTTCTTGGAAATTTCTCTATGTAAGTCATGAATGCAGGATGCAAATGCAGATGCAGACTCAGAGACTCGGTGATATTCTAACATAGGGGCAAGATCTATAGGCTGCCTAGGACGATAACCGTGTACAACTTCGTGTGGACTCATGCCAGTGGTTCTATTCCTAGATGTGTTATATGCAAATTCAGCAACCGTTAATTTCAAATCCCATGTTCCCAAGTTCTCTCCCACAAGAGTACGTAAGAGATTGCCAAGACTCCGATTGACAACCTCAGTCTGTCCATCTGTCTGTGGGTGAAACGCTGACGAAAACTTTAATTTTGTACCTAACTTGTGCCATAGGGTCTTCCAAAAATAACTCGTGAATTTTACATCCCTATCAGACACAATGGTTTTTGGCAACCCATGTAGCTTCACAATATTATCAAAGAAGATCTGAGCCACGCGGGATGCATCAAAAGTTTTCGAGCACGGGAGGAAGTGGGCCATTTTAGAAAAACGGTCCACGACGACAAGAATGGAGTCGTGTTTTTTTTTTTGTTTTCGGTAAGCCTAACACGAAATCCATGCTCACGTCTTCCCAAGGGCGGCTGGGAACAGGTAAAGGAGTATACAGGCCTGTGTTCTGTTTTTGTTGCTTGGCAAGTTGACAGGTGTGACATCTGTGAACAAGTCTCACAACGTCTCTCTTTAGCTTCGGCCAGATTTTCCAAGAATTTCCAAGTCACAAAATGATGTAAAACCAACCCTAAAATAGAGAATTTCCAAGAATTTTAATGGGTTAATTTTACCAACATGAAAGTTCTGATCTAAGTTAGAAATTTAAAACAGTCAACGGGTTTTGAGAGATTGAGAGATGAGTATGCCTCCTGCCCAGATTTTCACGAGATCTACACCTCCTTGAAGGAAGGCATAACTCGAGTGATAGATGATTATTTCTTGAAAGATGATTATCTCTTCTATCGCTCCAAACTGTGCATTCCTAGTACATCCTTACGAGAGTATCTTGTTTGGGAATTGCACGCTGGTGGCCTTACTGGACATTTTGGGCATAGCAAGATCATTGATGCTGTGGAACATAGGTTTTAAGAACCTTTGCTCTGATACCAAAATGATGTAAAACCAACCCTAAAATAGAGAATTTCCAAGAATTTTAATGGGTTAATTTTACCAACATGAAAGTTCTGATCTAAGTTAGAAATTTAAAACAGTCAACGGGTTTGATGGATTTTCAAGAACTGAATTATGCTAACAATTCCAATTAATAATTCAACCTCAATCAATAATTAAATTCCTATATGTTAGCAAGTAAAAAGTGCAATACCAATTCGTACCCTAATCTAGCATGTGGATCACTCAATCTCAGTATTTTGTGGTCGACAGTCAAATCAGATAATATACTAGATGATAAGGTAGTAAAACATAAATACGGAAGAGATGGAAAGAGTATACCGAATCCGAAGAAACCCTCGTAGATGCAGGAGCGGACAGCGACCAAGATCACAGCAACACACAGCAAAGTCAGCAACTAAGATCACAGTATTCACGGTGGGCAAAGGCAGCACGAAGCCAAGTGGTTGGCAGAACTGGACGACGGTGAGTTGACGGCGAGCGGGAGTGGTGACGTCGGCGAGGTGCGACGGCGAGCGGGGGTGCACGGGGCGGCTGGGGCGTGGTCGTCTTCTGTGCTCGGGAGGAGCGGGAGGTTAGGGTTTCGACGAGGGGGAGGGAGGAGGAGATGGGTGGAGGCTGTAGTGGTGGAGGTTATGGGTCGACGGGGTTTGGGGATGAGGGGCGCGGTTGCGGTGAGATGGTGAAGGTGAAGTCGACGGAGTTTGGAGGTGCGGGATGGGATTTTGGAGAGGCAATCGGGTTGGAGAAGGGAGATCGGTTTGGGAGTTGGCTGTAGAGGAAGAGGGATTTAGGGTTTTTTTTGTTGGATTTGGGGGTCGTGGATTTGGGGTCGGGTGTTTGGAGAAGAAGAAGAAGGAGAAGGCGGCTGTTAAGGGGGGGTATGATTAGGGTTTGGTGATTTGGGATTAGGGGGAAATTATATTGGGGATTTTTTTAATTGGGGATAAAATTTTAGAATTAATCACTAATTCTAAAACTAGATTAGGATTTATCACAAACCCTAATTTGTATCTCGATTGTATCACACAAGGGAGAGAAAATGAAGAGCAAAACTCAACACAGGTTTTTTTTTGATCCATAATGGCATGCCTTTCTCATTCATCTCAGGGCCTTTAAATAGGCTCAATTACATCTTGAAACACATCTCCAAAATATTCTCAGAATCCAAAAATTACAAAAAAGATTACATAAAAATGGAAATAAAATAGAAGTCCTAAACTGAATAAAACAGCTGATGAAGACGATGCCTGCGCTGATAGAAACGCCCAAATCGTCTGGAACCGATGTCCTCATCAACTTCAGAGTTGTTATATTATTTGGAATATGTTTAAAGGTGCTTAGAGTTGTTCAAAATTAGCTCTAGTACAAAAAGAATAGAAAATAAAATAAAATAAAAAGATAAGTGTAAATAGCGAGACGGAATGTGGTTGTCTCTGATGTCTCTAAGATTTATGTTGCAACTTTGTCAAAGCAAGCAACCTTGATAGGGAGAACAATAAATGACCCAAGGTTTTTACCTGTGATTTAACTTTTTATGTTTGTGTCATTTTACTTGGTACTTCTGGAAAAGTTGCAGGACTATTCAGTTAAGAAATTATGCAAGTTGAATGAAAATTTCGATACAACTTCTTGTTTCTAGCAATGAATGCTTTTTTGTCTCATGCCATTTGCAAGTGAAACAAGTTATAATTTAGGGGGAAAAAAGAGGAAAAAAAAGAAAGAATTGGAGCTTGAACCATTTCCTTTTTAGTCTGTTTCCCTTTGATTTTCTTATTTTGTAAACTTTCAGTAGATATCAAAACTTAATTCAACAAGACTGAAATTGCTGTTCTATACAATGTTACCTTATGAGAGTCTTAACTCTGAACTCCTAAACTGACATCAGAACCAGGTTAAACTTTTCCTTGACACAGTTTCCATTAACAATTGATTCTTTATTAATTGATTATGATCATGTGTATTTCCGGAAACCTTAGTCAGGCAGCTGTCCTCTCCTCATCAACTAAGATAATATTGATCAGTAATTTAGATTGCTTTAATTTGAGAAGCAGTATATAATGTTTCTTTTAAAAAAAAGATCTTGCATCTTCTCAGCATATTAAGTACTAATTCCATCTCCACTGCTTGTTTGATTGATGTTTGCTGGACTTTGTCCGGTGCTTACTAAATATTCAATGTTGTAATGCTTGGTCTCTTTCAAGGTTTGTGTGTCATAAGTAGCTGAAAAAATGTTGATTCTGCTCGGTTTCAGTCCGGATCAGTGCATAACTAGTCGGAAAGCGATTTATTCTAATGTGAATAATTCTTCTGCATATTCTGAACTTTATGTCCCTTTGTTAATTTTTCTTGCTTTTATCACTTCAACTCTAGGCATACTTACAAAATGTTGAATCTTTTACTGTAATGTTTTACATAATTGTTGTTTGTACAGTCCTATGTTTTTCTTACCCTCTGCATAATTGGAGAGCATAAATATATTTGCATCAGAAATTGAAGTCTGAGTATGTTATGTTGAAGAATCTACCACAACTCGTAGTGCTAATAGCGAAAGTACACCACAAGCAATAGAAACTATCGAGACTTACATGAACCAAAAACAAGCCACCACTATATATGCAAGATCTCACAAGAACACAATCAATATGCAGAGATAACCAATACTTCTTATTCCCCAAGAAATACAAAGATTACAAAAAGATTACAACTTTCAATCTCTGTCCCTCACCTTTAAAACACTCGGCACAATTCCCTCTTGAAGTTGAACAATGATAACGGCTCACCTCTTGATCTCAAAGATACAAACCCTAAAGTCTACAGCCATATATATAATCCCCAAGTAAACCCTAAAAGATAAACACAAATCCAGCTTATTGGACCTTAAACTTGTTAGTCCAAAACACGTAGCGCTGCTGTCGGTAGAACGTACCCCCAGGTCGGTCGACCGCAACGTGTAAAGTCTACACCCGAGGCATGATCGGTCGACTGCACGGTCGGCCGTCTCCTTCTCTGTTGAACCTTGTACACTCGAAAATACCTAGCAGTCTGGTTGCGGTCGGGTGGTCGGTCGACCGCACCACAGGACAGTCGACTGCAACTCTCCAGAATGCACATCTTCTACTTGCTGTTGTCTTCTCTTGCTGTATTCATCTCTTCTTCTTCTCTTCCAACTTCAAGTACTCCGTGCCTAAGTATATTTCAGGCCACAGTCCTGGCATGTTACACCTAAGATTGCTTAATATTTCTTTTCGTAAGATCGATCCATTTTAACTCCTATTTTTGAACTTTGTCTTCATTGCTTTTCCTCACAACTTTGCATTAGCCAAAATAAATTTTGTTCATATCTTCTCCTCTGTTCCATAATTATCCAATAACTCGTTCATACCAAGCATGCTTTTTTGACATACATATGATAACAATATTCATTCTTCCATTCCCCATTTCAAAATTTTCCAGTTGGAGGGGTTCGTGAATTTTAGGGATGCTGTGTACTTCACAAACCATGCGCCATTTATTCAAGCTTCATTTTACTTTGGGAAGCTTCAGGTGGCACTCAGATTTTGGATTGAGCTAGTTAAGGCATTTTCACGTTTGACCTTTTATGATTAGACAAGACTTGCCAAAGCTTTAACTTGTCTTGTTTTAAGTTTCTTGGTTAAAGCAGATGAGTTTTCTTTAGCTTCAGGTGCCGGCTCACAATACAGGAACTCATTTTTATTTTATTTGGTCACCCGCGTTTTTTTTGTGGACTCTAGGCATATGTTAGTATGAATACTGCATATATAAGATTTTTTATTTTTTATTTTTTTATTTTTTATTTTTTTTATTTTGTTCTTCTCTTTTTAAGACTGTTCCAAGTGTATGAGAGTGCATCTGGAAGAACCATCTTACTTGACATTGCATATAAACCAAACTTCTTCATTGCAGAATTGTATTCCTCCTTTCATATTAGAAGTGTTTTCTCAGTTGATGTAGCTGATGACGGAAACTGTCTTTAAACCAAATAATGAACTCTGATGTGTAAGACTTATTAGTGTCATCTGCAAAGTGGGAATAAGTAAAGTATTTAAATTTTTACAGTATGGTGTGCAATTAGTTCGTTCTTTCAAAATTCCACTCTTTGTCTACTTGTATGTATGACCATTCTCGACAGAAATATTTATTGGCCCTTCTACAATAATTTATTGTAATATAAGTTTATATTTGATCTGAATTTATAATTTTGTAACAGAAGCAGATAATCTGATTCCAATGGAATTGGCACTGAAAATTGCAAGCAAAATTAGAGCTGGAAAGCAATTTGCTGTATATATAATCATACCAATGTGGCCAGAGAGGGGTTACCAGATTCTGCCCCTGTCCTAGAAATTCTTTTTTGGCAGGTACTGAGTGATATGATCTTTATTACTTTATTTATGATCAAAATGAATCATCAAACAACTTTGCAGCATCTAGCAGTAAATAAGAGTAATTTTCGATTACACTAGATCTATTTCTTATACTTCCTAATTTGCTGTCGATCTCTACTATATTGGTATTCTTAATTTCTTATGGCTTTTAACGTAGGGGCATTGCAATTTTATTTTTCCAGAGTCAAACCATGGAGATGATGTATAAAATAATTGCGCAGGAGCTTAAATCCAATAACTTGGCTGATAGACATCCACAAGATTATCTAAATTTCTACTGTCTGGGAAATCGGGAATTATTTACCAAGCAAACTTCACAGCCGATTGCTCAACCTTCAGATAAAAGTTCTGCAGTTAGTTCTCTCACCTTTCTAAGCATTTGTCACTGTTCTCTACTTTCTACTTCATGTAAACTTCATACAACAGAAAATTACAGAGCTACAAAACTCAGCTGAGTTGTTTCATGAATATGATTACAATGATCAGTTGATTCAGTTTATTGGAAAGATGAGTACTAAAGTATAGGTGCTAACTCTTTTATTCTCATATGTTCTATATATACGTGCACAAGTGTTTAACAGTTTCATCTCATAAACTTATGTTACAGTTTTTGTGCCAAAAGTTTCGGCGCTTCATGGTGTATGTTCATTCCAAAGGGTTGATAGTAGATGATGAATATGTGATACTAGGCTCTGCTAATATTAACCAAAGATCCTTGGATGGTTCAAGAGATACCGAATTAGCTATGGGTGCATACCAACCCCATTATACCTGGGACAAGAAAGGATCGCATCCTCAGGGTCAGGTAAGTGGCTGTGCTCTCGTCTTTGCTTAATTGAAAATAAATGTTATATAGGTCACACTTGGTAAGGGAGCTGTGTCACAAAGGCTAAAGAAAAGAAAAGAAAAAAAGAAAAAAAAAGTACCACATACTTTCAATGTTTTTTTTATTTTTTATTATTATTTAAAGTATCAAAAACTTTCTGATTTTTGGAAAAAATACTACAAATAATCTTCCATTATCGCAAATAAACATACTACCAGTCCTCTAGAACTACATTTACGATTTACATATTTGACTCATTTTCTTCTTTCCTCTTTCTATTTCCTAATAACCCATGCACATATGTGGTTCTAAAAAAATTTCCTCCATTATGAAAAATTAATCTAGGATTTGTTCTATTAATTAGTCTATCTCTCATATTGAGTATCTCATCTTCGATCTCATCACTTTCTCCATCCAATTAATCTAGGTTTCCTCATCCTTGATTCTTTTTCTATATCTTCATGGCCAAAATGATGGGTTTTGGTGTTTAATATGTGGGCTTCTCCGCTCATCCGCTCAATATCCCTTGTTATAAGCACTTGGTATATTTTAATTTTTTGCATGCTAAAAAAAAAACAGACAAAAAAATTCACCCATAAATAGCAAAAACCTACAGTCCATTTAATTTTACTAGTAATCTGCACGCAGGTCTTTTTTTCTTTTTAAAATAAATACCAAAACATAATCTGCTTTCGAACCTGAGACCTCCCTTAACTTATCACATACTTTATAAATTACCCCTAGTGGCATCAACTTTTATTTTATATTGTTGGAATTTTATATACACTTATGAACATGTACAGAACATTAATAACAACCTAAAACATATTTATATGAATCTAGATCTTAATCATGTTGCAAAAGTGCTTTAATATAAAATCCTAAATCATGAAACTATAGATCTTTGCTAAATCAAAAGAAGAACAAAATTAAAAGCGGAAGCACTAACCTGAAGCCATGGTTGGAGATTGTGCGAAGGGTTTGGATCTTCCTATATGATACGCACTTCTATGAGAGGCCGTCTCTCTATTCTTCTGTTGATGGGATGACAGATGGAATAAGAAGATGCGTATATATAGGGGACCATAACCCTAATTGATAATTATTGATTTCCAATTTTGCCCATCACAAAATAAGAAATCTACTTTACGGTCTCTACACGTGTTATATCACACTTAACATTATATGCTTTTAACCCATTACTTAATCTTGATTAGATCACTTTAATTTGGGTTAGACTTTAGGATAGCAATCATACATTTAGTCACATATGTGAGCCCACATAGATTATTTTTCAACAATCTCCCACTTGGGCCACATATGTTACTCCTTATAAATGTACATACTTTATGAGCTCAAAATTTTGCTATCATAACCAGAAGCATAGCCAAACAATCTCGTCCATTAATCATGCAAATATAGGATCAAAGCAATTTTTGTTACATTTATCGTAACTAAATTTATCAATGGTCACATATATCAACATAATCAAATGACATAGATCAAGGGTGAATGTGTAGCATGGAAATTTCATGTAATGTGATCTATACACATGCCTATTTCCAACTGGTCCTCTTTAAAACTTAAGTGAGGTCAGAACCAAAACATGAAAAATAAGTGAGAAAACTGAATTCTTTATTTCTGATCAGAAAATAACCAAATGTATAAATATCTCACACAAACATTTTTAAAATAAAATACAAACTCCCACTAAATCATGATATCCTCAAAAATACAACACCCATATGAGCTGTATGCTCATAAAAGACCTTGGGTGGTAATCCCTTTGTGAGCGGATCCGCTATCATGGAGTTTGTCCCAATGTGCTCTATGGACATCTGTCCACTTTGCACTCTTTCTTTCACAACTAGGAACTTTATGTCAATATGTTTCGACTTTGTCGAACTCCTGTTGTTGTTGGAATACATCACTGCTGACTTATTGTCACAAAATAACTTGAGTGGTCTTTCTATATTTTCTAAAATGTGCAGCCCAGTGACAAAATTCCGCAGCCATATTTCATGATTCGATGCCTCATAGCATGCTACATACTCTGTTGCCATAGTGGAAGAAGCTATAAGTGTCTGTTTGACACTTTTCCAGGATATAGCTCCTCCAGCTAACAGGTAAATATAGCCTGATGTAGACTTTTGCTATCTTGGCACCCTAGTGAAATCAGAATCAGAATACCTTATGACCTCCAAATGATCTGATTTCCTATATGTGAGCATGTAGTCTTTTGTTCTCTAAAGATACCTCATGACCCTCTTGGCTGCTATCCAATGGTCCATACCAGGTTTTCTTAAATACCTGCCTAACATCCCAACAATGTACGCAATATCCGGACACGTACATACTTGAGCATACATTAGACTCCCAATAACTAATGTATAGGGGATCTTTTGTATTTCCTGAATTTCAAGGTTACTTTTAGGACACTGATTGAGACTAAATTTGTCTCCTTTAGCAGTAAGGGTATCCCCTGATCTACAATCTTGCATGCCAAACCATTTGAGTACTTTATTGATGTGAGTACTTTATAGATGTATCCCTTTTGTGATAATCCAAGAGTACCTCGAGAACAATCTCGGTGTATCTGAATTCCTAATACAAAAGAGGCATCCCCAAGATCCTTCATCTCAAAATGCTTGGACAGAAACCTTTTAGTTTCATGCAATAAATCTATATCATTAGTGGCAAGCAATATGTCATCGATATATAGAACTAGGAATGCTTACTCCCACTGAACTTGTGATACACACAATCATCAACTACATTCATCTCAAAACCAAATGAGATAATTACTTGATGAAACTTGTGGTACCATTGACGAAAAACTTGCTTGAGTCCATAGATGGATTTTGTCAATTTGCAAACCATATTCTTTGGATCTCCCGACACAAAGTTTTCTGGTTGCACCATATAAATTGTCTCGTCAATGTCACCATTGAGAAACGCCGTCTTAACATCCATCTGATGTAGCTCAAGATCAAGATGAGCAACAACTGCCATAATTATCCTAAACGAGTCTTTCGATGAAACTGGAGAGAAAGTTTCTGTAAAATCAATGCCTTCTTTCTGAGTATAGCCTTTAGCTACAAGACGTGCCTTATACCTCTCCACATTACCATTTGCATCCCTCTTGGTCTTAAATATCCATTTACAACCAATTGGTTTTGCACCTTCTGGTAATGGGACAAGTTCTCAATCTTTATTGTCTTGCATTGACTTATACTCCTCATTCATGGCATTAATCCACTTTTGAGAGTTACAACCTTTCATGGCCTGATGAAATGTGATTGGATCATCTTCCATCATTCCATTGTCATCCTCATGTTCTTGGAGAAATGCAATATAATCATCCGAAATAGCATTCCTTCTTTCTCTCGTGGATCTCCTTAATGGCACTGGTTCTTGAGGTTGTTGAGTTTGTTCTTCTGGAACAATTACCTCATCTTGAATGGGGGGTTGTTCAACATTGTCTTGTTGAGGTTCCAGATTCACTTCTTGATCAATAATAGGTGTGGGAACCTGAACATTGTCAAAAGTGATAGTAGGAATTGGGTTTGTAATTGAATCTAATTCCTCCTCAAAAGCAATGTTCCTGACTTTATTTCTCCCCCCAAACTCAACTTCCTAAAAAAATGTTGCAGTTCCCGTCTCAAAAATATTCCTAAGCGTGGGATCATAAAACTTACAGCCCCTAGATCGTTCAGAATAACCAATAAAGTAGCTGCTCACTGTTTTGGAGTCCAATTTCTTTTCATATGGCCTGTAAGGCCTTTCCTCAGCTGGACATCCCTAAATGTGAAAGTACTTTAGACTAGGCTTTCGACCTGTCCAAAGCTCATAAGGTGTTTTGGCAGCTGCTTTAATTGGTACTCTATTGAGAATATAAGCTATTGTCTTTAATTCTCCCCAGAGGGACTCAGGTAAGGTAGAATGAGCAATCGTATTCCTTACCATATCCTTAAGATTCCTTTTCTAATCCTTGAAATTTGTCCCATTATGTTTGGAAACAAAATTGATGTTAGCAGTTATTGAGGCAGCAAATGATAAACTGGCTGAATATAGAACAAAAAACTAAACAAACAAAATAAGCTCACATGAAAATCCATATAAAACAATAAATTCAAATAATGGTTAATCCCATCTCAAGATACCAAGCACAACGTTAATATCAAGTCTTTGGACAGTAACATTAACTGTAAGCGGTACTCTTGTTGTAGTAATCAAATATTGACAATAAATCCTGTCAAATAACAAGTCATTCTTTGGACTGACTTATTGTTCATATGGAATACCTTATAATTGTCACATATTTATTACCACAGATGTGTATGAAATACGGCCAAATATCAACTTACCTTTGGGTCAGTTAATAAATGCATGAATTACAAACACACAATCATCTTGATATTTTAAATAAATTAATCTACACAAAAGAGGTCACTTTGGCGACATTTTGTTTTAATTAAACTATTCAAAATATTCGACATTCATAAGAAAAACCAAAACCAAAATTTGAATTTAAAATGTTTTCCAAAATATATTATCTTTTCCTTAATGACATAATTTTGCTTTATTTGTAGATGGATAATTTCAAGATAATATCTATGATAACAAAACCATAAATGAACCATATCTAATAATTTTACCTTTTTTTTTTTTGTTCTGGACCTTTAGCAGCATTATTCTTGGTGAACTCAAATTTCTTTCTTTTGCCCTTTACCTTAAATGTGTTAGCCGAATGAGTACTTTTAATCTTTAAGATTGGTCTCTTTAACACATCTAAAGGTTTCTGAAATGGTTTTCATTATGACCAGAAGACCAATGCGATTAGAACACTCTCATTTCTCAAAAGTTATTTTCTCATAAAGAGAACTTGAATCTGTAACAGAAATGAGTGTCTTAATCCATGCAAGGTCTAGATCTATGCACCTAGAAAATGTCGGCAGACACCGCAGCAATATTAACTTAATGAGAACAAATGACCATATAATTCACAAAAAATCAGTCAATATTCAAAACCAAATAATTGTACATCACATCTCAAGATATCAAGTGCAACATTAATATCAAGTCTTTGGACAGTAATATTAACTGCTAGTGATACTCCTGATGTAATGATCAAACATTGATAATAATGCATGTGCAATAACAAAACTCTCTTTGGATCGATTTATTATTTACAAGTGCAACCTTATAATTATCACATGTTTACCATCACAAGTGCAGATGTAATCCGGCCAAGTATAGACCTGCCTTTGGGTCGATCAATACTCGCATGGACATACACTTGCACAACATTTAATATTTTTCATGAATAATCTTCACAAGAGAGGACACTTTGGTGTCATCATGCTTCAATTAATTCACTTAAAATATTAAACATGTACAATTTGTAAACAAAACATGAATATTGATTGAAATGACTTATATATAATGAAAGATGTTTAGTGAATTCACAAAAAAAAGGTAAATCTTAAACTGCATGGCCAAGTATTGAATTTTTTTTTTTTTTTATTTTTTAAACCGGATGGGCCCCACACATTCAACCGCCACGTCATCAGCATTTCAACATAATCTTTATGGGATCAGATCTGAACCTGGGATCAGATTATTAAGGCTGTAGAAACTTTAAACCAATTCAGATGACATCATCATTCCACTTTAAACATAATCTTTAATGAATCCAAATCAGAATCCAAATCAGAAACTTTAAACATAATCTTTATTCTGAATCCAAATCAGATGACATCATCATTCCACTTCAAACCAATTCAAACCAATTCCACTTTAATCTTTATTCTCTCTCATCAAAAAACCAACAGTTGATAGCCGTAGGCTTCTGTTTCTCTTTAATGACCGGATTTTATACATCTCCCTATAGAAATATCCTATAGGACAGCCCCAAATTCCTTTTATTTTTAGATCTATGTAATAATTGATCTAATTCTTCTTTCAATTAAAATCATTAATTGAATTTCTTAAACAGGAAGATCAAAAGGAACCCTAAATTTCTTAATTTTCTTTAAACAAGAAATTCTAAATTTCTTCAATTAATCCAGCAAAGATGGCTCTGATACCAATTGTTGGAATTTTATATACACTTATGAACATGCATAGAACATTAATAACAACCTAAAACATATTTATATGAATCTAGATCTTAATCATGTTGCAAAAGTGCTTTAATATAAAATCCTAAATCATGAAACTATAGATCTTTGCTAAATCAAAAGAAGAACAAAATTAAAAGCGGAAGCACTAACCTGAAGCCATGGTTGGAGATTGCGCGAAGGGTTTGGATCTTCCTATATGATACGCACTTCTATGAGAGGCTGTCTCTCTATTCTTCTGTTGATGGGATGACAGATGGAATAAGAAGATGCGTATATATAGGAGACCATAACCCTAATTGATAATTATTGATTTCCAATTTTGCCCATCACAAAATAAGAAATCTACTTTACGGTCTCTACACGTGTTATATCACACTTAACATTATATGCTTTTAACCCATTACTTAATCTTGATTAGATCACTTTAATTTGGGTTAGACTTCAGGATAGCAATCATACATTTAGTCACATATGTGAGCCCACATAGATTATTTTCCAACATATATGAGTGACACTTTTTTAAATAATTATGTCGTAAATAAATTTAAACATTGAGGGTATTATGATAATTAACAATAGTTGAGGAAATGAATGGTTAATATAATTAGTTGTCTACAAATTACAGGTTGCCTATAAATGACCACTCCAACTCTCTCATTATAATATTGACTAGTAATTTACACGTGTGATGCACGTTTTAATAATTTCAAAAATTAAAAAAAAACCCTGACGTAGGGAGGATTTGAATCGGAAACCAGCTTTATATTAGTTTTGTACATGCGTTGCACATGTTGGTAAAATGACAAAATGACAAATGACACTAAGGCCTTCTCCTATTATAAGATTAGAGATGATTATAAGATTAGAGATGATTAGAGATAATTTCAAAAAACTTTAAGATGTAATCCATTAATAGACATGAAAATTTAAAATATTAAATAAGTATGAAAAATTAATATTGGGTTTTAAACATATTCAAGGGTAGTACTGGGTTTACTGATATCTTAAAACATTCTTGGGTTTAAAAATAAACGATGTTTAAACTTTTGGGTCATTTCCCCTAACTTCACTGAACTTTTCTTTCTCCAATTAATTTTGGTATCATAAATTGCGGTAAGGATGTTAGTTAAATGGATCTTAAATTCGTATTCTAAATCACTCATTTCACCGTGTGATTCTCAAATCAGGATAAAATGACAAATTTAGTAATTTTCATGTTTCTATAACAATAAAATAATAAAAATAAATTACTGGGTATTAGTGGGAGAGAATTTGAATTGCACACTTTGAGAGTCACTATGTTTTCTAAAGTTTGGTGTTAGTGGGAAATGATTTACATATGAGATTTCAAAGTTGGATGTTAGTCAAATATAATTTCATAAACACTGATTTTGATGAGATTCGATTTCTGTAAAATTATAAAACTACTAGTATAATGGACGTGCGATGTACGCCTAAAAAAAGTAAAGTCATCAAATTAAATAAATATATATTGAATAAGAAAAAAATAGTTTATATTTGAATGTTTGATTTGTGCTACTCGTGCAGTGTACATTTATATTTGTTGGATATAATTTAGACGTGTATTATACGAGTTTATATAGTTACAAAGTTATAATTTATTTGTTACAAATCCCAACTCTCTAGTTAAAATAGTAGAGATATGATTTTGGTGTTGGTGGCTTGTGATATTTTTCGTTGAAAAGAAAAAAATTGTAGTATCTTCTTCTCAAAAAACTATAAAACTGTATGCTATTCTTTTTTCAATCTAGCACGTCCTTGTAAAGTACAAGTTAAACACCATATGTACCAGCTGTTTAGTATTTTACTTCCAGATTGAGTTATTACTATCTTTCAAAAGTAGACATTCTCGAGCAGGAAAAGGAAGAAATTGTTGAGCATTGACCAATAAATAATAAGAGCAATAGAAGAATTATGGTTGCTAGGTTTGTTTAAAATATTATATTCCTAAGTATCAGATTGGAATGCATAGACTCCTATGTCTAGCTAATATATATAGATAAACTACCTTTGGATATTGTATTTAGGCCAAATAGTTTAAAACTGATATCTGTTCAAGTAACAAGTACAAAACAGGTATTACCCATGTATTACTCATAGAAATATAAACAAATTCATACATATATACTAGTAATTTACACGTGTGATGCACGTTCTAATTATTTTTTTTATAGTAAATAATAAGATATAATCTGAGATCGAACATGTGACCTCCCTTTACTCATCGCATAGTCTTTACAAATTACCCATAGTGGCACTTTTGTAAAATAATTATGTCATAAATAAATATGAACTTTGAGAGTATTATAGTAACTAACAACAGTTGAGTAAATGAAAGGTTAATATAACTCTCATTTAAAAATGATGGGTCGAGATTAGATGATTGAATGAATGTCTACAAATTACAAATTGTCTATAAATGACAACTCCAACTCTTCCATTATAATATTAGAGATTAGAGATGAAAATAAACCTACATATCCTATAAAAAAAAGTAATCCTAAAAATAAGGGACATGCATGTATATATATACTATTGAGATCTCATTTAATGTGGTCAGATTATATGTATATATAGTCCAGAGAGCTATTGACATCAGTGATGATCCAATAGGCTTGATTCTTTAGCTGACTTTCCATACGGAATCCTATCTTATAGCTAAATGAAATTAGAGGAGTTTCATTCAAAGGCGCCCTTATAGGCTTATACATAATCGAATGCCTAAATTATTTATTAGGAAAGAGCCCAAATTATCCGTACTATTTCTTCTGTGCGTGTTTTACTTATGTATCAAGTATTATTTTTTCAATGTTGAAAATTATCCATTTTATAAGTACATAATGAATGTACAATATACGTTCAAACCTCATAATTTTATATAGCCATAGGTTTTATGACATGTTGATCACATTAAACGGTGTATTCGGAGAAGTAATGTGTGTCAAATGAGTGATACTCTAAGAAGATTTCCTAGAGTGTTACTCTAGGTTCTTATTCTTCAATACAAATTGTAACAAGTACACAAGAATTTCAACTTCCGGATCCTTGATTATATCATAGATAGACCCATACAAATATAAATCATAAATTAAAAATATAAGTACACAAACGTTCAAAAAACTCTGTATCCTTGATTTGTGCATGTCAAACTATATTGGTGCCCAAGCAAATTATATTTTCTTGTAAATTATAAGGAATCAAAAAAAGTAAAAAAAATCAAAGGAATCTGCATGAAAATCAGAAAAAACTAGACTCTTTCTCTAGAACCACCCAGTACATGAATTTCATTTTTCATTTTTCATTCTTATTTCTTTTTCTTACCCTTCCAAATTACTTATAATTTCAAATTTCATTTTAGTTATTTGATTGCTCCAGAAGTGGTATGACATGTTTCAATTAATGTTCAAAATTTAATTTTTTTGGTTGTGTTTGTGACATGTGCATTTTTAGACGTGCATTTTGTTGGGGTGTGGTGATAGGGAGAGAAATCTCACCACAACTGTTGTTGAGAAATTTCGTCGAACACTGGTGGTATAGCGGAACTAATTAGAGCAATGAGTAAGACGAGGTAGATGAGATGAATCAATCGAAGTATCGAACAACCAAACAAATAGATCCACCAATCCAATACAAATACACGATGATTTATCCCGGTTAGCTTTCGCTTAATCTGGAGGGAAATATAGGGAGATATGATATTCAACTAGAGAAGATTACAAGGAGTTACAAATTCACTCAATATAAGGAATTAAACTGACGCACCAAGAACTATTCTCAAGCCTCACTTGCAACGGAGAAAATATCAATGAAGTAGTTGACCTATCATATTGGAGGCCGTTACAATAAATAGAAGAAGAATAAAGAGAACCCTATGTTAATCTTGGTATCTCAGTCGTCTGATATATCATGTAGAAGAAGACACTGAATATAAGTCGTACGATATGACTTAGAGTTGAAGATATTAGCCCAAAATATCACCAAGCTAAAAGTCCAAAATAACGTTGCAGCCGCGGGCGGTCGACTACACCTAAGTGTGATCGACCACAACTCTTCCATCCTAGACCCGAGGGGTGTGCATTCGACTGCACAGTCTTCTGTTGTTGCTGTTTCTTTGTTTACAACTTCTCCTCTATTCGGCGCTTCGACCTCCGTGCTTCGTCGTTTCTTCTTCTAATTGAACAACGAGTATACAAGACATAATCCTAACAACCTCATTCTTAGATTGTATGCGAGTGCTATCAACATGATGTGATTCTTCATCTTTGAACTCTACTAAACTCTACTTGCGAACATACTTGGAACGATATTTTGTTCAGCTAGTTGAACAAATCATCTACCTAATCTCACTGATCAGTATATCCCTTCAAGGGTACACCTCAGTAGGCGTTAACATGGAGTTGTCAACCTCCGCACGAACTCCACATACCCCGAGGCACTTTCCACCTCTTGACGATATTCAAATGCCGTGTTCTCTTGTTGAATATGCTAGTTGTGGGCCTTGTGGCAGACCAGATGAACTTATGGGAATATCGAGAAAAGAAGCAACACCAGCATAGGTATTTCGGATCCCCTAAAGCTTGTAGAGATTGTGTTGGCTTGGCCCAATAACTCTCTTACCTCTAATTACCTTACGATGACCATGAAAACATACAGAACTCCACCTCGAGTTATGTACCAACAACCGCGTGCTTCAAGAGTTCCCAAGGAAATCAGATTCCGTTTCAGCTGAGGAAAATACAAGACTTCCCTTGGGGTGTACCTGTTGCTATTGGGGTTTGTGGACCCAATATACGATAATAGGTTGAAGAAGATTGACGAGCAGAAGAGTCGAAATGGGAGTAAGCAGCTCAACAGCAGCCAGTAGCTATAGGCAGAAGTTGCAGTAAACCGCACAGGCGACTGCATAGGCAACCGGTTGTTCAAGCTCTCAAGTCGAGAACTGTATAGTCAACGTACATTCGACCATCTCGCTCTTTTTTGAAACCCTGTATACTTAAAGGAATGACCAGTCAACCGTCATGCTCTCTGTTGGAACTCTGTACACTTAAAGGACAGTTGCGGTCAACCGTCCAAGTTTATGGTCGACCGCGGTGCTTTTTGATCTGTGGTTGAAATTTAATCTGATGTATATCAATATATGTTGTATTTAGTACGATTTTAGGGTTGAGAAAAAGAGATCTATCAGCCATTAGAGAGGGAGAGAGGAAAATAGAGAAACACTACACCTTGGGGTGAGTTCTTGAGAGATTTGTAAACTTATTCTTCATATTTCTAGTGGAAACCTCGGGAGTGCCTTTGCGCAGGAAAGTATGCATTGCATTAGGTGAACCTCGAAAAAATCTTGTGTTGACTTTTGATTGCTTTTGATTTTATTGTTTTGCATCTCATTTGTGAGTTATTTCATAGTTAGAACTCAACAAAGTGGTTACAGAGCACCAGGTTGGTACAGTTGATTGAGATGGGGGACGAGAGTAGAGTCAAGGAGTTCGATGGAACAAATTTCACAGTGTGGAAGATCTAGATGATAGCATATCTTCGACAAAAGGATCTAGATGATCCATTATCAGGCATGAAGCTGGAAGGGGCGGAGGAAGGTCCGGCTGTATTGGCAGTTTGGAATAGATTGGATCAAAAAGCACTTAGATATATTCAGTTTTCGCTGAGTAGGAAGTCACTATTTCAT
This sequence comes from Hemerocallis citrina, assembly GCA_017893485.1. Lineage (NCBI taxonomy): Eukaryota > Viridiplantae > Streptophyta > Magnoliopsida > Asparagales > Asphodelaceae > Hemerocallis > Hemerocallis citrina. Next base: position 240,991,211 of record CM030364.1, on the reverse strand, counting down.
ATTGAGAAGGCAAAGAACACGAAGGAGGCAATGGAGATCCTAACAGATATGTTTGAGAAATCGAATGTAGCGAACCAAATATTTCATCTGTAGAAGTTGGTCAACATGAAGTTGTCGAAAAAGAGTTTGATTGCGGAACACATCAACAATTTCTGTATAGTTTACAATCAGTTGGTACCGTCGGGTTTAAAATTTGAGGAAAGGGGACAATCATTGTTATTGCTATCTAGTCTTACCGATAGCTACGACACAGTAGAACAAATTATTACAAGCATTATGAATAATGCGACAACCCTAAAGGATGTCATAGTCGGCATCATAAATGAGGATGCAAATGGTAGTAACAACAACAAAGGTAAGTCTCAAAGCAGAAATCACAGGTCCAAGTCAAGAGCAGGACATCGCAAAGGTGAGTGTTGGCACTGTAAGAAGCCGTGATACAAGAGAAACCAATGCGAAGAGTATAAGAAAGTGCAAGCAGGGTTACAGGTAGCCAATGTGGTAAGTATCGAACTCCGTATAGATGAATTGTGTATATCTGCGGGATTTGATATTACGCAAGATGATGGGTGCATAGACTCAGGTGCTTCTTATCCTTGTACACTCATGAGGGATGCTTTTGAGGATTACAGGACATGTGATTTTGGTGCAGTTACAGTTGACAATGGACAAATATGTCCAGTTGTAGGTAGAGACACAGTGAGAGTGAAGGCTCATAATGGCGGCCAATTGGTTTTTAATGACACAAGGCACATTTTGGGCTTGAGGAAAAATTTAATCTCGACTAGTAAACTAGACAAAGAAGGATTCGGGACAACCTTTGGATGTGGATTATGGAAGGTTACTATAGGTGCCAGGTTGGTGGCAAAAGAAAAGCGTGGTGATACGTACTTACTCAGATGAGGTGATTTAGGTGATATCATTACTATAGCATCGGCAGGTAGTTCCTCTTCAATTCTATGGTATGTCAAGTTGGGGCACCTTGGCAAGAAGGGTGTCAAGGAGTTTTGTTATAGGGATATTTTGTCGGGGCTTTAAAACGTTGAAATGGAATTTTGTGTGAACTGTGTGATGGGTAAATAGAAGAAAAAGTTGGCTTTCAGTTGAATGGGCATGAAAAATGACTTAGGAAGCTAGAGTTGGTACATATAGATGTATGGGGTCCAGCTCAGGAATTCTCTTATGGTGGTAAAGGATACTTTGTCACATTCATCGACGATGCTACAAGGAAAGTTTGGGTTCATGCAATTTGCAAAAAATCAGAGATGGTTGAGGCATTCAAAGCTTGGATGGTCAGGGTTGGGAATGAGACAGGTTGCAAGGTGAAAGCATTCAAATCAGATAATGGTGGTGAGTATTCAGGTAAAGAGTTTGTTGACTATCTGGCAAACGAAGGTATCCAAGAAATCAGGACAGTTCTCAGGACTCTGCAGAAGAATGGAGTAGCAGAAACAATGAACCGCACGATACTCGAAATGGCGAGATTCATGAGACTTCAAGTGGCTCTTCCTGTCCATCTTTGGGATGGTACAGTGGATACAATAGTGTACTTGACTAACCTGTGTCCGTCTAGTGCCCTTGATGGGGCCAATCCACAAGAACTATGGTCAGGCAAACCTATCAGTTATTCACTTTTGAATGTTTTTTGTTGTATTGCATATTCACTAATTGATAGGGAAGAAAGAAAGAAACTGGATTCTAAATCCATAAAGTGTGTATTCATTGTCTACGATGAAAATCAGTATGGTTACAAACTTTGAGATTTTATGGATAACAAGGTCATTCGCAGCAGGAATGTAATGTTCAATGAAGAGGTTGTGTACAACGACATACACACAGGTCAAGGGAATACAACTAGTACAGATTTAGATTCAGGATCAGACTCAGATTCAGATTCAAATTCTGAAGGCGGCCCTAGTGGTGGGGGCCCTACAGTGCAGCAGCAGGTATAAGTATTATAGGCAGCATGGGAGGTTCATGATGACCCTATTGGGAATGAGCATATTATCCAAGATGAAAAGGTACAACCAGAGCAGTTCGGAGAACCGAAATCGGTCGGTGAACTGGAACCCACATTGAGGAGTTCGACACGAGAGAGAAGGCCAACAAAGATATTTGATCCATTAGCTAGTGTTGTTCAGTAGCATGTTTTGTACACTGATTCAGGAGAGCTAGAGACTCATGAGAAGGCTTTGAAAGATAAGACTCGAATTCAGTGAGAGTTAGCCATGAGGGACGAGATGAACTCCTTGGAACAGAACCAAACTTGGGAGTTAACCAAGTTACCTGCAGGAAAACACGCTCTTATGAACAAATGGATTTTCAAAGTCAAGAATGAGGCAGACGACAGTAAGAGGTATAAGGCAAGGCTTGTTGTGAAAGGGTTTTACCAAAGAGAAGGTGTTAACTATAGTGAAATCTTTGTACCGGTAGTGAAGATGGCTTCAATCAGGCTTTTACTTAGTATTGTAGTAGTTGAAGATTTGCACTTAGAGCAGTTGGATGTGAAAACAACAATTCTCCATGGTGATTGGGAAGCTGTACATGAGGCAACTCACATGTTTTGAAGCAAAGGGAAAAGAAGACATGCTGTCTCAACTGAAGAAGAGTCTTTACGGGCTCAAATAAACACCACGGCAATGGTACTTGAAGTTTTATTGCTCTATGAGAGTAATGGGTTTCGAGAGATGCGAAATGACTCATTGTGTATATGTTTGTGGATATGAAGACAATGATATGGTTATCTTGACATTGCATGTGGACGGCATGTTATTAGCTGGTTCATGTATGGAGAAGATCAAGGATGTGAAAAAGGCGCTAGCTTTAGAGTTTTCAATGAAGGAATTTGGTGAAGCAAAGTAAATTCTCGGCATGAAGATCACTATAGATAGGTAAAACAAGAAGCTTTGGTTATCACAAGCGGACTATGTAAAGAAGGTGTTGAAAAGATTCAATATGGATGGCGTGATGCCAGTCACTTGTCACTTGGTCCCTCACTTCAAGTTATCTAAGGACTCGTGCCCAACAACGGAGGCAGAGATGACGAAAATGGTTGCTATTCCTTATGCCTCGGTTGTTGGTGAGTTATTCCGCAGTTAGAACTCAACAGTTTACTCCTGGCATCTCCAACTCAAATGTCCCCTTACCTACTACTTCACAAATCTCTCGTGTTTCCGTTCTCACACAACGCCCTATAGTAAACTTATAAGTAGAAAACAACTTCCTCTTGGAGCAAATATGAGTAGAATTGCCTGAGTCAAGAAACCAACCAGAATCCACTTTTAAAGAATTTGAAACAAGAAGACACAAATCACCTGATTCAGAAGAGTAAACCACATTTGCGGTAGAATTGCTATCGTTGGTGCTCTTCTGCTTCTGGAATTTCCAAAAGTTTTTCTTGATATGCCCTGACCTCTTACAATATCGGCAGCGGATCGAATCATTTTGCAATGAGCTTTGACTTCCAATTGAAGAACTTTCCATTGGTAGACAACTTATGGGAGTAGACGATGATTTCTAAGTCTCCTTCCTATGTTGATTTTCCTTTAAGGCTTTGATTACACCATCTACCATAATACTCTCCTTGGCAGATTTACCGTGTAGCATGGTAGTGATCAAATGCTTGTATGAATCTAACAGTGAATATATCAAGTTGAAAACTTTATCTTCTTCACTCACATCCGCGTTTATCACCTTGAGTTCAGATAACACCATGTTGAACTCTGTGATTTGATCTTGGAGGTCGGTACCTTCATTGATAAACAGAATAACTTCATCTTCTAATGCATCCGATCTCGTAACGACGAACTAAAGTAGTCAGCTATGAGTTTTTTCCCACAAACTCGCCGCTCTAGTTTCTTCAACAAATTTGCATTTGACATCGTCTGCCAATGATAGTCGGATTATACTTACGGCTATTTTACAAATATCAACCCAAACATCCTCCTTCATATCAGATGACTTTTTCTTCTTCTTGACAGCTAACTGTAGACGTTCTTGAACTAGGATATCATATATGTCTACCTTCCAAAGATTGAAGTTGATCTTTCCATCGAACTGCTTGATCTTCAAAAGACTTTGACCTGTAATCTTCACCAAGAGACTCGGCAGCCTGAAGCTCTGATACCACTTTGTTGGGGTATTGTGATAGGGAGAGGAATCTCACCACAACTCTTGTTTTGGAATTTTGTTGAACACTGGTGGCGCAACGGAACTAATTAGAGTAATGAGGAAGGCGAAATAGATGAGATGAATCAATCGAACAACCCAATAAATAGATCTAACAATCCAACACAAACACACGAAGATTTATCCCGGTTAGCTTTCACTTAATCCGGAGAAAAATGTAGAGATATAATATTAAACTAGAGAAGATTTCAAGGAGTTACAGATTTACTCAATAAAAGGAATTAAACCCATTCACCAACAACTATCTCTCAAGCCTTACTTGCAATGGAGAAATATCATTGAAGTACTTAACCTCTCATATTGGAGACCGTTACAATAAATAGAAGAAGAATAGAGAGAACCCTTGGTTATTTTTGGATATCTCAGTCGTCTGATATATCATGTAAAAGAAGGTACTGAATAGGAGTCGTACGATCTGACTTAGAGTTGAAGACTGAGCCCAAAATTGTTACCAAGATAAAAGCCCAAAATACCGTTGCAGCTGCGGGCGGTTGACTGCACCCAAGTGCGATCGACCGCAACTCTTCCCTCCCGAATCCGAGTCGATTGCACAGTCTCTGTTGTTGGTGCTCTGTTTCGAACTTCTCTCTTCGACGCTTCGATCTTCGTGCTTTGTCGTTTCTTCTTCTAAATAAACAACAAATATACAAGACATAATCCTAACACATTTGTACGTGAACATTTTACCAGTATATAAAATTAGGAGGCTTGGAGATCATATTTATTATGATCTAGATAATTGATCGTGATTCAGATTGTTTATGGTGTGGGCTGCTGGATAATTATAACTACTCAATTTGAGAAATGTTGCTGATACAGATTCCATATTCCAATTTCTCTTCTACTTATATAGGCATATATCAAACATGTACATTCACCACGAAATGAATTATAACGACTGGAGATCACATTTATCAGGATCTGCATGATTCACCACGATGTAGATTGTTTATGAAGTATGATATAGATTGTCTATGGAGTGGCCTGCTGAGTGATCATACGTAACCACACTGAGAAAATTTGCTAACCACTGATCAATTTGAGAAATTTTGCTGATACAGATTTGAAAGTCCCTTTCTCTTTACTTGTATAAACGACATATGGGAACATTTATATTTGCTATGAATAAATGGTCGTTTTTCTTTTAGGTCTATGGATACAGGATGTCTCTGTGGCGTGAACATCTCGGGGCCCTCCATGAAAGTTTTAAGGAGCCTAACAGTCCGGATTGCGTTAAGATTGTGAATGAGATTGCTGTTAAGAACTGGACAACATACACAGGGGAGGAAATAAAACCATTGAAAGGGCATCTTCTCAAGTACCCTATTGTGGTAGATGGTGATGGTCACGTTGCGCCATTGCCTGGTTATCAGTCCTTTCCAGATGTAGGGGGCAAAGTTTTAGGTGAGGCTACTAAAGGCATTCCAGACAACTTGACCATGTAAAGAAGCTTGAATAGTTGAATATATTCAATTTGTTTGATTCCTTTATTTAAGTTTATTGATGTATACATTACAAACAATATACAGTAAAAAAATTGTTATAATGTAAAATGTGTCGTATCATTGACTTGATTACTTGTGTTTATAATGCCTGGAGTTATAATGGAGTGGCAAGTGTTCTTTGAGGGTATACTTGGCAATAAAATTTGGAGAAAGCAGAAAACTCGATTTAATCTCAAATCAAACTCTCATGGCTTCACTGTTAAGGATTCTAAAAGTTTTCCAGTATTGCTTGCCAAAGATACCTTTAAGAAGGCAACCTAAACAAATAAGACCTTTAACAACTTGCAATGGTAAGTCATTTTCGGCCAAGTGCCCAGCTTTAGGGATGACAGCGGGTTAGGATTTGCCCTAGCTGCCTTGAACGTGGCTCTAGAAAAAGCTCGATATGATCTTGATTCTAATGGGTAGGGTACAACCTTCAAATGAGGCTCATTTGTAGGGATGGCAAACAGGCCGTTCGGAAAACTAGACCGGACCGGCCTGTTTTGTAGCTCAGACTGGACCGCTAATGTAGCGGTCTTGTCATTCATTTTTGGGACCGCGGTCCGTAACCCGCAGGGTAGTGAACTGGACCAGCCCGGATTGTATCTGTAATCGGGCGATCCAGCCCGGCTGGCCGACTGTTTCTACTTTTGTTTTAGTTTTAGTTTTGTGTGTGTGTGTGTATTTAGGGTTAATAAATGTTGTTTTTACCCTTCCCAATGACTACAAACAACTAGTTTCGCGGGGGGGGGGGGGGGGGGGGGGGGGGGGGAGAGTAAAATAGGAAACACAAAAGATATGAAATTATATAAATATAGAAGCCTTCCAAACCATTTTCTTCACACCAAAAATTTCAAACAATTCTCTCAACTCTCTCAATTTATGCAATTTGTGGAATCTCAAAGTTTGAAGAAGTGAAGAATGCAATCTTGAAGTTATTTTGGAATCAATCAACATTCAAGAAGCATTCACAATACAACTTTGAGAATTATTGTAGTGCGGTATCTTTATTATAATTCAATACTTGTTACTTGTTTAATATTATTTTTATACTTTTCATACAATTATGGCATCATCATGTAGTCAAAGTGGAGAAGAGTTTACCAATACATCTCGCCATGTTTATTTTATAAATTTAGATACCCATAAGGTTGAGAGTTTAATACCACAAACATTCCCGATTTTGATCATTTCGGCCTTCCCCCACAATGATGATGAAATTCATGTAAACACAATGAAACACAATAAGATCTTACCCAACAAAAAATAAACTCCAAGACCAGTCAAGTAGATAGTTATAATTATGATCATGAAATTAGACGTAGGAAAATGATTAAACTCGTTATTAAGGATGTGTTACTATTTACTTATTCAGAAAGTAAGAACCTAGAAATGGTTAACCAACTCACTATAAACATCCATTTCAAAAGAATTCATAGAAACACAGTTAAATCCAATTGTATCAAAATATGTAATGAGCTTATCGATACTTTAGTTGCTACTTTATCTTCTTTACCTTGTAAAGTTGCATTAATTAGTGATTACCGGAAATGTTGTAATGTTATTTTCGTTGTGTGCACTACTTGTCATTAGATTGATAGTGACTGGATCCTTTTAAAAATGATCATACAATTTGGTTATTTGATGTATCATCATAATGGTGCGACTATTGCATCACAAGTTAGAGAAGCATGTAATAATTTTGGTACTGAAGAAAAAAATTATTTCTATTAGCCATGATAATGCCGCCAATAATAAAAAAAGTGGTTCCTTCATTGGAGGAAGCGTTTATACCTCCATTGCTTAATGTATTTTATATTATATGTCACATATCCTCAACTTGTGTGTGCAAGACGTTTTGAATCTAACCGAACCTTATGTTAATGCAATAAGATATCGTGTGCATTTTATTGATTTGAGTGATCCTAATCTTCAAGAATTCGAACAATGGTGTCATCTTAAAGGAATAAAATTTAAAAAATTCCTTAAAGATATTAAAACAATATGGAATTCTGCTTATAAATTTATTATAATTTTCAGTAAATATAAATCAGTTAAAAATAATTTTTGTATTGCAAAACACATAGAAAACTTTTGCATGAATCAAGAGTGTTGGGAATATGCCGAAAGTTTGTTAAAATTTTTAAAACATTTTAAAGATGCAACTCTTCAATTTTCAAGTTCTTATGAGTCAACTTCTAGTTATGTTTTATTTACTGTAAAATTTTCAAAGAAATGAAATTTGACCATTTGATTAGCACAGTTGTTATTCCCGCTTAAGCAAAATTCATGAAATATTTTCATCATCTGCCTATGTTATATTGTGTTGCAAGTGTAATTGATCCTCGTATCAAATTAGATGGTGCAAAGGGTTTTATTGTTTTGTTTTATAGTATGTTTGAAGATTTAAATTATGATTATGATAAATATGTAGTGCAATTTGGGTCAACATTATATACTTTAAATGATACTTATGTTGGGTTTATGTCTTGCATACTATGGTTCGATGCGAAGAGAAGACGATGAAGAAAAAGTGGTTCGAACTGTCATTGAAAGAAGAAGAAGAAGTAATTGTGCATGCTGGAAATGAATTGACAATCGACTGCGATATTGCGCAATCGATTGTCTCGGCTCCTTGGGAGTGGAATCGACTTATTGCAGTCGACCGACAACGATAGTTTTGGGCTTGGGTCTGGGTGATCTGTTGAAGCATATCTTCTTCTCTAGGTATGTCTAGACTTAGGAGGCTAGGTGGGAATAGGATTAAGGAAAGGCGAATTTGCCCATCCATTTTGGCATTGGGGGTATCGTCCTTAGCTTTAAATTTGATATCTTACTTGCGTAAATGAATTCATTGGGGAATTATTACTATCTTTCCGAATCAAACTCTGAATAGATGACTAGATCCAAACGATTACAGTAGTTATGGCCCTAACATATCTTCCTCCATAGCAACATTTTGGATAGAACTCCAATCAATCCAAACACAATGGCAGATCCTTGGGTTGTAGGGGGGTGAGGACTTTAATGTTACAAGATTCGCAATTGAGCATCGTTGTAGAGGGTTTAGCGATGTAGATAGAGAATAATTCAATTGGGTTATCACGGAGTTGGAACTGGTTGGCATCTCAGTCCCGTATAAGTTCTTCACCTGGTCGAATATACAAGCGATCCCTATAATCGCAGAATTGGATAAAGTCCTAGTCTCACTGAATTGGTAGACTAAATTTCCCCCGGCTTGTGCCAAATCCCTCCACAAACCTACATCTAATCATGTACTCATAGTGCTCTCGTCCGGTGAATTGAATTCTAGGAAACCATCTAAATTCAGGTTCGAGAAGGCTTGGTTGGATATCCAAGGATTCCACTACATGATTATGGAAAGTTGGACCCTCCCAACACGCAGAACAAAAGCGCAGCGGTTTGGTGCAAAAAAAACATGCAGACTTCGTTCCAAGCTAAGGAAATGAAACCAGACTAGATTTTCGATGATTTGGAGAGCTCAAGAGTCGATCCTACAGGGTGTAGATGTTCTAGAAAGATTGGAGGAGACTGGAGACCTCTCTCAAGATGAGAGAAATAGTTTGTTAAAGCTAAGAGATGATATCGCCCATTTGTACAAACTAAAGGAAGTCGCATGACAACAAAGATCCAGGTTTTCCTGGCTCAAAGAGGGAGACACGAATATTGTCTTCTTTCACTAAGCGGCCAGTGCACACCGTAGGTCAAACCTTATCCTCTTGGTCCAGATAAAATGGGACGATACAAGAAGATGAGGAGATAAAACACATTTTCTATACTTACTATAAAAGAGAATTTAGGTCCTCGCTCAAAACAAATTTCTGGCATGAGAACTATGAAGATCTCACACAGGCACTACGATCCATTGAAGCCCCATTCTTGGAAGAGGAGGTCAAGGAGGTTATCTCACAGATGGGAAGGGAGAAGGCGCCAGGTCCAGACGGGTTCCCGATTATAATTTACCACACATTCTGGGATGAAATCAAAGACGATCTCTTGGCTGCACTGGCAGAATACTTTCGCCCTATCAGGCTCCTTATCTGTTTTGTCAAGATAATTACCAAGATACTCGCTAACAGATTAGGAAGGGTGATGAAAAAAAATTTCAATCAGGAGCAGGCTGGTTTCATCAAAGGTAGGTGCATCCTGGACTGTGTGGCGACAGCGGAAGAACCAATCATCAGTATCATATCTCAAATGACAGGAGGTAGTCGATTGGGAATGTCTAATGGAAGCTGTCGAAGGAAGAGGCTTTGGAGACAAGTAGATTTGACACTACCTCACCATTAGCAGGATAGCCATCCTGGTGAATGGTGCAGCGGGCCAATCGTCCTCGTGCAGGAGAGAGCTAAGACAAGGGGACCCATTATCCCCGCTTTTATTTAATATTGTTGCGGATGTCCTTAAGACCACGATGGATTGTCCAAGTAGCCAGTGGAAGGAACTGCCCCAAATGCACTATCCGATAATACGCGGATGATACTTTATTGTTTGGAAATAGAGACCCTGGGAAAACTATCACATTCAAAGAAGCAATATACAGTTTCGAAGCCTGGTCTGGATTACGAGTCAACTTCCATAAAAGTGCTCTAGTACCTATCACTGTGTATATGGAGGAGGCGAAGGAACATGTGCTCATCCTAAATTACAAAACTGAGAGTTTCCCTATCAAGTATCTTAGGTTACCAGTTAGACCATGCAAGATAATGAAATCATACTGGTTCCCTATCAATGATCATGTAGAAACTATGTTAGCAGGGTAGAAATGTAAGTCTTTATCCCTGGGCGTGAGAGTGACCCTTATCAACTCGGTATTTTCTAATCTACCAAACTAGTCATGTCCTTCTTTGAACTTTCAAGATGGGTTATCCATTGGATTGACTGAATCCGAAAGTGATTCCTGTGGCAAGGTGATGATATGGATAAGGGAGGCTACCACCTTATCCAATGGGAAAAATGCTTGTAACTCCTATTTCCCTGTATTTGTATTTTTATACTGTATTTTGTCCCATTGTACTCTTTCATCTATTTGAGATCCTGTATTTTGTTTCAGATTGAATAAAACCATTAATTTATTTTCGACTCAATTTTTGGTCCTTTCATCTAATTCAATTGTATGTGCTCCTTGTGTCGTTCATCATGAAGAATTGGATGTTTCTTCTTATTCATCTCTTTATTTCCATTTTAATACATTTTGACCAATTCTCCAATTGGATCCCACTCGAAACGGATACCCTAATACCCATAACCCAAAACCCCTATATATAAACCCTAATCTAACCCTAACCCTAACCTACCCCAATTACTGTTAAACCCCCTAATCAACCGCCGCCTCCTTTCTTCCTCCCATCTCCATCTCCTTCACCTATCGAAACCATCGCCCCCCCCCCCCCCCCCCCCCGCGTCATCTCCATTCGCTTCGCCTCCTGTAATACCCCGCAAAATAGCATATGGCTATTTTGCACTGTAACCCGTGCATTGACTAAATATTGCACACGATTACATTTTTCCTAGAAATTATTAGTTAAATTGAGGAATTTCAGACATACGAGCTGTTCTGAACCCGATGAGATAAACTCGGGATATCTTCTCAATTAAACTGTAGTTTCATCCCGATTGTTTCGACCAGAAAATTGTCAGGAGGAAGCTATAATTTCTACAAAACCTATATTTTATAGATTTTAATATATGTGTTACTTTCAATTAAGGCTAGTGTTTGGATTAAATGTGGATTGTATTTGTGCACTAGGATTAGAATGGGAATAAGATGACCTAGGGTTCCTTGACCTAACCTAGGGTTAGGAACCCTCGCATCACATCATGGCTTAGATCTTGATGAGATCCAATGGTGGGATTAATTCACCATGTGTAGGTTGACCATGAGAATGGGAAGCTTCCATGAAGTTTCCAAGGAAGCTTCCATGAAGCTTCCACATGATGTGTTGGCACTCAATCCACCCTTCATTCCTCCACCCATCCCACCCTCCATCTCATCCCTACACCTCAGCACACTCCAACCCACACCCACCCCTCCAAGGCCGGCCATATAACCTCCCTCCCATCTCACTTCACTCCATTTTTCCCAAAGCTCCATTCACACTCCTCCTTAGCTTTCTCCATTCCTCCTTGTTCAAAAATAAATAAATACATGTATATATAGGAAAAAGGAAGAAGTCTATTAGAATAGAATGAGTAGTAGGGAAGGAGAAGAAGAAGTGTAGGAGAAGGTGTTGGCCAAGGTACACAAGCACAAGGAGCAAAGACAAGCAAGCAAGCAAAGCTAGGAGCCAAGCTACAAGGAGATCTTGCAACTTCAAGTGGGTGATCTTTTGAACTCTTTGGTATTTATTTTGTTTTGGTATGAATAGATGTGTAGTAGTGATAGGTATGATTTTGTTACCATGTTTGAGTATGAGAAGTACTAGGGAAAGATAAATTGTAGGGTAGAGAATTACTCTTTTGAGTTTTGGTTAAGTAGCATGATTGTGAAGGTATGTTGGAGAATTTCTTACGCCCAAACGGTTTGGTATCTTGAGCTAAAATTTTAGAAAGTTGTTCTTCTATGTATGTAGAGTATCCATGATTTTTTTCATAATATTTGAATGCATTTTAGTAGCCCAAACAGTGGGTCCAAGTCCGGACAGTAAGCAGCCAGAATGGCTGCTGGCTGTGATGATTTTTGTGTGTCTTTCCGATTTTATATCTCGGAAATGAAAGGGCATTTTAAGCTGGAAATTTTTGTGGACGCTTTTGTATGTGTCTACAACCATAGTCTTAAATTTCGTAATTTTCCGAGGTCGTTTGATGCCCCAAAAAAATAGTAGAATGCGACTGGTCCGTAGGTGTCGGCTGAAGCCGACTGTGCTTTGTGCTGAAGTTCAAAAAGCCATAACTTCGTGTACGTTTATTATTTTGCTACGAACTTTTGGGAGTAGCTTGGGGTATGAGTCTATTTGATGAATCTCAAATTTTAGAATTTATAGAAGTCATTTGATGAGGTTTCAAGGGTAATTAGTGAGGGGCAGTAAACACCCTGCTGGAAATAAACAGCTGAAATGTAGCTATGTTTGAGTAGTCGTAGATCGTTGTGTGAAATGAATTTGAATGTGAATTTTGGACACGATGAAATGGTATATTTGTAGATAGAGAATCTCAAATTTCATGATCGTTGGACTTAGGGATGATTTACTATTGAATTTAAAAGTAGGGTACGTTCAGCCTAGTACGAGTTGTCTAGTTCGTGGAGATAGATATTCCTAGACTTATCGGTTAAGAATTTGGGCGACTGGCCAACTAGAAACTGGCAGTAGGGAATCATAGCCTTCTAACGCAACTGGGATTTTGAAATTCCAGGTTGTAGGTTGGAAGTTATGATTTTCCAAAGTGGGACAAATTTGGCCTTGTCGAGGAAATGTTTACTAGAGATATAAACTTTTCCCTTGTTATGCGCCCAATGGAAATTGGTATCTTTGAGAACATTAAGAATTGAATCTGAGGACGTGTCCAAATAGGAAGTTAAAGTAGACAATCCCACCTTCCCATAGGACCCGGAATCGAGTAATTTCGATAACTAAGTAAACTCTTATGATATCGGACAAGTGCAGCAAGTGTGAAAAGGAACGTACTACTAAGAATATATAAGGATTATTGGATGACAAGACGATTGAATTTGAGGTAATAGTCATCTGGAAAGTTATAGACTAGGGTCTTACCTTTCCAGAATGGGAGATACCAAGCAATTCTGACTTGTGTGCTAGGAAATTATGGACATGATGAGTTTAGCAACCTATTGTCTAGACTGACTTTAAGCTTTGAGTTAACCCGGGGACTTGAGTCCCTTAAAAGGAAGTTAAGGGAATCATCGACTAGGGGATGGCAACGGATCTCCTCACCTTCTAGGAAATTCTGAGCGTATTGGTTTCCGATGAGTGTAGCTGGGATCACAGCTACTGGTATTTCTTGATTGTTCCATCGGACAATTGATGAGGAACCCTCTGCCTACCGCAATATGGTGATCGTGAGCTATCAGATTTAAAAGATGGGTTTTTAGCATTTTATTCGGAACTTAGGCAAGTTCCTGTGCATGTACTCATGGTGGACATGAGTGAGTTGGGATATAGCTCTGTTGGATTGTATTGGGTGTCTCGATGTCTGAGTCTGTCAATAGTCAAGAATGGATAATTATGTGCGTACTTACCTTCACTAAATTGTATTACACCATCAGGGCGTCGTTAGACCACTCGCTGAGGGTCACGGGCCGGGATTATTTTGGGTCGCTGACCTATGAAGGTATTGGGAATCGGTGGATGTGATTCCGGGATAGTTGTTACCTTGACAGACCAGTCAGGCTCGACTTTGTCGATCGACACCGAATGTGGTTTGAATAACAACATATTTTCAGTAAACTGGACTGATTAGGTTTTTCTTTTATTGTTTCGCTCGAAGTCTGAATTGGTATTAGGGGTGATTCCCTATAATCCAACTCGTTCTGAGAGTTAGCACTAGGTTGTGATACTGGTTGTCTCTTCCTGTCATTAGGGATACGCACTGCGGTACGTATCTTGCACTGTTAATTTCTGAAGTACCATGGTAAGAACGGGATGCTGATATCCTGGCGGATCGGGGGTACCGAGGTCGTCATGTTCTATGTTGGTGGACACGAACGGATCATAAAGGATCTTTGCGCAATGAATATACTGCGGTATATCTGTAAGTTCGTCACAGCTTTCGAGGATGGTTCGACGCAGTAATTATTGGTGACTTCGGGGTAGCACCCTGCATTATTTCTTTTATTTTATTTTCACCTCCTTAACCATGTCATACTATCAGGAACAGGAAGTAGACCAAATTAGAATGCATTGCATAGCGAGGGTTCTAATCCCTAAACATGGAGACAACGGCTTGATTTGGAAAGTATGTAGTATGGGATGCATACATTTCCAAAGTCTCGCTTGCATTAGACTAAGTACGTTGGCTTGACCTGGGTCACATGTAGTATGGGATGCATGTGCATCCAGAGTCTTGCTGACATTAGATTAAGTGCATCTGTTCTATACTCTGTATTGTTGCATTAGACTCAGGTCATGACATACACGAACACTAGGAAATCAGGATGCACGTTGAATTTTCCATTCAAGATGAATTTGTGAGTGTGATAGTTTGAGGATTGCTGTTTCCTTATCAGCATTGCGTCAGTAGAATTACTGACGTACCCCACCTTTTAGGTACATGGATATCAGGTCACGAGTATAGGAGAGCCCAAGATCAGCAGGGCATCCAAGTAGTGGCAGAATGAACATCTATCCTTCGAGCGGGTGCAGAATTATCAGGTTCGCATATCAGAAGGCTCAAGCCGAGAGGCAAGTCTCAGAAGGGGCAGATAGACCACTCCGCAGAGTTTCGGCAGTGACCAAGGGATTGCCGATCTGGAAGACAGCCGATGGCTTCACAAGAAAAGTTTAAATATTCTTGTAATCAGTTGTAATAAGTTATGTAATTTGTATTCCTGGTCCAAGGACAATTTGATATTTGTAATTATTAATGTAACAACTCTGATGGCAATAAAAATATTTCCATGTTATTTACTGTGTTGAGATGCATTTGAAGACAATGATCTTGGTGATGTCACGGATGTCCGATAATGGGGATCCGGGGCGTTACACCTCCCTCTCATCTTCACCACTCCGACCACCACCCAGTCGCTTCTCGCCCTCATCAACCGCCACTGAACCACCCATCCGCCATCGTCCCTGTCTTCCTGTCCACACCCGAACCCAATCCACCTTCGCCATTATTCTGCAACCCATATCACCATTGCCTCCGATCACCAGCGCCAACATCATCTCGCCTCCTCCACCCTCACATCACCTTCCCACTCCGATCATCTTCGCCATTCACACAGAACCACCCATCCATCACCACACCGCCATCGCCATTCACCATTACCCAAACTCCCATCCTCTTCAACCTCGCAACCCATCACCCAAACCCATATCTCCATCCCACTACCTCGCCGCACCCCTCATCGCCTCGCCGTCGCCTCCTCAATCCGACCTCCGTTCGCGCTGTCGACACCTCGAACCACCACAGACTTTTCCTCCGCTCTCCTCCCCTGTTTCGAACTCGAGAACAGAGGATCGTCTCGTCGTCGCTGCTGTCGCTTTCTGCCACAGTCATGCCACCACCAGCGTCGCGAGCCTCGCCTCGTCACCGTCGAAGCCATCGCCGCGGCCGGTCACCGCCGCTCCCTCCCTCTCCCTCGCTCTCTGCCGATCGAAAGAAGGAAGAAGAAGCAGTTGGTGCCATTTGAGTTTGGCCGTTGGATCGCTTCAAGATCCGTGCAACTCAAGCCTGATCTGATCGCTATCCCCTGTTCTGCCACGGCGAATCCAGAGTCACTGTTCCGCTGTTCGGCCAGATCCGCTGTGCGGGAGTAATCCTATTCGCTGATTTCGCTGTTTTGCTGTTTTGCCGCGCCGGATCGAGAGTCGCTGCACGCTGTTTTGGCTGATCTGGTGTGGGAAAATTCGCTCTACTGTTGGATTTTAGCACGTGCTTTTGGGAGACTTCGCCCGGGAATTTTCAATCCCGTTTTCTTCAACAATCGGATCTATTCGTCGTCAATCAAGGCAAGTATTCCTCTTGTACACATTTTTGTTCAGTACAAGCATTCCTTGAAAATACTACAAATAGTTAGAAATTGTGACTCCTCCTTGACTATCGTTGTTGATCAAATATTAAACCTCCTCAATTTTATAATCTTAAGAGTCACAATAATTTCGTTGTATTATATTATAACTACTTGGACTCATTTTACTCCCTGAACACATGGACACATGAATTAAAGAGCCCCAGATGTGTAGACATATGTTATATCTTGTACTTGATGGTCTTGCAACCATTTCGGCTTGAAAAACAATTATTACTTGCTGTTTTGATAATCATTTCTCTGTATTTATATCACACATTAACCTAGACGCCTAATAACAAATTTCATGTAATCTATACTAGTAAGATATTCCCATATGTTGCTGTCCTGAATCTTGTTATGCTGTTTTGACCCCTTTAACATCAGAATCTGAACCCGAGCCCTGAATAGAAAATGTAGCTCTAGATGTCTAGATGTCGATAGCCTCTGAAATTTTCGAATTTGGAGTTGCGGTTTAGGAGTTATTGCAGTTTTACTGCAGTTGTGTCGGTAGACGCAGATTCGCAAAACTGCTGCACACCTTTACTTTGCAAATTAATTTAACTATGTTAACAGCAAGCGTTTGACTTGAAATTTTATATACAGTTGCTGGACACCCTATAGAACATCCCCAATTTTTCTTAGAATTAATTAATGATATTTCGACCCTGTTTCACATGTTTAAACTTCGATTCATAAATTCTGTCTGAACACATTAACTATGTAATTCGCTGGACACATGTTCCCACCACTTTCTCGTACCTTGTTTCACACACCTGCATGCTTGCTTGATAAGAATTAATAAAAGTAAAAAGCCGGGGTTTAAGGGAAAGACCATAGTGGTGGACAATATAGGTAAGTGTACTCGGAAGGGGACCCGTGTTTTCCAGTACTCGGTTCATGAACCTGTTGCACTTGATGTATTCATGGAGTCAGTTACTTGGCTCATGAACCTGTTGTATTCATGAACCCACTGTGTGGATCATGAACCTGTTAGTATTCACGAACTTGCTTCGTGAACTTGTTATTTATTTTCGTATTCATGAACCGTACCTGCTTGATACTTGATACCTGAGTACACCGCCCTATAGACTCCATTACTAGGTTTAAACGAAATTGCATTGTCTGTAGCAACCATGTAGTAAAAAGATGGATGCATGAAGTGCTACCTAGATAGTAATAACTACAAGACTTGATTACATGAAACTTGAACATGACACCTGTTACTTGATACTTGATGATATGATACATGAAACATGATACATGAGACTTTTTTTGATGATACGGATAGAGTCAAAAGACTCCAGCCAGCAATTAATAATATATAACGATCAAAAAGTTACAAGAGAGGTTTTACAAGCGGTAAAACGATGCAAAAGCTAAAAGATATACAGATGCAGGGGGCAAAAAGGCCATCCCCTAACAGAAACAATGCTACATAAATAAAACAACTATACATACAGAACTGAACATGCAGCATCCTCAGAAGAAGGAACCAACACCACCAGCGGTATAGCAGAAGACAGTACCGGAGCTCCAGCGAGTTTAGTGGGGATCATCTCAGACAAAAAAACGAACAAACTCCAAAATGGGGTACTAAGCCGTAAGCCAGGAAGATTGGGAATGAAACGGAGCGCCTTGACGCTCCCAAGAGGAATACAACCTCCCACTCCGGCTCGCTACCTCAAGGCACAATGATCTGTCACTAGTAAGAAGTGGAGTCACGGAGCACCGCTCTCTCACAAAGTAGGGGAGGGAGTGACTCAAAACTGTAGAAGCTGAGGATCAGAAATAGATGCTGCTTTCCTAGCCAGAATACGAGCGCTCACCCGATTCTGCAAATTACAATAGACTTTCTTATTGTATTTCCGCTTGACAGTGGAAGGGATTTCCTTCACCAATGGAGGCAAATCTGCATCAGGGTTTGACCTGCTAGGTACATCTTGGATGATGCGATAAGATGGAAATAGCATACTGGAATCAACTAAAGATGCTATAGGGCTGGGTTTAGAAAGGTAGGGAAAGCGGGAGAAAGAAAAGTAAACAAGTAAAGGCGAAAGCTTGGGGGGAAGAGATTGCAGGTTGTGCAAAACCTCCATTAGGAGGTGATTGATCCAAGTTTGAACCCCTAAAACTTGATACAACGAAACGATGCATCCCGGAAAATGAAAAGAGAATGTCGAAAGTTTGGGAGAAGAAAACATCATAGAACAAGGATAATTATAATAAATTGAAGGAGCCTTAGAAGAAAGATTCGCCTTGATAGTATGCATCTGAGGGCCTGAAATGCGACGTTGCATAGCGTGCCCAAACATACTTCGAGACCAAGAACGACAAGTGACAAAGGATTTAAATAAACCTTCGTGATTAAACAAATTCAAACTCAGTGAAGGCGCCACTGAAGAACATGGGCCACGAACCTTGTAATGACCCAACCGAGGGAAGGAGACCAGTTGCGAAAACACCTTACGGTCCCTAAAAAGGTTAGCAATATTAGGATGCCGAAGATTGGCAATAGAATCACAATAGGCAGTGGAAGAGATGGTGGAGTTCATAGCTGGTAAAGGGACAACTGCCAAGGAGTTGAGTTCCTTTCCAGGAACAATACTAAACTTCCTAGCCAAGCTAGCAAGGTACTTGCGCTTTAAAAGGGGGTAGTTTAGAAAGGAGAGAAGTTTGGCCGGAAGGAGATGACCTTTAGGGAAACCAAGGAGTTTTTGAAGAGAAAAACATCTACTGCGCGAATGACCAAACTTATCACAGAAAATGCACCTAATTTTATTCATGCACTCGCGTTTGAAATGCCCGGGAAGAAGGCATCTGAAGCAAACCACAAGAGGGTCGGCCCTACAAGAGGAAGGGGAGATAGTGGAGATTGCAGAGCACTGAGAAAGATATGAGATATCGGGTCGAGGAGAATACAACTCCCTTTGCGATACTAAAACCGGCACTAAATTTTTAGACTTGGCATCATGCTCGGCGAGATGCATTGTAGGAACCAGACCAACAATGCCTTACAAGTTCACCAGCAAAGAAGGACACTGTACAAAAAAAGGGGGACAGTACAGTTCCAAATGCACCAAAATAGCACCACCAAGGAAGTAAACCGTGGAGCACGAGGGGGGCTAAAAACTCCCTCAAAATAGAGAGAAAAGGAAGGAGAAAAGAATCGATAAGGGAAGAATAATAGACGTAACTGATCTTGAGCGAACTGTTGCTCAGGGCTCAGCGAAACGCTGAAACCAAATACTAATGGAACGGAGCCGCCGGGGGAAGAGAAGAAAAGTTGTGATAAATAACACTAGATCCACAAGCAATGCCACAGCAATGAAAAATCGAAATCGTACACTATCTAAATAAACGTTTAGATATCTCAACACACTAGAGACAGAGAAGCTCTACCAAAGACCAACACTACACACAGCACCCAAATATTGCAGTATACTCACAGTGGGGATACGGTGGCACCACCGGGAATACACTCACAGACCAAGGATGAGACGGAGAACCGCTGGAGAATGGGATCCACCGGAAGGAGTCACTAAGCAGGGGGGACTGCCGGATGAAACGCGCGACAGAGAAAGGCCCTGGAAGCACCACCGCAGGAAGCAATCGAGAAGGGCGCGGTCTCCTCCGGGGTCGGGTGAGAACACTCCGAGCGAAACGACGATAGTGGGACGGCGATGAGAGAACCGGGGGAGAGAGTGGGTCGACAATCGAGGCGAAGGAGAGAGGCTAAAATAAGGAGATGGGTCGAGAGAAGAGAGAGAGCTGACCAAGTTTAATGAAGGGGAGGAGGGTCGAAAGGGTGAGCAGCCGCCGGATCTGGCTGGTGAAAGCCGGAGAAGAAGCAGTTGAGAGCAGCCGCATGATACATGAGACTTGAAACATGAAACTTGAACTTGACAACTTGTTACCTGATACTCGACAACTTGTTACTTGAGACTTGACACTTAAAATAAAATTTTGACACTAGACTTGGCACTTGTTACATGATACTAGACTTGAGACTTGTCACTTGATGTTAGATACCCCTACAGGTTTACTTGTCATGTGTTTTACCATTAGCAATTGTTATCCAGCCCGTTTACTAAGATGTCCCTCTTGCTAGCTAGTTCTTGGTTTTTCCATTACTTGTTGTGTCCCTGTTACATTCTTGATTCCAATTCTTATTCCCCATACTTGTACTCGTTTTTACTATTTGTGGCCCTAGCTTGCACTAAGGGCATTTTCTCTTATTTTCCCTATTTTTTTCTTTTTATTTATTAAGCAGACTTTGGAGACGAGCTACCTGCTGGGATTGGTGAGCAGAAATTTTAGCTTTCAAGTGGAGGCAGGACTTGTTTAGATTAATTGTTTTTCTTGAATTATTTATTCTTGCTACTTAAGACTTGTAACGGGCTACGTTCCCGAGTTTTACATTTGATCCAGACTTGAAAACTATGTGGACATTATTATTTGTTTTCAATTGTTTTCTGTTGCTTAATAAATTATTCATGCATGCTTGGTTGCATATATATCTTGTTATATTCTTGTTGTGATGCTGAGTCGATCCTACAGCTTATGAATGATGTTAAGATCATTCGCTGGGCTTCGTCACACACTCGTATTCCGTGTTTTTGGGAAGCGGGGCGTGACAATGCTTGTATGAAGAAAATACACGGGAGTGGGCATTACTGACCTGAGAGATATGAACTTGGCCCTCCTTGGAAAGTGGTGGTGGAAAGTATTCCACCATAACAGGGAAGGGTGGCATGACTTCATTCAGTCTTATCTACAAGGAAAAGGGACGTGAAGCATGGGTTTTAGAATTGGGCCCAAAGTCCCATGGTTTTGAAGAGGGGTGTCTAAAGCCTACAACCCTTTTAATAGTTGTGTTATGTCGTTCATAGGAAACAAATGCTTGACCAATTCTCGTAGGATAAATGGTGTGGAGTGCACACCTTCAAAGAATTGTTCTCAGATCTTTATGAGCAAGAAAGACAGCCACACAACACGGTTGCCAAGACATGGAAAAGATGTTCATGGAGGCCTACCTTTAGATAACAACTTAGCCAAGAGTCCCAATTTAGATTAGGGGGACTTCAATTTCACACAGCCCAGTCTGGGGTGAAATGCACTCATGGCCCAGACCGGAAAGCCTGGGGGCCGAAAAAGGATGGTGCCTTTATGGTGCGATCTTATTACAACTGCATACATTTTAGAGGGTACATACGAAGATGGCCAGCAATAATTTGGAAGCCAAAAGCGCCCCTAAAAGTTAAGGTTTTTCTTTGGCTAGTACTCAATGATGCGATCTTGACAAGGGAGAATCTGGTCAAAAGGCAATCGAACATCGTGACAACCTACGACTTTTGCAACGTAACCATTGAGACTAGAGACCACCTATATATCAAATGTCATAGAAGCAAAGTAGTACTGGTTGAGGTTCTAAGGACCCTTAGTACAAACGATTATCCTTTAATCTATGAGGATCTATGGATAGGCCCCAAAATCGCTAAGGAAAGATGTGAGATGAAAAAAGCATGGTATATCGTAATTGTCGCAAGGACCTGAATTTTATGGCTGGATAGAAGAAAAAATTTACTTTCGTGGAACCAGTAATAGTATTTCTGGTAATTTAACTTATATTATGCATCTTATATCTTTTTGGGTCAGAGCAGTTGTGATGGGACTGAGAGGGAGGACATCCATAGCCTTCCAGGTCAATGAGTACGATGATGAGGAGACAGAGATTAGACCAAAACTGGATTGGGGAGCGTCATTAGCTGGAATCCCACCCTCCAGGCTTTGTTAGAGGGATCTCTTTTGTTATGCATGTGCTCGATATGTTATTTATGTTTTCATTTGTCCCACCCTCCTAGCGCAACCTCTACAAGCTTTTTGGAAATGAAAAATCTTATGCAAGTGTTTCCAGGCCCTGCATTCCTAAAGAAGTATCTAGTTTGCCGCCACTAGAATCATCGAAGCGAGACACGATGTTCGAATATCGTCGGGAGGTGGAGAATGCCTCGGGGTAGGTGGAGTTTGTACGGAGGTTGGCGCATTCATGTTGATGCCTACTGGGGTATACCCTTGAAGGGTCATACGATTGGAGAAATAACATGTGGAGGTAGATTCGACTAGCGCAAGAAACCACTGAACCAGCTTATTTACAAGAGGAGAAAGAAAGAGTCTACAGATTAATCACACAAGTGTGGATGCTATATAGTAGGTTCGATGTGAAGAGAACGGAACAAAGAGAGAACATGATTGAAGGGCTTTGTTGGAGGGATCTTTTTTATTATGCATGTATTCGATGTGTTGTTTATATTTTTATTTGTCCACCCTCTCAAGTTTGCTGGAGGAGTTATATTTTTTTTTCAGATCTGTAGTGTTTCTATCACTTTGTATATTTGCCCAGAGTTCTAAGGTTGTTTTATTAACATCTTATTAATTAAATATGGTGGCTATACTCCACATTTTCCTTCAAAAAAAAAAACCTCATATGGTGTCTCGGTTTGATAAGCTTATGTTGTACGCTTTATATAGACTTCTCATAGTGATACTTTCAACGTTACATTAATGCGACGAACCATTGAATTCACACATATTTTCTGATAGTACATTAATGCGAGAGTTTGAGAGAAGCTTGAATTAATTTTTTTTTCTTCTACCAAGTAATTAATTTTGAAGCTTTATGTTGGTAAGTAAACTGCTCAATTCACACATATTTTCAGCATGTACATGAATGTGAAGGTTCAACAGATGATCATATTATTATTATTTTTTCCCGGAATAATAAATTGTGAATCTTTCAAATGGTAAATGAATCGTTCGATTCACATATATTTTTGACAAGTATATCAACGCGAAGTTTCAAGAGAATTCAAATTAATATCTTTTTGTCTCTGATTAATTGGTGAATTTTGGAGATGGTAACTGAATTGTACAATTCACACATTTTTCAGCATGTACAGAAACTGAAGGTTTGATACAAAGTTTGAATTGATTGCTTTCTATCTTGAGCAATTGTGAAACTTAGCGATGGTAAGAGAACTACCGAATTCACATATACCATTAACATACACGTAAATGCGAAGCTTCGAGTGAAAGTTCAAATTCATTTGTTATGTCTTTGGTGACTGAGATTTTTTGCTTGTGTTGTTTACTCTTGAGAGTTGTGGGACCCCAAATACCTTACAGACCAAAAGCATACTAATCCGCAAGGACAAGAATAACTTAATCACACAGAAAGACAACGTATGAGGAAGATGGGAGGAGACTTAACTGATTCTTGAGAAAGTTTACAACTTTATACACGTACATATATAGGATAAATTACAAAAACCATCACTAAACTATACTCCACTTCTTATTAATGAAACAGAGTGGCATTATCCCACCTTTTACCTCAAAAAAATTAAAAAAAAAAAAAAAACCCCACTTGCAAAAAACCGCATTGAACTTTTTTTTGCACAAAAAACTTCCGTGAACTATGTTTTCAAAAAACTCAAGGCGACGGCGTCAGCGTCAACTTCCGTTGCCTTTTTTGATATGTGCACTGCACGTAACATATTTTTCTACAGAATTGCCCTTGTCTGAACATTATCATAAAATCTAACTCATCTATTTAGGTTGTACTAAAAAATATCATTCATCTTTCCAAGTTTCTTCACAAAACCTCACTCATCTACTCGTTTAAAAAAACCTCATTTCCCCCTCAAATCAACATAACCCTTAATTATATTCCCAATTTCTCCCTTAAGACCCTGATCGACCAAAGAGTAATCCTTCGCAATATCCTCATGGCTTCCCCTCAATTCCTATTCTCATCCATACACTCAATAGCAAACAATCGCTTCCCCTTTCTTCTTCTTCTTCTTCTCTCCGGCAAGTAGGATCCAACTTCTTCTTCTTCTTCTTCTCCTCCTCCTCTCAGGCAAGTAGGACCCATCAGTTTTTCCACACCACTAAACTTGCCTGAGATACTAAACTTGCCTGAGATAAGAAGAAGAAGAAGAAGAAGAAGAAGAAGAAGAAGAAGAAGTGGGGAAGCGATTGTTAGCTATTGAGAACATAAATTGAGGGGAAGCCATGAGGATTTGGCGAATGATTACTTTTTGATCGAATGATTACTTTTTGATCGATCAAGGGAGAAATTAGCAATATGATTAAGGGTTATGTTGATTTTGGGGGGAAATGAGGTTTTTTAAAACAACATAAGTAGATGTGTAAGATTTTGTTTTAAAAAATAAAAAGGAAAGATAAATGAGGTTTTTTTAGTACAATCTGAGTAGATGCGTGAGCTTTTTTGATAATATTCAGACAATGACAATTCTGTCCGAAAATATGTCATGTGTGGTGTACATGTCACAAAAGATAATAAAAGTTGATGCCATCGCCTTGGGTTTTTTAAAACTTAGTTCACGGAAGTATTTTGCACAAAAAAATTTCACTGTAATTTTTTGCAACGAAGGATATAGTACAGTGAGATTTTTTTTGATATCCACATGTATACAATCGGAGATCTCATCATAGATCTTGATCTCCCCCAAAGCCGCCGTCTGAGATAACACCTAAGAATAGGGTCTTGATCTCCACCTCAATGCCCTCTGGAATCTTGCCATCTCATGAACATCATGAGAGGGTCTTGATCCCCTTCTTCTCGTTCTCAAAAAAGAAAACCCCAGTCCTCCTTTTCTTGGGAGAGTAGAATAACCCTCACAGATTAGCTTCTTTTATGGCATAGAAACCCTAGCAGTTCGCAGCCCCTCATCCCCAAGAAAACCCACGAAAAATAGCTCAAAACCCATTTATAGACACAAACCCATCCAGATAGCATCATAGAACGCTTTTTCTGTCCTTAATGTTTTGTTGCTGCAGCTACTCTTTTTCTTGTTTTTTGAATGCAGGCCATTCCTACTCCCTATCATTTTTCTTGTCAGGATCTGGAAACCCATCAAATGTAGAGGAAATGAGGGCGAGCTTAGTTACCCGGTGGCTCACTTATACTTCCAAAATGATCGATTCAACAAAAGGAGTGATGATTTGACAGAATCATGGTGAAAGTCTGGATACAAATTGGCCCATGCCGGAAAAGTGACCATTCTTTTAGTTCTTAGCAAACATGGCTCACAGAAGGAGTATAGATTGACTAGAGAGACTCATAAATTAGGTATGGATGATATGGGACAATCAACAACACTTACGAGCAACAACACATCCTTTCATTTCGCTAATCGGAAATTCGGGAGGGGCAAGCAAGCCGATACAACTTTTCAAGAAAGCTGCTCGCTAACAACCCTCAACACTTCCAAATATCGTAAACAAAGTCTCAAATCTTCTTTACTAGCCAATCAACAATCAATTACACTCCAAGAACATATAGGAATCAAATGAGATCAAGGGAAAAGAAGAAGAAAGTATCAGATTCAAGAACCAGAGGAAGAGGAGAAGAAATGAGGTTGAAGATACAAGTTCAATTCCCCTTTTCACTCTTATATTCATCCTTTATTTATAGTAAACATTTACACCCCAAATTGGCCCCACCAACTACAGACTGCCAGTTGTTCCCCTTTCTTAACTGCCTAACCGAATTATGTTATACTTCCTTTTCCACGAGTGCGCAGAGCCCGTGCATTTGCTCTTAGTCCAATAGCCTGCTCGGTTTGGTCTTCACTCGCTGCCACCTTCTCACTGATGGACCTGGCTCCCCTTCCTTCAGACCTGCATCATTGCCACCTCATTGAAACTGACCTTGACCTCAAGGTCAAAGGAAGGATAAGCTTTTGCCATAACTATAACATTCTTCTATGTCGCTTCATTAACAAGTAATCCCTCCCACAAAACTAACACTTCATCCACAAATGTCCCCCCATGTTTAACTTTTCTAGCCTGTATAACAGCTATCGGAGCTAAAGCAGGAAATGGAGATTGCATATCAGTCAATCGATTGCTTGTTACTTCTGAAGGATCACCTCTACACTTCCTCAATAAAGCGAAGCATGGAACACTTAGTGGAATTTGGACTCCGAAGGCAAACTCAACTTGTAAGCTACTGGCCATACTCTCTTGAGAATCTGAAATGGCCTATGAAACCTTTTGGCAACCTTATGAGAACTCCGTTGAGCTACTGATATTTGTCTATAAGGCTGTAACTTGATGAATACACAATCTCCTTCATCAAATTGCTGATCAGAGCGATGTTTATCTGCAGCTCTCTTCATCCTTGCTTGAGCTTTCTCCAAATTAACTTTAAGTTGCCACAGGAGTTGTTGCTTCTTCACAAGTGCTGTATCCACTTCAAAATTAGTATAAACTCCCTCCATATAAGAAGATATTGCAGGAGCTTTTTGACCATACACCACCTCAAACGGAGTAACACCAATTGCAGATTGATAAGAAGTATTATACCAATACTCAGCTAAAAATAGATACCTGCACCAGTGCCTTGGCTCCTCACTCACGAAATACTTCAAATACAGCTCCAAGCATCGATTTAAAACCTCTATTTGCTCATCCGTCTGAAGATGATAAGCACTAAACATCCTCAACGTAGTCCCCACTTGTGCAAATATCTCCTTCCAAAAATTACTGAGAAACAAAGGATCTTTATCACTGACAATTGACTTAGGCAAGCCATGGAGCTTAACAACATGAGTAGCAAACTCGAATGCCGCTTTTGATGCCGTAAAATGTACAGACAAAGTAATAAATTGCCCATACTTTGATAACCTGTCTACCACTACTAATATAGTGGATTTACCATGAGAAGGAGGCAATCCCACTATAAAATCAATCGTTATAACTGTTGGAATTAATTTTTGCAGTTTTCCGGGCTGGATTCCGGTAGGCTCCGGCCACCGGCGGCGCCAGAAAATGAGTGGATTGCGATCCTCTCGACGAGTACTATTCCGTAGTGTACTCACTTGCCAAAAATGAATTTCGTATGAATGAGAAATGTTGGTCCGAAGTTGGGTACTTGAAATGTACTAACTTGGCAACTTGGAGAAAATGGATAGTCCCATATCAAAAATTGGGAAAGATTTTTACTAGTATATATACTAGAAAATTGGACTAAAGGGCGTGGCCCGGGGGTTACCACTAACGTGTAGTGGAGAGAGGACTTAGCCAAAATGACAAACACACACGCGCGTGCGCGCGCGCCCGGCCTGGCCCGGCCCCGGCTTGGTCTGGTCTGGTCTGGCTTAATTTTTTTTTTGCCCAGACAAAAACTTTTCCCCTACTGAACTGATAAAGCTTTTCAGATTCGATAACTGGTACCCATTACTCTGTAACAGCGGAGTAATGGCTCACCAGTTATGAATCTAAAGAGTCTCCATTATTCTGCTGTTACAGAGTAATGGCCTATGAAAAGTCACCAGTCTCCATTTGTCTTTTATAAAAGACTACTGAATCCAGACAGAGTCTTTGAAAACAGTCAGAGTTTCATTCTTCTTCTTCTTCTTCTCCTCTGTGTCAGCTGAGAGTGCATCACACAAACAGCAGTTCGCTGAATCTCTGAAGCAAGGGTGTTGCTCTTCAGAGAAGGTACAATTGTATCCTGGGAAGCAATTCGCCAGCCACCGTCACACTACGGGGCGAATTCTGCTTTAAGGAGAGAGATTCTCAATCTCGACTCTGTGCAAAGTCTTTCGTTTCCTGTTTTTAGTTTCTGTATTTCAGTTCTTCGCAATCGCTGTTGAGATTTTTCATATTTATAAAATCGGGTTCTAACAATCTTAAAGCAGAATTTTTTCCTCACTGATTTTAACAGTTTTTGTGAAGTCTATTTACAGGTGTTGTTATCGATTCGGAAAAAACAACTAACAAGTTCTGTTTCAAACTATTTTAGATAAGAACATGGAAAACACACCAAGTGATATGGCCAGTGGGTTTATCAGTACTGAAACACCGGTGACCCAAAATGTGACTGCACAATCGGTTGCGGCACATTCAGTCGTTCTGCCCACGCACATAACCGTGGAAGAAAAACCGAAGAAGTTCAATGGAACTGGATTCAAGAAGTGGCAAGGAAAATGCAGTTCTACCTGACCACATTGAAGCTGGACAGATTCCTCACTGAATCTGCCTCGATGCTGGCGCCAATGGATGCACACTCCGTTGCTGCAGTTGATGCGTGGACTCAGGGACGACTACCTCTGCAGGAACTACATCCTGTATGGCTTGGTAGACCCCCTGTACAACGTCTTCTGTGTCTTCAAGACGTCCAAACTCCTGTGGGGGTCCTTGAAAAAGAAGTACAAAACAGAAGACGTCGGGTCCAAGAAATTTGTAGTCGGGAAATTTCTAGACTACAAGGTGATTGACTCCAAAACTGTTGCGAGTCAAGTCCAAGAACTGCAGGTTATAATGCACGACATTGTTGCAGAGAACATGACGCTGTGCGAACCATTCCAGGTTGCAGTGTTCATTGAAAAACTTCCACCTGGATGGAAAGACTTCAAGAACTACCTCAAACACAAGTGAAAGGAGATGTCTCTTAAAGACCTAATTGTCAGGTTGCGGATCGAAGAGGAGAATTGCAAGACTGACAGATCCTATGGAAATCAGTCCATAGAAAAGGCCAACGTGGTGGAGTACGAACAGAAGGGCAAGAAGAGAAAGTTTCTGCCACAGGCCTCAAACAAAAAACCACTTGCAAAGAGGTTTTCTGGGAAATGCCATAAGTGTGGTAAGCTGGGGCACAAAATTTCTGAGTGCCGCAGCAAGGACAGTAATCGTTCAGGAACAGGACATGTAAAAGGGAATGAAAAATCCCACACACACATAGCTGAGAACTTGTCCACTGGTCTCTCTGACCTGGACCTCTGTGCTGTAGTATCAGAGGTAAATCTTGTGGGAAGCAATCCTCGTAAATTGTGGTACGATACTGGGGCCACCAAGCATATCTGCTCGGACAAGGAAATGTTCACTTCATACCAGAAGTGCAACAAAGATGAACAGCTGTTCATGGAAAACTCTTCCACCTCCAAAATTGAAGGAACAGGGAAGATAGTGCTGAAAATGACTTCAAGCAAAGAACTAACACTCACAAATGTGCTGCATGTTCCAGATATTAGAAAGAACTTGATATCAGGTTCTTTGCTAAGAAAGAATGGGTTTAAGGTTGTTCTTGTTTCTGATAATTTTGTATTGTCTAAGAATGGGGTATACTTGGGTAAAAGATATGTAAAGGATGGACTGTTCAAGTTTAATGTAATGACAGTCATCTCTAAAACTATTGTTCCTGCTGTTCCCAATGTTTATGAAATAACTCTTATTGCCTATGTTGTTGAGTCTTCCTCTGTTTGGCATGAAAGACTAGGCCATGTTAATATCAATTCTATGCGTAGATTAATTAACATAAATTTGCTACCAAAATTTAAGGTAGATAACTCCGAAAAATGTGAAGTTTGCACGGAAGCCAAACTCACTAAAACTCCATCACGTTCTGTAGAAAGAAACACAGAAACTCTAGGTCTAATTCTCACGGATCTGTGTGATTTAAAATATATACAGACCAGAGGTGGTAAAAAGTACTTTATGACATTCATAGACGATTGCACAAAATTCTGTTATATATATTTGTTACATAGCAAAAATGAGGCTTTGGATAAATTCAAAGAATATAAACTTAAGGTTGAGAATCAACTTGGCAAAACGATTAAAATCGTTAGAAGTGATAGAGGTGGAGAATATGATGCACCATTTAACATGTTCTGCTCAGAACATGAAATAGTTCATCAGACAACTGCTCCTTACTCACTCGAATTAAACGGTACTGCCGAGCGCAAGAACCGAACTCTAAAGGAAATGATGAATGCCTTGTTGTTGAATTCTGGCTTACCCCAAAACATGTGGGGGGAAGCGTTGCTGACTGCCAACTACATTCTCAATAAAATACCTCACAAGAAAACCGGCAAGACACCATATGAACTGTGGAAAGGTAACTTACCTTCGTATAAATACCTCAAAGTGTGGGGGTGTCTAGCAAAAGTGGCAGTACCTAACCCGGAACAGGTCACCATCGGACCTAAGACGATTGATTGCATATTCATAGGCTATGCACACAACAGTAGTGCATATCGGTTCTTGGTATACAAATCAGATATACCGGATATCCATGTGAATACAATAATGGAATCAAGGAATGCTTCCGTCTTTGAACAAGTGTTTACGTGCAAGGATACTACGTACCCCAAACGTACACGTGAACAAGAAAATGGAAGCACTTCAGTTGATGAACCAGAACATGATA
Organism: Hemerocallis citrina; assembly: GCA_017893485.1. NCBI lineage: Eukaryota > Viridiplantae > Streptophyta > Magnoliopsida > Asparagales > Asphodelaceae > Hemerocallis > Hemerocallis citrina. The sequence continues at coordinate 240,960,586 of CM030364.1, read as the reverse complement.
CTGATGAGCCTAGATGAAGTAAACGGGCTAGAACATCAAAATCATTTGGTCCTGACTTTGTGATGGCCTTTCTGTTAGAGAATGAGCCCAGAACTTTCAAGAAAGCCATGTCTATGCCTGATGCTCCTATATGGAAGGAAGCAGTCAAAAGTGAAATAGACTCCATTATGCAAAATCATACATGGGAGTTAGTCGACTTGCCTTCTGGATGTAAAGCTCTAAGATGCAAATGGATTTTCAAACAAAAATTGAAACCAAATGTTTCAATAGAGAAGCATAAGGCAAGACTTGTGGTACAAGGATTTAGGCAAAAGGAAGGCCTAGATTTCTTTGATACATATTTCCCAGTTACAAGAATAACATCCATAAGAATGTTGATAGCCATTGCAGCTCTACATAACCTGGAAATACATCAAATGGATGTTAAAACTGCATTTCTAAATGGGAACTTAGAAGAAGAAATATACATGAAACAACCTGAGGGTTACGTAGTTGCTGGACAGAAAAATAAGGTGTGCAGGCTTGTAAAATCTTTGTACGGCCTGAAACAAGCTCCAAAGCAGTGGCATGCAAAATTTGACAATATTATGATGTTAAATAGTTTCAAAATAAATGAATGTGATAAGTGTATCTACATCAAAGATACTCTAAATGGATACATTCTGGTCTGTCTGTATGTAGACGACATGCTCATTATTGGAAGCAATAACGACATTATCAAACAAACTAAGAGCATGCTTAGTGGCAAGTTTGACATGAAATATTTGGGAGTTGCAGATGTCATACTAGGAATCAAAGTTTCCAGGATATTGATTCTTGATTTTGATGATTACAACACAATGCAAAATGTGTCTGTGCTATGCTGTATATAATTGCAGGTTGTATCCAAAGTCATCATATATGATACACAAAGGCCTCAAAGCTAATTGATCAAGCAAGTCACAATATTCTAAAGCTGAACAAATGATCAAGCACAGCTCCAGATAAAGACAAAGGCTAAAAGCTTCACTCAAGATTCAAGACTCAAGTCAAGACCAAAGCTTCTATGATTTTTGTGTGTCTTGTAAACAATGTAATTCCTTCTTTAATTAAGTCTTAGAATGATGTACAGCCTTGTCATACACACATACACTCACATATAACTTTTTATAACTGTGTGTTTACAAATCCAAAGGTCGAAATAGCTTGAACTAGATCAAATGTTGAGTACCAGTCGACTGCTCTTTAGAACCAGTCGACTGAGTCTATACAAAACTGCCTGATCTTATTCAAACTCTGATCAGTCGACTCATAGAGGCAACCCAGTCGACTGTTCAAGTGATTTCGACAGTTTTCTGATTTCAAAAGCTGTTTTTCTAATTTAAAACTTTTATCCGTTATTTATCCTTTGATTAAACAGTTATGAGTAACTGCTTTTAACTGCCAGGAATTCTAGTCTATAAATATAGCCTAAGAATCACCTTTAAAAAGTCCAAGCATGTTTTTGAGAAAAATCTAAGTATTGTGTATTCAAGAGAAAAGCTTTCAAAACTCACTTAAGTCTTGGTTCTCTGTCTTCAGTCCAGCATAACATTGAATTCATTTTGGACTGAATTTAGAAGTCAACCATTTAGCCACGTACAATATCACAATCACAACAAGGCTATAGGTTGATTGTAAACAATTTTATTGTTTTTTCTTTTTCCTCTCGGTTGGAGAGTAGGACTCTAGGGTGTAGAGTCAGGTTTGTCACTCTTGGTAGAAGAGTGGGTTGCTTTCTCTGTTTGAGAGAAAGGACTACGGGTTGGACAAGGTTGTTGTCTAAATGCCGTAGGGTATTCTTGTAATCTTTTTCAAGAATAGTGAAAAATCTCAAGTGGGTTGCTTGGGGACTGGATGTAGGTCGGGAGGACCGAACCAGGATACATCGTGTCCACTCTGTGGTTGTATCTCTCTACTTGTATTTCAACTCTCTCAGTTTATATTTTTATTGTGAAACTTGTCTGAATAGTCGACTGTGTACTCCTATCAGTCGACTGGTCAGACTCGTACTACTCTGAGTTATTTGTGTGACAAGTCGACTCTCTCATCTCTAAGTCGACTTCTCAGACTTCTTTAAAATACTTTTCTTTTATCGCTTCACTCGACTGGTTTATTCCTTCAAGTCGACTGAACAGAAGAAATTCTCAATTCCGCTTTTTAAATTTTTATAAAACACTATTCACCCCTCCTCTAATGTTTCTTGCCTTGCCTACAGGATCCAACACTTGGTATCAGAGCTTGGTTGAGTGCAATGGCAACTACTTCAAATGCAAACTAGTACCATGAAGGCCAATCTATACAAAGGCCACCTCTCTTCGATGGAACAAATTATAATTATTGGAAGTGCAGAATGAAGATCTACCTACAATCTATCAACTATGAAATATGGAACATGACAAAAACAGAGTACACCGCTCCTACTATTCCATATGCACAATGGAACGACGACATGAAGAACCAAACAATGAACAATGCAAAAGCAATGAATGCATTATTCTGTGCTCTCACAAAGGAGGAGTTCAACGGTGTGTCGAACGCAACAACCGCACATCAAATCTGGCACACACTCGAGGTAACTCATGAAGAAACGAACAAAGTAAAAGAATCTAAAATATCCTTTCTTGTTCATAGGTTTGAAATGTTCCGTATGAAGGAGAATGAGAGTGTGTCCGAGATGATTACTAGATTTACAGATATTACGAACTCTCTTGTGGCACTTGGGAAGATATACACTCAAGCAGAGATGGTGAGAAAAGTACTCCATGCACTTATCCCCGAATTAAAAAAGAAGACCACTGCCATAGAAGAGGCCAATGATTTATCACAACTTTCTCTTGAGAATCTTGTGAAAAATCTAATGGCTTATGAGGTACAAATTGAAGAACGCAAGAAGGATGCCGAACCACAACAGTCAAAGAAGAAAACATTAGCATTCAAAGCCATGTCAGACTCCGAAGATGAAGAAGAAGATGAGGAGGAGATTGCCATGTTCACAAGGAGATTCAAAAAATTCCTAAGTAAAGGTAAGTTTAATTCAAAATTTAAAGATTCTAATGATCCTCCAACTTATTTCAGGTGTAACAAAGCAGGCCATATGAAGAAGGATTGTCCACTAGAGAACACAAAGTCTAAGGGAAAGACATCCAACTTCAAGAAGGATAAGTACACAAAGAACAAGTTTGCCAAAAACAAAAAGGCATATCAAGCAACTTAGGATGACAGCAATTCTTCTTCAGAAGAAGAAATTGATGAGACCAACGAGGTTGCAAACGTGTGCTTCATGGCATCACAGAATCAAGTAAGTAATGAGTATGATTCAAATGATTTACTTGATGCATTCAATGAAATTTTTCAAGAACTAAAAAAGGAAAAGATTAGAGTTAAGAACTTAGAGAAAGTTAATCAAATACTTTCTCAAGAGAATCTTAACCTTGATAGAGAAGTAAAATCTTTAAATTCTCGTATTTCAAGTTTAGATATGGATCTTGAATCTCTGAAAAAGAATTATGAAGAGATATCCAAGAACATATCTAAGTTTAATAAAGGAAAAGAGAATTTAAATGATGTTCTTCAAAATCAAGTAAAATCTAGTCAAAATTTTGGACTTGGTTTTAAAAAATCTCTTGAAAAAGAAAATTCTTCTAAGAACACTAGTATAAATAAACCTATATCTATTTCTAGTGTTAGACATAAATTGTATGAGTTCTTTGAAAAATCTAAGTTTGTAAGTTCTATTGATAAAAGCAAATCTAAAGTTCAGTCCAGTCGATTGTATCCATCCACCAGTCGCTTGTCCAGAGGTACTGAGTCTTATTCAACAAGACCAAAATCTCATATAAGTCGACCTATATTATCATCCAGTCGGCTGACATATAGTAAAAGTCAACTGGACAGAGCAAACATGTATGGGTTCCAGCCAACTTGAGTTCGAAAGATAGAATTGCTTATATAAACTCATATATGCTGAATGTATGTAATTCTGCTAATTTCATCCCTGCTTATGGTGGAAAATCAAACTCATTATGGGTTTGGTTTCCCACAAACTAATATCTGTTGGACCCAATGAAAAAGGTACCATATTCACATTGAATATTTTATAGGTACCAAAGAAAGATCGTTGGATACTTGACAGCGGATGTTCTAAGCATATGACTGGTCATGCCAACCTCCTATCTACCATACAAAGCATTGATGGAGGAACAGTTACTTTTGGTGATAACAATAAAGAAAAAGTCAT